>CM052901.1:26781711-27036373 GCA_028534135.1 Potos flavus | reverse complement strand
GACTGTGAACTCTGAGCAACAGACTGAGGGTTTTGGAGGGCTGGGGGTGGGGGGTTGGGTGAGCCTGGTGGTGGGTATTAAGGAGGGCACGTATTGCATGGAGCACTGGGTGTGGTGCATGAACAATGAATCTTGGAACACAAAAAATAAAATAAAAGTATTTGGGGAAAAAAAAAGTATTCACGTGAGTACTGATAAGCGTATTTGTCTGGGGAAAGAACCACCCAGAAGGTGCACAAGAAAACACCTGTGAGCATAATTCATTCAAACCACCAAAATGGAAACCTTATGATTCTAGGGCCTTAGAGTACTCGTAAGTATTTGCCTCAGTACTGGGAAAAAGTTTGCCCTAGAATATGTGCTGCTCTGGTGTGACCCTACAAAGCTTAAAAGTTAATGAAAAATAGGTTAATAAAAGCAAAAGAATTGGGGAAGGAAATCAGAATGCAAAGCATGACCAAACTGAGGATGAGTCCTCCACTCTACCCCCTACTTTCTCCCTCAATATGTCCCAAACTGGAGTTAAGGTATCATGCCATCTGGAGGCAGTCATCTGGGAGCAGAGAAAACTCCCAAAGCTCAGAGAGGGTAGAGAAAATCCGTTTTACTTTTATTTCTCTCTGCTCTTTTGAGTCTCGATCTCCAGGCAATTCCAAGGCCCTGTTGGCGGCAACAGTGACAGTGGGGGTGGCAAAAGCCGAAAACTGACGGAGAGGAACTTCCTCTTTGATCAGAGGACCTGTGGTCATTCCTCTGCAATAGATACCTCTCTGTATTTGGACCAGGGTCTGGGTTTAGTGGCGGTCAGTGTATGGCAGAACAGGATAAATAAAACCCAGCTTTCAGGCCGGAGGAGCACAAAGAGAGCCCTAGAGAACCGGACAGTACTGGGGAGACGGTCAAGATGAGCAGCATGGGAAAGAGACCCCGCGAAGTTCCGCGCCACGGAATACTTCTCAACAATAAAAAGAAACAAACTACTGATACACACAACAAAGTGAATGGATCTCAGACATACTAGACAAAGTAAAAGCAGCCAGCCTCCAAAGCTTCCAGACTGTCCAATGCCATTTATGTAATACTCTCAATACGACAAAACTACTGTGACAGGAAACAGATCAGTTAGAGGAGATGAGTGTGACTACCAAGGAGTAACAGAAGTACAATGTATTTGTTAAAACTCATACATGGAGGGGCGCCTGGGTGGCTCAGTCATTGAAGTGTCTGCCTTTGGCTCAGGTCGTGATCCCAGGGTCCTGGGATCGAGCCCCACGTCGGGCTCCCCACTCAGCCGGGAGCCTGCTTCTCCCTCTGGCCCCCGCTCGTGCTCTCTCTCTCTCAGATGAATAAATAAAATCTTTAAAAATAAATAAATAAAACTCGTAAATGTAAAACAAAAACCAAAAAACAAACTCGTAAAGCTACAGTCCAATAAAAAATCCATGTTACTGTATGTTAATTTACAAAGTAAAGATGTGGAAAGATGGCAAAAGATTTGCCAGCTTAACACCAGTTAAAAGAAAGCTGGCATAGGGGCGCCTGGCTGGCTCGGCTGGTAGAGTGTGCAATTCTTGATCTCTGGGTTGTGAGCTCAAGCCTCATGTGGGGCATAAAGCTTACTTAGGAAAAAAAAAAAGCTGACATGACTATAATATCAGACAAAACAGATTTCAGAGCCAAGAATATTTATTACCAATCTGATAAAAGATCTCAGCTTCCTCCTTCAGAAACTAGAAATAGAAGAGTAGATTAACACCGGGGTGCCTGGGTGGCTCAGTCAGTTAAGGGTCTGACTCTTGATTTCAGCTCAGGTCATGGTCTCAGGGTTGTGAGTTCGAGCCCCATGTCAAGCTCTGCGCTGGCCACAGAGTCTGCTCAAGACTCTCTCTCTCTCTCTCTCTCTGCCCTTCCCCCCCATGCCCGCATGAATGCGCTCTCTAAAATAAATAAATAAATCTTTTTAAAAAAGAAGAGCAGATTAATCCCCAAAAGCAGGAAATGGAAATAATAAAGATCAGAGAGGAGATTGGTGAAATGTGACACAGAAAGAGAAAAAAACCAATAAAATAAAACAAAACAAAAAAACAGTTCTTTGAGAAGATCCATACATTTGATAAAACTCCAGCCAGACAGATTAGATAAAGAGAAAAAATGCAAATTACCAATACCAGGATTGAGAGAGGTGATGGTACTAGAGATGGTATAGCTTTTAAAAGGATAATAAGTAAATATGAACAACTGTATACCAATAAATTTGACAACTCAGTTGCAATGGATAAATTCCTTGAAAGATACAAGCTGCTAAAGATTACTCTAGAAGAAATCAATAACCCGAATAGCTATGTGTCTAACTATAAAATTAAATTTTCACTGGTGAAGTCTATCAAACATTTAAGGAAGAAATAACACCAATGCTACACAAACATATCTAGAAAATTAAGAGGTGGGAACATGTCTCAACTCATTCTGTAAGGCCAGCATTATCCTAATACGAACACCAGACAAAGGTAAGAAAACTAAGAAAACTAAAACCAAAATTCCTCATGAGCATAGATGCAAAAATTCCTAATATTTTAGCAAATAAAATTTAATAATATATAAAAAGGATAATACATCACAACCAAGTGGGGCTTATTCCTGCAATGCATGGTTACTTTAGCGTTCAAAAATCAATCAATATAACTTATAATAGTAATAAATTAAAAAGAAAAATGATGAGATCATCTCGACAGGTACAAAAAAGTATTTGACAAAATCCAACGTCCATTTCTTTTTTTTTTTTTAAAGATTTTATTTATTTATTTGACAGAGAGAGATCACAAGTAGGCAGAGAGGCAGGCAGAGAGAGAGGGGGAAGCAGGCTCCCCGCTGAGCAGAGAGCCCGATGCGGGGCTCGATCCCAGGCCCTGAGATCATGACCTGAGCTGAAGGCAGAGGCTTTAACCCACTGAGCCACCCAGGCGCCCCTTCCAACCGATATCTTAAAGATACACACTCAATTGCTGAAGTAGTAGGGTAACTTATTGTACTCTACCTGAGTACCAAAAAAGCTATTCCCAAGAAAAATAATATATTCATTTCTCTATATTCTAGCTGCCATTTAGGTAACTGAAATAAATAAAAAGTTTTATTTTGATAAAAACTTCAACAATCTAGATTATTTGAGCTCTTCTTTAATTAGTATACTTTATTCTAAAATCTTTATGCCTTCTTTTTTTTTTTAATTGATGTGTAGTTGACACAGAATGTTACATTAGATTCAGGTGTACAGTATAGTGATTTGACAAGTTTATATGTTACGTTATGCTCATCACAAGTGTCACTACCCTCTGTCACCATACGACACTATTACAATACCATTGACTATATTCCCTTCTATTCCTGTGTGCCTTCTATTCCTGTCACTTATTCATTTCATAACTGAAGTCCTTTACCTCCCACCCCCCTTTACCCATTTTGCTCGTCCCCCCAAGCTTCTCCCCTCTGGTAACCATCAGTTTGTGCTCTATTTATGGGTCTGTTTCTGCCTTTTGTTTAGGTTTTTTGTTTTTTGGGGTTTTTTTACATTTTACATTTAAGTGAAATCATATAGTATTTGTCTTTCTCTGTTTCACTTATTTCACTCAGCATAATATACTCTAGGTCCATCCATGTTGTCATAAAGGGCAAATCATGTCATAAAGAGCTCATCCTTTTTTATGGCTTAGTAATATTTCATTATATATTTGATTCATATATTTATGTTTCATTATGTATAATATATAATAAATTTTATTAACAGAAATAGAATTATGCAGAAATATATGTGCAAATATAGTGAAATATTACTATATATTATATGTAATATATATTAAGTAATATATATTATATTATATATAAATAATATATATATTATATATATATTTCATTATATATATGATTCATATATTTATGTTTCATTATGTATAATATATAATAAATTTTATTAACAAATAGAATTATGCAGAAATATATGTGCAAATATAATGAAATATTACTATATATTATATGTAATATATATTAAGTAATATTATTAATATATATATAATATATATTAATAATATATATTATATATATAAACACACATATATATTAATATATATGTTTATCTCCCATATCTTCTTTGTCCATTTATCTATTATGCCTCCCTTACTTATGTTAATACATCTTTATTTTTAGATTTTTTAAAGTAAATTCTACCCTCAACATGGGGCTTAAACTCACAACCCTGAGATCAAGAGTTGCATGTTTTACTGACTGAGCCAGCCACAGGCCCCAACAATACATTTTTAAAGTTGTTTATTTGATGATCATAAAGTTTTAAAACTGGGTATAGTTCATCAACATGACATGATAAGCAACCCAAATGTCTACCTTAGCATCAGCATTTCATAAAGTTAGTCCACTGAAAGACAAGACAAGTTAATTTGTATAGGCTTTGGGATAATTCATTTGTTTAACATTGTATTATATAGATAATAATGTGAGACTATAAAACGATCTTTTATTGGCTTTACAACTAAAATTGGATAGAAAAAAAATAGTAGATAGAGACGGAGGAAAATATAGGAAGAACAATCTAGTAGGCACTAGTCTTTTTTTTTTTTTTGGCACTAGTCTTAACATGAGAAAATGCCAATTAGGAGCCTAGCCACCCAGAGCAAGGAGGCATTTTGAAACTCTATAGGTCTGAGTAAGCATAGCCAACAATCAAGAAATAATTTGTTTCTACTTAGGTAACACTCTACAATTAATACACGCTGCTACCAGCTGAAAATGGTACTACAGTTATGACTTCCTTGTCCTAAAAGAGATGTGTCCGACTGGCAGTTAACATTTTTTCTGTTTTGTCTGCTTTTTTTTGTTTTTTTTCCAATTTTGATAGGGGAAGGGAAGTAGGGCAGACAGGCAGGAAGACTTTCTTCATAATTCTATTATTTCTATTAAGAATAAAATCTTTATAGGGCACCTGGCTGGCTCAGTCGAAAGAGCATACACCTTTTTTTTTTTTACTAGTAGACTTTTTATTACAAAGCTGTCAAGCGTAGGGGCGCCTGGGTGGCTCAGTTGATTGAGTGTCTGCCTTCAGCTCAGGTCGTGGTCCCAGGGTCCTGGGATCGAGCCCCACATCGGGTTCCCTGCTCAGCCAGGAGTCTGTTTCTCCCTCTCCCTGTCTGCCACTCCCCTCTCCCTCTGCTTGTGTGCTCTCCCATACCCTCTGTCAAATAAATAAATAAAATCTTAAAAAAAAAAAAGCTGTTAAGCATAAAGTGATACATCTTTTCTCGCTCTTTAGTTAACATGGGTAAATGTTCATTTAGTAATGGTATCTCAACTGGTGTATTGCTGACATTTATTAATAAGTGTGTAATATTGTGCTAATTGGTAGGCTCAAGTTATGAGCTAATACTTTGAGGATAGCTCATCTGTGTGTGTCTTCTAGATCACTATTTATCTAGGGGTTGTGAACTTGAGCCTCCCATTGAGTGTAGAGATTACTTAAAAGAAAAAAATCCTTAAAAAAAAAAATAGGGATGCCTGGGTGGCTCAGTTGTTTAAGAATCTGACTCTTGGGGGCGCCTGGGTGGCTCAGTGGGTTAAGTCTCTGCCTTCAGCTCAGGTCATGATCTCAGGGTCCTGGGATCGAGCCCCACATTGGGCTCTCTGCTCAGCAGGGAGCCTGCGTCCCCCTCTCTCTCTGCCTGCCTCTCTGCCTACTTGTGATCTCTCTCTGTCAAAATAAAATAAATATACACTAAATCTTTAAAAAAAAGAATAAAATCTTTATTACATCATTCACAACAAATTATCTGTTAGCCTGTTAGTATATGTTTTTAAACTTACAGTCATTGAAAACTTAATATTTACAGACATTATATTTAAAAAGATAGTACAGTTTAGAGCAAGATTAAAAGAAACAAATTACAAAACCAGATTATAAAAACAAATTTGCAGTCAGAAAACCTGTGTTTAAGTCTTAGCTGTTGTCAATTACTGGCTATGTGATCCGGGCAAGCCTCCCAACCTCCCTGAGCTTCAGTTTCCCAATCTATAAAATGGAGAGAGTAATTCTTGTTTTTTCTACTTCACGATATTGTTTAAAGTATCAATGAGGCAAGTACATATGAAAGCTATTATAACTGCCATCCAAATTCATTTATTCTGCCAACAATACCAATAATAGCAGTGAAAAGCACTATTTCCTCTGTGCTAGGTGATGGGCTTGGCTCTTTGTATATATTTTCTCTTTGAATGACAATAAGTCTTACAATAATAATAATAATAGTCACTTGTGAAGCATTCGATCATGTACCCCAGCACTCGATCACAGGCATACAAAAACAACAAATTAGATCCCAGATGTTGTGAATTGCACTGATAGGTCATATTAACAAGGGCTAAGAGAGAGGACTAGAAGAAGCTGCTAACTCGGCCTGCCTCCCACAAACTCTAGCTTCAAAAGGCAATTAAAGTAGCTGTCAGGGGAACAGACCCATGGGGAGTGACTGTTTTCAGAAGTCCCACTCTGCAGGATTACCCATTGTATAACCGTCGTGGGAAGGACATGAGTTGAGGGCAAAGCTAGAATTCCAGTTTTATCACTTACCACTTAAGATGGAGAATTATGAATCAACAGGGGTTTACTAGAAACAAAAAGTAAAATAAGGGCATTTCAGGGACAGGAAATGGGTGGAAAGACTGAAGTGTGGAAAAAAAATATACGTTTAGAGAATAGTGAAAAGTCAGAAGTCTTCAAGGCATTAGCCTTGACCATCTGTCCTAGGAACTCTACTAAGGTTAAGAAGAAGCAAAGATCATATGACTGAAATGATAAAGGACGGAGGATTGGCAAGGCAGTGAAGACAGAACAACAAGGGACTATAACACCAAAGGTGCTGGGCAAAAATGCTGGCAAATCACGTTCTCATAAGGAATTTGTATCTAGAATATATAAAGAACTCTTAGGACTGAATAAAAAGATAACCCAACTAAAAAATGGGAAAAGGATCTGAATAGGCAGTTCTTTTTTTTTTTTTGAATAGGCAGTTCTTAAAAGATGACAGACAAATGGCCAGAAGCACAAATGAAAAAATGGTCAACATCATCAGCCATCAGGGAAGTACAACGCAAAACCACGAGATACCGTGTCACATCTACAGTATGGCTACAATCAAGAAGAGATAATTAGTTGGCAAGAATATGGTAAAATTGGAATCCTCGTGCACGGTGGGTGGAAACGTAAAATGGGGCAGCCGCTTTGGAAAACACCCTGGCAGTTCTCCAAAAGTTTAAAACACAGAATTACTGTATGACCCGGCAATTCCACCCCTAGGTATATACGAAAGCTAAATGGATAAATGAAACCATGTCCACACAGAGACTTCAATGAATGGATGATTTTTTTTTAAAGTGGTATATCCTACAATGGAATAGTATTCAATTGTAAAAAGAAAAGCAGCACTGATACAGGCTACAACATGGATGAACCTTGAAAACATAAAGCTAAGTATAAGGAACTGGTCACAAGAGACTACATATTATGATTCCATTGGTAGGAAATGTTCAGAATAGGCAAATCTGTAGAGACAGAGAGTAGATTAGTGGTGGCTTAGGTTTGGGGAAAGAGTTGGAAGTAGATGCGGAGTGACTGCTAATGGATACACGGCTTCTTTTTGAGCAGACGATAATGTTCTACAATGGATTGTGGTGATATTTGCAAAAGCCTGTGAGTATACTAAAAACTAAAACCATTCAATTGTGCACTTTACACGGGTGAATCAGATGGTATGCGAATTAGATCTCCATAAAGCTGTTATTTTTAAGGCACGAAGGTGCCAAGGAAGAGTATGATTCAATGAATCACCATAAACTGGGGCCGTACAAGAAAAATGCTGACAACCCGGGATAATAGGTGAAGCCAAAGGATGGAAGCTTTCCATGGGAAATAACCGTAACTACAGTAGCACTAAAGGAGTGAAGAAAATGAGACAGTCCTTGATTTTACCAGTTACTACTCAAGCAAACCCTGGTTAACCTTCCTTAACTGAGTGAAAGCAATTTGCCCTGCTAACACCATCATGGATTCTCTGGAGATCCGTTCAAGGTTCTAGGAATCCAAGCCTATTAGGCACCACAATTCTTTAGGCACTTGCTTCGACAGCCGAGTTTGCAAAAGCCTGTTTAACGGAGACGACTGATCTGCAAAAGCAGATGAAGCCAACCAGACTGATGCCTTCCATCTTTGGCTCAAAGGGAAGTAAAATAAAATGGATATTTATGATGCACCTCACTTCCCCGTAAATTGTCACATTTAATCCTCACATCTCTTACCCATTTTATAGATATGGAAATTGGCCCAGAGAGGATGGAGGGCTCCCAAGGTCATATAACTAGTGGTAAACTTGGGATTTCAGGTTTGGTCTAAACTCACGCCTGCCCCACTAGAGGTTATGCAGTGGGGAACCCTGCAGAGTGAGACTTCCGAAACCACTTTCTCCTCATGGGTCCCTTCCCCTGACAGTGACTCTCAGTGCCTTTTGAAGCTGAAGTTTGTGTGATTGCTAATTTTAAAACAACGATAACTTTTACACATTAAACACTCCTCCAACTTGTTCCCTTGATGACCACACACCTAAGATTAGATATGGGGGAAAAATGTTCTCTGTTAGTGCTGCTAGTTAAAAATCTCCATTTGTGAGAACATCATACTTAATGGACTTTTAAAGAGAGCAAAGTTTGGCAATAACGAGAGAGAGTGGTAGCTCTATGCCACTACAGAAAATAGTATAATAACAAAAAAAAGTCAGCTGATGAAAGATCACCTTTACTCCATACAAGCTCTCTAGTCACTTTCACCAGTCAGGACCAACAAAGGCTGAACTACAAGGTAATATCACTAAGTGTCTAAGACCTAGCCATACTGGTTTTTGTCAACAATTACAGATATATATATATATATATATTTTAATTTCAATTCAATTTAGTTAACATATAGCATAGTATTAGTTTCAGGGGTAGGATTTAGTGATTCATCAGTTGCATATCACACCCAGTGCTCATTCCATCGAGTGCCCTCCTTCATGCCCATCACCCAGTTACCCCATCCCCCCACCCCACCCCTCCAGCAACCCTCACACTTTGTTTCCCATAGTCAAGAGAACAATTATCTTTTTTAAACTACACAGGTTATACACAAACATATTTCCATTGTAAAAAAAATTAAACAGTGCAGGATTGTAAGAGCAGAAAGTATAAGATAACATTCACCAGCCTCCCTAATGTTTCCAGACCTTTTGCTGTGCATTTACATTCGTATATATGTATATATATTGTATAGTCTTTTTCTTTTTTAAAAAAGATTGATTGAGAGAGAGAGAGAGCACGAGCAGGAGGGGCAGAGGGAGAGAGAGTCTCAAGCGGCCTGTGCTGAGCATGGAGCCCAACGTGGGGCTCAATCTCATGACCCTGAGATCATGACCTGAGCCAAAACCAAGAGTCGGGCGCTCAAACGACTGCACCACCCAAGCGCCCCATTTATTGTATAGTTTTTCTACCAAAAGATGGGATTATACACTACATACCGTCCTGTAACTTTAACAGCTTTATTGAGGGGCGCCTGGGTGGCTCAGTTGGTTAAGCGGCTGCCTTCGGCTCTAGGTCATGATCCCAGGGTCCTGGGATCGAGTCCCACATCGGGCTCCTTGCTCGCTGGGGAGTCTGCTTCTCCCTCTGCCTCTGCCTGCCTCTCTGCCTGCTTGTGCTCTCTCTCTCTCTGACAAATAAATAAAATCTTTAAAAAAAAACAGCTTTATTGAGACGAATTGACATACTATACAGTGCACTTATTTATAGGGTAGAGTTCAGTGGTTTTTAGCACATTCACAGATAATGTGTGCAACCATATCCACGGTCAAGTCTAGGATATTTTCATCATCTCCAAAAGAAGTCCTGGACCCTTTAGCGCCTTCGTATCCTCACATTCTCTCCAACTCTAAGCAACCACTAGTCTACTTTCTGTCTCTAAAGATTTCCCTCTTCTAGCCATTCTGTCTGAATGGAATCATATAAAATACGGCTTTTTATGACTGGCTTTTCTCACTTAGCATACAGCTTCTAAGGTTCATCCATGCTGTAGCATGTGTCAGTACTTTCCTACAGATAGCTGAATAATACTCCATCGTGTGCATATGTCATATTTGTCCTGTTACTCTTTTCATTTAATATATTCTTTCCATTCTTACACACAGATCTGCCTCATCCTCTTTGGTGACTGCACAGTATTACATAGTTGTTATATCACATAATTTATGTAAGCATTTCCCTGCTGAGAGATATAGAAGCTACTCCTGATGTCTCCCCATTAAAGCAATTAGCTCTTCACCCTCATACGATATGTAGGGAGAAAGGGAGAGGCCATCTTTCTCGGTGGAAGAAGGAATCTGTCTCTAGAACAGTGATTCTAAAGGTATGTTCCTTGGTCCTGCAGAATCACCTGGGAACTTGTTAAAAATACATCTATCTGAGCTAGGGCCCAGTGCTCGCTGTTTTAACAAGCCTTCCTCCTCGTGATTGTGAAATGCACTAAAATTTGAGGCCCACTGCCCTAACTCTGTATCACTGTACCCACTTTAGTGGCTTCCATTATTTAGTTTAAAGTACGTTTTAAAAATTAGCAGGAGGACACACATTGGCTTTAACACAAGACTATGGGCATGGATGGGGTAGAATGTATAGTGGGGGGGGGGCGGTAAGTGAGTCTCTTTCTTTAGAGAGATTATTTTAATATAACAAAAAAAACCTCTTCCTCTCAGACTTTTCTTATCTGCCTGACTCCTCATTCTTTTTTCCCATAGCCTTGAATAACCAACAATTAAACCATTTACAAAGCACCGAGATGCCAGAAATGGGCAAGCTTCTTCCTCCTGACCCTCACATTTCTGCTGATGAGATCCACAGGACAACAAACCATAAAACCCAGCTCCCATTACAAACCAAAACAATGGAAGATATGATCTCATGGAATTACAGATGGGAACTAGAATGGAATTTAGATCTCTCCTAGTCAAGACACATTTTGGAGATAAGACAAATGAATCCCAGAAAAATTACATGACCCAACAAAGCCACACGGCAAGCAGAGGGCTCTCTCACTACGCTATATACTATTCTGCACACCAAACACTATATACTCTATACCATATACTCTATACTGCTTTATCTTAATGGTCATTGACCAGGAATATGCATGAAATTCACCTGGGGAGATTTCTCTGAAAAATACATTCAGAACAATTTATTTTCTTTATCTTACTAGAGGGGACACTGATATAATTTGACTCTATCTAGAACACATTGAGGGACATCCAGTAGTATATTGTTTCCTAATTCAGCCATGCAACAGAGGTCAGGGGGTGTCCACAGCTTTCAGAAGTACCAGGACTGCTTAACCTGTACTAATTAGCTCCAGGTTGCAGTTTTTGATGGGTTGGGGTTTTTTTTTGTTTTTTGTTTTAGCTTTCTAGTGTATTTCTGTCCTCTCCTTTGAGGTCAGTTATTACCTCTTCTATCTCTCAATGTGTTTGCATCCAGCCATCCTTATCCATACTCCCACACCTACCATCATCAATGCGAGCTGAGACACCAAATAAGTATGATCTTCAGAACTATGATAAAGGTGACAGTCACACAGGTCATGAGTGAGGAACCAGGAAATTCAGCGTAGGGACTTTGTGATATTTATATCGGCTGAGACAAAATGGAAAGTCAATGTCGCCAGACATAACATTCTGTAAGAAAGTGGCCGACAGCAAGACCTCCTTCATACAAACAAAACAAAGAGTGCACTCTGGGTTTTTTTTGGTTTTTTGGTTTTAACATCAGGAAGGTATGTAGTTTTCCCCTCAACGTTTCTTCCCTGATGTTTGCTCTTTTTTTAATTAATAAGCTTAATTTTTTTAGAGCAGTTTTAGGTTCACAGCAAAATGGAACAACAAGGACAGAGGGTTCCCATGGGCACCCCGTCCACACACATGCACGCTCCTCGCCCCCCACTATCGACTTCCCACACCACAAACACCCTGGGTGGTTTTTAAATCCATTTAAATATTACACAAGGGACAGTTTAGATTACCTGTAACACCACAGAACTGTGGGTATTGCTGGTAAAGATGCGTGTGGTCCCTGCCTTGGAAGACTGCAGATGGGATGAGAGACCCATTTCGCTGCTTCCAAGGGACAATTTCATGTGCTGGTCTTCCTCTTCCACTAGAGATCTGAAAATGTGGATAAATCAGAAAGAAAGGCAAGTTAAAAGGTGATATATAATTCACAATAATGGCATCGTTTAGAGAAATAACCAGTCACTAGGGCCAATCATTTGACTATGGAATATACTGAATTTTGTTTCATTGTGCTTTAGGCTGATGCCATTCTACACCCTAGAATAGATTATCTTCTATATTTGTAAAAAAACTTTTCAAGGTCAGAGAAAAAATTAGAAGTGAGAAATCAACCTAAAAGCTGGTTCAAAACTACATTCACAAAGGGTGTTTTTGATCTCTAGTGCCAGAGTAATTACTTTTGGTATTGTGCTGTTTAGGTAGCAATAATATCAAAGTGTGTTATCCACAGTTAAAATTACTCTGGAATATCTAATTTGAGAAAGATAAAAATAATAGCTATCGTTTATTGAATTTCCGTCACTATGTATCAGGTACTTGCCCAGAAATTTACACACATGACCTCATATAATCCTTAAAACAATCCAATCCAATAGGTACTATTATTATTTCCTTTGTATGAAGGGTAGGGAAAATGAGCTACAGAAAGTTTAAAAGTTACCTAGGGTCGCAAATTTATTAAAAGTAGTTGGGTCAGGATTTGAGTGTAAATCTAGTGTGATTCCAAACTCCAAAGATCCCATTAATAAAAGTCAAAGATTAACTGTGACAGTAATACACTGCTTCCTCTTCTGTCATTAGTTAGAGTTCTAATCAACCCCCGGAACAAAAACTCTTACACGTGAAGTAATTTCTTTTTCTAGCAGTATCTCTCACTCCTCATTTTGGAATTATTCAGCTAAATCGCTACAGTCTAGTGGCATTTCCATCTTTTCTAAGAAATAAAAAGTAAAAATAATAAATGCAAGCTATGCCCATGTATATATTACATTCATAAGTTTTCGGGGGCCATAAAAAGGATTGGAGAACCTATAGTTAACAGGTCAGTTTGTTTCGCAGAGAGCATGCAAAATATTTAATGAAGGGTCTCAGGTTACACTGGATATTGACCACCACAGTACAAGCTTTTATTATCCCTTAGACTAGGCAGGCCTGTGTTTCCTTAGGTATACACTGGCAAAAGTGTCTCTGAATGGGTTTGTGCATTCCTGATGTAGACGGCTAATATGGACACGGGGAGAGGAAGAGGAAGAGGACATCTCAAGTGCTGGAACTCCACTTTTGCTATTTACCTCTAACTTCCTACGTGTTGAATTATTTGTTTTTCTTTTATCTTTTTTTTTTTAATGATTCTCTTTATTTGAGAGCGAGAGCGAGAGGGAGGGGCTAAGAGAAGGGAAAAGCAGGCTCCCCGCTGAGCACGGAACCCCACGCGGGGCTCGATCCCAGGACCCTGAGATCATGACCGGAGCCGAAGGCAGACGGTTAACCGACTGAGCCACCCAGGCGCCCCTTTCTTTTTTTTTTTTTAAGGTTTTATTTTTAAGTAAGCTCTACACCCAACATGGGGCTGGAACCCACAACCCCAAGATCAAGAGTCACATGGCCCACCAGCTGAGCCAACCAGGCGCCCCAAATTGTTTGTTTTTCTAACTCTGGCCTATCCAATATCGTGGAGATTTCACTTGTTCCCTACCGTACCTGTAACCTCAGTTGATCCGTTTGAACAAGAAAAAAAATTTTAAGACTAACATACTTTAAGATCCCGCTTTTTAAATCCGGACATCAACGAAATGGTTTTAAATCTTGTAATAATTAGCAAAAGTTCTGGCCTCAAGGGTGAGATCAATTCTTCTTAAGGATATTAGAGCCATAGTATAATCAAAAATGAATTAATAATACATGACAATGTTTTATTCAACTCTCATGGATATTTAATAAAGAGAATAATTTAAATAAGATTTTAACAAGCATAGCAGAAAATGAATACAGCTTTCTACTAATTTCAGAAATAGCCTTAAAAAGAATTAAATTCTATACATGACATACAGCAACACATTCACCCACCCTTTTAAACAGCTTTTGCAGACAAACATTTAAAAGTACAGAATTAATGGGACAAGTGGGAAATAGACTGATGGTGAGTGGTATCTCTAACCAGAAAATTTCCATTCAAACAGAATTATTTTAATGAAATATCCAAGCAGAATGTTTTATTATTTTCTGTATTCCCTGCACAGAACCTAGCACATGAGAATTTTAACATATGTCATTTGAATGAACACAGCGTCTCATTTTTGTGGACATTTCTTCCTCACGCAGTGCTTTCAATGACCATCAATTATCATTTTTATAGAACCACAGATGTAAAAGGGACAGGAATGACGCTGAAGCCACATTGTGCCTATGACATATCCTGGAAATTGCTTTCTTTGAAGAAACCACAGATAACAACTTGTTTGCTTGTCATTTGTTTCTAGCTCCTAAAATTGAAAAACAGAATGTGAAAATGCAGCCCTTTCTTGGCACGATAATATGGCTGGCTTTCTAATTAATTACTTCAAATGCTGAAGAAGCCTTCACTAAAATCATCTTCTTCATGACTTTTTATCAACATACTTTGACTTTTTAACATTCAGAATCCTCCCTATTATTTCTGCATCAGTAACAATACACGCCATGTCAACCTTCTCAGCAGATTCAATATTCTCTTCTATCTCCTTTTCATTAAGTTTACTGACTGGATGTGAAGAGCACAGTTTTTAAATATTCATTTTTCAAGTCATGTGGCTCAAAGCCATAAAAAGACCACTGGTTCTCAGAAGGGGTTAGGGGACCAAGGGGATTTTGTCTCTCCCCTCCCCAAGTTTGGCATCGTTTGGAGCCGTGTTTTGCTGTCGCAAGGGGGTGTGTGTGCTTCCTTCTTCTAGTGGCATGCTCCTAAACCTCCACCAAGGCACAGGAAAGTTCTCCACGGCAAAGATGTACTTAGGCAAAAATGTCAAGAGTGCCAAGATTGAGAAACCCTCATACAGAGGGATTAACGCACTCAGGAAAATTTTTCTAAAGCAATTTCATGTTCTAAATGACTTTCCAGTCTGAGGGTTGACTACATGAGGTTAATGCTGGCAGTAAGAAACACAGTAGGATTATTAATTACCACTAATTCTTCTAAGACTACCTAACAATACAATACCTCTGTTTCCTCCAGCCCCACACTTTGAACAATCAAGTGTTTACAGTAGATAAGTAGATAATGACTTTGAAGCTTAGAAAACAATTGTGCAGGAAAGCTTTTGTTCTACGTAAATTCATGGAAGAATAAGAATTTCAGAGTTCTGCTTAAAACAACTGCTATTTGGATTCACTTTCACATGCTGACTTCGAATCAAGCAAATCCTGCCTAAATAGTCCCACTGGATCAATGCTACAAAATTATTCACGGGCGAGAGTATGCTCATCAGTTTTCTGTCCCAAACCCAAATCTTCTTGCTACGTCCGTATAGTGCTATCAGGCCCTCCAGCCCACCCCACCGCCACTGGACACATCTTATTTTCTTAACAATGACCAACCACAGAGCACAAAAGCAATCTTTCAAAAAGTGTACATGAATCACTCAACTGTATGCTTGTTCAAAGAGAACAATTACTTTTTCAAAGAGCATTAGGGTAGAGATAGAAGCACTGTCTGATCATTTTACTGAAAGCATTGCGAAGGTGGTGAAATTGAACATACACAAACTATGGTATTTCTGTGCCCTGCTATGCGAAGACAAAAGAAATAGAAAGTCTAAGCAATTATCAGGCTAACAGGGTGATGCTAACATGGTAATCTTGCCTAAAAAAATTTCCATAATTTAAAAATCACCCCCAAGGGAAACATGTGTAGATGCTATGAACACACAATTCATAAAGACATAAGTACAAATGGTTAACAGAGAGAAAAATGTTCAAGCTCATTAGTAGTCCAGAATATGCAAATTAAAGCAAAGATTTCCTCTTTAAATTTATAAACGTAAAGAGTTGAAGATATACTTTAGAAACTGCTAGTGCAAACATGTATTATGCCCCTGCTGTCTACGTGGCACTGTTCACCCGAATGGATTTTTAAGTTTTAAAAATCATCGAATGGACACAGTGAACACCAGGACGACAAAGGATTGTGTATTACATGTCTGACCCGGTAGGTAGGCTGCAGCCAGAGTGTTCTGTCAATCTGGTTGAAATGTGTTTTCTATAGTGAATAGTTCTGTAGAGGTTAATAGTTTGGTACATGTTCTATAAAGAAGCCGTACTCTCAGAATTCACTACAGCAATTGGGTTTGTTGGTGTGCAGTGTGAATAAGGGAAGAGCATCTCACAATTGCATCATTTGGCTCCAAAGCCTCAGTCTTCCAACACTCCCTACCTAAATAAATAAATAGGAAAAAAAATTAAAATAAAAAAATTCGCCCCCAATCCACTGAGATGAGTACTTTTAGGTTTAAAACCTGAGGTCTTAGCTTGATAAACGATGAAACGCCCATCTCAGTTTCTTGCTTTCTATCACTGCAAGCACCAGATCTTGTTGCGCAGAAAGCCAGGTGAGCTCAAACTTCCTTATCAAGGAAAAGGGGCCGTTTTAGCGCTCTTTGAAATTAACACGAAAACACGCGAAACACTTGACTGTTTTTGGTGGAGATGTTCTATGCGCCAACCCATGTGCAGGCACATTCATTTCCTGCTCACATCAGATGAAGAACAGCACATTAAGAAGGCTCTGCGTGAAAGATGCTGGGAGAATATAGGACTTGCAGGAAAAAAGTGCTGCCTAAGACTCTCAGAATAGTCGTAACTGTTCTCTGTTCTTTCCTATATTATTTTTAATTTCGGGGGGCGGGGGGGATGAATCAGAGAAAACTACAAAGGTACAAGTATATGAATAACGCCTTTAACTTTTCTCTATTTAGTTCCCAATTAGCTTCACAGTACTTCTTTTTGCTTGCTACCATTACATTACAAAGTGGTTAAACCCATCAGTGTATTTTTTTTTAAAGTAATCTCTATACCCAACATGGGGCTCGAACTCACTACCCTGAGACCAAGAGTCACACGTTCTACTGACTGAGTCGGCCAGGACCCCCACCTGCCCGACAATGTACTCTAATAACATAATTCCACCATAAGAAAAGAGTAGGGGTTTCTAAGTTAGTGTTAAAAGTACTATACAAATATTGTAATTTCTCAGAGTAATAATATTATCCTAACTGAAAGTTAGCACCCAGTGGGTTAGCACAGCAAGAACAGCGACAATAACAAAACAAAACCTAAGTAACAACAGCAATGAAAGTCATGAATGGGACAGCAAGGCAACAAATAGGGTTAATCAAGGCAGTGACTCATGCTTTCCACCACCCATCCCCCAGAAAAATAAAATACGTATTTGTCACACTCACAATTTAAAAAGAAAATCTAGAAAAAGGGTTTCTTCAAAGAAGTACTCCCCCTCCATTTGTTTTTCTGCTCTGAAACAGAAGTGTCTGCTCGCCACGGCATTTGCTAAATGAAACATTTCTTGCGATAAAGTTGCATAGCAGGTGGAGGAGAAATTTAGCCACCTGTTCTCATACTCATTTGAATTTGAGTGCTAAATCTGTCAAGGTATTTCCTTCCACCCTTGAGAAAAAAATTAAAAACTTAAGATGGTAGAAGTTATTCCCCACAGATTTTTCATAGATTCGAAGTATGCATACTGCCTTGAATTCTAAAGATCTTTTTTTTTTTAAATTCTAAAGCTCTTAATAACCTTCCTACCTCACACAAGTTAGAATCTCAGCTATCCTCCTTCAACCCTCCCAAACGAAAACTGAATGATACACACCACACACACACAGACACACACACACACACACAGTCTCCCTCTCTCTCTCTCTCACTCAACTTCCATTAAAAAAATGGGAAATGGTTTTTAAGAAATCAGAAAGAAAATTCCAACTTATGAAATAAGGAAATACATATAAAATAAGCCTGATATTTTCACGAAAAGGAAGGAAAAAAACCTTAAAGACTTCAAATATTTTAAAGGTATGTCCCAATGAAAATGGCATTCACAGCATCATTACACAAAGAAATTACAAATATAGCAACTTTTCTTAATAAGGCCGAAATTAATTGCTGTTTAAGAAACAATGGAGAACAGAGCTCTTCCTGAGGTGCTTGCCTGAAAGAAATAAAGAAACATAAAGCTTTGGCTAGCTATTTATTTGTATTTCTTAATAACACAAGTCTAAGTACCTTATTGTCAACTTGCGATAAATTCACTAATGGAAATCTTTAGCATATAGGCTATAAAATGGAGGCTCATCTTTCCAAGGCTTTCTTTTGTGCTGCTGCAATTCCAGAACCCACAAAAGAGAAAAATTCTCGGTTCAAGGTGATAGGGTCAGACTGCAAAATGATTTTCTAAAGTAAAGAGGCTTCTCTATATGCATGTGTCTGTCACATTTAAAATAAAATCATACGAATAAATAGCTGATGTCAGTTTTAACATAGGAATAAGATCGTTTACCCCAGCACCTGCTTCGTACTGGGCATTGTGCCAGATGCATTCTCTGGGCTACTTAATCCTCATAGCAATCCCATTTTAAAGATAGGAAACTGAAGCTCAGAGAGTTTAAGGCTTCACCATGAGTCTGGCAACTACGATTTGAACTTGAGTTTGATCCCAGAGCCCACAATGTTCCCATTACACCAAGCAGAAAGAAAGAAAGACCCTAAGCAATTGTCAGTTTCAATGCTTACTTGATAAATATAAGGAAGATCTCAGAAAGACACGTTCTGTTAAAGGAAAGTAATTTTTTGGTTGGATTAATTCAGTCTAAAATTACCCACTTTTCCCACTTCCACAAAAAAAAATACCAATGCGAAAACTCTCTCATGCCATTCTCCCGACACATAGAGGGTAAGGAGGTAGCCTATCCTAGGATATAACTCAAATCAAATTTAGGGAGAACTCTACATTACTGATATCAACATTTAAGGGAACACATTCTGAATTCCAAAGCCACCCATCACTATCACAGAAATAGCACTACAACACAGATGAGGGAATTGGGCTAAACAAATGGAATGACAAATGATACTCCATTAGATAACTATGACAGGGTGAAAGTTAATTATCCAATGCATAAAGCATTTGCACTGAGTATCTCAATCCTGTCCCTGAGTAACTTTAAAATTAATGTTTGTTCCCTCTATCTACCATATTTCAATACTTTATTCTTTCTTCATCTTGTAAAATTCATATACCAATTAAACTATATCAAGTCTCATGTATCTAGACCCAGAAAATTCTTCTGTTTAGAAGCTTGGTTCATATACTATTTCTCATTCTTTACATACTTTTAAAAGATTTTATTTATTTATTTGAGAGAGAGAGGGATAGTGAGCAAGCAAGCATGAGTGGGGGCGGGGGGGGGGAAAGGAGAGGGAGAAGCAGACTTCCTGCCGAGTAGGGAGCCTGAGGTGAGACTCGATCCCAGGACTCTGGGATCACACCTGAGCCGAAGGCAGATGCTCAACCGACTGAGCCACCCAGTTGCTCCTCGTTCTTCATATTTCTTATGAATATTGTACTAAAGGATATAGATGCATACATACATACAAACCTGAAGTAGAGAGAAACGAGTAAGCGAAAGAATTCTTTCCTAAATGCTGATTCCATACCTACTATATATAAAATAACTAAGTCAAAACTCCCTTGCCCTAAGAAGCCATATGGGGTAAGAGAGTCCACAAGAGATAGTAGTATAGGGAGATGGCAATATGTAGATGTGAGTTGGGGAAAACAGCATGTGCTCCCATCACTGTCAATAACCCCCTTCCCAGGACACAGAGAAAATAATAGTTCCAATCGTCTGGCCACACATAAGCTCCATGTAGGGATGACCCACCATACAGCCAGCACCAGGCCTGCCATTGAGAAATCTAGCTGTACCAAAGGCAGGGAGCGTGACTTCCTCTTCTATCCCCAAATGAAGAAACTGGAATGGGAGCTCCAATACCCTGGCCAACTTTCTTTGAAGGAGCTTTTTGCTTTTGCTCCCAGAAGATTTATTAACCAAGGTGTCATTTTACTTCTATTATCTGTAGCCCACCAACTCTGAAATTTGACTATTGAGCTGTGGTGCATTTCAATGGAAGAGCGTGTTATTGAAGAGTTGGGCTTATGCCTGCCTAAAATGTCAGTTTATTAAATATTCAAATATCCAAGTTATCCGATTTTTTGAGTTTATTATAAAGGCAGATTCCATAAACTCAAAACCAATTAGAAATCACTGAGACAAGTCTCTTTGGGAACAGAAGAATCATTAATCGAGCGGTAAAAATCCTATCCTTTTCTGTCTTTTCTGAATTTTCTAGTTATATTCAACTTCATAAAGTCAATAATTCATGACCAGATCTTAAGGGAATGTTTTTTTCTCTTTTAAAAGGAAACATGACCAAAAAAACCCAAAGAGTAAGACTTTTAAACTTACAAAGTAATGGCCAATTGCACTTGGTTTTAAGGATTATAATTGGCAGCTCTGACTCCCACTGCCTCTATGTCTTCAAAGCCTGTAATAAATGTAACAAATCTCAACCTTGATTTTGCAAGGACCTAGAGGCATCTCTAATTATTTCAATGAATGTGATAAAAACTTCAGTATTGAATCAATCATGTTTTAATATAGCATGTTTAGCGTGATGTAATCAAATCAATGTTTTAATATGACAGCCAATATTTTTCAGACAGGGCAAGGTAATACAAAAAAAAAGTATCAGAGGATATACCCTCAACCCAATGAATCTGGGAATGACACTTAGGATAGTTCTTTCAAGCTCATCTCAGATATGCAGCCAATGGAAGCAAAGAATCAAATTTACATAATATTTCATATTAAAATTATTTTCCATTTTGGACACATCTGTGTTACCATCAAGATTTTTTTTGAGAGAGAGAGAGGGAAGGCAGAGGAAGAGGGAGCGAGGGAGCGAGAGAATCTTAAGCACGTTCCGTGCCCACCACGTGAGCCCAACACAGGGCTGAATCTCACGACCCCAAGATCATGACCTGAGCTGAAATCAAGAGTCGGACACCCAACTGACGGAGCCACCCAGGTGCCCCAAGGTGGTTTTTTTTTTTTCATACAACTTTGTTAGAAGACTTTAAGTTATCCCTCTTATACTATGCTTACATAACCATTGCCTACCTTAATTTCTCAAGTTGTTAGGAGGTGCAAAAAAATCTTTACTGTCCTTTATAGCCCACCCGCCTATCTACAAATTCAAGTATCATAGTCTAAGGGTTAAAATGAAGTTTTTAACCTCAAAAATGGCTTCTGGTTTTTCTCCTCAAATACCGTCAAGATCCACCATTTTACTACACTCCTAGAAAACTATTTTAACAAGATGATAATGTTCAGTTCCATATCACAAGGCTATTTCAAGACCCAGCTACAGACGGCTTTGCTGATGTAACAAAAAATGCCTTACGAAAATACTTCTATAAGTTTTTTTCCACAGCACAGTAATACTACGGAAGGACTTCTTTGGGGACAGTATTTATGTACCATGAATATATCTGTTTACCTTAAATATTAGATATTCTTTTTTTTTTTAAGATTTTATTTATTTATTTGCCAGAGAGAGCGCGCAGGAGAGAGAGAGCGTGAGAGCACAAGCAGGGGGAGCAGCAGGAAGAGGGAAAAGCAGGCTCCCCGTTGAGCAAGGAGCCTGATGTGGGACTCGATCCCGGGACTCTGGGATCATGACTCGAGTTGAAGGCAGACCCTTAACCAACTGAGCCACCCAGGCGTCCCATATTAAATATTCTTAATAAAATTAGTAATGACTTCCTAGAAGGCAGACTGTTTTTTTTTTTTTTTTTCTTTTCTTCTTTTTGGAGGGAGTAGATGCAAAATAAAATTCATTGGGAAGTTTGCCATTTTGGGGGCAAAGTGTTTCTTTTTAGGAAAATTATGACTTCTGGGGTTGCCTGGGTGGCTCAGTGGGTTAAGCCTCTGCTTTCGGCTCAGGTCATGATCTCAGGGTCCTGGGATCGAGCCCCGCATCGGGCTCTCTGCTCAGCAGGGAGCCTGCTTCCCCCTCTCTCTCTGCCTGCCTCTCTGCCTACTTGCGATCTCTCTCTCTCTCTGTCAAATACATAAATAAAATCTTTAAAAAAAAATTATGACTTCTGGCTTAAATAGAGCGTGTGTTCTTAGGTGGAATACCAAAAGGGTAGAGGCAGACCATATCATTTAAACAGTATGACATGGTAGGTGTCAAGCATTCACATTTCTCAGTCATTTAAGTGAGAATTTTATTTTATTTTATTATTTTTAAAAGATTTATGTATGTAGAGAGAGCCCACGCAAGTGGGGGAAGGGGCAAAGGGAGAGGGAGCAAGTCCTCAAGGAGATATCCTCCCTGAGCTCAGAGCCCGATGCGGGGCTCAATCCCAGGACCCTGAGATCATGACCTGAGCTGAAATCAAGAGTCAGACACTTGAGTGACTGAGTCACCCAGGCACCTCTAAGTGGGAATTTTAAATAGAAGATAATCAGAGCATTCTCGGACTGTGTGTGTATGTGTTTTGCAGAAGCTAGTTACAAATTGTGAAGGAGTAATGAAGTACTGCCTTGATCTGTTTGAGATAAATAGGAAACAGGGATATTAAGCAAGAAGAGAGAAGCTTCCTTTCCTTCCTTCCTACAGTCTTTTATTTTTTTATTTAAAAAAAATTGAGATTTTATTTATTTAGGGGCGCCTGGTGGCTCAGTGGGTTAAAGCCTCTGCCTTCGGCTCAGGTCATGATCTCGGGGTCCTGGGATCAAGCCCTGCATCGGGCTCTCTGCTCAGAGGGGAGCCTGCTTCCCCCTCTCTCTCTGCCTGCCTCTCTGCCTACTTGTCATCTCTCTCTCTGTCAAATAAATAAAAAAAAAATAAAATCTTAAAAAAAAAGATTTTATTTATTTATTTGACAGAGAGAGAGAGCACAGCAGGGGGAGCAGCAGAGGGAGAGGGGGAAGCAGACTCCCCACTGAGCAGGGAGCCTGATGCGGGGCTCGATCCCAGGACCCTGGGATTGTGACCTGAGCTGAAGGCAGCTGCTTAACCCACTGAGCCGCCCAGGTGCCTCCCTATAGTCTTTTAAACCAGTGTTTCATGCCCCAGCTTACAATTTCTGACTCTCAGAGTATAGGTGAAAAGGAAATAGGGGAGAATCACCAAGTAGGTAAGGAGAGCAAAGAATCAAGGTGTTAAAATTCTGCCCAGCTAGTTGGAAAATGCTGCTCTATACGCTACTTCCCTCACTCACCCCATCTACACCAGCTACTTCTCGAAGCAGTCAGTCATTTTTAATCTCCAAAATCTAATCTTTTCATAGATTCCACTTTAATGAGAACATTGGTTTATTTAAATGTACTCTCAATGGAAACAAATTCGACTACACAGTTCTTAAAGATTTTATTTTATTTTATTAGAGATTTTATTTTTTAAGCAGTCCCCACACCCAACATGGGGCTCAAGCTCACAATCCCAAGATCGACTTGCACGCTCCACCAACCGAGCCGGCCAGCGCCCCAGACTACATAGTTCTTAATGATCACTTCGGGAAGCTTGGTCAGACAGAAGAAAGTTCAGGAATCTAAGTGTCATGCATTCAAGAGAGCCATAGATAGGATATTTTGGATTCTAGAAGAAAATCGTTATCATCAAAGTATTTCAGTCATCTTTGACTTCTGCTTCTTCCCAATCTCCTATGTCCAGTCGACCGTCAAGTACTACTGAGTATCTCCCCAGTATGTTCCTCTCCTTCACTTCTCGCCACTGTCACTGCCCCTACACCATGCTTCTGGCATCTATTCCTTCTTACTTGGATTTGGTTATTAATATAAAGTACATATTTGTCACAGCATAGCTACTTCACATACTGTGACTGTATTTATAACTCTGAAAGTCGCTTCCTTGCTCAAAAGTATTCAATGACTCCTCATTGCTTCCTGAACAAAAACCAAATCCCACACTTGGGTTCAAGGCTGCTTTATTAGCCCTCCTTAACCTCATACACATTCCAGCAAATAATTCAAAATAAATATATATTTAATGGTTAGAATATAAATAAAAACCCCAATCTATTCACAAACTATCGCCTGTTTTGTTTTAGAGTATGTTGTTTTCATACATCATAGCAGCTATGCCTTATTTCTATTCTTAACCACGTAATGTGTAAAAACCATTTACTTCAAAATTTATTTTTTTAAGATTTTATTATTTAGAGTGGGGGGAAGGGCAGAGGGAGAGGGAATAGAGAGAGAAAGAAAATCTCAAGCAGACTCCATGCTGAACTTGGAGCTGGACACGGGGCTCGATCTCACAACCCCGAGATCAGGAGCTGAGCCGAAATCAAGAGTCGGACACTCAACCGATTGAGTCACCCAAAAATAAACACAGTTTATTTTTTCAATTTTCATCTCAGTGTAGTTAACATTCAGTGTTCTATTAGTTTCAGATGTACAAGAGAGTGAGTCAATAGTTCCATAGATTACTCAGTGCTCATCACAATAAGTGTACTCTTAATCCCCTTCACCTAGTTCGCCCATTCCCCTCGCCCCCTTCCCCTCTGGTAACCATCAGTTTGTTCTCTATAGTCAAGAGTCTGTTTCTTGCTTTGTCTCTCTTTTTTCTCCTTTGTTCATTTGTTTTGTTTCTTAAATTCCACCTATGAGTGGAATTATATGGTATTTGTCTTTCTCTGATTTATTTCACTTAGCATTATACTCTGTAGATCCACCCATGTTGTTGCAAATGGAAGGATATCGTTCTTTATGATTGAGTGATATTCCAGTGTGTGTGTGTGTGTGTGTGTGTGTGTGTGTGTGTGTGTGTGTGTACACACCATACCATCTTTACCCATTCATCTATCAATGGCTGCTTCCATAGTTTGGCTATTGTAAATAATGCTGCAATAACCATAGGGGCGTATGTATACCTTCAAATTAGTGTTTTCACATTCTTTCGGTACATACCCAGTACTGTGATTACTGGATGGTACAGTAGCTCTATTTTTAATTTTCTGAGGAACCTCCACATTGTCCTCCACCCTGGCTGCACCACTTTGCGCTCCCAGCAATAGCGTACAAGGGTTCTCTTCTCTCCACGTCCTCACCAACACTTGTTGTTTCTTGTGCTCTTGATTCTGGACCTTCTAAATGGCGTGAGGTGGTATCTCATTGTGGTTTTGATTTGCATTTCCCTGATGATGAGTGATGTTGAGCATCTTTTCATGTTTCTTTTTTTTTTAAAGATTTTATTTATTTATTTGACAGAGAGAGATCACAAGTAGGCAGAGAGGCAGGCAGAGAGAGAGGAGGAAGCAGGTTCCCCACTGAGCAGAGAGCCCAATGCGGGGCTTGATCCCAGGACCCTGAGATCATGACCTGAGCCGAAGGCAGAGGCTTTAACCCACTGAGCCACCCAGGTGCCCCTCTTTTCATGTTTCTGTTGGCCATATGGATGTCTTCTTTGGAGAAAACATCTGTTCATGACTTCTGCCCATTTTTTAATTGGATTATCATTCTTTTTGTTGTTGAGTTATGTAAGTTCTTTATGTATTTTGGATACTAACGCTTCATCGGATATGTAATTTGCAAATATCTTCTCCTATTCACTAACGTTGTCTTTTAGTTTTGTTGGTTGTTTCCTTAGCTGGACAGAAGCTTTTTATTTTAATGTAGTCCCAATATTTTTGCTTGTGTTTCCCTTGCCTCAGGAGACATATCTACAATATTTTAAATATTTTTGATAGGACAGTTTATTTAATTTAAATCTAATATTTGCTAAACCTGAGCAATTAGGCCCAAGTCCTTTTAAGTATAAAACAATTAAGAAGTTAAGTAAATGTAGATGAATTTTCGAATATTAATTTTAAATTCGTGTCTCCTAAGCCTTAGTCAGAGTTCCTTTCTTCCTAGTCTGCCATTCCTTCTTTCAAATTACACACACAAAACATGTTATCATTTAAGTGCAAACATACTAGGTTTAAAACATAAATTTGTCTAAAATAGTTTTTCCCATTATGGTAAAGGACATGTGAACACAAGTCAAATCACTCTTAAGTCTAAGAGTAATTGGCAGTCTTGGAACAGATTATAATCTTATTTTCTTTATCAAATTACTATTTGATGAACCATGACTAAAGTATTCTGGTCATTGGTAAATTGCTTCTAGTAAAATTACTTTCAGTCTGTGCCAGCATCATGGTATTTATCAGCAAGCAAGAAACAGAATCAGGATTTTGGATTAGTTTTTTTCGTAGGAAAGATAGGCCTAACTTACTCTCTAATGAGACTGTGATATATTAGATGACTGCATATATCAAATGAAGAAATTCAACACTCTTAAGGGAAACGATCTGCACGGGGCTACAGACCTAAAAACTGCTCTCTCTAAATTCATTCATCTAACTCAGCGTTTACGGTGCACCCGCTACAGTGCTTGACCTATAGGTCAAGGTAAGTAAACAGACAGCAGGCAGGACATTTGCTTGTAAAGAAGTCACAGTAAAAGAAGTAATTACTTTCCAAATGGTTAAATGATATAAAAAAATAATAATAAATTCTCACCATTATCTACTAATGAATACCATGTTGCATAATTCATATAATCCATGGCAACAAAACTAATTGCAAACTTTGCTCCCTAGTACAGAAGCACATCAGTTCATTTATAGCATATAAGGATCAAATAAGGTAAATACCATTAACTTTCCTTACTGTTATTTTATTTTAAAAGATTGTTCATCCCAGATCACATCGCATCATTTGAAAAAAAGGCAGTCTCTAACTGCATCTGTCTAGATAGTCCAGCAATATGTCTATGGAAAATATTCTGATGATCCACGTCTCCAGTCTCCTTAATATCAAAATGTTGGTTCCAATTCCATGAACTTTTGTTTAACTGTGAATCATACAGAAATGATTATATACACACAACCTTTGTAAGAAAGTGCTCATAATGAATGAAAATTGCTTCAGTTTGGTCATGCTAAGGGACTGGATAGCCTATTAACAACCTCGAACACCCACATACTTTTCAAAATTCTGTTTCGAATGTTTTGTGGATCCGTTCAAAATAAAGGTAGGTCAAACGAAGTGAGTTAATAAGGAATTAAGTGAGTTAATTGCAGACAAGAGAAAAGCTCCAACGTAAGCCCACCTGAAAGACAAATCTAGTTGAGGCTTTTGTAGTAAACTAGTCTTAAACATTAATTTGTAATACAGATGATGGAATGGGGTAAAATAATAAAAAGGAAATATAAATTAAGAATGGGTTGAATCATCAAATACAACCATGCTGGAAGGAAAAGTGATCCAACATGAATATCACATTCTCTTCCAAGGTATAAAGGTATGACAAAGAGTAATTTGTAAGTTTCCTTCTAGCTCTTGGATTCAGAGAACTCTCCCTGAATATGATAATTACGTTGTTTTTTTTATTAAAGTAAGCTCTACACCTAACGTAGGACTTGAGCTCATGACCCCAAGTTCAAGACTCGCATGTTCTACCAACTGAGCGAGCCAGGCACTGTCTTTTTTTTAAGTATGTTCTTTTTAAGATGGCATGGTCTTATCCCACTGAGCAGTGAAAAGCGCTATATTTTTGAAACTAGAGAAACAAAATGTGAACATAGAAGATGTTACAGGGCAAGTTGTAGGGGAAAAGAAAAGGTAATTTAGAATTTCTAAGAACACCTGGCAGTGAGATACTTCAGTGTGGGAAGGAAAAAGGGGGAGAGAGAAGGGACAGAGATATGGCCTAAGCACTTATGTAGTCCAGTAGCCCACGAACACTCAACAGAACTTGACCTACAACCTATCATTCTCATGATGTTTCCTTCTCAAATGTTAGTGCTGTAAAATACAGTAAGTATCCAAGCCTTTTAAATAAAAAATTCAGTCAAGCCCCTATGCCTTCCATAATAGAAAGCAGACAGTGTCCAGAGGATTAAAAATAACCGGTTCTGAGTCCAGAACATTCCCAAACTCACTTCCAAGTTTAGAAATGGCACTTTTGGGGCGCCTGGGTGGCTCAGTCAGTTAAACGTCTGCCATCGGCTCAGGTCATGATCCCAAGGTCCTGGGACTAAGCCCTGCATCGGGCTCCCTGCTCAGCCGGGAGCCTGTTTCTCCTTCTGCCCCTCCCCTCCCCTCCCCCACTTGTGCGCGTGCTCTCTCTCTCTCTCTTTCTCTCTCTCTCTCTCTCTGAAATAAATAAAATCTTAAAAGAAAAAGAAATGGCACTTTTCTGGCCATACTGACTTGCAGTAGACTCAACAGCTGAGTAGCATAGACAATCCTCATTTGTGCTTTTATTGTTCCTATTTCACAGATGTTAACAAAGTAACAACCAGATTTCAGTGTTTTCCTCTGCACTAAGCACTGAAGGGCATTAGCATGGCAACCGTCACATAATTGTATGCCATCACCAGCTAATTTTTTTAAAGCAGCTTCCATGCTGGGCATGCAGCTTGGACGTGAGGCTTGAACTCAGGACCCCAAGATTGAGATCTGAGCTGAGATCAAGAGTCGGAGGCTTAACCGACTGAGCCCCTAGGCGCCCCATGGTAGGTCATTATGTAGTATCTTTTGAAGATTTGTTGAAGGTTCTCCCCAACTTATATTATCTGTATGACTTTCCAGAGACATGTGAGGACCTTGTAGTGGTTAAATACGACTTTCTTACAGCCTTCATGTTCTATCTAATTCTGAATAGTGCTCCAAATAAAATGAAAATGTTTTGAGAAAGTGGAAAGGAATGCAGAGTCCTTTGAAATGTTTTCTTCAATTCATCAATATGATAAAATACAATCAACATCAAACAACTTGTATGATGCACTCATTTTAGATAGCTCTAATATCAACGGAGTAAATTCCAAAATGTTTCTGCTTGTTACATAAAACTTTATTAAGAAAACAACTTCTAAAAAAAAAAAAGGAAGAAAACAACTTCTGTGATTTCTATGATTTTATTCCAGAGGCAGAGCCTGGGTGGCTCAGTCAGTTAAGCTAGTCTGACTCTTGGTTTCGGCTCAGGTCATGATCTCAGGGTCATGAGATCGAGCACCAGGTCACACTCTGAGCTCAGCACAGAATCTGCTTGAGATTCTGTCCCTCCCCTTCTGCTCCTCCCCCAATGTACACTCTCTCAAGTAAATAAAATCTTTTTTGAAAAAAAAAGAGGTGGCACTAATGCTTATTAGCTTTTAAAAGGAGACTTGGACCATGCAAATCATCTCAGCAACAGCCTGTATTTTAAGATGTCAAATCAATAATAAAGTTTGAAATGATTAGCATCTTAGTTTTAACTCATATCTGCATTAAGTGTTTGTGTATACTTGCACAATTGATGTACACATTTGTGCTTATTTTATAGGACTTGGGAGCATAATACCAGTTCTGACAGTAGAACTGGTTTTCATGATACTTTCAGCACAACCCCAGATTATAATGCCATGCCTGCAGAATTCTACTTTTTTTTTTTAAAGATTTTATTTATTTGACAGAGAGAAACACAGTGAGAGAGGGTACACAAGCAGGGGGAGTGGGAGAGGGAGAAGCAGGCTTCCCGCGGAGCAGGGAGCCCGATGCGGGGCTCGATCCCAGGACCCTGGGATCATGACCTGAGCCGAAGGCAGACGCTTAATGACTGAGCCACCCAGGCGCCCCCAGAATTCTACTTTTTAATAAGATTTCCAGGAAATGCCATGCCTGCAGAATTCTACTTTTTTTTTTAAAGATTTTATTTATTTGACAGAGAGAAACACAGTGAGAGGCAACACTGGATAAAAGCAACATATACCCTCATGATGGGAAGTCACGCCAGTGAAAATATTTTACTCTAACTGAAAACTAAATATAATTTTATTTTTCACTAAGATGACATCCTAAAGACCGGGATCAAACCACTGCTGCCTGAAAGGTAAAATATGTACACTTATGCCCCAGAAAGCACCTACGCCCCATCCAACTTACAGGGTGATATTCTGTTCCTCTTGCTTAAAAAAGGTTACTCTCAAGTTCAAGCCTAAATTGGTTCACTCTCCATCCTACATAACATGCACTTTAAAATCTGGTATCTTCATGGAACACTACATCAAAAACGAATGAGGTACTATAAGGTACTAACATAACATAATAAAAATAAAATTTTAAATATCTGGTATGTATTTTCGGGGCACCTGGCTGGCTCGGTCAGCAGAGCATGCAACCCTTGATCTCAGGGTTGTAAGTTTGAGCCCTACGTTGGGTGTAGAAGTTACTTAAAAATAAAATCTTTAAAAGAAAATTAAAAAAAAATCTGGTATCTCTTTTCAGTTCGCGACTTCAGGTTTTAGCTCAGACACATTTCTCTTCTACAGTGTTTTCATTTCCGTTAAGTCCATTATCAATACTGAAAGTACAGTAAACAAAAATTAACCTTATTATCTTGGATCAGAATTTTCATACCGGTAAAATACATGAAACGGTTTAATTGTTCGTGAATAAAGATTGGATGGAAGGACAGTTACTACATACACACCTAATACCCAGCAGAGTTATGCCTGGCACATAATAGAAAGTGAGTAATTCTAAATATTATAAAGTCAATATATTAGGTGCGTGAAAAAGAGCTGAGCGCTTTCAAAAATGGATTACTCAGCAACTTCTTTAGGTAGCAGTTCCCCAAGAATCACACAGTGACACCATCTCTTTTTCAGTCTTGAGGAAATAAAGCAATTTCTGGGGGCTGCCATTTCAATTTAAAATATCATCAGGCACGGTGCTTATAATGCTTGACTCTAACCACAAGTTAAAGTCATTAACACAAATTCTTGCCTACCTGTTACTTCTTTCCCCTCCCCCCAACTCGGCCCAACTTGGCTTCTCATCTAAATATTCTAACTTTCAAGCAGAATGTCTGGAATCCTTAGAATTCGTAGTAACTCCAGACTTCCCGTGAGGCTATAAGAGATTTGCATTTCTGCCCCTTCCCTATGAGGCAGGTGTTTTGGAAGTCACATTGAATAGAAAAAAGAAACAATGCATCCAGAGAAATGCTTGACAGGGAAAATTCTTGGACATCTCTGAAAGCGTCAGAAATACTAGCTTTCTGTCTTGCAAGTTTCTTTTGTGCGGTATTCTTCGGTAACATTACATGATTTCAAGAGATCGTTTAAAACACACGCACAATTGGCTCAAAGACAAGATTCTAACTCCCCGTGCACATGGCAGGCAGGCTTCCCCCGACTAAAAATTCTGAAGTAGCAAAAAGAATCGACACCGACTAGGAGGAGCGAGCCATCCATTCAAGAACCTCTGGAAAGGAAGTTTGTAAACTCGGAATTCGCTATGGAACAGTGTGGATCCTGTGATTAAAAATGATATAATCTCAGTCAGACAAGCAGAATGTCTGCACAAAAGGAGAAAAGTGTCTTCTAGTCAGACCACATAGGGAGCACTGCATTGGGACGTAGTCTCTCCTATAAAGATTAACATGAAAAAAGCGGGCCAGGTGAGGACAACCAGCAGAATGAAGGGTCTGGAAAACATGTCATACAAGCAAGGGTTAAAGAAAGAGATTTCCAGGCTTGTAGGTAGTACAGACAACAGAGATTTTTCTACTAGCTCCAAAAGGCTACATGAGGATCTGGAGATAAAAGATTTAGGAAAGGTTTTGCCCAGTGCAAGGAAGAGCTGTCCACGTGTGAGAGAGTGCTGCCTTGGTGAGGTAGTGAGCTCTCTGTCACTGACGGTGACCAAGGAGAATGTGTCTTACCATCTTTCAGAGGCATCGCAGAAAGGATGCCTGCTTTAAAGGGGGTTTGGATTCTCTAAATGACCTCTAAGGTCATCTTTAGCTCTGTGGTTTTCCATTAACGTGTGTTAAGCTAGCCCTTCTGTAAGCTCAGACAATAGAAATTCCCCAAGGACACGCCACCGAAGTTACACACTCACACTACAGGGTTCTTAGGCGTTGTTTATGTTATTTCTCCACGTAATTTTGTTAGAGTGAGCATTTAGTAAAAACAAATTAAGCAGACAGAAATAAAAGTTTATGTATGTGGTAACTGTGAAAGGGGCTACATATATTCTTTTCTAATTTGAGATGATCAATTTAAGAAGTATTTTGCCGAATAAAAAATGACTTCTAAAACCACGAGGTTTTGTTGTTATCACTAAATTAGAACAAAAGACAATCTTAGGGAATAGAAAATGTGCCAAATTTTGAAAATGCCTATTTTTATTTGTTCTCTTTTTTGAATCACCCATAAACAAGGGATGCTTATGCAGTCCGCACAGTCTTTTCTCAGGAAATCTAGAGACTGAATTTTAATGATACAATGATAGAAAACAATTGCCATAAAGTACTGTGCTGTTGATATTTACTACAAACTCTATTTTACATATTAAACAAAATAACCGTAAACAGGAAGCTGACCGTAGGCAAGTGCGTTAGCTTAAGGGGCACAAGTCTAATTCACTAACACTCATTCTACACTCATTGTCTTTTAGCTCGAGAAAGGTAAAATTTCAAGTGAAAACATCCCACCCCGTCTGTCTTGCCAGAAAATTCACTGTTACATTGCACTGCTTAATTCCTACCCATTGTCTTCCTCTTTAGTGCCACACCATTGTTATCAAAACTTACAGCTTGTGGAAAAAAAGATAAAAGGAGTGCTAATGCTAATCCTGTTCTATTTCAGCATGCCCTTAGAAACTAACAATACATTAACCCTATAACATTAGCCTGAAGGAACCATTTGCTGTTTTAAAACAATGAATACCAAAACACTGGAAAACCACTTAGATGTGACTGCCCTTTCAGCTTTATTAATTTAGGCAAAATGACAGGTTAATTTGTATGGTTCACACCTGTCAGGAAGGGAGTCTTTACTAATTCAGTTTACACTGACCAGGAGATCCTCCCTCAGGCTAAGGCTGAACTCTGACCTACTGTTGAACAGAGTGTAAAAAAAAAAACACATCACTCAGATTTCTATCAAGAGGGTCCCTTCGGAATTCCACGTGGATGGCACACCACCCTGCAAGGGTTCCAAACGGAAGCTGAAGGAAGACTCCATCTAACCAGTAAAGACTAAGCATTTGGTAACCAAGCTGCCTGAAGGCCAAAGGACTTTTTTCCTCCATCTTTTGTCTTTAGGGTACTCCCACTATTCCTGAATCAGAGGGTAACACAACTCAAAGAGCGCTTTATGCTGTGGGGCATAGAAGAGACAATCCTCCTTAATATCGTCATCAACATTGTCCTTATCATCAATCAGTCTCGAATATATGGACAGGTTGCGCCTCTCATTCAAGCTTTACACAAGAAAGAAGGCAAACTTGGATTTGAAATCCACAAAGGCAAAATCGCCTTTCTGTTCGATGTTTGCAGTAAGTGAAATGTTGTCTGTTGTACCTTTCACGGGAGTAGCAAGCACTACACACCTATAGCATCAGTAACGGCGCTCCAGCTAAGCATCACCTACACTGGGCTGAGAACGAGACCATAAGGAGCCTTTATATTTTTTCCATACTTGCGCAATTGCTACAGCACGTTTTTACTACAGCCCAGAAGATTTTTATTGACATTTCATTCTTTGTAAAATGACCCAAATCTTTGATGAAAACCACGGGATGTGTTGACAAATTACAATAAATATTGATACAACACTACAAACCAATACTGATGCGACTCAAGCAAACATAGAAAAAAGGTGTTTCTTTTAACTGTCAAGAATTCTGTATTCCAGATAATACTGTAAAGGTTTAGATATAATCTTATGGATCAACTCTAAAATATCACAATTGACCAAAAAGTCAGAATTAAATGATTCCATCTCAAGGCAAAGACTTTAGACCCAAAGACACAAATAACTATTTAACCCAACAACTGTGAGAACAAACATAATGTTACTTGACCCAGTTTTCTAACTTAGTCTTTGTGATTTTTGAAAGCGAAAATTACGCTTGACTTAAGTATCATTTTGTGTGCAGAAGTGTTGTGGAATATAAAGAAGGTCTGATGAGAACGTGTTACACATGATATTTTTATTTCTGGCCAAGTAAGACAATGAACTCCAACCTGAAACAGTCAAAAACTAAGCAATGCATTTTAGAAAACTGATTTAAACTCCCCAAGCCAGTCTTTCCCTATATTTAACATATTTTCCCTTTGTATATTAACATGATATTTAAAATGACGTTTTAATTTACTTATAAAGAGAAGTAAGTTAAGGACAATTTAATAACTTAGACTGTCATAATGTCAAAATGGTGTAACCTAACACTAGCCCTTCGAAGGCATTTTCCCATTCTACCTCTATGTACTACTAACAATCAACATCAACATGCAAGATGTGTGGTATTTTCCAGCTTCCACCATCTAAATCAATTCACTCACATCATCAGGTCAAAGAGGTGAGTACTTAAAAGGAAGAAAGTGATTCATTACAGATGCTGTATTAAGCTGTATCTGAGCCTGTGGTTAGTATGAATTAATACAATATACATTTTTTTAACCATCTCTAAAAATCTAGCCACAGTAGGAGCTACAACTTGGATCCTCTGTATGGTAAAATACGGGAGGAACACCAGACTCATTAATGGCCATTATTAATTGTACCCTACTGATTTCAAGTTTTGGGGTGCGTATGTTTTATTTTGTTTTTACAATGAAGTTGTTTTTGGTAAATCTTGGCTCATTTTTCACTAGCTAGGATTCCTAAAGTCAACAGGAACACCTCATTTTCTCAAATGATTTGAAGGAGCTCCATTAACTTGTCACCTCCATTAACTTGTCACCTCCGTTAATTTGTGCTTTTGACAAATTCAGCTTTTGCGAAACAAATATAGCTGATCTTTTTTCCTTTCTTTCACAAATCTAACTTAAAATTTTAACTCTATAGGAAAAGTCAAACAAGCAAACATATAAAATCACCTGAAGCATTTCTAAGGAGGAACATAAAAAATAATCTGAAAATGACATGATGTCAGGATTTCACTCTGAAATGTCCTCACTTCTCAATGCTTTCTAGGGAATCGCTTCCTTTGGACTGAGAGCACCAGCACACTTCCTCAGCAGCTGAAAGCCTTTCAAAGAACCAGATAAGACACCACTGTGCTTCTGAACCTGCTATAAAACAAAAACTAATAAAATGGCAACTCACTGGCTTTCTAAACACACAATTAACCTAAAGCAGGAAGAATTTTCCACAGCTTTCCTACTGAAAGATATTGTAAAGGAAATACAGTTAAAACAGACTTCTACGCCAAAAGCTTTTCTTGTGCTAATATTTAAAAAATAATAATAATAAAAAAAGGTCCAGGTTTCCCTTATGCCTTCCCCTACCGAAAGGGGGGGAGGGAGGATCACAGACAATATTTTAAAAGAAGATTTCATTATATCTCCGAGATTTTGTTTCTAAGGCAACGATTTGCAAATTTAAAAACTCAGATTTTCAAAAATTCTAGTAAGACTTCCCAATATATTTTAGTATATATTTACTTAAAATAAATTTCTAAAACAGGCATTTGTAGAACACACTTTTCAACTCCATGTATGTACATAACTATTGACAGAACTAGAACTTGCACAAATCTGAACTTACACTTCAGAACTGGAATTATAAAACTGGGAAAGACAGAACACTGAACTTATTAATATTCATACACAACTCAAGTATAAAAGTCCTAGTTGCAAGGCTCATTTTCTGATCAACGTGTTAACTCTGAATGTTTCCAATTGATCCAAAAATTATAGAGAGCATTTCCCTTCACCAGCAACGTTTTGTGCCACTACACAAAAGAACTCATCTTAAATATTTCAGCTATACAAAAATTCGAAACAAAATCCAACCACCGTAAAAGATGAAAGTCTATCCTTAGGCAATTCCTTAGGTATACCTTTAGACTTGTACATTAGTAATCCGATGACCATTAAGCACGTTAAATGAAAATAAACATCAACTCCTAGGACAAGCAACCGAAGGTAAAACGTGGGCATGCCAATATATTTCATTATAACCCAGCTTGAGATTTTTTACACTTGTGGGTTTGGGGATGTTGCTGTTTGGGAATTTTTTTTTTTTCTTTTTACCCCCGTTTGCCACAAAGTTGATTCATGAATGAAATCCCACTTTAATATCCTCTTTTCTCTCACTTACATGTATGCTGGAGAAAGTGGAGTTGACCTGGATGTTTTAAGCACAGGAACTGGGAATTTCCAGATAACAGGAGAGCTCGTTTTCCATTTCAATGGCATGTTGTCACCAAGGTACTACAATAACAGTAAACAGCGTTTCCATAACAGACTACCAACTAGGACTTCCATTCCACACTGTCCCGACACAGCAGCGACCGACTGCAGCGGAGAACAAGCGAGCGATCTGCCGATCTGCCGGTGCCCTTAACACCGAAGCCTCCGATCTGTAAAACAGGGCTGCAAGGTACCTCCTTTAAATCCTCCTGTCCCCTAAAGCAATATGATGATTCTATCGTTCTAACTCAACAATAGTGCCACCTCGTTAGGAAAGCGTTGACTGCAGTATATATATATTTTTTTAAGACTGCAACGTGCAGACCACACAATGCGGCTTTATTTAATAAAAGCGGCTGGGGTTTTATTTTGTTGCTGTTGTCGGTTTAAGCTGGCATTACCATTGTTCTACCTTAACAGGGATACTGCAGAGCTGTACTCGATTCTGCACCTATTAACCTGATTTCTGACCAATAGTAGCAGGAAAAAAAAAATAGATGGGTTTCATATGAAAATGAAACAACATACCTACTCAGAATACACTTGTCATCCTCTGAACATTCTTCTTTAGAGCTGCAACAATACAAATGGGATATAAACCTCAGCATAGCCTTAGGCCACAGCTAATAGAGATCAGTGACTAAATTCGGCAGCCCGCTTGCCTCCCGTGCGAGCTCTGGCCACACAATACAAGAATGCCATTATGGGAAAAGCCCGTTTAAAAAATGCCAGTCTCTCTGTTTTCCAGTTAGAAGAAGGCAAAATGTAAGAACAAGTATAAACTGCTGCAGAACTCTGCACGCTCTTCTAGTGGCTTCTGATTCAAGTTGCTCTCCTTTCCCTATTCTTATCTCCAAGCCGGGATGAACAGAATCTCATCCATTTACAACATGCTGTGGTAACACGAATATCACTCGGTCTTCTGCAGCAGAGAAGTACAGAATAGCGTGCTCTTAATAGCAGTCCTCAGAGGGACGCTATCAACAATCTAATTCAATGCTGCCCTCCCCTTCTTCTCTCCCCCTTTCCCCTCCCGTTTGGTCCTCCGCCCTCCTCCCCCCACCCCCAAACAGCTCACAAATTGCCTAGAGGAGAGACCAATGCTGCTGGCCAAGCAGGTGTCCAGCAGGGACCATTCCAAAGCTCAGCGGCGGGTCCAGTAACCTCTAGGGGTTAGCGACTGACAAGGAGATTGAAAAATTCAAGCTGCTGTCAAAGGCAACTTGAGGTATTTCATGAAAGCCCTGGCAAATCCATGGTTCATCCGTATCATTTTAAAATACTGCCCGAAAACAGCCTTGCAAGTGCCCCGAAAGTGGCTGGGTGTTGTAAGTTTCTCTTTAAAGCGCCAAACTCACACATTTCCTACACAATTCTAAGAAGTGAGAATAGGAGAGGCTGGCATTATGCTGGACTCTTTATTTACGGGCTGATGTCGGGCGAGTCGCCATCACTAAGCATCTACTTTCATAGCACCCTTCTACCTCTGCCTAAAAACAGAATTATCCTGCCTTCACCAGTGCGAGCTTGGTAAAAGCAGACCGTCCTCGACACTGAAGCCACTACCTTTACAAAAAAAAAAAAAAAAAAAAAAAAAAAAAAAAAAGCCCCGCAGTGACAAACAGCTCATATTTACTTTCAGGTCTGTATGCAAACAATAAACTTGTGCTTCTAATTTCAGTAGCTGGCTTTTGGATACTCCTTCCAAATCAGTCCTAGTTTTTAAAAGACTGGGATTTTGTCCCTTAAGAAGTTTCTCATTTGTATTCAAAAAGCACAGATGAATGTTACCTTAGGAAGCAATCACCTTCAAAAATTCCACAATATAGAATTGAATATACCAGAAATGCAGTGTGAAATTAGCTCCAGGTAATCACAAATACCTTCCTTGAAGATACACATCAATATTCAGGCAAAGAGTATTTTCCTATAAAACCCACCCATACATGTATATGCAGTATATACAAATGCAACATGCATATATACATCTATGGAGAGAAAGCTTATTTTGAAAGATTGACCAGTAATGCAAAAACTTTATGAAATAGTGGGTAGATGTCAGCCATCACTAACTCACAAATAATTTTTATTCAATTGACCATACGCAAGCATTCCTCAAAAAAATTGTATTTCACTTTTTAGGAGCCACACACAGAACTGTCTCATAAAAATCTTCAAAGAAATCAGAGAAAGGAGTATTTATTAATACTCTAAAGAGCAAAAATACATTTAAAAGCTTAAAAAAACCCACTAATACAAATAAATCATAGTCAATATTTTACATTAGAAGACTTTATGTAATAACTCTTAATAGTTATGGAGCAAAAAGGTTCAACAATCAGCAGTTCCAACTTGTTGGAAAGCCCCAGAATAAAACACACACACACACGCGTGCACACACACACACTCATCAAGCAAGTTTGGAATGTCCCATTCCAAAAATGTAAAGCATTCTCAGTTTTAAATATAAAACGTAAAACAGTTACAAACTAGCTGTATGTAGCAAGGAGGTGATGTTTTAGAAAGGAAATTCAACCACTTTCCAGCTTATGAAAATATTACGAAGCAGTAATTGCAAATACAACTTCTGAGAACAAAGACCCTCCAAACTACATAAAAACATGGTTAGTAAAGCATTGCGAGCAGTCTATAAAGCCAACTCAACATTTATGAGTGGGATAGAGGGCAAATGTGGAGTTCTCGAAACAAGGGGATAACCCCCCCAAACAGGTGAAGATCACATCATTGCAAAGGTTCTCCAGTTATTACTTTTCGTGAACAATCAACTTATTTGAAAAACCCACAGAAACTTTGTCTAACCTCAGGCTCCAAAGAAATCAACCAGTAGCACCAAATCATCTACATCAATCGCCCGTCTAGATTTCTCTCACACTTAATGTTCACAACCTGTTTTGGGGGCCCTCCGACAATCGTCATATTTGCCCAAAGTGAAAAGAAAATAAGACTGCTTTCCCTCCACACTACACTCAGCACTGGTAAAGCCCCCCAAACCCTAAAAGCTTACATCCGATGATGAACATTTATTTCTATTTAGTTCTCCTGCTTTAATAAATTGCTAGGAGTCATTTTTAATTATCTCTCATGAGCAAACAAGTAACATGCCAAAGGCTTTAAAAATCATTCCTTTAAGTAGAAATATGGTCCACGAAATCTACCTTACATTATTAATTTGCTTAACAACAACATTCTTCATACATCGTTTAGAAATAAACTTCAGCCAGGTAAAATCATCCCAATTACAAATTAGCCGAGTCCAAATTAATCAGATTTTACTACCCTGACGGCAATTCCAGTAGCAACAATCGAGTGTAATTACCATTACATTCTGGAACTGAAAATGTTTTCACCTCCAGAGTGAAAGGGAGAAAATGATTAAATGTGTATTTTAAATAGAATTTTATGCAGGCTCAGTGTCCCACGGCTTTAATATTTAGACTGGGAAATGTCAAAAGCCCTCGTTGACTTCACAAGGAACGCTGATTTCATTTACAGAACGCTTGGTTTCTATTAGGGACAACGCACGAAAGAGAACAGAGAGACAACAACAAAAGCTCTTCAAAGCATTTGAGGAACATTAACTAATCATTTGAAAATACCTGTGAAATGTGTATTGCAGAGATGTCCTAAACAAAGGACAATGCTGGGACTTGGCCAAGGCCACAAAAAGAGGCATCCTTGGCCAAATCCTACAAGGCAGAATTCCCTGGTTCCTAACGTAGAAAGAGAAGATATTTTATAACTTTTAGAATTCTTACAAATCATCTTGCTTAGTACCCTCATTGTACAGATGAAAGACCTGAAGCCCAGAGACAGGAACATGCCCAATGTCACCGTGTTAGCTAGCGGCAGGACTGGGACTAGGAACGAGGTTCCCATCTGCTCGTCCGGGACTCCCACTCTAGAATCCCTACCGTCCCTCCTTCTTGATGAGACCTTTCCTGAAGACGTGTGTTTCTCTGTGACGTGAACCACATTCTGTAAGTACCTCCATGTATTCTAAAGAAACAAGAATTACCAAGAGCTATTTATTCTTCCCATGATAGAAGTGGGAGACAAACACCAAAAATACAAAAGTGTGTGCAAAGACCACTTGCAAAATCTTCATTCTAGAAGGTGTTGAAGAATGATGAGGGAGAAAAAGGTAAGTAAGAATTAAGCCAGTCATAGTATGGGAGAGAAGTGAAATATACAGCTAGGGGTGGGAATTTTTTTTCTAAACATAAATATTTCTCAATAACTTTACAGGAAAACCTAACTCACTGGCTGATAGGGATGGTTCTTTCGTCCCGCCACTCCACGAAATGAACTGACTGATATGTCACCTATCTGACCTCTTTCTCTCTCTATTTTTCTGATATTCCCTAAGAACTGACCTACCTTCTTCTTGCAAGTTTTGGTGAATTCTGTGGTAGGTACCACTAGAGACAAACAACACTGACTATAGTTTGTGTGACATTGAGCGGGCACTGTGTAATCTTCTCTTCGGTCCCGACAATGTCTCCCCAGACTAATCTGGGATATCCACGTTATTTGTGTTGCTCGGACAAGACCACAGATCAGCCAAATTGTGTGCTCTGTTTTCTACCAATCAGTAACAGTATTTGGATGGCGACCAAGAAGGGCTGTTAAACCTTTTAAAGCACGCAAAAACTTGACTTCTGCACAACAGAGAAAAATTCTTAATCCATTCGGGGCTCCTTATTACCAAAAACAGAACCGTTCACACGAATGGCTACATATGTGTGTGTGTGTGCGTGTGTGTGTGCGCGCACACGTGTGCACATGCATGCACGCATCTCCTTTATTTGGAAGATATTTCAGGAAACTGAATATCAACGGCATTAAAAAATTTTTACTAGATACTCGGATATGTACCTTCGCTAAAATCAAAATGGAAAATCCCAGATGTCTCTCAAACACGATTATCTTGGAAAGTCATAATTTCATCTTTTATAAGTACCCTTCTCACATGTCCATTTCCTTAGCAGAGGTAGGTGGGTCCTTCCAGTCCCACAAAGGATTTCCAGAGGGCTCTGTCTTGGATTAATATAGTACCTATCTCCTTCTTCACAATACCAACAAGTACACAAACACGACTGTGCAGGCACATGCTCGGGCACGTATGTGTGCGTACGGAACTTCTCCATGCTGGCAGGAGTGAAGCGAAGGGAAGCACGCTTCCCACCTCTAACGTTTCCAAAAGAGAGGAAAGGTACTGAGTTTTGGGGGGAGGAGGGATAGAACAGCAATAAGTGGTGCTGGGAGGCTGGCAAGCCGGGAAACGATAGGAAAAGGGACAAAAGGAGAAAATGGAAAAGGCAAGGAGGGGAATGACGGGATGGAAGAAGAGCCAGAACGGGACTGGTTCTGGTACGTGATAACCTTTGTAATTGGGGGTCAGATGGATGAGGTTCTGGGGCTAAGACAGGGGTTGGGGTAGGAGAGCCAATCCAGAGGGACTGAGCAGGTGACAAGAAAGGTCCAGCTGTTGGGGGACCAATGACCCACAGCTTCTCTCGCTACAGCTGAAAACAGGATTAGCACTGAACGAGAAATGTGTAAGTTCTTGCCTTTCCTTCTTTCTTTTGTTTTCTGGAAATATCCACATTCTAGTAGAATCTGTAGGCTTTTTTTGTTCTTGGCTACCCCTGGGTGCCTCATTCGTGTATGATTCCCAAATCCACACGCCCAAGTAAGTCTTTATACGACTCTGACATGCACAAACTAAATTCATCTCCAAGCATTCGCATCTATTCAAAGCTGCCTTAGGGGCGCCTGGGTGGCTCGATTAAGTGCCCAACTCTTGATTGTTCTCAGGGTCGTGAGACTGAGCCCTGCATCGGGCTCCATGCTGGGTGTGGAGCCTGCCTGAGATTCTCTCTCTCTCCCTCTCCCTCTGCTCCTCCTCCCCTCCCTTCATGTGTGTGCGCATTCTCTCTCTCTCTCTCTCTCTAAAAACAAACAAACGAAAAAACTGCCTTAAACTCCAAACCAAAGTGTTTGTATGTGTTGGGAGTGGCAGTGGTAGAACAAAATGATTTTTAAATATATAATATTTGCATAGCTGATTTTGTATTACCATTGTCAACCTGTTTGAAAAAAGCAACTTAGAGAGGCAGTATCTAGGATCTAGGATCCAGTGCTTTAGTAAGAGGCCATGCTTTACATACCCTGTGTTTCCACCACGGGACTTCATCTGCCTGAGATGCCCTTCCCAAATTCCCGCTCCTCCTTCAAGAAGGAATCCCTGAACCTTTGTATCTTCCTAAGTGAGCACCACTCCCAGCATACTGGAAGGCACTCCATAAGTATTTGTTGGGTAAACTGAAAGAGAAGTTTATAAGCAGAGGGGTGATTAAGCAAGACCTGGAAGGATTTTTAAGTGTTATCAATTCTGCTATGACTAAAAAGCAGAGTACAGGTAAAAAGAATATTCATCTGTTAACTGGATAATTTTAGGCTACGAATCCCTTAAAATGAAAGCAAAATTAAATGTAAACATTATCTTGTTAAAAATATGTTGAAGAAAATCGCCCAGAATATAAGCTTTTTAAAAATGAAATAAATATATCACTGATAGTGATGGTGGATTGCTCTAATGAAAAATCCTTGCTCTCATCTCAAATAATGATAATGTATCTGTTTAGTTGTTTCTCAGCAAATTCCTAAGTATCTCCTTAAATTACCATGGGTAAACAAAACAGCCAAACCATCATTAGATTTTCTGATGTGTTTGTACATTAAACCTGCAAACTTGTCAAAATAAAAAGCCATTAGAAAGTTACAGTGTTGGGGCGCCTGGGTGGCTCAGTGGGTTAAAGCCTCTGCCTTCAGCTCAGGTCATGATCTCAGGGTCCTGGGATCGAGCCCCGCATCGGGCTCTCTGCTCGGCAGAGAGCCTGCTTCCCCCTCTCTCTCTGCCTGCCTCTCTGCCTACTTGTGATCTCTCTCTCTCTCTCTCTCTCTGTCAAATAAATAAATAAATAATCTTTAAAAAAAAAAAAAAAGAAAGAAAGAAAGGTACAGTGTTGGAGGCCTGGCTGGCTCAGTCGGTAGAGCACGTGTCTCTTGATCTCAGAGCCATGAGTTCAGGCCCCATGTTGGGTGTAGAGCTTACTTAAAAAAATTTCTTTTAAATGTATAGTGCTATTGAAAGAAAAGTTAAGAATATGGCTCTCCTGGGGCACCGAGTTGGCTCAGTCAGTAGAGCATGCAACTCTTGATCTCGGGGTTGTGAGTTCGAGCCCCATGTTGTGTGTAGAGATTACTTAAAAATAAAATCTTCGAAAAAACAAACAAAAAGAATATGGCTCTCCTGGCTAAAGAATACATTCATATAAAGCTTTTTAAATAGTTTTGCTACTTTCTTTTCATTTGGCATCACATATAGAAGCAAAACTATAGGAGTTGCATGAAAACAAAGTAATAAGTAATATTACAATCTTAATTTTTTTAAATCCTGAACTATTTTAATAGGAGTAAATGATTTCTAATAGTGCTTATCTATGACGACTGAAAAACTTTTCAATAATAAACACATCATATACCCAATCTGAAAAGGCATGTCAATTAAGGAAAGGCAACATTTGCTATATTCTACATTGTTTGAAATATGAGTATGCTTTTATAAAACTCTGAGTTACCGAAAGACCTTTAGAATAATATATGACATTTCCCTCAACATTCTCATTAAAATTAGTGAAATAATGCTACTACTTAAAAAACTATATTTATTTCCTTTGATCCAAAGAGTTATGATAACATTCACATCTATACTATAAACATTATAGCTAAAATGAGATCTAGAAGTAAACACTTCCACGGAAAGCTAATTCTAATGACTCCCTAAGATCATACAACACTACTTAAAATTTCCACGAAAAAGGGCCCTTTATATTCAATTGGTTTAATTTTATTTTTAGCATTTCCCAGGCCTGACTATTACAATTTCAAATTTCCTATACATACAGCTATAGAAACTATTGTTAACTAAAATAAAAGGCTATAACCAGATATGAATGAGAAAATTACTTAACCTCCAGAGAAGACTCAACTTCAAACTTGAACCCTGTGGCCTGTTGCCATGACATGGGGCTCAACAGTTTCCCTAAAGGTGTGTGGTTTTATAGCCACGGGATTTGCCTCCTATGGTGGTATCCAAGAGATTTAGCAACCAGTTCAATACCTCTATTTTCTTATTTTGAAATCCATCTCATTTTCTCACTTACAATTCTTCTCTTGGGTGATCTTAACTTAGAAAGATTTTATTCTTAGGGAAAGAAAGGGGGCATAGAAACACACGGAAAGATAACAAATGTATGCTGCTAAGTCTAAATGACAGAAGCCAGCCAAAAAGTGCAATTTAAAATTGTTATGCCTTGGGGTGCCTGGGTGGCTCAGTCGGCTAAGTGTCCAACTCTTGATTTCAGCTCAGGTCGTGAGATCTCAGGTCGTGAGATCGAGCCGGCATCAGGCTCTTCACTGGGCGTGGATCCTGCTTAAGATCCTCTCTCTCCCTCTCCCCCCTGCCTCCACTCCCTCTCTCTCTCTCTCTCTAAAAATAAGATAAAAGAGTTACACCTCAGAAACTATTGAGCAGGGGCGCCTGGGTGGCTCAGTGGGTTAAAGCCTCTGCCTTCGGCTCAGGTCATGATCTCAGGGTCCTGGGATCGAGCCCCACATCGGGCTCTCTGCTCAGCGGGGAGCCTGCTTCCCCCCTCTCTCTCTGCCTGCCTCTCTGCCTACTTGTAATCTCTCTCTCTCTCTCTGTCAAATAAATAAATAAAATCTTAAAAAAAAAAGAATCTATTGAACCATTCAGTGAAAAATCCTGTAAGATGTCAGACGTCATTAACTCATGATATATAAAGTGTTCGCGTGTTATGAACCAACCACAACACTGTTTTAAAGTTATGTCTGACTTCATTACTTGGATGCAATGGTTGTCCAGTGGGGGGCAATAATTTATTTTCCTTTATCTCATGTTCTACTACTAACTAAAATAAATGCAGTTTTGATACGAGGAAATAAGAACCACACTTCATTTTCTAGGGTGTCCTAGATTTAAAGCCAGATGAAATTTTTATTTATGTATCTTTTTAAGTTTCTTTATTTAAGTAACCTCTACACCCAACGTGGGGCTTGAACTCAGGACCCCAAGATCAAGAGTCACGTGCTCTTCATACTGAGCCAGCTAACTGCCCCTTAAGCTAGATGCAATTTAAATTTGGGTTTCATGAATGCCTTTCTAAGTCTGTCTCCTTCAATCAGTTAGTTTGGAACCACTTCATAGCTTCAAAAGCAAATATATGCTTTAAATAATCAGTTGCTTCTCATGGAATTCTGAAGTTACATAACATTTAAGGGAAATACTATCTTCTTGCAAGCTAGCATATATTTATTCATTCATTCCTTATTCAGCTTCATCTAAGTCACAGTCACTGTTGAGCATTTTTATGAATCTTCTACCACCAGGTCTGGACATGTTATATAAATTCCTATGATGCTGTTCAGTCGGTAAACAAAAATATTTATGTTTGGGAATTTCCAGAATTACCAGTTTTTGAGATGCCGATCTGTAAAGCACAGAGCAACATAACGTATGTTCCAAAAAGGGTGAAGAGGCAGCAAGACCGAGCTTAAACTGATACCCTAAAGAGGGAGCAAGCATTAGCAAATTAATTAGGACCATGTCTTCACATCTGTCAACTAAAATGCATTTGTTTCGGCTGAGGACTTCTTCCTGTATTAGCCATTGCCGACAGTGCAAGGTGAACTCCTTGAACTTCACAAATACCAAAATCAATCAACTTGCTATGCCTAGCCCAAAGCCTACGAAGAAGAAGTGTATGAATTAGTTCAATTATCAGTAAGTACTAAGAACTTAGGACTTTGCTAGATGTTACATGTATACACATTCCCTGGTCACAAATCTCTAGTAACCTAATCAGGCAGACTGTGTATTCACTTATGGAACATGAATGATAAACATACATATATTGCTACTGTAAAGTCATGGCTGGATAAGCCTAGTTTATTAGCCAGTTTTTAAAAATTAACTTCAGGGGCGCCTGGGTGGCTCAGGTGGTTAAGCGTCTGCCTTCGGCTCAGGTCATGATCCTGGGGTCCTGGGATCGAGTTCCGCGTCCGGCTCTCTGCTCAGCAGGGAGCCTGCTTCCCCCTAGCCTTATGCTCACTCTCTGTGACAAATAAATAAAATCTTTAAAAAAATAAATAAAAAATTAACTTCAATTTAAAACAACAAGAATGGACTAACCCTTCAAATATCAAAACTTCCTTATTTTTCATCCTTTGACAGAAATCCTTTGGCCCTTTACCGTCTTCAAGTCTAAAACGGACTCAAGTCTTTTCAAACTACTTCACAGACACCAGAATGCACAAGAGCTACATGGTAATGCCTCAGATGTATGTGGCCCAGCAATATGTGTCGCTCCTCACCCTCGCCTGACTCCGGCCCCCGTATATACTTGGACATGAAACACGGACGCTCCCGAGGGAAAAGCGGCTCTTTTCTTTGCACTCTGACACCTATGCCAGGAGAAAAGTCCTATACCTTGAAGGCAGACAGTCTCTAACTTTAGTATTCCTAAGACTCATCTGGGGTGGACATTTTAAAGGTAGAGGTCTGGATGTGGGGCCTAGGACCCTGCATTTTAACCAAGTACTCCAGTTGATTTTCAGGCCTGGTCTACTGAACTTGGAGAAACACTGCTTTAGAGTGTAGGTCGTTAACCCCCGCTCAAGACAGCCCCAGCTATGGCGAGACTGTTCTCTCTCTCAGCCCTCCTCAACATCTCGGCGTCGGCTGCCCACCACTCGGCGTCAGCCTGTGCCGTCCAGGGCCATTATCTTGCCCTCCCACACTCTAGATCCTTCCAGGTCTGGGAGAGTCTGACGGCAAGGTCTGCAGCTGGCTGACAAAGAGGCACAGAGGCGGACCAACAGGGACACCTGCGAGGTGGGGAATTGTGAAATCCCAGCAATTAGGAAACAAAGGTGGTATACGTTATATAGATTGTTCAATACCGTGTAGAAGTTAAAAAAAAAACAACAAAAAACTTGTCTCCAAACTTTTCCGACAATGAAAGATGGGGAAGAGGACAGAGGTAGGCACCTGTGGTCTGGCTGTCGCTCTCCCACTAACTAGCTTTGTGGCTTCCCGTGTCATCTTCCTTTATCTGTAAAACAGGGACGATGCCCCCTTTCTTTGCCCGACTCACGGCAATATTCTGAAAACCAACTGAACTTGTGTTTGAGAAAGCCCGCTGGAAAATACAAAGCACAATACAAGGATGTATGGTATTTCTGTAAAGGAATAATTTATCCCTTTTTCAGCTTAAGAAACACATTAACCAAGACATTATCGAAAGTTTCCTTGATGACTAAATGTATTCTAGTATCTCAGGGTCTTTTTTGACAAAAATAAATTGTTACTGACAGAAAGGTAGAGGAAAATGCAGACCCTTGGACATACCCTGGAGTTGATTTTTTGAATATATCCTTGAAATCGGCTTGTTTTAAAGACAACTGCCTCCGTCTCCTGAAAGTGGAGTGCAAAAAAAAAAAAAAAAAAAAAAAAATCTGGTTAATGGTGGCTTTACAGTATTTAGTTCGGATTTTTCAAAGCATGCTCTGCAGATATTTTAGCTGTAAATTAATAAACCACGTTTCTAAGTCCTGAACAGCTAATATCACACAGAACAATTTTTAAACATGTAAATTAACTGTAAAAAACTTAACAAGAAAGCCGTAAGATTCCATTTGTTTTTAGAAGCTCTCTTAATGTTTCAGAAAGTCTGGAATAAAGACTGACACGAAGTACAACATCTATTGGCAGCTGATCTGAAAGACTAAACTAGCCAAATTTGGACAGAAGGAAACACTTTTTCAGTAAATATATACGCGGCCTCGGAATGCTTTGTCATTTTCTCATCTTTGCAGCCTAAAGTTCAATTCTTTGCTGATAGATTATTTTGCCATAAAAACCTGAAAGCAAATGACACACATTACAAGCTTTCAGGGAACAGATGGCTAATGTTCTCCTAGGTTCGTTTACTACCAATTTTCTTATTTTCATACTGCTTGTCATTAATAAAAACATACAAATAGACGCACCCTCTCTTAAGTAGGGGATTTCGTTTTGGCGAAGTTCTGCCATGTATCTCGCCCCTTTGGGCTGATCTAAAAGACGACGACAGACAGACAGACTTCTGCCACTGCCTGGGGAAGGCAGCTTTCAAACGAGAGACTGCTGCGGGAGGGAGCACAGCGGTGATGCTGTCACCAGTCAACTTCGTGAGAAAATTAAAGTAAGCTGGCAGGTGCTGGGGGAGCTCTGAGCCCTAATTTATTGTATTTAACATGTACGACATTTACGTTGCTAATAGCTTCCAGAAAGTGACCATTACTAAGCATCACCCTTATCGAACTTTTGCTTCAAAATCAGCAGTTTGGGCTCTTTTCTGGGTCATCCCGCAAGCCCTATTACATCGTGAAAGTCACAACAAAATCAAAGTCATAGGCTAACAGTATCTTTCGCAAGACCTTGGCAGAGACCTTACCCAAAATGTGATCCTCAGTCTAAGGACCTCTTATGCCAAAGGTAGGCAGCAAGTCTTTTATTTCTTTTTTAGAACCATGAATTCAAAACAGCATCCCTTTAATGGCAATACTATTTCAAAGTCTACTTTTAAAAATGCTATCCACATAAAAATTATTATTTTTGAATCATAAGCTACAATGGGTTGAATTAATATTTGCCACGTTTTAGCATTAAGCCTCACCACGCAAATACCAATTATGTTATCTTTTCCCTTAAAAATGCAGGAAAGTATCTTTAAATACAGCTTATTTTATTTTCCTATTAATATTATTCCTTTCCTTTGTGTATTTAAGAAGAATCTGGTGTGCCACCTTCTGGCAGCTTGGTGAAATTATGTATCTCCACACAAGTCACTATTCTTTATTTTAACTTTTTAAAAAATATATCTATTTCTTAACCTGTATTACATTTAAGCTATAGAGAGAGACACAGACACACATCTATACCACACCCTGAAATACAGCAGAATTTCCTCAGTGATTTTTTTTTTTAAATCAAGCTTTATCCATGCTTCCTATGATTTTTGCATGGTTACCAATATGTCTTCTGAATTCTACAATACATATAAAATTGATTTTTGTACACCGCTTCACAGGCACATATGAAAACAACAGGCTTGCTATTTTAATGAATAAGCAACAGCAGTAAATAAAGGAAAAGAAAGGTCTCTTACCAATAAGCCCATTTTTCTCTTAAGGTTTGAACTCTCATCATTTGTCATGTTCTTGTGGATCCCTCTCTCATCAAATTCTCTGGAGTTTTAAAGTTGAGAGCGGTGATGCACGGCTAGGCTCTGCTGCATGGCAGCGCACCCCAGTGCTTTCGCCTGGGATTGCACTTTGGTTGTAGCTCCCCAACGCAGCCAACAGCCTTTATATATTCAAAAACCTATGCACCGCACACTCTCCCTTGGTAGCAAATCGTAGCCAGCCTGGCCGAACTATTTCTATTTCTTATCTTCAGCGCGGATCCGATACGGAGATCAGAACCACACGAATCTTGAGCTTAGTTCCAGTTAACTGAACAGGAACAAAGTGTTCATCTTTAGAGCAGAGGTGGGATGAGACAAATACTAGCATCGGGAGATCTGACGTAGGAAAAAAAACATGTTTACCTGAAAGTAGCCTGATTTTTTTTCAAGGGTCGCTGCTCTGTTATCGGTCATATTACCTTAAACCTTCATTATCTGTAACTCTTTCCTCTCTCGTGCCTCCAGCAGCCAGTCATTAAGTGCTGTCCTTTATTCTTTATCGATTTTACAGGTGTTTAAGCCCTAGTGTTTGTGTTTAACAATTGAGCCACTTCCAAAAATACATAAGGCTGGTCTCTCTGGCCCTCCCATGTTCAGTCTATCCATCGCCTCGCTTCTGGATGAGCTCTCTTAAAATGCAACTACGCGTGATGTAAATTAAATGTCCGATAAATATTTTATTCAACCAATACTTGTTAAGAATTTGCTTCAAGGGGGCACCTGGGTGGCTCATTGGGTTAAACCTCTGCCTTCGGCTCGGGTCATGATCCCGCGGTCCTGGGATGGAGCCCCGCATTCGGCTCCCTGCTCAGTGGGGAACCTGCTTCTTCCTCTGCGGCTCCCCCTGCTTGTGTTCTCTAGCTCCCTCTCTGTCAAATAAATAAATAAAATCTTAAAAAAAAAAAAAGAATCTGCTACATATTTGGTAGGGACTCTGCTAGGTGATATGGATATAAAGGTGCACAAGACACAATCCCTTGCTCTCAGGAAGCTCTTAGTTGAGTGAGAGAAGCAGACATGAACCTGACAGCATAAAATACGGCATAGAAGATTTACTAGTATATGCCTACGATTCTATAGAGGAACAATAAAAATCAGAGGAGCAATAAAAATCGGGCTGTGACTGAGGTCGAAGAATGAGGCGTTCCCCAAGCCGACCCCAGAAGACACAGTCTGTGCAGAAACGGAGAGATTTAAAGGAGTCCCTCATGTCGGAAGGATCGAGAAAGTCTTCAATATTACTGGAAGGAGTATAGGTACACAGTGTTGAGGGGAGTGGATTTTAAGGTCTACAGAGTGAGTGAAGAGGCGAGGATTTTATCCCATGAGCTATGAGAAGCCATTTGTTGAATGAGTGGATCACTCGAGGAATTAATGAAGCAACAATGCCCAGCACCAAGAACTCATTACAAGCCGGCCAACCTGGCCTTGGAATCCGCTGAGGTAGTGTCCCGTACTGCCAACTGCCCATTCTCTAGCTCACAAGCTTGTTTCATTCCTTGGCTCCCTTTGCTCCAGAGGTCCTCCTACATGAAATCTCTTTCCCTCTCCACTTTTCTGAACTCAAATCGTCCTTCTAGATCCAGCTCAAATTCCATTCTTTTCTGTGATGTCTCTCGTGGTACTCTGAGTCTCCTCCAGTTTTTTTTAAATGTTCCCCCATTACACGGACTCCGCATTCCTCCTACCGTTGAGCACATACTGTTTGAAAAACCCTTTGGACTCTTTGCCTACGAAGCCAAGCGAGCAGAGAGATGACGCGAAGGCCAGCAAGAGCCTGAGGGTAAAGTGGCCCAAGAAAGCACACCTCCCCACACTTCACAGTACACACTAATCTCGTACCTTCTTTTACCACTCTCAAGCCTGAAAAGGAAAGGCTATGAACCGTGAAGTGAACTCCATCTGCATTGGGCAGCAGCTCTGCATTACCATGTAATGACGCCGGTTGTATACCTCATGGCTCCCGTTCGAAAATTCCAGAAAATTGATGAGAAAGGGATACCAACAGAATAGCTTAATTATGGAGCTGTGATCTTTAAGGGGGAAAAAAAAAGAGCTGTAAGGGGGCTTGGGTAGGGGTGCCATGCTTGTGTTTTACTACTTGCAGTAAACCGAGTGAATTCACCTGAAGGTGCACACAACAAAAAGAATTCGTGAAGACCCCAGAAGGAGATGGGAGAGAGAGTGAGGGCAGAACATTAGATCCGGAAGGTTTAGCATCTCATGAGGTTTAAGGGAGAAAAATCCAGAAGGGGGGATGTTTCGAAAGGGGGGTAATAGTGTTAGCTGGGAGATGAATCTAGGACAAGAAGCTTTACCAGAGAAACAAGTGCTGGGGTGTAAATATTGAGTGTTCTCTCCCTGTGGAAACACACCCCATTATGCTCAGTGTCAAATACTCAGACAAGCTTTCGTTGATGTTGGCATTTAGCATTCAGGTTTGTCTCATCCTTTTTATGTATGCATAATCTCTTACATTTATGCAATGATGCAAAAACCGTGGAGCTTTCTTTTATGTAGACAATAAAAAAATCTTTTCATCTTATTCAACCATTTTATGTTAAAGTGGGTTAACAGGATTCTGCCAATAATTTCAAAAAGCAGTTAAGACTTGAAAATATTCTTTCAATGACTTAAAAATGTCCCAGATAAAAGCTGTCTACACCTTCTTTCTTGTTTATTGAGTGCAAAAACTGACCACTTTCCTTTCCATTAACTTATAAGGAAAAAATTCAAATACGGGGAAAAAAAAAGGAGAATGTGATTTTGGATATGGGCCACACTTTTCTCAAGAATTCTTCAAAAAAGGGCAGTACTTACAGGACATAAAAATGATTTAATCCACTAGGTCCTCAGAAGAATGTTTTTCAACTATGTATCAATGGTATCATAGACTTTAAAGCAAAGAGAAAATGAACCAGACCATTTCCTCATTTAATTTTGTGGAAAACAGAACAATTGCCAGAGTATGTCCCCCAAGCCTGGCAGAAAAAAAAAAAGCAATCATGATTTTATATTATAGTTTGAACTAGAATAGGTATTTTATTCAAATTCACATACATGTTCACAGGCACGAGCTCATCCAGGGGAGGAGAAAAGAGGGGAATAACTACTTCCTGGTAAGTACACAGTAAATCTCTTAGATTATTAGTGATTTTGATGCCAGGCTCTATATTAATGTAGTATAAATAATTCACTTACATTCCATTTAAAACAGCCTCATTGTGTTATCTCATCCATGGCCATACTGGACTCTCCTTTCTTCTGCTCTATGTAAGATGGCTCAGAGCAGGAGGACTTAAGTGGTTTAGAGTTTTCAGTCATGCAGAAATATCCTTGGATGACAGATGTGGAAAACCACTGATCTAAACAAGGGTTGGTCAGGGGTACTTATACTGGGAGCGATTGCTCATATTCCTACAGCCCGGAAGTTCCTATTAGTCCAGATTCCAGTAGTCTTATCATTCAGTCTAATGGGAAAGGTGGGGTCAAAGGGGAAGAGAGGCCTTTTCCTGTTACTAATAACTCTACCTGCACTGTCACTGGATTAGGAAAAATGGCCAAAAAAAAAAAAAAAAAAAAAAGAGGCAAAGCAGAAGGCCAGTTTCATAACTTCCCATTCCTGTTGGAATGAATCACAACCTTTTTATATATCCCTGAAATGTAACAAAGTGCGGGTCCTTCCACTATATGGTAACGAAAATGACTGAGGGTAATTCATGAGTAATTCAAACTACCTGATGGATATAAATTATTCAAGGTTGACTATGAAATATACCAACTCATATTTTACTAGCCTAAGTCTTTTTTAAAAAGATTTTATTTTTTTATTTGAGAGAGAGAGAGAGAGAGTATGGGGAGGAGCAGAGGGAGAGGGACAAGCAGACTCCGCGCTGAGCACAGAGCCCTATGGGGCTCGATCTCATGACCCTGAGAGATCATGACCTGAGCTGAGATCAAGCCGAGATCAAGCGCCTTAACCGACGAAGCCAGCCAGGCACTCCAGCGGTCTGTCTTAAATCTATTACTATTTAATAGCTACTGGGAGAATCTAAAAGGGGTGAAGATATACATAACAGACCGTGGGGAAGAAGGAAATGTTATCACGTGAGTGAAGAAATACAGAAATAAGCAAACGACATTCCACAGACAGAAGGGCCGATGTGGGGAGTTAATGAGGAAGTAAGAATATTCCCATTTGTCAACTTCCTTTCAACCTAATTTTCGTATCCAGATACTCCCTGAAGTATTTTACTTGTCTTAGGCGTCAGGTGACAGACAGCCTTAGCTAGCAGAATTCCAAATAAAAAAGTGTACTGTGCCTTTTAATTTTTAAAAGTCTCATTTTCCTTTTCGCCCGGACTCTGAGGTAGGCAGTGTAGGTGTTAATAGTCCCACATGAAAATTCTCATTTTAGTGAAGAAATCGAGTTATTAAATGACTTGGCTCAAGTGACACAGCTGCTGAGAGAGCTGGAAAACAAGAATCCAGGTCCCCTGACAACTAATTTGGTGTCCATTAGTCACCCCTGTATTGTATTAATATTTATTTGAGGGGAAAAAAACCCCCACAAATATGACTCCTCAACGCCACCATGGGGTCGCTTCACGAGGAAGTCAGTAAAAAGCTGGAGGAAAAGAGGGCTGCGTCATGGGAGACACAGGATGATGTCTGATTAAAGCTGCAGAACCATCGACTTGTACCTTTGCCAGAAGCACCCTCCCAGGGGCAATTCTCAGAGCTCCCTTTTATCCCTCAGTTGGCATTTCTTGGCGTAGACCTCTAACGTGCCATGCTCCCTCGTGCCTCAGTAGTTTTTCCTAGGACTCTCTCTCCACTTGGAATTCCCTGCTCTCCTCGTTTACCAAGCCAATTTCTAGTCATACTTAAGTAAGTGTTCAAGTAGATCTCTTTCCATGAAACCTCCCCTCACATCCCTCGGCAGCCTCTGTCGCTAGGGTTTCTAAAGCCCCACGACACTCTGAATATTCTAGGTCCCGTCACTTTGGGTTGTAACGGTTTCTGTAAACTAGAAACTAGACTAGAAAGCCCTGAGAGCTCCCTCCGGGTCCTCCTTATGTTTTTATTCTACCCCTCTCGGTGCCTGTCACACAGGAGCCCAAGTGTAGGAGGCAATTTTGGTGAGACCAAGTTTGGCGGAGGTAGGTTTTCTCTCCTCCAAGACTAAGCTGTTTTGGGGTGATAATGAAACAAGAAACGGGGAGAGGGCCTTAGGCTTCCTGAACTGAGTTATGAATGGTGAGAAAGAAACGACAGGCTATAATTGCAAACAGCATACCTAAATACCTAGACGGCTCCTTTCTGATGTCTGTCTGATTGACCCTGTGTGTGCCTAGCAGGGCACCCAGAATAGTCAGTGTACAACTGTGTGACAGGGGTGACTGGCTCAGGGAGTGACGGCCGAACTAAACCGAGCCAACCAGACCCTTGGCTACAGTCAGGAAGGGAAATGCCAATCATCCTCCGTCTCAGCGAGATAGGACTGGTAAAACTAGAAACTGAAGAAACGCCTTTCACTGGTTCGCCACCTAGACCAGAACTCTGAAATATGAAGCAGCGTCACCTCGAACCAATCATTTCTACAGGCAGCTAATTGAAAAGGATAAAAGCATCTTCTTCGGACTGGAAGATCCTCTTCAATTATTGTAGCCAGCGAGGATGAAAAAGTAAGCCGCAAAATCCAATTTTGCCAATAACTGCTCCACGAGATGGAACAAAAAAATCAAATAGCAAATTCAACCAAGCAAGCCGCTGCACATCACCAATACCCAGTCACTCAAATGGCACAGTGAGCAGTCAAGAGTAAAATACACAAATGGGGCACAGGAGGGCCCAATGCTAACAAGGCCCTGTAACTTTCCAAATAGAGAAAAACATATATATATTTGATGAGAGACCTACGAATCTTCTGATCCAATATGAGAATTATAATTTAGGCTGAAGGAAAGGCCTCAAATCCTTTTCTCATGTCATTTGCCTTCCCGTTTATGCAAACCGGCAGGGTAGAAATATCAAGGATATCAACGTGATGAGTAATAAAAAGATAGAAGACAATGGAGTTCCCCATAGGGAAACAAACTGTAGCATCTGCTTAGGGTTGCGTTGAGGGGTTGGAGGCTCCTGCCGCTGGGACGGGCTAACTGATACCGATTAGCCACTATCTTGGGGAGTGTTCGGGGGTATGAAGGCTGGAGGTTTGATGTAAATGAAAGTAATGTGGTCTTATGAAAGGGAGCCGTGTTTTGCTAACACCGCACTTGAATTTTGCTGCTGGGACACAGAAACACAGTGTATAGGCCCCTATGGGCTACTTGGAAACACAAGAGTCATAGAAGTCTCTAGGATTCTGAATCAGAAAGGAAAGATCGGCTCAGAACCCACATAGGACAGTCAGATAGGCACGGATTCAGACACTAACAGTTAACAGAAGTCCCAGAACAACAAAGAAAGGGTAGCAAAAAGTAGGATACTGTCTTGACTACTCACAAGAGCCAAGAGTGAACTTGACACCCCGTCATTGCTAATCCAAAACTCGGAATGAATTATGCCCTCCATATTGCTTGGATCATTTCAATCCTCTATTCAAAAACCGTCTACGACTCCTTATGTGTGTAGTTGTACTTGTAGACTCCACCTTCAAGGTCCCCTCCCCCCCAGCTCTTCCTTACTTATTTAACCTTATTTCTTATTACGGGTTGTCCCAGATTTGCACACAACTGGAAAACACAAAATCTCTTTAGCCAAGAACTGCCGTGGGAGCTATAATTGTTTTTTTTAAATGCAGCTTACAGTGAATTCAAGAGAGGAATATACCAAAAATATATAGGGGGATTAGAGCGGAAAGGGAAATTAGCAAAGGTTTTCCCTGTCCCAAAATATCTTCTCCTCTAGTGCCAACTCTGTCTCCCAACGAATTTTCTCTCCCTCCGACAACGTTTGCACCTTCACTTATTCTCTCTCTCTCATTGTTTGCTGTGTACTACGGCCAGAAATTCCAGCAAGTACGCATTCATTTGAGCTCAAGAGAATCCTGTTAAAATGATAATAAGGAGAGCAGCCAGGATAAGGCGGCTGTCAGTTCTTCCCACATTGGTGTGAATGAGTTCAGTCAAGTTTCTTTAAATAGCAAAGAGCTGTTGCCCTCAGGCAATGGGGAAAGCTTGGTGAGAGAACCTTCTAGAGTTTGGGGGGCTCAGGTGGGGTGCTCTATGAAGGAAGTTGGGGGGGGGCGGGAGCTGGGGGGCTAGAGCAACTATGTCTAGAGATGGAGAAAGAGAAACCGAGATACAGATAAGCGTGCAGAGAGGTTTGTAGAAGAATAACAAAGCCCCACGTTCTCTACCATTCCATGTCTTCCAGCCCAGAACCCGCGCCGCCTGGCCCAACTCCCCGTTGCCAGGCCCTGGAGCTTAGGCGGACACTGTCCAGGGGACAGATCAGCTACCTAAGGAGGTTAAATACAGTATTTGGGGCATGGCCAGAAACTTCACCGTGAGGCAAACAAACAATCTGTAAATAAACCTTCAGAACACATACTGTTGTGAGGCTGGAAACTGCTTGTACCATCCCTCGCCTCACCCCTGCTCACACACCCTTGTCAGGCGGCTCTCTTCTGTCTTTGGGAAATGCTACAGGTTTTTGGTTTTTTTATTCCGTTATCTAGTCAACTCATAAAACACTCCCCCCCACCTAAATTATGGCTGTTCCGCTGTTCACACAAGTTCTGCCTGTTCCTTTTTATTTCTTTTCAAGATTTTAAGGAATCTCTACACCCAACGTGGGGCTTGACCCCATAACCCCAAGATCAAGAGACGCACGGTCCACCCACTGAGCCAGCCAAGCGCCCCAAGTTCTGTGCATTCTTAGGTTCCAAATCAAGCTCTACCTTTTTTTTTTTTTTTAAGATTTTATTTATTTATTTGAGCGCACGCACGCACATGAGAGAGAAAGAGAGAGAGGGAGCATGAGCAGGGGAGAGAGAGAGAGAGAGGAAGAAGCAGACTCCCCACTGAGTAGGGAGCCCGATGCGGGGCTCGATCCCAGGATCCCCGAATCATGACCTGAGCCGAAGGCAGATGCTTAACCGACTGAGCCACCCAGGAGTCCCTCCAACTCTGCTTTTTGAAGCCTAATTTGATTTGTCTAACACCCACCAAATGCCCTTTTCTGAACTCCTGCGGGCCTTAACCTGCACTGTTCTTATTTACCCTTCTGTGTGCTCACCTCAGCTCGCAAAATCAACACTGTGAACTCGCTTTCCACAGGCTGAGGCCATTCATTCACCCACCCAAACAATTTATAAGCATCTGCCATGTAACAAGTGTTAGATTTCGGCTGGAAGTTCAAGCCTGAGTATAAGCCCAGACCCCGACCCCTCCAGGTGCTCACAGCCCAGGGAACGTCAAGTACGGTCCCAGTACTGTGCGAGATGCGCTGTAGGGGAGGCGTGCTCAAGGTCCTATGAACGCACATGGAGAGCTGGGCTCGGCCAGCGAATCAGGGCAAGTTTTGCAGAGGCGACACCTGAGCTGAGTGCTAAGCATAAGCAAGAAAGTGTCAGGCAGTCAAGTGAGACAGACGGAAGGGTGGGGCGGGGGAGGCCAAACTAGTTAAGGCACCACTACAATCAATTATAACAACCTCAAGTCTTAAACTAAAGCAGTACTAGTGGGGGCAGGGAGGTGCGGCCTTCTAAATGCTTTACCCATTTACTCACTTAGCTGACTTACTCTTCACCGTGACTGTATACTATAGGTACTATTAATATTTCCGTTTTACAGGGGCGTCTGGGTGGCTCCGTCGGTTAAGCATCTGGCTCAGGTCAGGATCTTGGGGTCCTGGGATCGAGCCCCACGTCAGGCTCCCTGCTCAGCGGGGAGTCTGCTTCCCCCTCTGCCCCTCACCCCCACTCATGCGCACGTGCGTGTTCTCGCTCTCAAATAATAAAATATTTTTTTTTAAATCTCCATTTTACAGAAGAGGAAACTAAGGCACAGAAAAGTCTAGCGGCACGACTAAAGTTATACAGTAGTAAATGTTGGGAGTGGGATTTGCCTGCAGGCAGTCTAGCTCCAGGGTCCACTCTCTAAGCCCTCCACTCTGCTATCTTTAAATGTGAGATTGTTGGGGAGAAGGGAGCCCAGGATGACCGCAACGTCAATGAGAGAGAAAGGGAGAGGCACAGAGGGCCACATCAGATGAAACTCGAATACTGAATACATTGTCAGTTGCATGTATTAATTCCCTCTGTTCCTTGTTCCTAATGGCAAAGGCAAATTTCCGAGTTCGTGTTCTCCAGGTATATTCTAGCATTTTCTTCAATGGGACTGGTCACCTGGTTTGGATCTCAGTATGTTTGTTCGTACCTGGCACATTTAGCCTCTTCCTGGAATTATTTATCAATGTAGCTTATCTCCTTTATGAGGTTAAAAGTATCTAAGGCAAAAAACACGTCTTCTTCCCCTTTGATGAACAGCAGCCGGGACCCAGTATACACTCAATAAAAATTAATCGGCTTAAACATAGAATATAACATTTCTTCAAGTTTCCGATTCTTCAGACAGCTGTGAATTACTGTCATTTGTGTCACCTCAGTGACACCTTTGTTATTTATTTTTTTTAAATCGGCCCTTTTAAATTCACACTTGTCTTCAAAGGAAAACTTTCTACTTATTACTGCAAATGGCAAACTGCTATAACGTACAATAATGAGAAGGCAGCTATACAAATAGAGGCGTAACTCCTAAAACGGGAACTGCTTGCACACAACTTAACATATCATCCTATCCCCGGGGCAGGCTTTTTTTTTTTTTTTTAATTGAAGTGAAATTCACATCACATAATTAACAATTTTTTTAAAGTAAAGCTCTGCGCCCAACGTGGGGCTTGAACTTATGGTCTCGAGATCAAGAGTCGCGCGCTCTACCAACTGAGCCGGCCAGGTGTCCCAAAAATTAACAATTTTAAGCTAAAGAATTCAGCGACACCCAGTGCATTCCTAATGTTGGGCCATCGCTACCTCTATATTGTCCCCAAGTATTTTCATTACTCCCAAACAAAAACCAATATCCGTTAAGCAGCTGCCCCTTGTTCTCCTCTCCCTGTAGCCCCTGGCAACCACCAATAGGTATTCTGTCTCTATGGATTTATCTATTTTGATATTTCACAGAAATGGAATCACACACGACGTGATCCTTTGTGCCGAGCTTCTTTCACTGAGTGTAATGTTTCAGAGGTTTACCCACAATGTGTGACACGCCAGTACTTCATTCCTGCTCCTGGCTAAATATTCCACTGTAGGAATATATACCACGTTTTGTTTGTTCATTCACCCACTGATGGACATCTGAGCTGTTTCCACCTTTTGGCTCTTGTGCTGCTGTGAAGAGGCACATATGTGTATTTCTTTGACTACCCAACTTCAATTCTTTGGGGTATATACTTAGAAGCGAAATTTCTGGAACATATATAATAACTATGCTTAACCTTGTGAAGAACCTCTGGGGTAGGTTGTGTACAACACTCTGTGGGTCTCGAAATAACACGTCACATTGGAGGGTCTCATGTCAGAATGTGTGTCTCCAAACATATGACGTGGGAGGAAAAAAGCTCATTCTTGGGGCGCCTGGGTGGCTCAGTCGGTTAGGCGTCTGCCTTCAGCTCAGATCATGATCCCAGGGTTCTGGGATCAAGCTCTGCATCGGGCTCCCTGCTCAGCGGGGACCTTGCCTCTCCCTCTTCCTCTGCCTGCTGCTCCCCCTGCTTGTGCTCTCTCTCTCTCTCTCTCTGTCGAATAAATAAATAAAATTTTTTTTTTTAAAAAGAAGCTCACTCTCATCATGCTTCCTAAAAGACAAATTTCAAATTTCATCATATCGGTATAAGAGTTGTTTTCTCTGCACTTGTCCTTTGACATCAAGTAGCAGACGGTTCAGGCAATTATTAAACGAGGCCTTCCTATCTGAAGATACACGACCGATTTCATCAAAATCATGCCTGCCTATTAGCATTTCCCTCACAGTCTGGCACCTTCACGTTTTCAAAATTGCATTTTATCCACTGATCCATGTTCGTTCAACAGCGAAAGAGGAAAAAAAAATAAGTAAATAAAACCCATCACCATGACAAAAAAAAGAGCACAGGCCTGATTCCAATTCACAATCACATATACTCTAAACACTTGGTATTTTAAAGTTAGTATTTTCTGGATGTCAGGTTTTGCTCTGTTCCTAAAAAGATCGTAGCCACGCATTCCCGGGCATGCCCGAGCATGGCACTAGTAATTCAGTTGGTCTGGATAAGATGTTGTAACCTGCTCTAGTTTTGACTTCAGTAATAATATTCACGAAATCTTGGGTCTGAGACACCAGGCTTTTTTTTTTTTTTTCCCCTCTAATAGCATTTTAAAAAAATAATAAAACTACTCGAATTGAAAGCGTAGCTGTGTTCGGCCCATCATCTGCATACCCCCGGTAGCGTGCATGCCAGACTTCAGAAAATGCTGTGGGTTAGGAGCGATTTCTTAAGGCTGCACATGCTATGCTTGCATACTCTGTTTGCCAAATAAACAGGAAGTTTCCATCCTGTCTGCAAACTGACAAAGAAAGAATGCACGGCTCATCCCAAAGACTTCAAAACCAGAGAAGGGCTTTCTAATGACTCTGAAGATGCAGATCTCCTGACTTCCTAAGAGAAAGACGAGTTCTCTTTGGTGGGCATCTCACAGAAGCCAACCAGGGAAGACAAGGGCTTTCGGAGGGACTCGGAGTCACTTGCACTTTGCAACATCTTCCACTGGGAGATGCACTCATCCTGTGATTTGACAGAACACTGGGTATTCAAAGAGCATCCATCTCTAATTTAAATGGCATGCTACACTTCTTCCCGTAGCCAACCGTGTCATCCCCTAGAATGTACGCCCACTGACACCCTATTTACTGACCAACAAGAGGCAATAATTTTTAAACAAATCATTTCCCTATTTCAATATAGAGATTATAGAGAATCTTTCTATCTATCCTTGTTCCAATGTGAAAGCACTTGACCAATTTTTCCAAGGCAGGTATCCAGGGATAGATACAAACATAGAATATACCTGAAATGCTGCAAAAAGTAAAATTTTCTATCGTGAAGACTTTCACTGCCACTGACTACTCACATGTAAGTGGAAGGGGTTTTCAGTTAAAAAAAAAACCCAAACAAAACAAATGAACAAAAATCTGTCCTCGAGCCAAATATTTAAAAAATGAATCCAAGACATAATAAGATGATAAGAATAAATGTAAAGACTAAATATGATAATATATGTAAAGTGCCCAGCACAAGGCCCATTGGTATCACAGAAATTTATCAAATGGCAGCTTTAGATCCTTTAAGACTAGGTGGCTCTCCGTGGAACCAAAACACCAATCCTCAGGCCAAAATTAAATCATAATTGTCAGGGCTCCCATAATCCTACTTGTTCCCCAATTTTAGCACCCAGCACATTCTGCCTCATCTAATAATTACATGTATTTACATATCTGTATTATCAGGTTGTAAGTACCCTTGAAAGCTCCTTACAGCTTTTAAAATAAGGTATAACCTAAAAATTCAACACATGGAAGAGAAAACTATTTAATAAATGCAAGTTATCACACCTTACTTTTGGATGGTGCCCTACCAATTACAAAGCACTTTCATGTCCTAATTTCATTAACTTATGATCTTTCATTATCTCTGCCTCAATAAGATAGACACTGAGACCCAGGGAGGTCACATGATAGCTTATTAAAGGTGATGCTGAGATTAGAAAGAGTTGAATCAGGTGAATAGGGAGAGAAGGGGAGGAGAAGAGTAACAACAGATAAGAGTGAAGGTAGGGGACATGGAGAGAGAAGGGAGAGACAATTGCACAGGTACACAAAGACTCCACGGGAAGAACATCTCAACTTAATGGTATTTTAAGATACTTCCCTGAAAACTGCTTGAAATGCACGGTCTTAATTTTTTCAGCTGCAGGCACAATGGTATCATCTCTTAAGAATCGCCTTGCAAGGGATGCATGATAGCTCCTAGGGACTTTAACTGCTTGTATCTGCCTAGGCCTAATCAGGAGAGAGAAACCAAACAGGAATTCGAACTGGGAGAGTTTCACATGAGGAGTAATTAACTATGACGGGATTAGAAAAACAGAAAATTGGAGCGATGAGCAATGGCCTAGTGGTAAGTAACGAAAATTCTAAAAAAAAAAAAAAAAAATACAGGAATCATAGATATCAGGAACAAATACTCTCCCTAAGGCTGAGATAGAGCACCCAAGGAAGAGATCACTCCCCCTGGACTGCAATATAGTGTCTACGTGTCCAAAGGAGTGCCCTGCACCCAGGTGGAGATCTAGACCTTATTTGGAGAGTGGAGAGCTGTGGTTCACTGAAGGATAGAGAAGATGCTGTGGCGACCATCTTCTGGAATTGGCTGGAAACCCATCCTTAGAACTTTCTGAGTCTCACCCTCTGGAACATGCCCCAAATGCACCCTCCTGAAAGTGTCTTACCAGCAGCACTCTGCTACAAAACTACCTAAGGGGGCACCGGGAAAAGCTCCTGACCATTGGGTGAAGAAATTAAGTACTAAAGAACATGCTGGATCTGTAGGAACAGTCAGCAAGCAAGCACATAGGCACCTGGAAGCAAAACCCTCTCCTCCTGATATGCCTTCCCGGCATCCTCTACTAATAAAACTTCAATGCCAGGTGTAAAGGAAACAAATATTGAAAGGGCTCTGGCAAAAAGGATGAATTCGAAGCTGAAGGGCAATAAATCAGTAACTGGCACCGTGGTTAACAGAGAAACGCTCTTCGTAAGCACGCAAGAGCCAAATGATAGCATAGCTGGGTATAATACTTGTTTTACCAAGTCTACACAAGAAACACATTTGGTAGGATAAGAATTACATAGCTGTGTTGCTTTGATTCCACTACTTTTAGACTTCTTACCTAGACAATATATCCTACTTGAATGCTAGAAAAGAGAACCTTTAAAGATCACATAGAATAAAGAGGTCAAATCACCTCTCCATCAGGAAGCCAGCTTGGACAATGATACGCAACGAACGTGTGGTATGAAGGGTAATATATTGTAGTTATAGAATTACTCCTCAAAATACCAATTTTACATGTTAAAGTGGTCTTTACTGTCAAAGTGCTTTCAGGGCTGCAAACTCGTTTTAAACCTGCAAGACGGAAATTGCTAACCCCATCTGATGGATAGGAACATAAACCACAAATGCCAAAAATTCATCAGTTAACCTAAGTTCACATAGCTATTTGCTGTTGCCCTTCCCCAACACAAACCTATCTCCAGGGTCTAAAGTTCACTTATCTATTTGGCCAAACAGATGCATTCAATAGGATCTTTCGGGCTATGACCAATTCCTGTCAGAGAATCCCAAGCTATCACTGGGAATCATGGGGTGGTTTTCTACTACAAACTTCTCTCCTGCTCCGGTCTCGTAAAATTGCTACAAGATAAACTTAATTTCAACTTACTTTGATTAGAAGTATATTTGAGGAATCTTCCAGCATTCAAAGATGACATATCACAGGATCGGGATGAGTATAAAAGTAAAGCTATCCTCACTTCAATAGCTTTCAAGGGCATGTCTTTCTATGCTCTTGGATTTTGCGGACCAGTGAAATTTCAAAAACATCTTGGGGTCCTACAAAGGGTAGCCAAATTTATTTTCTGAAGTACGAAAGTTTAAAAGGCAACTATAAATCCATGACCCCTTATTCACAATTTCAAAATCCAAACAATTGGAAATCAGATGGCCCTTTTTTTTCTTGCCTGTAATTCATTTGGCAGCAAAATGTGAACTGACCTGAGCTCATCTGGCAGTAAAGCCTGACCTGAACGAATGTGAGGCTATCCACAGGCTTTTTCTGTCTAACTTAGTATAAATATTCTTCCATTTCACTGCAGAAATATTACTGAAACTAATTACGGGGTGTCAATTCAGTCCTGGCTGGGGCTGTTTTTTTTTGGGGGGGGGTTATTATATAATATACCATACATGCATTTTATTACCTGTACAAAATCCAAAAAGAACCTAAATTCTGAAACATATCTTGCCCTAAGGTTTTCAGATAATAAGGGTACACAACCTCTTATCGCCATCATTTCATTACAGAAAGGGCAAGAGGACTTTTTAGGAATCAAAAAGTGAAGGGCGGTCTCAGAAAAAAAGATGGTTCTTTAAACGCAATAGCTTTAGCTTTCTGGAAGAAAAAAAAAATCACTAAATTGTGGTTTTTCTTTTTTATTCCAAACATGTAACAATAACCACGACAAACCAGCTTCCAGGTAATAAATGGCATCTGGGAACCGCTGCTGTTGGAAGACATTCTACTCAGATGGCTCCACGCTCAAAAGAGGATCTTTGGACTCTTTCTGTAGTCTCAGGCAGAACTGAAATTCTACGACAGGAACAAGTTAAGCCACGCTATGACGCTGTAGCCCATAGATAAATGATGTTTATGCAGCACAAAAGCTAGTGGTCATGTGGAATCCATCCAACAAGAGGAGTTCTACAACTTTCCCACCTTAAACCACCTCTAGTGAACAGATCAGAAGGCGCTTGCACCTCTGTGCCAGACCTAACCGGAAAGGTTCTTTGATTTTTAAAGAACCTATGCAATTGAATGAACATGTATATATAAGAATAAATCTAGAAAATCTGAAGATGTATCCCAATGGTTAGAACACTGGAGGCAAGCGAGAAGGAAAAACCACCGGTAGACCCACTTGTGGCATCACTATCTTCTGGCTTTCTCAGATTGCTGATTTCTGAGCGCTGCCTATTCCCTGAACAGTCTGACGAACTAACAAAACTGAACTTCTTGGACATGTCGAATTCTGTCCTAATAGATGCTAGCGAATCAGGTGTCCTGTAGTTTAAGAGAGAACACGTAATCGCTCCTACAAGGGCTGCCATCATCTGCATCCACAGACAGGACAATGAATGATTCAGTTTGACAATATTTAACGGCTCTCTACTTTGCGCTAGTCACTGCGTTAGATGCAGGAAAGGGATAGCTTGATAGGAACTTCTCATTTTCCTCGTGGACTTCACAGTCCACTTAGGAGAGACTATTATAAAAAGTAATTATTACACTGTTAGCTCTGTAATATGATAGACGCTCAGCCAAATGCTGTGAGATGGGATATCATGTAATTCCGTTGGGGCAGGGAGCAGAGTTCACAGACCCAGCAAGACCACAGGCACAGAGGAAGTTCTGAATAAACCTTGAGAGGCTTTCACCGCAGAAAAGGCCAAGGCAACTCTCTCACATGTATTTCAAAATAGAAATCCAACGAAGATCTAAAGTCTTGGATGAGAGCAAATCTGACGCTTGTGGAATAGCGAATACTCTTTTTTCCCCCTCATTGTTTGGGACCTGTGCCTGGTTGGTTTTCCAAGCATGCGCTTAACCTACCTGTTGGGTAATCCAACGGTATCACAGAAATATGAAAGAATGTAGTGTATTTGGGGAAGGACAAAAAACGGGGTGCGGCAACAGCATGGGGTGCTGAACTGAGAAGCGGCAGGAAGTAGGGCTGGAAAGGTGGTTTGGAGCCCAATACGAAGGGCCCTCTATGCCATGCTAAGGAAATCGGACTTCCTGAGCTCAGGACCCCAACCTTAAAAAACCGGGGAAAGGTTACTATGCAACAGGTTTTTAAATAATCTCCATTTTAGAATGATTATTATGAGACAGCAGTAGTGATTCTACAAATTATACCATAATTATCTGAAAACCCATCCTACTCCCAACTGCCTCTTTTTCAGACAGTTTATTCCATAATTAAGTAAAAGTGAAATCAGCAATAATAATAAACCAGTAAGCTAATTAATAGTCATCTAAAGAAAAGTACTCAAGTTGAGAAGCAAAAATATCATCAAATATAATGAAGAAAATATGGATGTTGATGGCAGGGAAGTGTTATTTGGAAGAACAACAAGACGTGTGGGAGGTAACGAACCATCCAACAGAAGGGTAGGAATCATTAAAAATTAAGTTCGTAAGGAAAAATATGACAATAACTTCAAAGTCAAAATATAGAGAATGTTCATTCCCTTCCCCTTTCTGAAGAGTTTAGTCCGAAAGCCATTAGTTAAGGTAAAGCAAAGAAGGCATCCTGGCCTAGGTGAGGGGGCGGGGGCGCAGAGGAAGCCCCTTATGGGGCTTCAAGGAATGAGGGTCCCTGCGGTATTGCTGGGGGCCCGACACGGTGAGTCGAACCAAATGAGAAGGGTATTCGTGCAGAGGGACAGCAGCCACAGATGGGCAGGGACTGTCATAGGCCAACATTTGAGGAGGGAAAGGGCAAGGATGCATCGGTAGGGTCCTGACTACCTACTATATACAGGGGCATTGGTCAAATAAGGAGACACACATTTGTTTCTCAATGTTAGAGATGAAGGGGTGAAAACATGGAAACGGAGAAATCTAGAATGAGCTCCATGGCGTTGGACTGAAACTTGAGGTACTGGGAAGAACTCATGGTTTTTAATATATAACGATAGTGAAATGTGTATGTATATGTATATATGTGTGTATAAATATACATATGTACATTTCCTAGCTCGGTCCACTGAAAGGGCCTGGAGACAGCAATACCCCAATAGCAGTGAACACACATTAGCACGCAGATTTCAGCTCTAGATACCATTCTCCCTGAAAAGGAACCAGGATGGGCCAATTCCAGGGCTAAGGCAGAGAAAGTCCAAGATGAACTATAATGTAAGGAAGTGCTCAGAATGCAAAAGATAACTCAAAATGCAAGGAAGAATGCTGGAAACATGTCAAAAGGACGTAGAAACCAACCTGAATGGGCTCCTACTGGCCGAATAGGGGGCTATTTGGTGTCAAAATAAATAACAGATTATAATTCTTTGATTAAATTGGGAACCTATCACTACATACTGATAAAAATAAATAAATGAAATATTAAAAGTTTGCTGAGGAACATGATATTTATAGAGCCTCGACATCCTCCCAATACCCCGCCCCAAAATATCACTGATGAGAACAAGCTGAAAACGTAATTTTACGGAGAAGTTAACAGACACCACCTTAAGCGGCCTAACATCATCAGTACGGGACAAATCAAAACCACGTGTCACCTGATAGGATGCAATGAGAATACAGCATCATGACCATGACCGTGCAATTCCTGCCAAAGAAGCAAAACCTGAGTATAATCATGAAGAACCACTGAGACCAGCCCAAACTGAAAAACATTCCGTAGAATAACCGACCTCTATAGTCCTCAAAAGTGTTAAGGTCGGGAAAATCAAGGAAAGACTGAGGAAGTGTTCCAGATGGAAGAAAATCGAAGAGACGTCAAAATTAAATGCAATGCGTGACGCTGAACTGGAACTTTCTGCCATCAAGAACGCTTTGGGGATAATTGGAAAAATTTGAATAGACTTGATTAGAATGTAGTAATGTATTAATGCTAATTTCCTGATTTTGATGGTTGAATTGAGGTTATATGGGAGAATGTTCTCATTTATAGGAATTATGCTCTGGAGAATTTGGGGCTGATGGGCACCGTGTCAGCGAGTTACTCTAAAATGATTCAAAGGAAAAAAAAGTTCTGTGTCCTGATCTTGCAGTTTTTCTGTTAACTTGAGATGATTCGAAATAAAAAGATTCACAAAAAGAAAAATGCTAATATAAATTTTGGCACATACATACAATAAAATAGTTCTTAGGATGAGGCTGACAACGACTACAAGAAGAAATGACATTTGAGTGCTTATTACAGTCAGACAGAGTTTCAAGTACTTTATAAGCATATCTCATGTGATGCTATGCAGAATGATGTTGAAAAGCAATGGGGGCACAAAATAGACCCTTGTCATATTGAGTGAAAAATGCAATACAAAAGAGTATGGATAATATGAGTCCATTTTTATAAATCAGCTACACACACATTTTATATGTATATAAACCCAAATATCAACTGATTGAATTATGAATGATATAAATTTTCTTATTTTTCATATGTGGACTTTCTAAGCTTTACAAATGATTTTTAAAAATTAAAGAAAACAAAAATAAAAATAATGAGCAGGGGTGCCTGGCTGGCTCAGTAGAGGAGCATATGACTCTTGATTTCTGGGTTGTGAGTTTGAGCCCCACGCTGGGAGTAGAGATTACTTGAAAATAAACTCTTTAGAAAAATAAAAATGGCCATATTAATTTTGCAATACAATTTATTTTAAAATTTACTGTTGAAAACAATATATACTAAAAGCATGGGGAAAATGTTAATATTATATTATCATTAGAGAAAAACATGATATATAGTTACACACAAGATAGGAGTAAATGTTAAGAGTAGTGAAATTTGAATACGGGATTGGAAATTATTTCTTATTTATACTTTCATATATTTTCTAAGTTTTCCACTAGGAATATGGACTAACACAAGAAACCCGCCATTTTTCTCATTAGGTGATTAGGAAGACTAGAAACAATATGGAAAGTGTTCATGGTATCGTGTTCGTAAGAAAAACAAAATCCTGGGGCGCCTGGTTGGCTGAGTTGGTGGAGCGTGCGACTCTCGATCTCAGGGTTGAGCTCAAGCCCCACTTTGTATGTAAAGCTTACTTAAAAAAAAAAAAGACAAAATTGCACATAATCATGATAACTATGTAAAATATATGCATGGAAAAAGTTGAAAGGTAGTATGCCAAGACAGTAACTGGTTTATACTAGGTAGGGTGGAATAATGTGTGATTTATTTTCTTTTCTGCATTTTCCAAAACTTCTATAATTTTCGTATATGTATATCATCATTAATGGGTGGAAATTCTCTTAATAAGCAAAAGAAGTACATGGGGGTATTGGGATAAGCATTAAGGATGAGTGTTTTAAAAAATAACGTTTACAGTTGAAAAAGGGCCATTCATCCTAATATCTTTGGAGGAAAAAGACACAGCATGGAACAGCCGACATGGATAGTGGGTGTAATAGGTAAAATACTGTCCCTCCCCCAAAGCTCCCTACTTCCTAATCCCTGGGATCTGTGACTGTGTTATCTCACACGGCAAAAGAAACCTTGCAGATGTAATCAAGTTTTATGAGATGGAGAGATTATCCTAGATTACCCAGTTGGGCTAAATACAATCAAAGGGGTCCTTCAAATTAGAAGAAGAAAACGGAAGAGGTCTAAGGGATGAGATGTGAGAAGAACTCAACCTACAGTTGCTGGCTCTGAAGGTGGAGGACAGAGACTCCAGCAAAGGAACACAGGTGGCTTCTGGAAGCTGGGCAAGGCACGGAAATGGATTCCTCCAGAAAGGAAGGTGGCTCTGCCTGCATCTTGGTGTTCGCCCAATAACTTTCCAAAGTGTCAAATAATAAATCTGTGTTGTTTTTTAAGCACTGGGTTTGTGAGAATCTGTTAGGGCACCAAGAGGAAACGAATGCATGGGGTTATGGATAGCTAGGGAAAAAAAAATCTGAGTTTAGCAATTTGTTTTAGGGAAAACAAAATAACTGAGGTAGGAAAGTGAGTTGGAACTGAATTAACAATGCTGTTAATGGCAACATTTTGTACATGTTACATTTCTCCTATGTCATTTGATAGTAAATATTTCATCCTGTTCTTTGCATGTAATCTGGATGTTAATGGCTCATCCAGTGTATGTTTAATGTCAAATGATACAAGAGAATTGCACTTGTAGGAAAGGGTAGGACAGGCTGGGTTGAGTTTCCCTTCTATTTTTTTTTTTAAGATTTTATTTATTTATTTGACAGAGAGAGAGAGATCACAAGTAGGCAGAGAGGCAGGCAGAGATAGAGGGGGAAGCAGGCTCCCCGCTGAGCAGAGAGCCCGATGTGGGGCTCGATCCCAGGACCCTGAGATCATGACCTGAGCTGAAGGCAGAGGCTTTAACCCACTGAGCCACCCAGGCGCCCCGAGTTTCCCTTTTATTTCAATCCGAGTCCCTACTTCCTATTGATCATTAGGTTAATACTTATTCCCTATCCAACCCATAGAAACTACTTGAACTATGTAGCCAAGAGAAAAAGTATTTTACACATAAAAATAATGATAAAGGCCATACCAATTTAACTGTAAATATTAAATGTATCACAAGCACTGCACAATACAGAAAATCTGACAAAATAGCTTTTAGTATAGAAGTCTGTTTTTTACTTGAAATAGGTAAAATGCAGCTTTCTGATGTATAACTGACATTAAGTAAATCAGAAAACCGGGATACTCATGTGTTGGCTCTTTCCCTTGCGAGGTGAAGTTCGAGAAGTTCTCTCACCTTTGCGTATCAGATTCCCTGTCTTTTTACATTTAAGGGGGTTGAACATTATCTCCGCAATCTTCTTCTATCTCTAAAGAAATGTAGGCTGTTATTTGGGGAGCCACAGCAATAATTAGCAAAACAAATAACCGTAACTGTGTTTTTCAACTCCTTTCAAAAATCAAGGTGAACTGATTCAGGGTCTACCTTCCAGGGAGAACAAAGTAATTCAAGCATATCACCTCGTTAATTTTTGAGGAAAGGAGAAAGTATTTCTGTTCGGAAAACAAGGAGAAAGAAAAAGAAACCGGTAGCCAATTCAATAAATTGCCACCATTACAAGATGGCAGCTCCAGGGCCAAAAAACAGGGTTTCTCAAACTCCAAACTCAGTTCCGCATTCCGCCTTTTCCACAGAAGGGTCAGTCAGGTAAATGAACTACGTTTAAGGGGAATGGGGAGGAACACAGGCTCAAGAGCTAATATTGAAGTACGTTCCCTTCACGTGACACGGTCGAAGGATAAATGGAACATAGAGGCGCAGACTGTAGGGTCTGGAGAGTAAACAACTGCTATGTCCCTACAGCCCTTATCTGTTTTAGCACTGCCTCAGGGAACCCAGAGAGGAAAGTGTGTTCTATGTGGCTTCCCAGTGAGGCGAACAGCCATCGAAGCCTGGAGAAGGCCAAGAATGGGAACTTCGCTAAGCCTGACAGACCTGCCAACTCTGGACAATGGCTGGTCTCAGACAAGTTCAGACGAAGTTACACGAGCGTTTTCAATAAGGTGCCAAGGAAAAATAAATGACAATGTATATCTAGGCATAGCTCCTGTCAAAAACAGCATCAGGTTTAATTTGAATTCAGTCTGCTGTCTCTGTTATTTTGTTTCCCCAGAAAACAGATCGCTAAGACCACCAGAGGATTTCTTCCTGGCTGTCTCAGGCCTGTATGTGTGTCAGCCATGCCATGCCGCACGGATACAGGAAAAGTGCCTTCACCTCCAGGAGAACTGCTTTCATAACATATTGTGAAGAAGGAGATCCTGAGGAAGGGAGGAGGATGCATTTTTTTTCCTTTCAATGCCAGATTAAGGCCTTGGGCTCTCGGAGGAGCCCCAGAGTAGGGCTAAGGTTCACAAAGCTTTAAATTGCCATAGCTCAACCCTGAAGGCAGGTATGGAAACTCTAATCCAGTGAAAGGGTAGAGCTTCCAAGAAAAAGTAAAGGTATCACTCTTTTTCTGTTTATTTCAATCCAAAATGAAGCATGGTAAAAAAAAAAAAAAAGTACTTTTTTCTGTTTTTTTTTTTAAGTTGCTTTTTTTTTTTTAACATCTTATTTATTTGACAGTGAGAGAAAGAGAGAATGCAAGCACGAAAGCGGCAGGCTCCCGCTGAGCAGAGAGCCCGACGTGGGGCTCGATCCCAGGATCCCGGAACCATGACCCAAGCCAAAAGTAGATGCTTAACTGACTGAGCCACCCGGGCACCCTTAAAAAAAAAAGTGTTGACGGTGTGCCTGGCTGGCTCAGTGGGTAGAGCAGGCGACTCTTGATCTCGGGGTTGTAGGTTCAAGCCCCACATTGGGTGTAGAGAGTACTTAAAAATAAAATCTTTAAAAAAAACAAGTGTTGGGGGATTGGGAGTCGAAATACCGTACAACACTGATAACTAGCAAGACGAAGGAAACCTCTGTTTTCTGGCTATTTTTTAAAAGCATCCGCATTCATTAAGGCTCTGAATTATTTCATAGGTCCATATGCCTTGTCACCCGAAATAGAACCGAATGAAACCCAAAATAGAACATGACCCAGCTGTGGTTCGGGAACCCTTGGAAATTTGACATCGTCTTTTAACACTCTCCATGCAACTGCATTTCCTGGGAAGATGAAAAGGGAGGGAAATGAAAGATAAGAAAAGGAGAGAAGTGAAAAGTTTTGCGAGGAAAAGCTTACTTTTATCCCCTTTCAAGCTCCCAATTCATTTGCAGCACTGAACCTACCGGTCAGAATGTATGCATACACCCGGAGGCAGCAGAACTGGCCTGGCCTTAGGGTCGACACTGTGGGTAGCAGACAGGAAGCTGTGCACAAAACTGAGAGCCGTTCCTTTTTATTCATTTGCTGCTCTCTCTGAAAGATCATCGTGGAATTGGTTAACCATTACCCACCTTCCACATATTTGTTTGTCAGAGATTAGCGAAGCAGTTAATGGAATGTATTTAGGGAAGGGAACATAGGACAGGTGACACAGGACAGTCAAAACCCCCTCCTCGGGGCGCTCACAACCCAAGGAAGGAGACGGAGAGGCAGAAGGTTAAAGGCACAGACTCGGAAGCTGAACTTTCTGGATCTGAACTCCGCATCCACGAGTATTAGTGTGTGATTCGGACGACTTAGCTAAACCCTCTGTGCCTCAATTTCTTGTTTGTACAATGAGAATAATGATAGTAGCTACTACATGGGGATTGTTATGAAAACGAGATCAATTAATAGGCAAGGTTGGAACCTGGCCTAAAGTAAACGCTATTTAAATGTTAGCTATTATAAGGACTATTGCCAAGGAACTATTAATACTATTTATTGGGATGTTGATCGCCACGCTACCACCACCAGAGAAATCAGAGTCGCTGCGAAGGAAGCCATAAGGAAGGACCCCACATTCTGCTTGGAAGGAGCAAGGGGGTACACAAGCTTCACAGTGGAGCTGATACTTGTGCTGAGTCTTGAGGGATAAACAGGAGTTGGTTGGGCCAAGAATGAGAGAGAAGGCATACCAGAAAAAGGGATGGAAATAGGAGGGACCGTGTCACCTTCCAGTGGTGGGGGTAACGTTGCAAGGTGTGCTCTAGGCAGAAGAGGAGGCCGGTGAGGTGGAGAGGAACCGGACAAAAGGCCTTGTCACACCGTGAGTCACCGAAGAGATCTAAACAAGGAAATGATACAAACACATTTGCATTTCAGAACGATCATCATGGCTGCAACGGGAGGGCTGGACCGGAGGGGGAGGTAGGGGAGGAGCGGACTGGAGAAATAATCAGGGAGGAGAAATAGGACCTGGTGACTGGCCAAATATGGGCGATGAGAAAGAAAAAGAAGAGTCCGGAATGATGCCTAAGGTTCTGACTCAAGCCACGGAGTGAGTGGTGGACCGTTAAGCAAAGCCAAGTCTAGAGAGCAGGAGACAGGTGCTGGGAATGGCGATCCTATGGGTTTGGACCCACGGTGCTTACAATACTGGGGAATCGTCACACAGAATAAACACTCATGAGTTTCAAAACGTTAACAGTGCTTCAGAAAAGTGGGATCATACTTTTCCCAATACTTCACAGTGAGCATAAATTACACAACAGGGTGAGGAAAACTTTAAGACGGATACATGAATGGGCTGCCTTCCCCAACTTCCCACTAAATGTCAAACAGCCAAAAGAGGGAGGAAAACCAGCACCGGCGTGGCAACTGAGAGCTAGCAAAGGTGCTGTTCCTTTCGACTGGAGGACCCCTCTGAACACCGCCGACCCCAGTACGTCTTCTGGGTTCACACCAAGTCAGAAATGACAACGCCTGGAATATACTAGGAAGCTATATGCCACACTCAGCCAACACGGTATACTCGATTCTTATTACTGCTGTGACAAATTCCTATAAACTCAATGGCTTTAAACAACACGAACTGACTGTCTTACAGTCCTAGGGGTCAGATGTCTAAAATCAAGGTGTTGGCGGGGCTTCAGGGGAGAATTTGTTTCCTTGCCTTTTCCAGCTTCTAGAAGCCACCTGCATTTTGTCGCTTGTGGAACCTTCCTCCATCATCAGAGTATAGCTCTAACTTCTGTTTCCATCTTCCTATTTCCTCCTGACTCTGACTCCTCTCGCATCCCTCTAAGAAATAGTCCCTTGTGATAACACTGGGCCCTTCGTGATAATCCAGGATAATCTTCCCATGTAAACTCGATCATGTCTGTAAAGTCCTTTTTGCCATGTAGAGTATCAGTCACAGGTTCTGGGCATTAGGATGTGGGCCTTTTTGAGGGGCCGTTATTCTGACTACTACAGGTAGTATTTGCCAGATTTCTTCGGTGTAAAGGTATTTTTTCTTCTCCACATTCATTTCTTTGGCAGTGACTCAGGAAGTCCAAACTCAAAGAGGAGGGAGATGAACTTCTATTTCATAGAACAAATACACACATATAAAATTTGGAATTCTTCTGTAAGGAAGATTTGGATCTTCTCCCTCATTAATTTTTTTCTTAAAAAAAAAAAAAGATTTTATTTATTTATTTATTTGGGAGAAGGAAGAGTATGTATGTGCGAGTAGTGGGGAGGGGCAGAGCAGGAGGGAGAGAGAGAGAGAAGCAGACTCTGGGATGAGTGAGGACCCCAACATAGGGCTCAATCTCAGGACCCTGAGATCAAGACCTGAGCCTAAACCAAGAGTCGGATGCTCAACTGACTGAGCCACCCAGGTGCCCCTCATTTACTTTTTTTTGACCCTTTATTTCTCTCAGTATTGGCTTGTAGGTAGAAGTCTGAGAAAGGGGTTGGATTAGTACCCAGGTGCACACCGAGAGGGACAACAGTTAATTCATTCACTCAGCAAATATTTATTGAGCAACTAATATGTCCCAGACTTGGCTGTGAGTACTCACATTAAAGCAATCAACAAGACAGACAAAATCACTGTCCTCCTAGAGCCTCTATTTTAGTGAACGGTGGTAAATAATAAAGAAGAAAGAAGCAGAGATTGAAACTAAGGGGATGTGCCATGACACAGGTAGCCATTTCAGACTGGGTAGTCCAAGAAAACTTCTTGAAGGAGAGGCCATGTAAGTGGAGAATCTGAAAAGAAGAGCCAGCTACACAAAGACCACGGGGAAGAACGTTTCAGACAAAGGGAACAGCCAGTACAAAGCCCTTCTGGGAATCTTTCTTCCTTTGAGAATAAATAAACAGAAAAACAGCTAGTACGGGGCCAATGAAAATGTATTGAGAAACAAGGAAGAGATTTGTCATCATAAACTCTCAGGGAAAGAGCAGAACTCTGCAAATGCTTTCATATAGTAGCCAGAAAACAATGTTGAAAGCCTCTGGCACATTCAAGGAGAATATGAAAACATGGCCTCAATCAAGCAGGAAGAGGAAGTCAAATATAACAAGATCGGATGAGGAAAGTATACATTCTATTGGTCAACTGCAAGGAAACTCAACCAGACTCAAAACCAAAATCTGCATGGGAGGGAGGAAAGAGATTTGACACAGTGTAAAACAATTTCATGAAATAGAAGGAAAAAAATAAATATTAAAATGAGGAGGGGGGCACGTGGGTGGCTCAGTGGGTTAAGCCTCTGCCTTCGGCTCAGGTCATGATCCCAGGGTCCTGGGATCGAGCCCCACATCGGGCTCCCTGCTCAGCAGGGAGCCTGCTTCTCCCTCTCCCACTCCCCCTGCTTGTGTTCCCTCTCTTGCTGTGTCTCTCTCTGTCAAATAAATAAATAAAACCTAAAAAAAAAGAGAGAAAAGAGGATACATATGGAAGACACTATAACTAATCACACCCCAAAGTGGATTCAACCTAAATATTTTATATTAAGAAATCATTTGTCCCATGGAAGAGTTTCTACTCTGTAGCTACTATGTCTCTAACAAGTTTGCATTGACATGTGAAAATGCTAACAGTACAACGAAGGAAACTAGCAGGATATAGACATGATCTACAGTATATAAAACAGTCAGTGTTTCCATTTACTGAGCATTTACCATGTGCCGAGGACCTGACTCTCTTGAAAACATTTTACTTTATCCTCAGAGAAATCCCACAGAGTGATACTATTTTATTTTATAGATGAGGAAGCAGACTGAGAGAGGTTAAGAAACTTCCCAAAGTTCACTCAGCTACTAAAAGGAGCGGAGCTTGGTTTGAACCTGTATTTGGCAGACTTCAAAGCCTCTGCTCTTAACCACGACACTGAAACCAGATCACGTTCCATAATTACAAACGCAGTTCCATTTAAAGAAGCACCAGAAGACTAGAGCGGAAATGCCCCAAGGGGTTAACAGAGATTACTTTAGGTGATTATTTCCACTGTGTATATATAATTTTCTCTTCTGCAATGTTCTATAATAAATACATATCACTTGTAGAGTCAAAACAAAATGGTAGAGAAGGGGAATAAAGAACTTTTTAGTCTGGAACTCATGAAAAAAATTTAGACTTGAGATACAAACGTTAAGGTCTTCAGCCTATCGTGTGAGATTGAGGAAACGGTTGTAGAGGAGCTTGCCTAGATATGTGTAGAATATGTGCAGAATTATGGAAAGCAATATTCAAGACGTAGGTAAAGACGACTAAGGGTAGTAATTCCTCTTCCCAGGAACAGAAATACTTTCTATGGCCTGGAAAATTCCTCTAGATGGATCAAACATGCAACATCACTAATAAGTCCGTGTCCTTTGTATAAAGGTACATGAGTCTTCTTCAGTGAGAGGAACAAGTATGCTGACAAATTGCACATGCATCTATGGCAATATGTTATGACGATAATAATGCGTAACCCAAATCTACAAAGTACCTGGGCCAAAAGAGAAGTCCATTACGTAGAACGTAACCGGCCTCAGAAATTCATGCATTACGCTCTTGTATTATAACCCTTAGAGGCATCTTCTAGCCTAAGGTTTGAGTTTATTATCATCATTGCCTCACTTACTTTAGCAAAGGAACAGCTAGATCCTCATGAGATTTCAATCCTTAAAAAGCACAGAAAAACGTATCTGTGTGGAAGTTCAGAAAATTATGGAAACAGTGATAAAAGGGCTTATCGTCAATGACTGATCATCCTTGAATCTAATCAAAGATGTGTCTATTGGGGCGCCTGGGTGGCTCAGTCGGTTAAGCATCTGACTCTTGGTTTCAGCTCAGGTTGAGATCTCAGGGTCTTGAGATTGAGCCCCGCATGGGGCTCTCTGAAATAAATAAAAATCTTTAACAAAAAAAATAAAATAAATCCTTAAGAAAAAAGATGTGTTTATTTATCATCTACTATGTGCTCAGTCTTAGTGATATAATTCCAGGCTTTTAAAACTAAAAGGAAGGATGGGATCTTCAATCCTTAAATTCTACCGATGAGGACAGTGCTTGACAAAGAGTAAGGGCTCAACATTTTTAAATATCTAACGAACTGAATCAAAGCCCTGTGTGCCCCTTGGACATCATACACTATTAAGAAGCAATTATATACTACATCAGTTTAAAAAAAAAAAAAAAAAAGCTTGAACTTATTCCTAGAATCTGCACTGAATTTCATTAGCCTATTTTACAATTTTAATGAGTGTCACTTAATATTCAATTACTTAACTATAAGTAAGACTTGACTGCGGGAAACAAAACTACCCAAACAATTTAACCAAGTAAAATCATCAGCAACAAATAATTATTAATGTTGTACATTCTCCAATATTTAAGGAATGTCTATTATGCACAAAATCCTGTATTATATAGGATTTAAGTACAAATTAGATACAGTTGCTCTCTTAAAGAGCCCCCTTAATGATAGTGAAAGCAAAGACATGCTGGAATTACTTTAGTGCAGAACAGCACGTAATAAAATTCACTGCAGGGGTAAAAAGTTCAGAGGCAAAAGAGACGCTACTGATCATCTGCTTGGATCAATCAAGGAAGGCTTTAGGTAGGACATGGAATTTGATCTGCGTCTTGGAGAACAGGTGGGATTTCAATAGTCAGAGACAGGAAAAGGCAATATGCGTGGCATTATCAGCTTAGCAATTTTAATAGATCACTTTGACTAGAAGGGGAAGAATCGAGCTAAACACCAAATACTGTCAAATTTACCCCAAAATATTTTACAACTCCATCCCCACCCATCTCTTTCTCTACTGACCTCACCTTTCTACAGACGCTCCTTTTTTTTTTAAGATTCTGTTTATTTATTTGACAGACAGAGAGGGAACACAAGCAGGGGGAGTGGGTGAGGGAGAAGCAGGCTTCCCGCCAAGCAGGCAGCCCGATGTGGGGCTCGATCCCAAGACCCTGGGGTCATGACCTGAGCCAAGCAGACGCTTAACAACTGAGCCACCCAGGAGTCCCCCCTGTTCAGACGCTCCTCATTTCTTACTCTGACCACTACGATAGCCACCTTGCTGGCAGGGAACCATGTATTATCGTTCACCGCTATATCCCTAACACTTTGCCGGGTATGTGGTACGCGGTATTTGTTAAAGGGATGGAAACCTTATTGCGCAGTGTTCGGCACTCTTGCCTGTATTGCAAGTACCAGACAATATTTTATACTGTGTTTTATTCATCATAGTACTTCTAGAAAACTGGACCACTATCAGAGCTTTACACCTCATTGCAGAATTCCTTATTAGAGCCAGGAACCTCCTCAAAACCCACCACCAACCCAATAACAAATGGGTGACTCTTACCACCACGTGCCTTCCCAGACATGACTGTAATGTGTGAGTGAGGATGGCGCTCAAAGATGCTGCTCCAAGCTAAGTAAGCCACCTACGGCTGACCTTTCTCTGAGCTTCCTGAATCACTGGAATAAAGCTCCAGATAGGGTAAAACGTATGCTCAATGGCAGATGGCAAGACTAAAAACATCTAAGATGAGTAAGAGGTTAATGCTCTCTATTGTGCTGTTGCCCCAACCGTTAATTATCTTTCTATAAGCTTTATTAATTTTTCATAGCAATTTTCCCCAATATATGTTTTTTCTCTGACCCTACCCCTACGTCCATCAAAATATAAGCTCAGTGAGAACAAAGATTCATCATTTTTCATAGTATTTTAGCACATGAAAGTGGTTAGCACTTAGCGATTGCAGAGTAAATGTTTGTTGAATTACAAATTGAAGAAACTGTTAAGATTTTTTGGATTAGCAATTACTACATGCCAGACATAGTGTTACAGAATGGGGATACATTGCTTCAATATGCTCATTATCTTATTTGAATAATCACTTTAAATTCATGTTAAATCTACGTAATGATTTGGGAAGAGTTAGTTTTTTAATCCAGGATCATGGTATGCCTGCTTTCTTGAATTTTTCAATTTCTTCAGATAGGTCTGAGACATTTTCGTTGGGGTTATTACTACATATTTATGGTTTATGGTTTTTGTAAATGGATTTTTATATTTTATCTTTTAAATGGCTATTACCCGTATAAATAAAAGGTACTGGTAAATTTTTACCTTATATCCCACTACTTTTTTAGCACTTTATTAGCATTCTATCAACTAAGAAGTTGTTTTTAAGTCTTAGCTTTTGTAGGTACGTAAGCCTATGTTCTAAAACTTGATCATTTTTTTTTTTGTCTCCTCCTTTCTGTTAGTTACGCTACTTTATTGACACTGGCCAGAATTTATAAATATGTATTAAATAATGATGACTGTAGGCATCTTTGTTTTGTTGTTGCTTATGGAACTATTCCTACACTAAGTATGATGCTGGATTGTTGGTTTTAGAGAGGTAATTATTTTTCTTGTTAAGAGAGCAAATTTCTATGACTTTTCTTTAAATTTATTTTTTTTTTTAAGTAATCTCTACATCCAACATGGGGTTTGAACCCACAACCCTAAGATCAAGAGTCACATGCTCTATGGACTGAGCCAGCCAGGTGCTCCCCTTCAGCATTTATTTCATTTTTTTAATGAGATCTATTGACAGGATGCATCATATAACTTTCATAGTATTAAACAATTAACACTCTGGGATAAAACATTCTTAGTCACAAAAGGTCAATTCTTTGCATATATTCCTAAATGCCTTTGGTTTATACTTTATTTACAACCCAAAATTGATCTACAATTTGTACACATAAACAAGCAACATTTTTCTCATATTTTCATACCTGAACTGTGCAGTATCATAAAATGAGTGGGGTCGTTTTCCATCATTTTCTATGCTCTCAATCAGGTTTTTTAATAACAGAATTATCTGCTTCTTTCAAAGGAGTTTTATTTATAATAAAGATTGTAACAGTAGGAAACCAAAGGTCACTGATTTATAAACTAGGGGTTATACAACTAGTTCCTTATGCCTTGTGAGGTATGGCCCAGGTTATAATTCAGTTCCCTTGTCATGTACAAAGGTATTAATTTAACATTAAAACTACAAAGAGACTTTTCTTTTCTTTTTTTTTTAAGAGAAGTAAGCCTTTATTTTTATTTTTATTTTTTTAAGAGAAGTAAGGAGACTTTTATAAAGTGTTCTTATTAATTACTCAGATTCTATGTGAAACCTACGACATAAGTTCATTTATTTGGTTTCTGGTCAAGTATGCACTTACAATGTGACGGCTAAGACCATAAAACTTCAGGAAGAACGCCTAAAATTTGGGAGAGCAAAGATTTCTTAGTTAAGATGCAAAAAGCATGAGTATAATAGAAAAAAATGATAAATGGAACTTTATCAAAATTTTTTAAATTCTGCTCATCAAAAGAAAATGGGATGGCAAGGCCCAGATTGAAAGAAAGTATAATGCGATATATTGAAAGTATAATGCGATATATATACTCAAAATAATTACACACGAGGAAAATGCAAAGTGAAATCCATTATGAGAAACCACTACGCACCCAAGAGAATGGCTAAAATTAAAAAGGCTAATAACAAGGGGAGCCTGGTTGGCTCAGTCAGTAGAGCATGTGACCCTCAGTCTCAGGGTTGTGAGTTCAAGCCCCACCTTGCGCGTGGAGCCCACTTAAAAATAATTAAACAAAATTAAATTAAAATGCTAACAATACCAAGAGCTAGTGAGGATTCTCAGTTGTCACTAGTCAGAGGAGAAAATGATAGAATCACTTTAGAAAAGGCTTTGGCAGGGGCACGTGGATGGCTCAGTCAGTTAAGCATCTGACTCTTGATTTCAGTGCAGGTCATGATCTCAGGGGCCTGGGATTGAGCCCCGCATCAGGCTCCACGTTCAGCACAGAGTCTGCTTGTCCCTCGCCCTCTGCTCCTCCCCTGGCTCGCTCTCTCTTTCTCTCAAATAAATAAATGAAATCTTAAAAAAATAGTCTTTGGCAGTCTACTAACATTAAATAAATTATAAATGTTACATAAAATAGATTTAATAAATTAAAATAAAATAAATTTAATAAATAATTTATATATGTTCATATTTTAGATATATATCCAAAGGAAATTTTGTGGCTATATATAGCCACAGAAAGATTTGCACAAAAACATCAAGAATGGCTTTATTCATAATAGCCAAATAACGGATGCAACTTAAATAACTATGAACAAGAAAATGGATAAACAAATTGTGGTATAGTTAAAAAAAAAAAAAAGGAATACTACACAGCAATAAAATAGAAAGAACTCCTGATACTGGCAGGAATGATAAATTTCAAAATCATTACTTGGAACTAAAGAAGCCATGCACAGTGTCTGACTCCATTTACATGGAGTTCAAGAAGACAGAGGATATAGACTGGAAAGCGGAATGAGGTAATTCTCTGGAAGGATGGAATTGTTTTATATCTTGATCTGAGTCATGGCTACCTGGATGTATGCACGTGTAAAAAAAACTATCATGATGAATATTTAAGTGTTTGTATATTTTCCTGCACTTAATTATATCTCTATAAAAAGAAAGATGTATATTTAAGTGTTTGTATGTTTTATTGCTCTTAATTATTTCTCTATAAAAAGAAAGATGTGTATTTAAGTGTTTGTATGTTTTACTGCACTTAATTATACCTCTATAAAAATAATGGAGATAAATTCAAGTATGCTGTGACTACCTCGGTTCCTGACTTGACCTTTGGAAGTCCTGCCCTCCTACTCTTTACTCTTTCAAATGTGTGATACAGACCCTCCTGCTCGGCGGTGCTTGGCCTTTGCAGACTCAACTCACTGACGGGAATTCAACCCCCAGCACACACACCTTCTTCTTTTCTTCTTTTCACCAAACGTGGCCACACATTATTCCTGCTAGGATTTCCTTGCTTTCTGCGTCTCTGAGCAAGCTTACCTTACAGCCCCTTGCCCACATGAGAGTACACATCCCAACCAACAGGCACCCATCATATATTTCCATAACAGGATTACTACGTAAAATCCCTAGTATGGTATCTGGCAAATAACGATGACTTTATATATGTCCCCTTCCTACTTCAAACTCTCCCCCTCTTTTCGTATTCTTTGAAGACACACCTATTTTAAAGCATATCAGAATTCAGAAACACAATGCTGTATTTCAACAGTTAAAAATCTCGCATTTACGTTTCAATAAGAGCACCAATATACCGTGCATTATTTGCCAAGCTCTCTCTCTCTCCACACCCCACAGACACTTATTTAATTCTCCAAACAACCCTGAGATGTAGGTAATATTATCCCCAATTCATAGAAGAGGAAGTTAAGGCACTGAGCAATTAAGAAATTTGCCCAAGTCTAGACGACTAGTAAACGTCAGAGCCGTGATATAGACAACTCCAGCATATTATTCAAAGGATTCACGCGAACCACGCAATTCAACTATTGGGACTAAGGGATAATCTTTCGCACTTACAAAGCAAAGGCTATGTTTCTTTAAACCATGAATTTAAAATCATAAGTTGTCAGAGAAAGTTCGGAATTTCTCATAACTCTCCGAAAACGTCTTCACTGGATTTTTAAGTAAGAGAAATGTACAATCGCAGGGCAATACTATTTAAAAAAAAAAACGCTTGGTTGAGACATCTGTTCTTAAGCAATGGATACCTGGATTTATTCACTAACATGCTTTAAGACTAAAAAGTAAGTCAATAGTTCCATTTATTGAATGCCACATGATCACAATTTATACCAATTATGATTTCTAATTTTATTCTCTATATTTTCATTAGCTCAGAACACACGGTCGCTATCAAGCTCTTCATTCCATCTCTTCGTCACCCAGCCATTGTTTTATTCACTCATATAGCAAATATTTTACATTTAACCCAGGCATTCAACAAGTATTCATTAAGTAGCAACTATGTTAGGTATATAAATAGGCAGGAGAGACATTATAGAAATTATAAGGTAAATTGCTTCCATAAATATACCGGTTACGGAGTATTGCAGCAACTGATTCCCCTCTATGAAGATGATCCATCACCTCTAACACTTGGATAATGACCTGTTCAGGAGGAAAAGAAGTCGATATTTACTATAAAAATCAATACTAGAATTTTCAAATTACGCTATCTATGTAATATTTTATATATTTCGTGACAGAAAGACAAAAACGTGTGTCCGTGTTCCCGATGTCCATATTCTAGCTTAGGAAAATTAAGAAAATGGGGAACACTGAAGGGACTGAATCTGCAACAGTCAAATTAGCTACAGAATTCCATAGTGGCTCATTAAATAGCACTGACTGCACTTCGTATGAAATCATTAGAATAACAACCAAGTATACGGGAAGTTGGATTAACCCTGAGGAGACCTGAGGAGTCTGGGTAAAGTTGGGAGAGACAAGAGAAGTGAGAGGTGAAGAGTGGAGGCAAACATTTGCCAAGTAGAGACACAGACGGCACTAAATCCTGAGTTACCAGGAGCACGTGAGGCCTCAAAAGCCCATAAAAGCAGAGTCCACAGTTTTAGAAGAGGTTGGTCAAAGTTAAGACTAGAAAGGTATAAGATTTTGAAACCTTAAAGACATAAAATAGGTAGTGGGGATTGTTTTCTTGATCTGGACTGAAATTTTGTTTGGGTGGTGGGGTTTTTTTTATGGGAAAAGAGCCAGTGAGGTAGTAGGAAACTAAATCTAATATATTGTTTCTAGTCATGTGAATGCTTGGCATTGGAGATAGTATATTTCAAGGGTTCTATTAACGTCAAATACATTGGGACACAGAAAGGTATACTTTACTTAAATGTTTCTGGTTAATAAAATCAACTTATTGCACTGGGAAGATAAAAATATAGAGTATGAATTTAGTTTGTTCATATAATTATGTTTGTTATAAAGCTATGTGACGACCTAAAATAATTAAGCCAGAGAAAAATGTTCTCTCCACTATTCCCTGTCCTCTTCCTGTCCCTTCATTTGGGGTCAGAGCAAAAGATGTAGAAAGGGAAAAAGTACTCTATTTCTTGGGTTTTCATAATTCTAAAAAAGAAATAAATCAAATGACAATATAGCATTTTTATTTATTTACACAATCATATTTTCTGTTATTACAAGAAATTGAGTAGTCTTAATAAAATAAAAATTTTTTTTAAGCATCTCGAAATCAACTGACCTTTGGACTTACCTTTTCTAAAAGTGTTGAAGTGGTGAGAGAATTTTAAGGTGTTGAGAAATTTTAATATTTTTTTGACTACAGAGTTTTTAGATTATGTGGCAAGAGAAAAACCACCATATCTAGATTATCATTAGGAATCTGGGAATGTGAAAATAAATACCTCATGCCCCTTTTCATCAACTGCATCTACAGTAGAACATATAAGTCCCCAAAGTAGGTATTCAGCTCTCACTCAACCCCATCGTTTTAACCAATCGGCCTGCTGCCTCTCAGAGTCTGCGGTTCTCCCATTCAAACTACCCAGATAATAAACCTCTGGTCTCCTGAGGAGGAGGGAGCAGATGACAGGACATGGGACTCCAACCACTTACTATAAAGACTTTCAAGGAACAGCCCACATTTTCTTTTTCTTTTTTTTTTTTTCAGCCCACATTTTCAGTATCAAGACTTATTCTTGCCTTCCGCAGACCAGATGCCCCCAAGTCTTGAATTATTAGGAATTGTATGGGAAGAATTAGTTGGTTTCTCTCAAAAGTTCGTGTAGGGGGAGATTCTCAAGTTGTTAACTTCCTTTGACTAAACAAAAAATTAGTTTAAACCTTACAATTGTCAATGTTGGCCTTCTTGTTCTCTTTTGTCCTTTTGAATTTTTCCATTTCTTTAGTTTCACTTTAATGAAGTTAGGAAGGGAGAGGAAGTAAATGATGGAAACAATGATCAATTTACACAAGATTTAACTAAAACCAGCTGTTTTTCAATCAGGGAATCTGTATGATCAAATCTGTGCGTTAGAAAATTAACACAGCTTTCAACGTGGGGGTAGATCAGAGAGAGAGAAACTAGAAGTATGGAGACCAGTTAAGAAACAACTTCCATAGTCAAGACATGAAATAAGAGCATAGACCAGAGCTTTGGGAACAGCCAGGGAAAACTAGGACCTATGACTGACAGATTCCTGGGAGATATTAAAGGGATAAAGCGACATTGAAGACAAAATCTATTTACGTAACTGGGGGAAATGATAATGATAGCAGGTGGGGCAGCGTAGAGGGAAGAAGGAAAAATACCAGCAGGAAGGAGAGCAAAGGTTTGGCGCAGACACACTGAAGTCCTCTAGGGCACGACATATAGCATCTAACAGAAAACTGGATATATACACCCAGATTTAGACTGGAACTAGAAATGAAAATATGAGGATATTTGGCCAGCTAAGTAAGTGCTGAAGTAACGAGATTGGGAAATATTCCTCAGAAGTATATTTGCCATGAGAAGGTGGAATCCCAAAAACACTGTTGTGCAAGAAACCGAAGAAGCTAAGCTAGCAAAGAGAGAGATAATAGGTAGAAGGGCAACTAAGAGAAATGTGAGATTAAAGCTAAGGAAGGAGGTGGGTTCCGAAGAAGAGTGGTTGGTGGGTATTCACCTGTTGCAAGTTCTGCCCAGTCCAAGTAAGATACCAGCTAACTGACGTGACAGCTATAAAGTCAGTGATTCCTTTTTGTGTTTTCTAAAGATTTTATTTATTTATTTATTTGACACAGAGAGAGAGTACAAGCAGGGGGACCGGCAGGCAGAGGCAGAGGGAGAGGGAGAAGCAGGCTTGCCGCTGAGCAGGGAGCCCGATGCGGGGCTCAACCCCGGGACCCCGGGATCATGACCTGAGCCCGAGGCAGACGCTTCACCGACTGAGCCACCGAGGCACCCCAATGATTCCCTTTCTTAGAGGGTATTTTGAACACAGGTGTGGACGACCCCACTGCCGTGGTTTGAAAATAAAGCAAACATCAGTAGGGGCGCCTGGCTGGCTCAATGGGAAGAGCATGTGACTGTTGATCTCAGGGTCATGAGTTTGAGCCCCATGTTGGGTGTAGAGATCACTAAAAACAAAACAAAACAAAACAAAACAAAAACACAAATAAATTCTTTCAAGAACTTGAAAGGAACTCGAAGTCATCAGGGAATTACTCTATGGTAATGGTGGCCTCCTAACAAGTAAGGGAAAAGAGATGATTAAATAAGTGACTGGGGAAGAATCAGTAGCCAATTGGAAAAATAAATAAGTTTATACTACTTCACTTCACATTAGGGGATCTTAAATAAATTCCAGATAGAGCAAAGATTTAAAGGGAAAAAATGAAACTCTGGAACAGTATGAAAGAAAACCCAAGTGAAATCATTTATATTCATGCAGTAGAGAAGACAAGCAGGACTCCAAATTGAGGAACCATAAAAGAAAAAAAAAACTGTTACATCTGATTGTACAAAACAAATTAAAACTCTGTACTTCAAAAATATCACAAAGCCAAATGGCATTGGATGAGCTAGACAACAACAGGCTAATGATTTTAACTTATACACACACAAAATTAATAAAAACAATAGAACATAATAGTAAAAGTGAACAAATAAGAGAAATAGGATGTGCACATAAGAAAATACAAATCAGGGTGCCTGGGTGGCTCAGTCGTTAAGTGTCTGCCTTCGGCTCAGGTCATGATCCCAGGGTCCTGGGATCGAGCCCCGCATCGGGCTCCCTGCTCGCCGAGAAGCCTGCTTCTCCCTCTCCCATTCCCTCGGCTTGTGTTCCCTCTCTCGCTGTGTTTCTCTCTGTCAAATAAATAAAATCTTAAAAAAAAATACAAATCATTAAAAAACAAATAAATACAAATTAAAATGAGGCATTGGTTCACCTATAAGATTCACACACACATGCCCAAAGTCTGTATATCCATTATTAGTGAGAGGGAATATAAGTTTGGGAGGAATGTTCACTCTTCATTCTAGACTCTTCTGTCCAACTTATTTCAAAACAAAAAATTCCAGCAAGAGGAATAAGAAGGAGTGGCCACACGGTAGGAGAAAATCAGGAAGGTGTGGTAACTGACAAGGCTGAAAAAAGTGTTACATAAAGAAAGACGTAATCAAGTGTGTCAGATACTGCTGAGAGCTAAAGTGAAGAACTGAGAAATGACAGCTAGTTGTGGTAACAAGGAGGCCACTGGACACCTTGATGAGAGCGGTTTACATGGAATGGTGGAGAAAATGGCTGATGAGCATGAGTTCAAGAGAGAATGAAAGGAAAGAGAGGAAACCAGTACATACAACTCTTACCAAGAGTTGTGTTTAATAAGAAGCAAAAAAAAAAAAAAAAAGGTGGTAGTTGGAGGGGGGGATATAGGGTGGAAGGACATGTTTTTATTTTGTTTTGATAACAGGGGATACAATGGCAGGTGAATCTGAAGAGCGTGTCATTACACAAAAATGGAAACTGAAGAGGTATGATAATATGTAAAAATTTCAAGAGCACGTAAGACCAAATGTGTGTGTATACATATATATGTATACGCATACTCACTATTACACATATATGCATACAGAAAAAGTATTAAAATATTCACGGGAATGATAAAGTCCCAGTTTGGGACAGTGTTACCTCAGGAGATAAGGGAGAGATGCAATTGAGGAGGGATAGACAAGGAGCTTCACCTGTATTTAACATTTGAACAGGTGTCGAAAAACAAAAAAGGCAAATGTTAAGGTATCACATAACTAAGTGGTGGTTATAGGAGGGGTTGCGATATTGGTCTCTGTACTTTTCTGTATGTTTGAAATATTTTAATCAAATGAAACAAAAAAGTATAATACATGATCTCTCCCCTAAAGTAGGGACCATGTCGATGAGCAGATAAGACATGGACAAAGGCCAGCAGATACAGATAAGTGGACAGAACATTTCCAGAGACGAAGAAAAAAGGCAGGACAAAAACAGAAGCAGACACGCATTATAATTAAAAAGACACACTCCTCCACAGCCACGCTACTCTCATGAATAAAAGGAGAAGCTAATCATTACTCAGAGCTCACACCTGACAAAGACATAATTGTGGTTTTGCCCTTAAAATATTCCACCTCGCTCACCAGAAATAAAACTGACAAGACGGTTTTGGATCGCTGAGATAACTTGCATAAGTTCAACCAATTTTATCCTTAAGCCTTTATTTTAGGTAATTCGCAAATCTAATATTTCATAAGCACCTATCCTATAGTTAGATAATATTTCAAAGAGAGATGCCAGTTTATGACTTAGCATTTAATTAAAATCCACTGCCTCACTCTTTCCTGCTCTGCCCAAGAACCATCAGCTTTAAAATGAAATTTGAGAAATGCCTAGCAAATTTTACACTATGTTAAAGTAAACCCCGCTGATGAACTAACCTTACGTTATATAAAAGAAATTCAGAGTGGCTGTGATGGTCTGCCTTCACCTAAAATCGTGTTAAGCACTCTGATAAGAAAAGCCGACAGAAAAGATCAGTGAAAAGTGCTCAACACTACAAAATTGAAAAACTGCACAATGTAGAAAAATTGTACATAATTGCACTTCTCCCAATCAAGTAATATATAGCAGCAGCACCAAAAATTCAAAATCATCTTGACACGGCAAAAAGTGACATGTAAGAAACAGAATTGTATTCTTTGGGAAAAGAGTTGGTTATACAAAAACAAATTTTTTAAAATGTCACAGAGGGTTAGACTATCAAATCTTTTCAGCTTTTACTCAGGCAAGACGCCACACTCACCTCCCACGTGGGGCACTGAAGAGGGCCTACCCTAAGACATTTGAGTACTAGATGTCAAGCTGGGTGGTGAGTAAATCTAAAGGTGGCTGGAATGATGTAGTGTGCTCCCACATACGTGTACCCACCAGAAAATTTGCAATGCTAAAAATGATAAAGCTTGCGCTACCCTAAAGGTTGCAACTGTACCTGATTTATTATTAGAACATTTTCAAGTTTCAACATTTTAGAACATTTATTCAAGTGCTCGATCTGCCTGTTTTCCTCCTCATCAGCATTTTGTGCTGTAACAAGGGGGCCCAGAGAGGTCTCAGAGCCACTTCATGGTCTAAACTCCTACCAAAAAGACTAGACTCCGCATGTTCTAGAAGTTTCTCCCTTTCCCCTGGCCACGTGCCAGGATGGCTGATACACTGACCTCAACAATTACAGTTTCCTTTCCATACTCACTGAGGCGATCTGCCCCTGGACCCCCATGTGGTCGCTACCATCTCGCTCTGGATTGCTACAGCATACACCCCGCACCACGGGGTTCCGCTGCTTCTTGCGATAAAATCACTCTTTCCTTCTCGATATGATCCCTGGGTCTTCCCTTTTCATTTTGTCACTCAGACTTCAGGAATTCCTTTGGGATATGTCGTTGGCTAACAGCCTCATTCATCTTATCATCGCAACTGGCCTTTTTACCGGTGTTCAAGTTGTTACCCTTATATTAATACAATTCTATCTGATTTTTCTAATAGTGGCTGCCCCCTTGTAACAAAGGCTAAACTTGGCCTAACAAACGCTTAAGTGTCACCTGCCAAGCTTAGCTGTCTCCATTTCTTTCAGTTTCATGTTATCACTCTTACCTACAGGAGTGACACCCTAGTATGTTTCACTTTTAATCACACCTCTCTCTGCTACCCATCAAAATCCTTACCCTGAATTATATACTCAGTCTCTCTCAATCCATCTCCCTCTCTCTAAGCTTAAGTTTCCCCCATTCGCCCGGTTAAGGAATAGTGCATTTCTCACCATCCCCGTCTACAGTCTTACTTTTGGAAGTTAGCAATTCGTCTCAGCCTCTTCAGTCAAAGTCCATTCTACATAATTCATTAAGGACTGTTACACAAACATCTTGCAAGAAAAAAGAAGTGAGAAAAGAAAATATGGATGAGTAAAAATAAAAATCATTATTTACATCCGTGGTCTGCAAACCGGAGTATGTATCAGAATCCTCTAGATGGTGAGATAAACAGAGAATTGCTGGGCCCCACCCCTAGAGTTTCTCATTCAGTTGATGTGGGATAGGTCTAGAGAATTTATCTTTCTAAGAAATTCACAAAGGATGTTGCTGCTGGTAGATCATGGATGACACTTTAAGAACTAATGATTTACAGGTAGCATAGTTTTTATACAAAGTTCAGAAGAATCAACTGGAAAACTGACACAGTAAAATGTCTACTACAGGAAAATCAGCTCTATAAAGACAAAGATGTCTTATCTTCCAAGAAAATCTGTAAAATATCTAGGAATGAGCTTAAAAAAAATCTGAAAGACATAAAAAATAAAATTCTACTGGAGTTTATAAAATCGTAAAGGACATGAATAAATAGCTACATGGATACAAATACACACACACACACACAAATATAAAATAGAAAAACTCAAAATCACAAAGATGCAAATTTCCCTCAAAATTCATATAGAAATTCAATACAATTCCCATCCAATTAACAAAGGGTCAGAATTTTTTTTGGTGGAAAGGCATGGATATTTTCCATGTTGAATCCCTCAGTTCATCGGAAAAAGAGAACACACAAAAACTGCCTGAAACTTTTTTAACACAGAAAAATAAGGGAGGCAACCTTTCTCAGCTGATATTAAAATGTACTGTAAGAGAGGCACTTGGGTGGCTCAGTAGGTTAAGCGTCCAACTCTTGATTTTGGCTCAGGTCATGATCTCAGGGCTGTAAGATCGAGCCCCATGTAGGGCTCTGCACTGGGCGTGGAACCTGCTTAAGATTCTCTCTCTCCCTCTGCCCTGCCCCTCTCCTTCCCCCTCCCTCTCTCTCTCTCTCCATCCCTCCCAAAAAAGTAAAATAAAAATAAAAAAATAAAATGTACTAGAAAGGCCCAGTAACTTTAACAGGGTGATACCAGTATGGGGACAGAGAGATCAACAAAATCGAGTCTCAAACAGATCCAGTTGCATACGGTTATGAACTACATGGTACATATGGTACTTAGGATCAGTAACTAAACGATGAATTTCTCAATAAAGAGGTTTAGGGAAACTGGCTACGTTAGGAGAAAAACTGAAATTCTATCTATACCATATAGATACATCCCACAGATGGAATAAATAACTAAACATGACAAAATAAAGTTGTAACAGTAAAAGATAAAAAGAATATACATTTGTAATGAGGCCAAGATCAAAATCTTTCTTAGGGCCAACACAAAACTCAGAAGCCACAAAGAATATGAAAGTGGTTTCTGAGTTTGTTAGGGAAGAACAAGGTTACAATCCTATAGGGTACAGCACACCATAAACATACTGAAAAGATACAGAAGCCGGTGGGGAGATGAGGAAGCCTGCAACACGGAACAGGTGGAGGTTTAATGTTCACAATACATGAAGTATTCCCCCTCCAAAATCAGTAACAAAGGTGTGCGATCCAGTAGGCAAGTATCTGAAGAGGCCTGGCAGAGAGAAAGAATAACAACCGAAGGAGTAAGTGTAAGGACTGTTGGTGGGAATGCGAGCTGGTACGGCCGCTCTGGAAAACAGTATGGAGGTTCCTCAAAAAGTTGAAAATAGAGCTACCCTATGACCCAGCAATCACACTACTGGGTATTTACCCCAAAGATACAAATGTAGGGATCCGAAGGGGCACGTGCACCCCAATGTTTATAGCAGCAATGTCCACAATAGCCAAACTATGGAAAGAACCTAGATGTCCATCCATAGATGAATGGATAAAGAAGATGTGGTACACACACACACACACACACACACACACACACAATGGAATACTATGCAGCCATCGAAAAAACTCCCACAAAATCTTGCCATTTGCAATGACGTGGATGGAACTAGAGGGCATTATCCTAAGTGAAATAAATCAGAGAAAGACAATTATCATATGATCTCACTGATATGAGGAATTTGAGAAACAAGACAGAGGATCATAGGGGAAGGGAGGGAAAAATGAAACAAGATGAAACCAGAGAGGGAGACAAACCATAAGAGACTTTTAATCTCAGGAAACAAACTGAGGGTTGCTGGAGCAGAGGGGGGTGGGGGTATGGGGCGGCTGGGGGATGGACATTGGGGAGGGTATGTGCAATGGGGAGCATTGTGTATTGTGTAAGACTGATGAATCACAGACCTGTACCCCCTGAAACAAATAATACATTATATGTATTAATTAAAAAAAAGAATAAGTGTAAGGAAAGATGTTCAACTTCCAATTGCACATGTTTGTGTAGGTGTGTGTCTGTGTGTGTGTAAACGGAGAGAAAACCCACAGCCATATTAAAGACACATTCGTTGCACAACATCCTGCTCTTCCCCACATTTTCACTTGCAAAAGATAGTAAGACACCTCTCAGGTCCTAGTCACCATGGAAAATCCTGTATCTCCCGCTAAAACTTCCAAAAAAGAGAAAGACAATGAAAGAGAAAAAGGCAGCTTACAAGAAACCTAAAAATGAAATCTATACCAAAATTCAGGAAAGGTAAACAATTATTGTGCATTTCACTGGGGAAGGAAACTAAGTGGGTATCCTCTATTAAAGCTTCCAGTTCGGGCTGCATTAAAGCAAGCAGGTGAAGGTGGTTGTTTGTCACCATCTCCATGCTAGCCGGCCATAATTCAATTTGTCCTCAATGTTCCAAAGGGTAAAATTCTTAAGTGGTTTTATATTACAGTAATCATCTTACCAGAAAGCTGTTTATCCAAGCAAAATGAGATTCACAAGTGATCTGAAAACAGAAATGCTTGTATCTCCAATATAATGGAATAATCAAGTTCCAAGTGACTGCTGAAAAATCTAGATGCAATTCAGGGTTTTTATTACATTATATTTTTCTAGTATTATAAAAGTAAAGATTGAATTTTATTGTTTTTGCGCAAGAGATCGTTAAACTGATGGATTCTGGTCTTCAAATCAATCTATAGCTGAAATCTAAAGTCCATGCTTTAAATGCTAACCAACATCTAAACAGTAGCAAAAAGAAATAAAAGTATTTCCTTCACCTTGATAAATTCAGTATGGCATTTCTTTAAGAAGTATTAATCATTCCTCAGTAACTTAGGCTAATATGAATAGAATCCTCTGACTATATTTTGGACAAAATTTTTTATGAGAAATCTTTGAAAAATTCACACAGATGAGATTTGTTAGTCTACTTGTTTATATATAACATACATTTATATATTTTTATATAAAATATTATATATACTTGTTATTCTGACCAAGCAGAATATATTGAGTTCTACCCACATGATCAGTTATTTATATTGAATTAAGAACCCTCTTTAATTAAGATCCACTGTAATTTTAGACCACAATCTCAGAAAACAATTGGGTATTTAATAGTAATCTGCCTTCTTAAAAGTTTATCCTATTCTTCAACATTAAATTAAAAATACAAAGAATTTCCTTTTAAAAAAACACAATACTATTTGACATCCCATTCAGTCATAATCAACATGAATCAACTAAATGAAAAACAACAATAAAAACCTGGTCTCATCACAATTAGTGTAGTCCATTTACTAGAGTTTAACCTCTTTTTAATAAGTAACTTTCAAATATGGTAAGACCTGTTAAGTGACAATTCACTACTCAGAATTCCAAAGAAAGCCAACTCTTTCAGACTAAGAGTTTTCCAACATAAGTCTCCACTTTACTAATTAGGCCACTCAACTTTTATTGTGCAAGGGATTCAAGAGACTACAGGATGCAAGTCTGGATAAAGAGAATAGTTTTCCTGGGTCCATAACAGGTAAGCTTAGCAAATTTAACAAAATGAAAGAAGGCAGGAAGGGACGTGCAGGTACCTCTATCATTCATACGATCTTACATATCCACAGTGAAAGTTGTATTATGGGATTTAGTTAGGCCCATAGTTCACTGATGAATCAAAAAAGCAAAAGGAGGAGTCATTTGTGATTTGCCTTATCATTTGATCTACAGCCAAGGCTTTTTCTCTGTGCACTGGCCTACTAATTGAATCTTGGCATCTTCTTTCATAAATTAAGCTCACCACCACAATAAATGTATGAACTGCAATTTATAGATTTGTTTTCTTTAAAACAGAGAATATAAATGCACTTGCATAACAATACGAATTCAGAATCCTTAATAGGTTTTACGATTTCCCCCCAAACTTTTTGCTTTAAATTCTTTTTTATTTTAAGTAAACTCTACACCACACATAGGGCTCAAACTCATGACCCCAAGATCAAGAGTCACATGCTCTATCAACTAAGCCAGCCAGGTGCACCTCTCCCCCAAATCATTTAAAATGGCAAGGACAAGACTGAAGTGAATACGGTTATACCTCAGACTCAAAATTTTAAGACGGTGTCCAAAACTCAGTATTAAAATACATGCTAATTTAATACAATTTCTAAAAAGCAACCCACAACTACCATTATACTTAATAATAAAAGATTAGATGTTTTCCCTCTCATATGATAGATAGGATAGATATCCTTGCGCTCTTACCACCTCTATGCAACAATGTGCTGGAAGTAGCAGCCATGGCAATTAATTAGTCAAGAAAAAGAAATAACTGACATCTACATTAGAAAGGAGGTAGGTAATAAGATTATCTCTATTAGCAAATGACTTGAGCTTGCATAAAGAAAATCCTAAGATATCAAGTAAAAGATTATTAGAATTAATAAATGAGTTCAGCAAGGTAGGTTATATATACCAAAATCAATTGTACGTGTATACATTTGCAATAAAGAAAATGAAAATGGAATTAAGAAAACAATTCCAATAATAACAGCATGAAAAAGAATTAAAAAACAGGAGGGTGTATGAATCCCAAATGGGACGCCCCTAGAGTGTCTGGCTCAAGTGACCATGGTGGATGGTACTACTGAGCCCCACAGGACACCTTCTACATAAGGCCACTACTTTCAAGAGCAGGCAACATAACTGACCTATCTAATACATAGAAGCAAACACAGAGTTAGACAAAAAGAAGAGGAGAATATGTTCCAAAGGAAGATCAAGACAAAACCTTGGAAAAAGAACAAAATGGAGATAAATAATACACCTGATAGATTGCTCAAAATAATGGCCATGAAGATGCTCACTGGACTTGGGAGAAGAATGGATGAACTCAGAGAGAACTTCAACAAAGAGAAAATATAAAAAAGAACCAATCAGAGCTGAAGAATACAATAACTGAAACGAAAAATACACTAGAAGAAATCAACAGCAGATTATAGGAAGCAGAAGAATGGATCAACAATCTAGAAGACAGGGTAGTGGAAATCACCCAAGCTAAACACTAAAAGGAAAAAAGAATTTAAAAAATGAAAATAGGTTAAGAGATCTCTGGAACAACATCAAGAATGCTAACATTCACATTGTAAGGTTTCAGAAGGACAAGACAGAAAGGAGCAGAAAAATTCTTTGAAGAAATAATAACTGAAAATTTTGCTAACCTGGAGAAGGAAACAGATATTCATGTCTAGCAAGTACAGAGAAACCCAAACAAGATGAGCCCAAGAGGGTCCATACTCAGGTACATAATAATTAAAATGTCAAAAATTAAAGATAAAGAAATAATCTTAAAAGCAGCAAGATAAGATAGTTACTTAAAGGGAAACCCCAGGGTAACCTGGGTGGCTCAGTCAGTTAAGTGTCTACCTTCAGCTCAGGTCATGATCCCAGGGTCCTGGGATCAAGCCCCATGTAAGGCTCCCTGCTCAGTGGGAGCCTGCTTCTCCCTCTCCCTCTGCCTGCTGCTCCCCTTGCTTGTGCTCTCTCTCTGTAAAATAAAATAAAATAAAATAAAATAAAATAAAATAAAATAAAATAAAATAAAATAAAAATAGGGAAACCCCATAAGATTATCAGCCAATTTTTCAGCAGAAAGTTCATAGGCCAGAAGAGAGTGGCATAATATATTCAAAATGCTGAAAGGGACAACCAAGACTACTTGGCATAGTTATTATTCAGAATTGAAGGAGAGATAAAGAGTTTCCCAGACAAATAAAAGTTAAAGGAGTTTGTCACTACTAAAGTGACATTATAAGAAATGTTGAAGGTACTTCTAGAGCAATAAATCAAGGCCATAACTAGAACTAAGAAAAATATGAAAGGGAAAAATTTCATTGGCAAAAGCAAACATATAGTAAAGTTAGTAGGGAAATCACTTATAAACTAGTATAAAGGTTCAAAGACGAAACTAGTAAAATCAGTATATCTAAAAAATTAGTTAAGGGATGTACAAAGTGAAAAGATGTAAAACATGACATGATATACATAAAATGTGAAGGGGGGAATATAAATGTAGTGCTTTTAGAATGTGTTCAAATTTAAGTGACCATCAACTTAATATAGACTGCTATATACATAGGATGTTATAAATGAACCTCATGATAACACAAAACAAAAACCTATAAGACATATACAAAAAATAGAGAAAGAAATCCAAACACAAAAAAAAAGAAAAAAAGAAAGTCATCAAATCATAAGGTAAGACAGCAAGAGAAGAGGGAACAGAGAACTACGAAAACTACCAAAAAAATCAACAAAATGGCAATAAGCACATACCTATCAATAATTACTTTAAGTGTAAATGTAATTATAGCATTTGCTATAATTAAAAGACACAGAGTGACTGAATGGATGAAAACACAGGACCCATCTATATGCTGCCTACAAGTGGATTCACTTCAGACGTAAAAACACATATAGACTGAAAATAAAGGGATAATAAAAGATATTCTATGCAAATGGAAGTGAGAAAAAAAGCTAGAGTACCCATACTTATTTTAGACAAAATAGACATTAAAACAATGACTGTAATGAGAGACAAAGAAGGGCATTAAGTAACTATAAAGGGATCAATCCAACAGAGGATATAACAATCGTAAGTATCTACACACCTAACATAAGAGCACCTAAATATATTAGGAAAATATTAACAGACATAAAGAAAGAAATTTACAGTAATACTATAACAGTAGGGCACTTTAAACCCCACTTACATCAATGGATAGATCAGACAGAAAATCAATAAGGAAGGAGTAGCTTTTTTTTTTTTTTTTTTTTTCCCATTTTAGAGACAGAGTGTGCCAGTGTGGGGTGGAGGTGCAGAGGGAAAGGGAGAGAGAGAATCTTAAGCAGGCTCCACACCCTGCAAGGAGCCTGACACGGCTCGATCTCACGACCCTGAGATCATGACCTGAGCTAAAATCAAGAGTTGAATGCTTGACCAACTGAGCCACCTAGGTGCCCCTAGAAAGAGTAGCTTTGAATGACACATTAGACTAGATGGACTTAACATATATATACACAGACTATTCCATCCAAAAACAGCAGAATACATATTCTTTTCGAATGTACATGGAACATTCTCTAAGACAGATCACATGTTAAGCCACAAAACAAGTCTCAATAAATTGAAGAAGATTAAAATCATATCGAGCATCTTTTTGAAGACTGAAATGATATCAAGCCCCTTTTCTGACCACAGCAGCATGAACAAGCTTGTAGAGGTTAGACAACATGCTACTAAACAACAGATGGGCCCAAAAAGAAATCAAAGAGGAAATCAAAAAATAAAATGAAAGGAAAACACAACAGTTCAAAACCTTTGGGATACAGCAAAAGCAGTCCTGAGAGGAAAGTTTATAGTGATACAGACCTACCTCAAGAAACAAGAAAAATTTCAAATAACTTACACCTAAAGAAACTAGAAAAAGAAGGGGGGGAATAAAGCCCAAAGTGAGGAGAGAAATAATAAAGATCAATGTGGAAATGGATGAAATACAGACTAAAAAAAAAAAAAAAAAAAAAAAAAATCAATGAAACTATGAGCTGTTTCTTTAAAAAGACAAACAAAATTGATAAATGTTTTGCCAGACTCATCAAGAAAAAAAAAAAAGAGGACTCAAATAAATAAACTCAGAAATGAAAGAGAAGTGATAACCAACACCACAAAAATACTAAGGGCTTTAAGAAACTACTAAGAAAAATTATACACCAACAAATTGGACAACTTAGAAGAAATGGATAAAGTTCTACAAATATACATCTTCCAAGACTAAATCAGGAAAAAAGAGAATATCTGAACAGACTAATTACTAGTAACGAAATTGAATTGGTAATCAAAAACCTCCCAGCAAACAAAAAACCAAGAGCAGATGGCTTCACAATAAATTCTACGAAACATTTAAAAAAGAGTTAATATGGGGCGCCCAGGTGGCTCAGTTGGTTAAGCATCTGACTCTTGATTTCAATTCAGGTCTTGATGTCAGGGTTTTGAGTTCAAGCCCTGCATTGGGTTCCATGCTGGGTGTGGTGTCTACAAAAAAAAAAAAAAAAAAAAGAGTTAATACCTATTCTCGAACTATTCCAAAAGATAGAGGAAGGAATGCTTCGAAGTTCAGTTCATGAGGCCACAATTTCCCTGATACCAAAACCAGACAAAGACACTAAAAGAAAAATTACAGATCTATACTTGTGGTGAACACAGATGTAAAAATCCTCAGCAAAATATTAGCAAACTGAATTTAACAATACACTAAAAAGATCATTCATCATGATCAAGTGGGGTTTATCCACATTTAGCCACAAATCAATCACTGTGATACCCATATTAACAAAATGAAAGATAAAAAATCATATGATCATCTCAAAAGATGCAGAAAAAGTGCTACACAAAATTCAACATCCATTCAGGAAGAAATCTCAACAAAGAGGTTTAGAGTGAACATATCTCAACATAATAAAGGCCATATATGATAAACCCAGAGCTAAGATCATACTCAATGGTGAAAAAGTGAAAGCTTTTCCTCTAAGATCAGGAACAAGATAAGGATGTCCATTCTCATCACTTTTACCTACATAGTACTGGAAGTCCAACCTACAGCAATCAGACAAGACAAATAAAAGGCATCCAAAATGGTAAGGAAGAAGTAAAACTGTCACTATTTGAAGAAGATATGATACTACATACAGAAAACCATAAAGACTCCACCAAAAAGCTATCAGAACTAATAAATGAATTCAATAATGTTGGAGAATACAAAATTAATATACAGAAATATGTTGCATTTCTATATACTAATAATGAAGTCATAGGAGGAAAACTTAAGAAAACAATCCTATTTACAATTGCATAAAAAAAATAAAATACGAATAAATTTAACCAAGGAGGTGAAAGACTTGTACCCTAAAAACTGGAAGACAATGATGAAAGAACCTAGAAATGACACAAAGAAATGGAAAGATATAACTTGCTCGTGGATTAGAAGAATTAATATTTTTAAATGTCCATACTACACAAAACAATCTACAGATTCAATGCAATATCTATCAAAATACCAATAGTATTTTCTACAGAACTAAAAGAAATAAACCTAAAATTTGTATGGAACCACAAAAGGCCCCAAATAGCCAAAGTAATTTTGAGAAAGAAGAACAAAGTTGGAATTATCACAACCTCAAATTTCAAACTATATTACAAAGCTACAGTAAGCAAGAGTATAGCACTGGCCAAAAAAAAATGGACACAGAGATCAATGAAACAGAAGACAGAGCCCAGGAACAAATCCATGCTTATATGACCAATTAATCAATGAGAAAGAAGGCAAGCATATACCATGGAAAACAGATGGTATTTTCACAATAAATGGTGTTGGAAAAACTGGATAGTTACATGCAAAAGAATGGTACTGGACCATTTCTTATACCACATATAAAAATGAACTGAAAATGGATTAAGGACCTAAATATAAGACCTGAAACCATAAAACTCTTTTTTTTTTTTAAGATTTTTATTTATTTATTTGACAGAGAGAGAGAGAGAGAGTAAACACAAGCAGGGGGAGCAGGAGAGGGAGAAGCAGGCTTCCCACTGAGCAGGGAGCCTGACGTGGGGCTTGCTTGATCCCAGGACTCTGGGATCATGACCTAAGCTGAAGGCAGATGTTTAAGTGACTGAGCCACTCAGGCACCCCAAAACCATACAATTCTTAAAAGAGCATATAGTAAACTTTTGGACATCTGTCTTAGAAATATTTTTCTGGATTTGTCTCATCAGACAAGAGAAACAAAAGCAAAAATAACTAATTGGGACTACATCAAACTAAAAAACTTTTGTCCAGTAAAGGAAACCATCAAAAAAATGAAAAGGCAACCCTAACAACTCAACACCAAAACAACAATGACAACAAACAATCCAATTAAAAATGAGCAGATGACCTGGAGACATTTTTCCAATGAAGACACACAGATGGCCAACAGACACGTGAAAAGATGCTCAATATCACTAGCCATCAAGGAAATGCAAATCAAAACCACAATGAAGTATTCCCTCGCGCCAGTCAGAATGGCTATAAAAAAGGCAAGAAGTCACAAGTGTTGGCCAGGATGTGGAGAAGAGGGGGAACTCCCGTGCACTGTCGGTGGGAATGCAAATTGTTACAGCCACTACAGAACACAGTATGGAGGTTCCTCAAAAAATGCAAAACAGAAATACCACATGATCCATTAATTCCACTACTGGGTATTTACCCAAAGAAAACAAAAACACTAATTCAAACAGATAATATACACTCCTTTGTTTATTTACAATATTTATACATACTTACAATAGCTAGGACATGGAAGAAATCTGACTGTCCTTCAATAGATGAATGGATAAAAAAGATGTGGTAGGGGTGCCTGGGTGGCTCAGTGGTTAGGCATCTGCCTTCGGCTCAGGTCATGATCCCAGGGTCCTGGGATCGAGCCCCGCATCAGGCTCCCTGCTCAGTGCGGAGTCTGCTTTTCCTTCTCCCTTTGCCTCTCCTCTCTGGCTCGTGCTCTCTCTCTTGCTCACTCTCTCGCTCTCTCAAATAAATAAACAAAATCTTAAAAAAAAAGGAGAGAGAGAGAGAGAAAGATGTTTTATATATACACAATAGAATATTAACCATAAAAAACAATGAAATCTTGTTATTCACAACATGGATAGACCCAGAGCATATTATGCTAAGTGAAATAAGTGAGACAGAGAAAGACAAATACCATATAATTCCACTTACGCAGAAAATCTAAAAACCAAAACAAACACAAAAGAAATTCAAACAGACTTATAAATACCGAGAACTGGTGGCTGCCAGAGGGGAGGGGTGTGGGGAGTGAGTGAAATAGATGAAGGGGATTAAGAGGTACAAATTTCCGGTTATAAAAATAAATAAGTCACAGGAATGAAAAGTACCGCGTAGAGAATATCATCAATACTATTGCAATAACTTTGTATGGTGACAGATGGTAACCAAATTTATGGTGGGGAGAATGTGTTAATGTATATCATTATCAAGCACTGTATCATACACCCGAAACTAATACAATATTGTATGTCAACTAGGTCTCAATTAAAATTTTTTAAAAAATGAATAAAGAAAAAATTAAAAACAAAACCAGTGGAAAAAAATGGAAAACTTTTGTCTACCAAAGAACATTATCAAGAAGTAGGGGGCACCTGGCTGGCTCAGTTGGTAGAGCATGAAATTCTCGATCTTGGGGTTGTAGGTTCAAGCCCCACACTGGGTGTAGAAATTACTTAAAAAATCTTAAAAAAAAAAAATTAAGATCTTTAAAAAATAAAAAGAAAAGAAAGAAGAGGCAGCCAGAAGGAGACAACTGTGGCGGAGAGACATCACAGAAAAGGAGGGCTGTGGAAAAGAAAAGTTTTGAAGCCTCAGGCTTGCTGCCTGGAGAAAAGAGAGAACCTGGAGACGGGGTGGGCGAAAAGACACATCCTGGGCACCTCTCCAAAGGGCAGGCACTGACAAAGCTCCTGGGCCTGGAAGGAAGAGGGAGGGGGCCCCAGCTCCTGGTCAGCCCCCCTGTAGCCTGCCTGGGAGGCCTGAGCACCGCACTCGGCCCCATTTCAGAAATAAAATAAATGAATTTAACTGTTTTCAAAGTGAGAAAAGAAACTGAAAACAAGAAAACTGAAAGGACAACCTCCAGAATGGGACAAAATATTTGCCAATCACATATCTGATAAGGCATTGATACCCAGCACTCCAACTTAACAACAAAAGACCCAGTTAAAAAATGAACAGAGAACCTGAATAGATATTCTCCAAAGAAGATAAACAAATGACCAACAAACACATGAAAAGACGCCCAGCATCACTAATCATTAGCAAAATGCAAATCAAATCCACATCGAGATGCTACTTCACACCCAGTAGGATGGCTATTATGAAAAACCAAACAAAACCGACAGTAACAAATGTTGGCAAGGACATGGAGAAACTGGAATCCTTATGCATTACAGGCAGGAAGAGAATATGGTGCAGCCACCGTCAAAGAGCTCGGCAGTTCTTCAGTGTATTAAACGTAGAATTACCATATGACTTGTACATCAACTCCTAGAAATATACTCAAAAGATCTGAAAACAGGGGACCAAACAAAAACTTACACATGCACGTTCACAGCAGCACTATTCACAATAGCCCATAACTGGAAAGAACCCCAATGTTCGTCGGTGGGTGAATGAATAAAGAAAACGTATTGTATCCATAGGATGGGACATCAGTCAGCCGTAAAATGGAACAAACACCTGGGTGGCACAGTCGGTGAAGCATCTGACTCTTGATTTCGGCTCAGGTCATGATCTCAGGGTTGTGGGATCGAGCCCCACGTTGGGCTCTGTGCTCAGCGGGGAGGGTCCTGGAGATTTTCTCTCTCCCTCTCCCGCTGCCCCTCCCCCTCCATGCCCCCTAAATAAATAAATAAATACATACATACATACATACATACATAAATAAATCTTAAAGAAAAAAGAAGCCAATCAAAAAAGGTAACATATCGTATGACTCCATTTGTATAAAATGTCCACAATAGGGAAATCTATAGACGGGAAGTAGATTAGTAGTTGCTTAGTGCTGGAGGAACTGGGGGCAGAGGGTGACATCTAAAGGGCAGGGGGTGGTGGTATTTTTCTGGTGATAAACACATACGAACATGGACTGCAGTTAGAGTTGCACATATCTGTGGATATACTAAAAATTACAGAGCTGCACATTTTAAGTGGATGAATCCTGTGGTACGTGAATGAACTCTCAATAAACCTGCTTTTCGAAACATCGGAGTTAATGCAGAAAACGCATGATGACCAAAGGATCAGTATATTCAGTAAAGACGGCATCAGTGTTATTGCTCTGTCGTACTGCCTCAGGCTCCAGGATGGCTCAGCAGTAAAGCAGCGGTCTCACCCACACCCCGTGGCGGCTCCTTTGAAATTCCGCACTTCAATGCCTCCTTGAATTTTCAGTAGTCATTCCAACCCAGTCAACTTTGTTTTCTGAGAAGCAACTCTCTGTTCACACTCGCATTCGAAGGGAGAATGTAATATATAAATGATGTCATCACAGTAACCGGTACAAAAGGCATAAAGAGGTTTGGTATCGGGGCGCCTGGGTGGCTCAGTCAGTTAAGCGTCTGCCTTCGGCTCAGGGCATGATCCCAGAGTCCTGGGATCGAGCCCCGCGTCGGGCTCTCTGCTCGGTGGGAAGTCTGCTTCTCCCTCTCCCTCAAATAAATATATAAAGTCTTAAAAAAAAAAAAGAGGTTTCGAGTCACACCACTGACTCATGACGCCATTGGCAGTACGACTGAAACTAGAAGGATAACTAGAGAAGAGATCCCTAGTCAAGAGAATTCAGTGTGTCATAGCTTCCATTAATATGACTTGAAGGCTGATGACTTGTTAAATGGGGCTTCGAATGTACTTGGCTTAGAGGAGGGTTGCCAGGCAAAATGGAGGACATGGATTCAAAACTTCAGATAAACAGTAAATATATTTTTATTTTTTTAAAACATTTTATTTATTTCTTTGAGAGAGAGAGAGCATGAGTGGGTAGGGGGAGGGGCAGAAGGAGAGGGAAAAGCAGGACTGGATCCCAGGACCCTAGAATCATGACCTGAGCCAAAGGCAGGCGCTTAACCGACTGAGCTACCCAGATGCCCCAGGAAATATATTTTTAGTATAAGGATGCCTCTAATATTGCCCAGAACTTCCTTATACTAAAACAAATCAGTTGTTGTTCATATAAAATTAAAATCAAGTGGGGCATCCTATATTTTTATTTGCTAAATCTGGCATCTTGACTCTAAAGAAATTGTTAGTAGGGCAAACCATGGCCAGTGAGTGGCTGAGAATCTGGGAGTCTGCCCTATGAGATGCAGCTTCATGAATTCTGAAATAAGAGTGAGGAAAGGAAGATCATCTGAAAACACAAGATTCATTTTACTAAATATTTTTATTACTTAGCACTTCCAACCGCTATTCCATTGACCCCAACAGACTAGAAAACAAAACTTTTATGATAATTTACATATTTGCTTACAAAAATACACACAAACGCAAAAAACTTTTTTCTAATATTTTCAATTGAAATATTTCTCCCTTTTTCCCTGAAATTTATATTATTAACAGTAAAAGGCAGGCTTAAGGCTTCGGTTTGGGTTAGTATTTAAAAGGGAAAGAAAAAAGTTCGGTTGCAAGCGTCTAGGACACCAAGGCTCACACTTGGAACTTCCTTCTCCCTGCAAAGTTCAGGACTCATATTTGAAAGGCTCCTTTTCTCTACACTACAGGAAGATGGCCAGCAGTCCAGCTGAGAAATCTGTGGCCCTACACAGAGGCCTAACTTCCCATCACCAGCCTGGGCAAGAGTTCAGAGGCACCTGCATTTCATCCTCTGCTTTATCAAGGACAAAAAACAGTTTGCTTCAAAAAGCTTTTGCCAAAGTGGTTAGAAATCATGAGAGTGCGGAAAAAAGGCTGAAAGAAGAAAAAAAGGTATTTTTAACTATTTTCTTCTCACAATGTGTACAAGAAGGGGAAAATACAACAAAGACTATGTAAATATGCTGTCTTTAATAAGTTCACATCAGTCGTGGATTTCTTAATCTCCATGGCATCTCACTAAATCAGAGAGACGCAAGCTATGGCCAATAATAAGGGCATTGAATACAAACCTTGAACACATCAGCTGCTGACATAATAACCTGCATTACCACGAAAAGCCCAATCATACCAGCATTAACTCACTACCTGGTATTCCACGTTTCCATTGTCAGACTACACAGGATATCCATAAGTTTCATTTAAGGTAGAAATTTTCTTAGCGATCTAACTTAAGGTCTTCTTAGTATCCTCACAAGGCTCTTCCTTGCAGTACTATTTGCAAAAGCAGAAACAGTCCAAATATTCCTCAAGAGGGGACTGGTTGAGGGGCGCCTGGGTGGCTCAGTCAGTTAAGCATCCGACTCTTGATTTCGGCTTAGGTCATGATCTCAGGGTCGTGAGATTGAGCCCCACATGGGGCTCTGCACTCAGCATGGAGTCTGCCGGAAATTCTCTCTGTCCCTCTGCCTCTGCCCCCTCCCTTGCTTGCATGCTCTCTCTCTCTCTCAAAATAAATAAATAAAATCTTATATCTATACAGAGTGACTTTAAAACACAATTTAACTATATATTTCTGGTGGGATATACCTTAAGGACAAAAACACCTGCCCATGAGCACAAGCATTTAAGTAGGCCCATGTGTCCATGTGCACACACACACACACACAAATTGTAAACTGCTTCCAATAATCATGTTGTTGATGGTACTGTTGATATTGTTATTCTGAGGCTATTGAGTATGTATACTGGGATAAACAAAATAATTATGTAGGGGTCACTGAATTTTTGGATTTGTTGAAAAGGGATAGAGATGTGATATCAATGAGGTTAAGTAAAAATCACGTAGCCTTAAATTTGGACTGGCATCATCAAAAAGAACACGTGACACCATTTATCTTAAAGGAAAATTATAGCTGTGTGCCAGAAAAAGGCTTCAACACAATGATTATCCTAGTAGTAATAATGCTTCTACCAAATATATAGTAATATCTAAATAACATCCCCTCACCCAAAAAAAAGGAACAAGAACTCCATTTTTTAAATGGCTGGTTATGGGGTCTAGAGCAGAAAATGTAGAAGAGGAGACTGGAAAAGCTTACACTGAAAAGCAAGGAAGTCATCAAAGACTATTAGGGCCATGCCAAGAGGACTCTGAAACCAACACAAATAAGCCTCCATTGGCCAAATGTGGGATCATTTCAGCATCTCTTAGGGTAATAGCTACAAGGATTGAAGTACGTCATATATGTTTAAATACAGGAGTTCATAAGGATGCTAAAAATGATCCTTGATCGTCTTTGGAAGTTGCTAAAAAGCCAGCTCATTATTTTGGGAACTGGTAAATAAAGGGAAAGTATGAAGTACTCCTCTCACCTTTTCCATGGGATTTCTACCTCAGGATAAATGTACCATAATAGAAACAAGCATACGAACTTGGGCACCAGTGAGAGGTGTGTCAAAATCAAGCTAGAGGAACTGGGGAGCACCAGCCAGAGTGTGGAAGACCAACGGGGAGGTGCAGAGAGCGACGGCAAGAACAATCCGCAATCGTCCTCAGAGTCTCAAGGAGTGGCGGGTAGATCTGGAAACAACATGGTGGCGATGAGGATGGAGAGGAGTGAGCGAATGTAAGTGGATGGATGGAAGAGGTTAAAAATATCACTAACGTTTTCGCATCTTAGGTGATTGATGGATGGCGGTGCCATGAACCCAATTGATGACTGTCAGGAAAAGCAATACTGCCATCAAATTCCAACAACGTTCGAAATTATCCTTAGAAAAAAATGCACAGTGGCCAATTAGGGGATAAGGAAAACCAGGCAAAGTAAGGGCTGGTATTACTCTTCTTCTTTTACTACCTTTTCATCTATACTTGGTCCATAGGCTCCATTACAACCATTTCCACTGTACACAGATACTTGTTCAATGTTGACTTTGCTAGGTTCATTTCTGTGGAAGACACTTCAAATAAGTGATTCTACGCTCGTTGCTTCCAGGATGATGAGACCAAAGACCTGGGTTTCAGTTCTCGCTATTTCTAGCCATGTGACTTTGAGCCAGTTACCTTTCTAAGCCTCATTAGTCTTATCTATAAAACAGGTGATAGTATTTATCCTACTTATTTCCCATGCTGTTCACTCATTCATCAAATAAACTACAAGGAGAGCAGTGATTGCAGCAATAAGATAAGTTAAAGCTGCTTTGAACACTGTAAACAGGAGATTTTCCAGCAGACTGTTTCAGTGACGTTTCGTAATTGGATATATTGGAAAGTAAAACCCTTTCTGCTTTACCAAAAGAAATGGTGCTGTCATTTAGTCGGTTGGAAAGGGGGAGGAAAGTCAACAAATATTTTCAGTGGTAGTTTTGTGACCTGCATTTATTTAGGTACTTTGCAGGTGAGTGACTGAGTTCTAATTCTTGGGGTTTTTTTTTAGGATTATTTATTTGAGAGAGAGAGAAAGAGAGAGAGTGAGCACAAGTCGGGGGAGAAGCAGAGGGAGAGGGACAAGCAGCAAAATCTCCTTTTATAGGAGAATGCAAAAAAAAAAGGCATGTTTGATTTAAAGTGTTCTAGCAGATATTATGTCTTCAATTTATAATTACTTATCAACAGTTGCTAGATGTACATCACAGAACAGGATTAACCATACATTAGTAGGTATTTGATGAAAAAGTAACTACTTGCCCGGCACTCTCCTAAGCAACCAGTGTGTATATTTTCAGTAATTCTCACTCTCCTTGAAGGTAGACATAATTATCTGAAATTTACCAAGGAGGACCTTGAGATCTGGCCAATGTCAAATCAGCCAGAAGTGATGAAACCAGGAATCTAAGCCTGGAATGTCTTCTGGATCAAGAATTAAAACTGAGGAGGTTCCTGGATGGCTCAGTCGGTTGAGTATCCGACTCTTGATTTGGGCTCGGGTCACAATCTCAGGGTCATGAGATCAAGCCCCACATTGGGCTCTGTGCTCAGCACAGAGTCTTCTTGTCCCTCTCCCTCTGCTTCTCCCTGTACTCTCTCTCTCTCTCAAATAAATAAATAATCTTAAAAAAAAAAGAATTAGAACTCAGTCGCTCGCCTGCGAAGTACCTAAATAAATGCAGGTCACAAAACTACCACTGAAAATATTTGTTGACTTTCCTCCCCCTTTTGCAACAGACTAAATGACAGCACCATTTCTTTCAGTAAAGCAGAAAGGGCTTTACTTTCCAATATATCCGATTACAAAACGTCACTGAAACAATCTGCTGGAAAATTACTTGAATATTAAAGCCAAACAATTCTTTTGAACCCATAAAATGAAAATGTCTAACATTTTACAAGATAGTGCCTGGAATGAACCCATTTTGTGGGAACTTTATTCAAACTGCAGCAGAGAAGTACGTAAATAATAAGAGGCCTTAGAGACCAACCAGACGTCACAAAGCTCAGGCACAAATGAACATTCACTTTCTAACTGACCTGCCCCTTGGTCCTTCGAGTTCAATTCTTAAGAAGCTTGGCAAACTGGTTTTGTGCCTGCAACAAGTCAGAAGGGGGCCAGGAGGCAGCTATAGGAAGGCACACTGACAATGTGACCACGTGACATCCGATAGCAATAGAAAGAGGAAAATCATAAATACCAGTTCAAGGAAGATAAGAAGAGCGTAGCTACCCGAGATCATACGCTATAGAAGCAAATATTTCTGCAAGTCTCAACAAATCCTAAGGGTATCTGTAAAACACTCTACAGCAATAGCTGTCAAGATGACCACGAGTCAGCAAGAAAATATTTAACCAAAGTATTTACAATGAAAAACACGTTTGTGATAAGGGAGCAAACTATTATTTAAAAAGAAAAATTCTACAGTGGTCCATTGCCCAAGGAATCGAGAAATCTGAGCCGTGTATACTCTTCACCTTTCCTCACCTTATTTTCACTCAAAATACGACGAGTTCCCTAAAGGTATATCGAATGCCTTAATTCTGCTATCAAAGTAAATCTCATAATGTAAGAAGGAGTCGGGGGTAAGGATACCGGCATACTGAGAGATTTAGGGGGCTTACGGTAAGAAAAATCCACCCTTCATCACTATATAAATACATTGATAATGACCAAAATGCATTTCAGAGATACAATTTACAATCTGCACCTTCATTACTAATAGTTGATATCACATAGGAAAAATGTGTGTACAATAAAATACAACTTCCTTTCTAAGCCTCGGGAAACACACACATTCATGCGCACACACACCAGCTTGCCTCTGGGTAAGATGTGCTTCAGGCTCCTGACGGTCCCCATGAGACGCTCCCCATTCTCTCGGGCTAAACTTGCCCTAAAATGTCCCAGATGGCAACCCTTCCGTTCTCAGGGGGAGAGGCATTCTAACATAATGGTTAAGAGCACAGATTCCTCAGACAGCCGACCTGAGCTCAAATGCTAGCTCTACCAATGAATTGTGTAACCCTCAACACAGAATTCTCATCTGTCGAGTGGACGTTAAAAGTTCCTGGGGCAAAAAATAAATAAATAAAAAATAAAAGTACCTAGTGCTTCACATCACTCGAAAACCGTTAGCGATACAGAATTTATAGCACACCTACAAAGAACGAGGCACCGCGCAGGGCAGTAGGCATACAAAGGTGGAAAGGAAAAGCCACCACTTTCAGAGAACTCAATCGCATGGGGAAAACAGAACATCAAAATAGAGCATATACACGTTATGAATAAAGGTATGTGAGCTATGGTGCACGGAACGCAGAGAAGGAGAACTTAGCCCCACGAAATTCCCAGAAGACAGGTCTCCTGTGTCTTAAATGAAGTTAGACAAGCAAAACAAAGGCTACAATAATATCTCCTGAGGCACAATTAGGGTTAATCCTCGCGCATCACGTATAGCTGCGAGTGAACTGCTGAGTATTGGTAAACTGCAAAGCATTCTATGCCCATTTCTGAGTACAGGGGTATTGAAAAAGCCAACTGCTCCCAAACCACTCCCCCATCCAGCAGTCAGGCAGCCTGAAATTCCCACAGGAAGCCTCATCTCCCAAGCACGCCATCACATCCTTTTAGAAAATGCAAAGCCGATCTAAAAGTGGAGGCAGATGAAAAGGGAACTAATATTTATAGAAGTCTTCTATGTGCCAGGCTCTTTACAGGAGTCATTTCACCTAATCCTCAAAACAACCCAGTGACGAAGGTATTATGAGCCTCATCTTATGCATAAAAAAAACGGAGCCTTGGGGCGCCTGGGTGGCTCAGTCGGCTAAGCATCTGCCTTCGGCTCAGGTCAGGATCTCTAGGTCCTGGGATCGAGCCCCATGTCGGACTCCCTGACTCAGTGGGGAGTCTGCTTCTCCTTCTCCCTCCGCTTCTCTCCCTGCTCATGCTCTATCTCAAATAAATAAAATCTTAAAAAAAAAAAAAAAAGGAGCCTTCAGAAGGTTAGCGTGCCCAAGGTCACTATGACTAAGTGGATGAGTCAGGATTCTAACCCTGAAAACACGAACAACAATCACTCAATTACACTGTCGCCCTTGTGGGCCAGCATGCAGGTAACCCACATCAAGATGTGTGGTCAGTCACTGAATTCGAAGTAGCACAGACCGGGGGACTTAAATAACAGAAATGTACTGTCTCACTGTTCTAGAGGCTGGAACTCTTCAGTACAGGTGTTGGTAAGATCGCTTTCTTCTCAGGCCCCTCTCCTTGACTTGCAAATGGCTGTCCTCTCTCTCTGGGTCTTCACCTGCGCTTCCCTTTGGGTCCCAATCTCCCCTTCCTATAAGGACATCGGTCATACGGGAGTAGAGCCCATGCTAAAATAACCCATCTCCAAACACAGTCAAATTCTGAGATACTGGAGGTTGGGACTTCAATATCTGAACTTGGCAGGGGACACAACGCAGCCCCTAACAGTCACACTGTGAAAAAGATCCTCCTTGTAAAAAGAGAACATGGAGAAGCACCGCCAATGTTGCTTTTTGTTTTAAGTCATTGCTACACCCAACATGGGCCTCAAACTCACAACCCTGAGATCAAGAGTCGCACGCTCCCCCCAACTGTGCCAGCCAGGGGCCCCTGTTTTTAAGTCATCAACGAAATTTGTGAAGGTTGTTTTCAGAAATGCAGGCATGTACTCAGAGCAAGGTGGAGCCGAGTCCGTGATTACCCCTTCTTAGGGAGCATTTTGGAAATGTGTTGATGTGCTTTTACAACTCCTAATTATTTGGGGAAACTACTAACATTTGGTGGGCAGAGACCAGAGTCACGGAATGCTTGGAGCAGTCCCACGCAACAAAGAATTACCCCATATCCCAAAAAAGAGGAATGTTCTAGCAGACTAAATCCAACACAGGAGCACTCTCGTGTATACTAATACCAGGTAGCTTTTATAGGAAGCTAAGAGGGGATGCCTGGTTGGCTCAGTTGGTTAAGTGTCTGACTCTTGATTTCGGCTCAGGTTGTGATCTCAAGGTCATGGGATCGAGCTCGGTGTCAAGGTCCACACTCAGTGGGGAGTCTGCTTGAGATTCTTTCCCTCTGCCCTATCCCCTGCTCTCTCTCTCTCTCTCTCTCTCTCTCTCTCACACACACACACACACTCTCTCTCTCTCTCTCTCTTTCTCTCAAATACATAAATAAAGGTTTTCAAAAAATAATAAAAGCCTAATAATTTAGAGCAAAATCTTTATGGAGATAGAAGTTTGAATCAAATAAAGACATTGTCTCAAAATTAAATGATGTACTCACTCCACGCTCTCTACATTAAAGCATTTCTCAACAACCCATTGTTGAAAAGGGTTTTAGTACCATAGTGGCATTACTGCAAAAACAATGAAACCTTTGTAACAATGTCAGAGGTTATGGCTTTCTTTTTAATAAATTTCAAACAAAATGTTAAATTAGACACATAAACCATGTGGCTCTCGAAAGTTATTTTTAATATTTCAGATCATTGTCATGCTATATATATGTATATATGTGCATATATATACATTTTTTTAAGTAGGCTCCACACCCAGCATGTAGCCCAACACGGAACCTGAACTCACGACCCTGAGATCAAGACCTGCTTGAGATCAAGAGTAGGATGCTTAACTGACGGAGCCACCCAGGCGCCCCACGCTACATGTACTTTTCAAAAATTTGGGGGCGCCTGGGTGGCTCCACCGGTTAAGCGTCTGTCTTCGGCTCAGGTCAGGATCCTGGAGACTCAGGATCGAGCCGTGCATCGGGCTCCCTGCTCAGCGGGGAGTCTGTTTCTCCCTCTACCCTTCACCCCACTCGTGCTCTCTCTCTCTTTAGCTCTTGCTCTTTCTCAAATAAGAACTTTGAAGAAAAAAAAAGAAATCGCTAAAAAAAATTTCTAACACTAAAACTTCAGCTCTGGAAGACCATACAGGAAGTATTTAGAAGCTGCCTGTTGTTTTTCCATCTTCTCTGTGCAGAAACATCTATTGCCCAACTTCTGTATAGCTTCTTGTTTTATCGTTTCTCTTCTTAAACCATCCTCTATTCCTCACTACCTAAAGAAGGATACGGTCTTCAAGATTTTTGAGAACCTAAAATACGCCTCAATAGGTGGTAGTATTTGAAAATATAAGACATGCTTTCTGTGATTCCCCATCAGGCCCCTGTCCCATATCACAACAAAGGGAGCTATTTTGTCACTAGACTTATAAATATGGCCCAGGTCTGAGAATTATCATATTTCCTCATTTTCCCCCATTTTGACAGCCTCTCATTTGTCCCGGCATGCTTTCTCTACTTCAACGAATTCCTTCTTTCTTTTATCATACACAAACAAGTCTGGTCGGTTGTTATGTATCCTAACGTTTTTATTTTATGGTTCGTGTGCACCAGTGATTTTTTATTTTCCTGGCTTCTTATACAGAATTATCTTTTTACTTCTCACAAACCCAAACTTGCTCTTTAGAAGTAGGTACAAACAGCCATTACTTCATTCCATCTTCTGGTACAACTGTGCTTTCACAGTCACTTCCTGGAATGCGTGCTGTGTTATTAGACCTTACATTCACTTGCCCCTTATATTACAATCATGGCATTATATAGAGAGGCAGGTTATGTTATCTATGAACATTACTTCTGGTTAAGAAAGTATTACAAAATTTTTATTTAAAAGCAGGATGTGGGGGTCCTAGGTGGCTTGTTGAGTGTCTGACTCTTGATTTCAGCTCAGGTCATGATCTCGGGATTCTGAGATCGAGCCCCACGTCGGGCTCCACGCTGGGCACGGAGCCTGCTTCAGATTCTCTCTCTCCCTCCACTCATCCCCGCCCTCTTCTCTAAAAGAAGCGGGGGGGGGGGGGAGTTTAGGGGTCCAAGATGGATAAGAACACGTATGATGCCTTGCAAACATCTGAACCAGGAGAAATCAGGAACTGGTCCTGAATCTGGTCAAGAGGAAAAGGAAAATGTTCTTTATTACTAATACTCGGATAGCTTAGCAAACAGAACTAAGAAACATAAACTGGAAGCAAAAAAGTCAAAGAAAGAGTGGAGAAGTAGTTTATCAGAAACCCAACAATTAAGTGTGAATATACAAAACTGACTCCTGGCAATGATCTCAGCTCTAACCCGGCAGCAGTCAGAGCATCAGGGTGAATCAGGTGTCTAAGACGGAGGATGTGAAGACAGACTAGTTAGAATTTCAATCCTGAAAGGGTGGCAAGAAGCTGACTTCGACCGATAGGTTAATTCTTCAACTAAAGTCTGCGAGGGGCACCTGGGTGGTTCAGTCGTTGGGCGTCTGCCTTCAGCTCAGGTCATGATCCCAGGGTCCTGGGATCAAGCCCCACGTTGGGCTCCCCGCTCAGCGAGGATCCTGCTTCTCCCTCTCCCACTCCCTCTGCTTGTGTTCCCTCTCTCGCTGTGTCTGTCAAATAAATAAAATCTTAAAAAAAAAAAAAGTCTATGACCCACATAACATGCTCACCACGAGGCGGAAGCTTAGTTGTACATCGACTGACCTGTATATGTGCTGAACTTTGGTGAGTAAGAAAAGGGGGTCAAGAAGTCAGAGAGAATGTAAGGTGAAGAGGCCAAGAGGGTTTAGCTGGAGAAGAATAAAATTCTGTCATTAATAAGTTTCCATTGCCCACTCCAGGCATACCAATGAGAAAAACATTAGGGGCACTGAGGAGAAGTAAGAGGACATTTGGTTCAGCCCATTAACTCTTAAGTGTGCCTCATTTTCCCTAAGCCTGGGCCAACGTCTGAGCCAGTAACTCAGCGTTACTTTTAATTAGGTACTTTTAGAACAGAAATGCTCAAAACAGTTTGGTCTGGACTCTGATGTTTGACGTTTAAAGCATGTCATGCTATGTTAGTTTGTCCCTTAACTAGAAAAGATAGTTTCGAAAAGAACGGCCAAACAATTAAAGAACTAAACAATCTTCATTCCCACTTTTCATGTCCTGAAGGATAGCAGCAATATAAATTCTGGAACATCAGAGCTCATCCACATCCCCCGTCCCTCTTTTTTAAAAAGGTCACTGCGAATTCTTAATAAATAAAACATTAGGCTAGATTTAATTCATATCGAATTAATCTTAAATGAAAAACCAGGGAGACCACATTTGATCAGATTACCTACAAAGAGAGCACATTCTTACGTTTTGCTAGCACTTTAATGAATATTCTTCACCACCCAAAAGACAAAAATTCGTTATTTTAGGAATTACGCCCTTGCCGCGGTTTGAAAGTTGGTGATTCATTTTAATTTTATTTGCCAAAACCATTTAGGTTGATAAATTAAAAGGTAAACTCTCATTAACGCACAGGTAAAAATCATGACTATTTGAAGGACAGATTTGCCTCTTCGACATCATCGAGAACAACCAATTTCAATTTGTTTTATATAACTAAACCATAAAACATTTTTGTTATAAATATTTGCCTTCAACAAACATTTCTGAAGCATATATATATTTTTATTTTTCACATTAAAAAAGGAAAACTGAAAATACTGCTTTATACTGTTTAGCCAGTTTTTGCTTTCCTCTTCCTGTTTATTTAGACGAGAAAAGAAAGGTCAGCTTTCCCTCTTCGCTTCCAATTCCCAATTTAGCATGCATTAATCTTCAGAATATAAGGTTAAAACACATTTTTTTTCCAAACTGAGGACGCTACTGCTATTTTTAAATATTGACTTATCCCTTTGGTCACCTCTGAAAAATCCAGGTGCTTAAGTCACTAACATTAATTAGATAACTGATAGGACCCTCTTTTTGCTCCAGATATTGGAGAAATGGTTGCCATATGTTTAACTCTGAGACTGAGTCTTAAGTATACAGGCAAGAAAATGAGCTAGGTAGTTTCTGTATAGTCCTACTTATAGCCTCCTTTGGAATGGTTTTGCAAATAATCTTTTCTTACTCCCAAATGGTAAAGTGGAGAGAAAAGAGACTTTCAAGTCATATAGACTTGAGCTTAAATCGTAGCCTGGTCACAGATTTCCTCTTTCTCCTGGGATTTAATTTCTTCATTGGTCATGGGATGATAACGCATACTTCTCAAAGGGTGGTTTTAAGGGCTGACTAGAATAATACAATGTTAAGTGCCTAACTAAGCAGAATTGTAATAAATGTTAGTTTCCTATCTTCCCCTCCCAACTCGGAGATGACTTTGAATTTTAATATATCAAAATGAAAACTCTTCAAATAAAGTGCTTTCATGCAAGCCATGAGAAAAAACGTACTGCAATTTCATTCCGTAATACGTTTGATATTTTCGATTTCTATTTTCTTTAACCTCCAACTCTCTCGATTGTTGAACCCACAGATATTTTATATGTTAATGACTGCCATCTTTTAAAATAATGAGTGCCCCAGGGGCACCTGGGTGGCTCAGTTGGTGGAGCATCGGACTCTTGGTTACAGATCAGGCCATGATCTGAGGGTCGTGAGATCGAGCCCCACACTGGGCTCCACGCTGGAGCCTGCTTAAGACGCTTTTTCCCCCCCCGCCCCTCCCCCGCTCACGCTTTCTAAAAAAAATAAAAATTAAAAATAAAATATAAAGAGCACTCTGTACTCGATACATTAAACGTAATTTCTATGTATTATACAAGTTCAATTACATAAAAATGAAAGAAATAAAAAGTCATTCTTGGATGACAGTGTCACTTTTCTGGTTTTGCAATCCCTAACTTACTTTAGGTTTTTTTTTAAATCGCTACAAACTGTTTTTGAACTTCTGCATTCTGAAAACCAAACTAATTTAAATACATAGTAAAAAGGGCACCTGGGTGGCTCAGTCGTTAAGCATCTGCCTTTGGCTCAGGTCATGACCCCAGGATCCTAGCATCAAGTCTCACATCGGGCTCCCTGCTCAGCAGGAAGCCTGCCTCTCCTTCTCCCACTCCCCCTGCTTGTGTTCCCTCTCTCACTGTCTCTCTGTCAAATAAATAAAATCTTTAAAATAAATAAATACATAATACATACATATTAAAAGATAAATGTATGCCAATCAGCCTTACTGAACTTGTGGGAGACTCTTCTCAGTCTCTGAGAACTGCATGTCTTCTATGCACAGCAAGAGACAAGGGTTGTATTTTCTGGCCCACCCCACTTGGGCAAACTGACTGGACCAGGAGTGAAACCTGCCCCAAAATAATTATATGGTCTTTTCTGGGCATTGCAGCAGAGTAATTCTAGGCTGGTTTGAAGTAAACTCAGGGTCTTGGGGCAGCCATGTGCAAAGAGAATCAGAGAAAGGCAGTCTTCAGAGAGAGAGGGATGAAGGGATCACACAGAAAGAAGCAAAATGAAGCCAATGGAGGGGCGCCTGGGTGGCTCAGTTGTTTAAATGTCTGCCTTCGGCTCAGGTCATGATCTTGGAGTTCTGGGATTGAACCCCACATCGGACTCCCAGCTCAGCAGGTAGTCTGCTTCTCCCTCTGCTCCTCCCCCCACTCATGCTCTCTCTCTAAAATAAATAAAATCTTAAAAAAAAAATATGAAGCCAATGTAGCCCAAAACACAAATGCTACAATAGTTGCAATGTTACTGAGCTTTGCCAGTTCACTGCCCTTGACTCCGCCCCATAAAACCATCTCTTAACCCAGTGGTAACTTCTGTTATTCAGAAGGAAAAAAAAAAAAAAACTTGACTAAGACAGGGATAGACAGTGAAACACAAACACCAAAAGTTTTATAGCTCCCCAGGGGCTGAGCATCACCATTTTAACAGATACTAAGATTTTATCACAACTAAAATAACCGAGAGAAAAATCACCGCTTTTACGGTAAATTCTTTCTACTATTTTTGGTTGTAACAAAAACTGTGTTTAGAGAAAAATGGAGTAGGATTATTACTTACCAGAAAGAAATTGGTAAAAACAAGTTAAGTTTATGAGTGGAGGTGGTGAGGGTTGTAAGTTCGAAGAGTTAAGCCAGTGTTTTTCACTGATCTGGACCCATTAATGGGATATGAAATAGGTCAGGACATGCATTTGTTTTTAATGACACAAAGTGCAGGAAAAACATAGTAAGAATAAATACTGGTATTAGGGTAAGTTTTCTTTCATGAAACTTTTGTTTCAGGTACATACACTTTTGAATAACTAAGTCACGATATTCCCTACTGCTGGTCAAGGAGCTTAAAAGTCATTGACAAAGCATGTTTCCAAAATACCAACCAGAGACAATGAGTCCTACAATTATACTTCCATACTATATTTATTCCCTGAGTTAAAACAAATGAAATTATTCCAAGGAAATAAAACTTTAACTCAAAATGGATCACAGCGCTAATACAAAATGCAAAACTATAAAATTTCTAGAAGAAAAAAGAAAATCTTCAGGATCTTAGAATAGGCAAATATCTTATAGTTATGCATGAAAAGCACAATAAATGTTAAAAAAAAAACCTGATCAGGGGCTAAAATGAGTAAATAAATAAAAAAAAACCTGATAAAGTGGTCTTTATCAAAATTAGAATCTCTTGTTCTGAGAAGGATACTATCAAAAGAATGAAAAGACAAGCCACAAACTAGGAAAAAGTTATTTGCAAACCACATATCTGATAAAAAATTTGCATCCATGATCTTTCACGAACAATTACAAGGGGGGAGGGAGATGAATTACAAATAATAATAATAATAATAGAGAACAATTACGATTTGACAATAAAGACAATCTATTTTTAGTGAGCAAAAGTTCCAAATTGATACTTAACCAAAAGATAGGAGTAGCCAAGAAATACATGAAAAGATGCTCAAAATCATTAGTTATTAGGTACATGCAAATTAACACAGTAAGGTAATTCTTTATCCATTCTCCCCTTTGGTACATATTTAGAGAGCTTTTAACAGTTCCTCATACAAGTAATATTATATAAACATTCTTATTGTGAAAATTAATAAAGGGAAACCTCATTAAACTGAAGTCAGGAGGCCAAAAGGGGTAAGGTCTCATGCATTATCACTCATCAATTATAGACCCCAACAGGAAGAGACATACCTTTTAAATCCCAAGTGAATACTACCGTGCTATTCCAGCAGGAGGAATACAGGTTTTCTCCTTCTCCAGCAAGAACCCAGCCAATGAGAGATTGTCATGACTGAGCCAATGAGAAGCCACTATGCTCCCCGTCTGCTCCCATGAATATTTTGTTTATAATAGCACCTCTCAACTACTTCCTCTCCTCTCTAAGAGTGCTCCTCTCCTCTGTTCTCTGGACTCGCCTCTGGTTTTGCCAAGTTTGCATGTCCTGAATTGCAACTCTCTGCTATTCTTCCCAAATAAACCCATTTTTACTGACAGTTTTATTTTTACGGTTAACATTGTACATCTTTGCACTGTTTGAAACTCCTTATTCAACTCAGTCTTCAAAGCAGAATCACCGGAATGAAGGGTATATGTATTGTTTTTATAGACACTGTCAACTTGTTCCAAAGCCCATAGTAAGTGAGACTCCCAGGAAGAATAAGAAATTAAATTTCCTTTAAGAAAAAAAAAAAAAAAAGGCCCATTGAATTTCCTGATACTTAGTGAGCCTATATTATACATACTGGCTAGTCATACATCTTTTTCTGTGAATTTACCATTTCAATCATATACCGTTTGTGCTTTTCTTTTTAATTTTGAGTTCCTTTTCTACCTTAGTCACTTTTATATGTTACTATTGCTCTTTCCTACTTTGTTGCTGGTACTTTTCAAAAAACGATCAACAACTGGGGTATAATTTACATACAAAATTCATTCATTAGGCACGCCTGGATGGCTCAGTCAGTTGGGCGTTTGCCTTCAGCTCAGGTCACGATCTCAGCGTCCTGGGACTGAGTCCCACATCGGGCTCCCTGCTTGGTAGGAGCCTGCTTCTCCCTTTCCCTCTGCCCCTCCCCCTGCTTGTGCTCTCGCTCTCGCTCTCTCTCTCTCTCTCTGTCAAATGAAATGAATGAAATCTTTAAAAAAATAAAATAAAAATTTAAAAAATTTCATTCATTAAAAAAATACAATTAGTTATCTTACTACCTACAGAATCGCTAAAAAAATTTTTTTAATACAATACCAAGGTGCTGGCAAGGATGTTGAGCAACTGAAATTCTCATATACTGCTGGTAAAAACAGTCAGACTTTTTTTTATAAAGTTAAAACATACACTGACCATATGATCCATCAAGGCCACCCAAAGATATTTACCCTAAGAAATGAAAACTTAGGTTCACCCAAAAATCTATAAACAAATGTTTATGGCAGCTTTATTTATATCATCCCAATCTGAAAACAGCCCAAATGTTCTCCAAGTGGTGAATGGATAAACAGCGGTACATTCACACCAAAAGATATCACTCAGCAGTAAAAAAGGAAGATATCACTCAGCAGTAAAAAGGAACAGACTACTGATCCATGCAACAATTTGAATGAGCCTTGAAGATGTTATGCTAAGTAAGGAAAAGGAGCCAGATTCACAAGACTAAATACTGTATGATTCCATTTATATGACTAACTGGGAAAGGCAAAAGTATAGGGATAGAGAACAGATCAGTGCTTGCTGGAGGCCAGGATGAGATAACACGCTGACAACACAGCAGGTGAATCTGGGTAGTCATGGAACGGTCCTGTATCTTCATCGTGGTGGCGGTGACATGACGATTATAGGTTTGTCAAAACTCAGAACTATACACTAAAGGGGGAGAATTTTTTTCTATATGTAAATTACACCTCAATAAACCTAACCAAAAGTGTTTAAAACTTAAATCTATGTGACTTAGATTACCAACTGGACCCATATTTAGGGATTATGAAATAACAATGTGCTACAGGACTGCTATAGGGGACATGAAGGAGTTCTTTTTGCAGACTCTCCTAATTAAATCCTTTGAATGAGGTTCCAAAACAGCCCATCAGGAAACTAAAAGTAACTTAAAAAAAAAAGAAACAAAGAAAAAGCTCTGGGGCGCCTGATTTCAGCTCAGGTCATGATCTCAGGGTCCTGGGATCAAGCCCCGCATCTGGTTCTACGTTCCATGGAGAGTCTGCTTGAGGATTCTCTCTCTCCTTCTGCCCCTCCCCTTGCTCATGCACCCTGTGCGCACGCGCGCGTGCTCTCTGTCTCTCTCAAATAAATAAATAAATCTTAAAAAAAAAAGCTATTATACCAATACTTGATTACAGAAAGTTAAGAGTTAAGGCTCTGCTCAAAAACTTAAATATGACGCTAACATAGCATTCACTGTCTGTAGAGAGAAAAGACTTATAATAATGACTGCAACTGTTCAGTACTTTGCAGCTTACGAAGTGCGTTCATATATGCCGTCTCATTTGAGTTATTACAAAATACCTCAGAGCAAAGAATACCTCACTCACGATGACCAAAATACCTCACAGGGCTCCCCCAGCCACGGTCCCAGGGAGCAGCGAGCCCAACGGCCAAAGTGAGACAAGCTCGGAGCACAATTGTGAAGTAGGGACTGTCAACCCCCAAGCTTCATTTGCCTTCCATCCTCTGAGGGATGCTGAGCCCAGAGGTAAAATTCAGTCAGTCCCAGATAGTAGAAGAGACCAGATTAGAGGATAAGGCGACAGTGTCTCTAAACAGAGGCAACCCCGGGGGGAAGAAAGCCGGGCACACGTGTGTACAAGCCTTTGCTCACACTTGCATTCATTCCTGCCTCCATCTGCTGAGAGGAAACGCCAAGCTGTCTCTTTTCTAGAGTCCATTTCATGCTGAAAATATCTCGCTAGAGAGTATTCCTGTAAAATAAGAGTCACATTTTTTCCCCTATCCCCAGTGTGCCCCCTACTTCCTGAGTCCTGGGCCTTTGGTCATCATATTACCTCTTTCTGAGATGTGCTTGTGCGACCCCACTTCCTCCACCACAAGGCAGTAATTTAAACCCCACCGTCCTTAAGGACCAGCCCCAAGCTTCCCCTGCAGCGCAGCAGAAGTCAGCACTCCCTTCTGATTTCTACTGCACGCTGTGTAGCTTTCTCTCACAGAACCCATCCCGAACTGCCTTCTCTCACAGATGTTTGCTCACTTCCGGTCCTCAACTCCTCGGGAGCAGACACCTAGCCTGATTCAGCTGGGAGCCACCAAATAGCGAGCAGCATACCTTACTCTATGCCCAGGGAGGGCCCAGCATGTTCGCTGACCTGCATCTGTAATCAAGTGTGCCGCACATTTCCAGAAAGCACCAAACCAAGAGAAGACACAGAGGTAGACATGGAAAGCAAAAATATTTAAAATAATGAAGCAAAACTGTGTTTTCCCTTGCACTAGTGAGGGTTCTCCAGAGAAAAAGGAGCAATAAAAAATTACATATATATATGTAAAACATACAAACATAAAACACTAAATATAAAATATATATATATATATATAATTTTTTAAGTAAGGTCTACACCCAATGTGGGGCTTGAGCTCAAAACTCTGAGATCAAGAGTCACGTACTCTACCAACAGAGCCAGCCAGGCGCCCCTTTATATTTAAATATAAAACACACACGCACGGGGTGGGGGGGAAGACAGGTCTTAAGCAATTGGCTCACACAACTGTGGAGGCTGGCAGGCTGATGTTGAAGCTTGAGTCTGAAGGTATTCGGGTGGTTGACAGAATTCTTTCTTTGGGGTGGATAAGTCTTTTTCTATTAAGTCCTTCAAATAATTGGATAAGTCCCACCCACTCTATGGAGGGTAACCTGCTTTACACAGTAAAGTATACTGATTTAAATGTTAAACTCATCTAAAAATACCTCCAAAGAAACATGTAGAATGTTTAGCCAAATAGACATAGAAAATTCATCCTAACACCCCCTTTTTCCTACATACTACTCCACACCTCCCTCTTCCCAGTCCTTCTCCCCAGTGCTACTACTAGGGAGGGAGCCATTTCCTTTAAAAAGAAAGTTTTATTTAAGGGAAGCTACACAAACTCCTGCTAGGTTCTAACAAATGATAATGTTCCAGAAATCCAAATGACTAAGGCCATGTAATACAAACAAATTATCCAATTATGAAATGTTCAAAGGCTCTTTTAAACTCACAGATAAACCTAAATTGTGTATGATTTACATTGCAATTGATGTTAGTTTGTTACACTGCAGTACCTTTTAAAAAGTCAAAGAGTTCATTTCAAAATAACCTGACTCCTACAACCCAACCCAACATTCTCTTCCTATGCTGCTCTTTTTAAATAAGGTACAAGCCATCGCAACAGAAAATGAGGTTTCAACATATGGAGGAAGAAGAAACAAAAGAGAAAAATTGTTGCAAAATACAGTAGAAGTATCAATCATCTTGAATGCTAAAATCCCCTGATGGTCAAAGAAAAACAAAGTGAGAAACTGTCTTAACTATTTTAACTAAGGATTTTCAAGATTTTATCCACAAATATCTTGTGATACAGAAGCAGAATTTAGCAGACTATTACTCTACCCACCAAATACCGAACTTTTAGCAGAGCAGACCCAGACTTCTATCACGATTTCTCCTGATAGTAAGGACGATCACATTCAAATTGATTAACGCAACAACTATTTACCGAGTGCTTACTATGTGTTAGGTACTGTGGACTATATAAAGATGTCTCCAGTGGAGAAGACCAGGTAAAAACATAATTGCAAATGAATGCATTACAGGCAACTGCTCTCACCCACCAGTCACTAAGAGGCTCTAGTAACTAAATCCATGTCACTGATCACGTTACTCCTTCCTGATCTGGCATCGCTTGAGTGCGACACGGAAGACTACTCTTTAGATTAAACATTAAACATCTCTTCCACCATGTCCTAAATCCCCTCAGGCTTGGTCTCCTGGTTTTCCTCATGGCACAATTTTTGATCTCTCCTTCTCTGCCCAGCTCTACCTACAATGCTGGTGGTTCGCTTATTTCTGCCCTTCTCAATTTACATGCCCACCCTGACCCAACAATCTCATGCATCCCCTTGGCTTCAACTACCACCTGTTTGCTGATCATTTCTAAACTAAAAATTTCACAACATTTATGTTATTTTAAAATTATTTGTCATTGTGGTCAAAAACATGTAACATAAAAATCTTTTATTTTAAGCCAAGACCTCTTCTGAGATCCAGAACCACACAGCCAACAGCCAACTGTCTACTAGGTAACAGAGGTGGAACATGAGTGCCTTGATTTTAATGTGTCCCGAACTGAACTCATCGTCCTACCTACATGATTTGCTCTTTCCCTCCCCCATTCCTGTCATATTCTAAGGCACCGGGAATGTCGACTCTTCCACCGACTCAGAGCAAGCCAGAAACCTGGGGCTTCGCCCTTTATTCCTTCCCACATTCTCAATCCTTCATGCATTCAAGCTGCAAGCCTTCAACTGGCTTCCAAATCCACCCTTCGTCCTCTCTCTCCTTTCTATTAGACCTTAGTTCAGACACATTATTTTAGCTTGAATTACTCTATCAGCCTTCTAACTCATCTCCTGATTAATCTTGGGACTTGCCCTCCTTCAATTCTTTCTACAAGCTACAGCTTGACTAATATGGCTAAAAGGTGACTCTGAAGTTACCTCTCTGCTTACAAATATCGCAATGGCTACTCAGTGTCATCAGTACAAAAACTAATCTCTTCGGAGTTACATATAAATCTTTCAGTGAGGACCTGGTCACTTGCTAATTCTCATCCCTCTCCACTGCCAGCACACAGAGTGCCTAGCTCTGGTTCACGTTTTACCTCCCTTATAGGGTTCACTCAACCCTGGAATGCCCCTCCCCACCCAGGATACCACACTGTCCAGAGTGAAATCCGTCCTCATCACTAACGAAAAGCTCTGAGGACATAGGAAGATGAACTATAGCGTACTGAGCTTGGGCGAGGAGCAAGGATCAGAGATACTCGAACAAAAAGCCTCCTAGATGTGAAACTTAATAAAAGGAAACCTCATTTAGAAAGGAGTCAGGAGGCCAGAAGGGGGAGCTCTCACGTCCTATGCCTGGTGGTCAGCTGCAGACCCAAAGGAAGAGACCTACCTTACAAGCTGATACTACTTTAGCTGCGACTTTACTACCCCAAAATGAAGAAGAAATGTCCCCCCCCACAACCATCACAGCAGAGTCAGTGAAAAGAGTCAACTCAATCAATGAAAAGCCACGGTACCTTGAACTCACCATTTACTCCAATGGACTTTTTGTTCATAACAGCCCCCTCCCCCAACTCTTCCCTTCCTTCTGTAAAAAAGGGCATTCTTCTCCTTTGTTCTCCAGACTTGCCTATGGTTTTGCTTCAGCTTGCTCGTCCCAAATTGTAATTCTCTGCTATCCCTGAATAAACCCATTTTTGTTGGAAAAACATGTGCCAGTGTTATTTCTAAGGTTAACATAGACCATAGAAACAATTCTCCAATCCAAAGAGGATAGACAGTTCTCAAGGCATGATCTTCTGTCATGCTGTTCACCTTTGTAGTGCCCTCCATTGGCAACTCTCAACACATACGGCGACCCTCAAGAAAGTGAAGGGAAGCTCAGACCGAGAAAATTAAAAGTGTACATGGCGAGGCAGGAGAAAAAAAAAAACAAAGAAAGGGAACAAGCTATACAAACCCACAGATACCTTCTCCAACTTTTATGCTGCGAGCGGGGGCAGTAAAATTAAAAAAATATATATATGGATTTACTAGAGTCCAGCCTTCGAACATATATACTTATGGGCAAAGAGCTTGTGATGTTTACAACTTGATAAATTCTTATAAAATCACCAGTGGAAGATGTCTGCCACCGTCATAAATTCCATAACCAGCCGGAAGGACATATGGAACTCACCATGAAGGTAAGTCCATCTGCCTGCACAAGATCATGTTACCAACCAGTGACATAATCCTAAGGAGTGAGAACATCCATGGGGTACATGCTGGCAGTTGCATAACTGAAGAAAAAGCCAACCATTAAAACCGGTACAGCGGAACCGCTACAACAGGATGAAGCCAACAAGCTTACTGCGCTCGGGGAAATACATAGGAACGTCTGCTGCCAGGTCAGACTCAGAAACACGCATCCGAAGAGGTTTCTGGACCCTCTGAAAACCAGTTTGTTCCCAATCTCCAAGAGTGGCCAAACTGAAAAGAGCGGGCAGATTTACAGTTGAGATTTTTACTTCAACAAGCAAATCTTTCAGTAGAATCCACATTTCCGCTGAGGTCATAGTGTCCTCTGTACCCAAGAGAGTCCAAAGAAGAAATCATTTACAGCAGCTTATATAGGTAGAACATTCCGGTAATTCAGTAGGTTGCTCGGTCTGGGACTATCCTGAGAACTACTTCAAGTGGGGGAAAAAGTAGGAAATATAAGACAAGGGAACCAGAAAGGGGACTTTGTTTCTCATCTCCATTCTGCTAAAAGGTCTAACTCTGAAAAACTTAATTCACCTATAAGGAGCTGAGCTTCTTCATCTATCAAGTGTCCTGGAGGTGAGAAAAGACAGCTAAAAAAATCTTCTAAGGTCCCTCCCAGCTTTGAAACTAGATGACCTCCCTGACAAATACACAGGAGGTGGAAAAGAAACAGACAAACCTGAAAACTATCAGCAAGGAAGACAAATGGGTACCGACAGCCGGTAAAAGTGAGTAAAAATTTTTACTGGATATAAGGAGTCAACATCATATTATTGGTTAAGAGGCTTTAGTCATTGTTTACCAAACACCCTTTCCCCCAACCTTCAGAATTATGTCCTTCATTCTTTTAAGACTTTCTATGGTTACATGCCATATTGGGAGAAAACTGAATTACAAATAACATGGTTGCTTTTCCCAACAGATAGAGTTGAACTTTCAGTCAGTCTACTGTTTTTCCCACAGCCAGGTGTATGCAGGGAGGATGTTCCTGGGGGGAAAGGAGAAGAAAAAAGCAGGAGGGATGGAGGATTCTTTCTCCTTCTGACCACATCAGGAGAGAAGTTTCAATTTACAAGAAAGACAAAACAATTCTAAACTTTTATGCAATTAATACATAGCTTTAAAACATATATAAAACAAAAATGGCTGAACATTACTAAGAAACTGAAAAATGCGCAGATTAGAATATTTTGATTTTTTTTTTTAAAGATTTTATTTACTCATTTGAGAGAGAGAGAGAGAGGCAGAGAGAGCACACAACCAGGGGGAGAGGCAGAGGGAAAAGCAGACTCCCTGATGAGCTGGGAGCCTGACGTGGGGCTCGATCCCAGGACCTGAAGATCATGACCTGAGCCGAAAGCAGATGCTTAACCATCTGAGCCACTCAGGTGCTCCTAGAATATTTTAAGCCACCTCTCTTGGTAACTGATAGAATAAGCAGACAAAAATAATCTGGTAAGGTCACACATACTTTGAATTCAATTATCCAGTATAATCTATTGAGTATACACAGAACATTACTTCGTCAAATGGAGAAAATATCTTGTTTTCACAAGCACACACAGAATATTTTCAAAAATTGACCACATACCAGGCCATAAAGTAAGTCTCAACAAATATCAAAAGGACTGAAAATCAAAGTATATTCTCGGGGCACCTGGGTGGCGTAGTTCGTTAAGCATCCAACTCTTGGTTTTAGCTCAAGTCCTGATCTCAGGGTCGTGAGATCGAGCCCCAAGGAGTCTGCTTGAGACTCTCTCTCTCCCTCTGCCCCTCCCGCTAGTGCTCTCTCTTAAATAAATAAATGTTTTTTTTTTTAAGTATATTCTATATTCACTACGAAAGTATGCTAAAAATCAATGTGACAACTAAAACCATCCAAATTTGGATATCAAGAAACACTCCTAAATTACACATAAGGGCAAAGAAGAAATCACAAAAGAAATTAGAAAATGCTTAAAATGGAAGAATAATGAACACAACATAGCAAAACTTGTGAGGTGCAGCTAAAGCAAAGCTTAGAGGAAAGCTTATGACCTTAAGTGCTTACAGTAAATAAGAAAGGCCAAAAATTCAGACAGACCAAGCATCCAATGTGATAAGCTAGAAAAAACCCTGACATAATAAAATTTCAAAAAGCATAGAAATAATAAAGGGCACAAACAAATGAAATAGAAAACAAAAATAATACAAATCAAGAAAATCAAGAGTCGGGGCAGATAACCTAGTCACAGTGCCAAACCTCTGGCAAAAAGAGTCTGCATAAAATATTAGGAATAAAAGTGAACATTACTAATGCTGGGAGATTAAAAAGATAATAGAAAATACTGTGAGGAAACAGATACGTGAAAGCATCAACTGATGAAACTTCTCCAGGAGGCAATGAGGCAATATATTAATCAAAATGAAAAATTACACATATCGTTTGATGTGGTAATTCCACTGCTTTAGAATATTGTCTCACAAAGCTGCACAGAAATGGATATGCAAGACAGTTTGCAAGAGATTTAATTACAGCGTCTACACCTAAGCCAAATGCCCTGAGTAGGAGACAATTTAGATAAACTACGGAGCATCCATATGATGGGTTACTATGAAGTTATTAAAAATAGGAGGGCAACACACCATGTAAACGTGTGCACATGAACGTTCATAGGCAGCATTCTTCATACGAGCCAAAAAGTGGAAACAAGCCAAATATCTAATGGATGCCTATACAAAAAATTTTGTTAATATCTATCCAATAAAACATTATTAGGTCATAGAAGGACTCAACTACTGATACATGTTAAAGAACATAAAGGACCCTTGAAATCATTGTCCTAAGTGAAAGAAGCTAGACAAAATACGCCATATAGTGTATGATTCTATTTATTTGGAATGTTCAGAATAAGCAAATTCACAGAGACAGCAGGGGGACTGCCAAGGAAGGGGGAGGGTGTCTGCTAATGGATACAAGGTTTCTTTTCATGAAAATGTTCTATAATTAGTGGTAATGGTTGCACAATTTGTGAACAAACTAAAAAAAATGACGAAATTGTGCACTTGAAAAGGGTGAATTTTATGGTATGTGAATTATATCTCAATTGTTAAAAATTATATAAAGTAGTTATTTATGTCCTGACATGAGACGATCTGAACATATATTAAATCATTTTTTAAAAAGCAGGCAAAGAGCAGTTTCTATCATTTGTTCTCATTTGTATTGAAAAGAGGATCTAAGTACCTACTTTTATTTGCATGGAAAACATCTGTACACATAAAGACAAAAATAAAAAAATTTATGCTGTCTGCTACTAGAGAGAGAAGACTTACTTTTCATGGATACTTTTTGTTTTGTTTTGTTTTAAGATTTTATTTATTTATTTGACAGAGAGAGATCACAAGTAGGCAGAGAGAGAAGGGGAAGCAGGCTCCCCGCTGAGCAGAGAGCCGGATGAGGGGCTCGATCCCAGGAGCCTGAGATCATGACCTGAGCCGAAGGCAGAGGCTTTAACCCACTGAGCCACCCAGGCGCCCCATTTTTTGGTTTTTTTTTTAAGTGTTTTACTACGTGTGTGAGTTACTCTATAATAAAGACTAGAAAGCACCTGAAATATCTGTATCGAGAAGGAACATTGGACATTACTGTATTGACCACTACTAGAAATTAAAACACATTCATATCTTGTTATAGTGGGAAATCTCCAGCACACAGACTAAATCTTGTGTTCTGCTTCAATTCTTCTACCCATGAGGGATGCATGGACTAAAATGTTAGTCCCATAGACACCTCTGATGAAATATAGTGTTGCCTAATGTAATATATAATCCCAATAATGAGAATGTTACTCCACAATGATAGATCTTTAATGTTAGATGTGACAGTTTCGTTCTCTAAAAATCGAGAAATAATAGGATTTCTCCTGCGTCAAGTGAGGAACATAAAATATTTAAACTATGCTTATGTCTCCAAAGCTTAGGCAGCAATTCAAATAATTTAAATAATAAGATCTTAGAGTCCAAAGGGAACTTAATAGATCATCTAGATCCCACCACCTCCCCAATGCTTAATTCTCCTATAAACTATCATTCCTGTCGAGAGGTCAGAGCCTTTCCTTAATCATTTCCAGTGACGGAAGTCCCTGTACCCTGAGATGACTCATTCCACCGTTCGAGAGCTTTATTAGAAAATCTCCCTTCTTTCTGCTGTAGGCTTGAGTGGCTGATGTGGAGATGGGTAAGTTCATGAAACCCTCGAAGGTGGAGCGGGCCCTGGCTGCACAGTACTTCTGATGCAAAGCGGTCATCGTGAAGAACACTGATGATGGCACCTCAGACTGTCCCTACAGCCATGCTCAGGTGTCTGGAATGGACCGCTATCCCCGCAGAGTGACAGCTGCCATGGGCAAGAAGAAATTGCCAAGAGGTCAAAGATCAAGTCTTTTGTGAACATTAATAACTACAGTCATCTCATGCCCATGAGGTACTCTGTGGATATCCCCTTGGACAAAACTGTCGTCAACAAGGATGTCTTCAGAGACCCTGCTCCTCAATGCAAGGCCCCACGAGACGCCAAGGTCAAGTTTGAGGAGAGGTACAAGACCAGCAAGAATAAATTCTGGTTCTTCCAGAAGCTGCAATTTTAGATTGGTTTTGCTGCAGTCATTAAAAATATCCCCCCCCCAAAAACAAACAAACAAACAAAAAAAAACACCACACACACCATAAAGAAAATCTCCCTTACATTGAGATGTCTAGCTCTTTGATGTGCTTTCGTCATGCAGCCTTTGTCATTCCTTGTAGAAAGCACAGGCAGGGGATACTTAGCACAATTCTTAAGGACCTGGGATTTCTGGAATGGTCCATGAGCCTTGGCTTCAACTTAAAGTCACGGGCTATAGTTGCGTCTAATAATGAGAGCATCGGCCTGTCCTTTGCAGCTTGGAAGCCAGGCACTGACTTCTCCTCTCTAGCTATGAACGTCCTAGATGGCATCTTCTGCCAATAGAAGGCTGTTTCATCTACACTGAAAATCTGCTTACTGCGGCCTCTTCATTCCTGATCTTAGCCAGACCTTCTGGATGACTTGGGGCAGCTTCTCCATCAGCACTGGCGGCTTCCCTGGCGCTCTCGTGCGCTACGGATGGCTCTTCCCTTAAACCTCGTGAACCACCCTCTGCTGGCCTCACACTTTTCTTCTACAGCGTCCTCACCTCCCCCAGACTTCACAGAACTGAAGAGAGAGAGAAGACCTTGTTCCGGATCAGGCTTTGCCTTAAGGGAATGTTGTGGCTGGTTGGATCTTCTGTCCAGACCACTCAAACTTTCTCCGTATCAGCAGTAGGATGGTTTGCTTTCGTATCATTCGTGTGTTCACTGGAGTAGCACTTTTAATTTCCTTCGAGAACTTTTTTTTTTTTTTTGCATTCACAAGGAGGCTCTTCCGTGCTAGACGCCTAGCTTTCAGCCTGTCTCGGCTTAAGACATGTCTTCGTCACTAAACCAACATTTCTACCTTGTGATTTAAAGTGAGACATGTGACTCCTTTCATTTGAACACTTATTAGCCATTGTAGGGTTATTAATTTACCTAATTTCAATACTGTAATGTCTCAGGGAATAAGGAGCCTCCAGGAGAGGGAGACTGGGGAACATGTCATGGTCAGTGGAGCAGTCAGAACACACACAACAGGGGCACCTGGGTGGCTCAGTGGGTTAAGCATCTGCCTTCGGCTCAGGTCGTGGTCCCAGGGTCCTGGGCTCGAGCCCCACGTCGGGCTCCCTGCTCAGCGGGAAGTCTGCTTCTCCCTCTTCCACTCCCTCTGCTTGTGTTCCCTCTCTCACTGTGTCTCTCTCTGTCAAATAAATAAATAAAATCTTTAAAAAAAAAAAAGAACACACACAACATTTATTAAGTTTACCATCTTATATGGATGAGGTTCATGATGCTCCAAAATAATCAGAATAGTAACATCAAAGACCACTGATCACAAATGACCATAACAAATATAATAATCATGAAAAAGATTTGAAATATTGCAAGAATTACCAAAACATGACACAGAGACATGCAGTGAGCACATGCTGTTGCAAAAATGGCGCCAATAGACTTGCTTGATGCAGGGCTGCCCCAAACCTTCAATTTATAAACACTCTATCTGCAAAGTACAATAAAATGAGGTGTGCCTGTATATAAACACTTTACGCTCAGTTAAATAAATTACGAAAAACTCTAAACCAAGCACTACTGCTACATTTTTATCCTAGGAGCATAACTTTTCAAAATAAAAACCAGTAAGTTCAAGGATGTCTTTCTCTAAAAGAGTTTGGAAGTAAGGTTTCTGACTTTTTTCCTTTCCCTTGTGTATTCACAGGACAGAACTGAAGTGTGTGTATGTGTGTGTGTGTGTGTATACATGTGTATTCATGTGTGTATACACACACACACACTTCAGTTCTGTCCTATGAATTTTTTAAGATTTTATTTATTTATTTGACAGAGAGAGACACAGCGGGAGAGGGAACACAAGCAGGGGGAGTAGGAGAGGGAGAAGCAGGCTTCCCACTGAGCAGGGAGCCCAATGCAGGGCTCCATCCCAGGACCCTGGGATCATGACCTGAGATGAAGGCAGACTCTTCACGACTGAGCCACCCAGGGGCCCCCTGAAGTATATTTTTTTGAATTGACGCATATTTTTAAATAATTGAAGAATTACATTTCACAGAACTTTATCTGACCATCTTTTATGAGCGCAGTAACTTTCTACCATATTCTATAGTTACTTTTGTCCTTGCCATCTCCCCCACTAGAATTTTGGAGGGCAGGCTCTGGGTCTGTCTCCCCTCGCTGTACCAGCTAATGGAAAACACAGTGGCCCCAGGATCAGGGCATCTGAATTTGAGCACCATTTCTTTCCAAGTAGTTGTTACCTCTCCCAGGTCTGACAACATCTCTGGGCTTCAAGTTCTCTGTCTCTAAACTGAGAGGGGTGATACATATGTTCACATTCAGCACTGAATATTTCATTACACTAAGTTAAATTTTAACTCTGGGGCCATCCATACCCCCTTCTAGCCCTTTAGCAGTACACGTCAACTCCAGGAGCAAAGGAAGGCTTTGCCACTGCTGTCATCTTGGAGCCGTGCTCCCTAACTTCCTTAAGAGGGAAACGACAGAGGGCGCCTGGGTGGCTCAGTTGGTTAAGCGACTGCTTTCAGCTTGGGTCATGATTCCGGAGTCCCGGGGATCCCGCATCGGGCTCCCAGCTCCATGGGGAGTCTGCTTCTCCCTCTGACCTTCTCCCCTCTCATGCTCTCTCTCTCTCTCAAATAAATAAGATTTAAAAAAAAAAAAAAAAAAGAGTGAAAAAACAGAAAAGCCAAAGTAAAATCACAATGATATACTGAAGCACCGAGGAAATTCATTGCTAAAGCAGAGTCTTTCAATCAGTCCAATCTATATTTACTGTTCAGGACACGTAAAACAATAATGTGCACCAATACAATATGTCTCTAACGGATTTTAAGGAGAGTTATGTGTTTGCTAGTTAACTAATGCCGCAATAACATGCAAGTTTAATCATTACTTAAGCACTATAATTACATTACTAAATTCAGTCTGACACTAGTCCCGCACTCTCACTCTAAGATTTGATTCTCTGTGAAATCTGTCATCTATACATCCGTCCTCTTTTATTGCCCTTACCGCAAGACAGATTTGTTTAATATATGTAAATTCTTAAAGTTATAACAGACTCTTGAATGTGAGATGCCTGCTTCTTAGGATTAGCACTTTGTCTTCAAAACTAAAGAAATGCTGCCTATATAAAGATACCTTTAAATAATAGTACTGGTAAAGTAACAAGATGGCATACGAAGTGACTCCAAAGTCTCCAGCTGCGAGTTCGGAGGTAGAATTAAACCTTAATAACCAGCAAGAATTCAGAAATACCAAAACTAAGTCAAACTTCTGCTTTGGAAAAGATGAAGTAGATGTGTGTTTCCCTATTCCTCCTACAAAGTACCACTAAAAACCATGGGCATTATATATAAAACACATACAAGAAAGCCCTGAAAGGTGGAGAGAGGAGGCAGACTGGCCAGGGAACTCAGGACCCAAGAAACAACACGGCGGTGAGTTCCACGAGTTTTCTACTAACCCCATATATTCCAGCTGTGAAGCCGAAGAAGCTGAAAACCTAGAAATGACAATGAGCACAGAGGAAAAAAGAAACCCTAAGAAAAGCCTGTTCACCTAGCCGAAGGATCAGGAAAGGGGCAGCTTAGCAGGACAGAATACTTTTAGATAAGAACTGCTCTATTCCAGCCAAACACCGCAGAAGAAATTGTAACTATACACACATCAACAAAGACTTAGTAAGGAGCCTAAACTTCCAGCCTCACAAGGCTGTAACGAGGCATACTTACCCCAGCTGGGGGGGTGTCAGAGGAGGCTAACTAGAAAGTCCGAACTTGCACCACTGCCCAGTGGTAATGTGGCTATCCTCCACCATGGCGTCCGTGGAGGCCATGTACAGAGCAGTAACAATGCATTCCTACCCTTCTCAGTCAGGGAGGTATCACTGGAGGCCTACTGGGGATCCAGTACTCCCTCACCCATCATTGACAGAGGTCAACTGGGGCATCTAGACATGGAGACCCATTTGGCAGTAATGAGTCACCATTGTCCCCACCCCTGACAGAGTGGTGCCAGAAGAAGCTGTAAAACAGAAAGCGTCAATAAAACTCCAAATCTCATGACATGCTTAAAACGTCCAAGTCTGCACCCAAAAAAATCACTCATCATACCAACAATCAAGAGGATCTCAAGCTGAATGACAAGATAAATAAATGTCAATGTGGGGATGACAGAGATGTTAACATTATGTGACAAAGATTTTAAAGCAGCCATCATAAAAAATGCTTGAACAAGCAATTATGAACATGCTCGAAACAAATGAAAAAATAGTCTCAGCAAAGAAATAGAAAGTCACAGTAAAGAAATAGAAGATACAAAAAAAAAAAAAAGAAGATACAAAGCAGCGCCAAATGGAACTCTTGAAACTGGAACATACAATAACTGAAAATAAAACACTCACAGATAGGCTCAGCAGCACAATGAAAGGGGCAGAAGAAAATAATCGGCGAACTTGAAGACAGAATAATACTAATTACCCAACCTAAACCAAAGGGAGAGAAAAAAATAAACAGAACATCAGGACTTGGGGAACTATAACCTAAGATTTAAGATTCATGTCATCAGAGTCCGAGAAGGAGAGAGAAACAGGGTGCAGCTGAAAAAGTACTCCAAGGAATAATGGCTGGAAATGTCCCAAATTTCAAAAGAAAGAAGCCTACAGATTCAAGAGGCTGTGCAAACCCCAAACTGGGTAAATCTGAAAAAATCTAATATACATCATAGTCATACTTTTGACAAATAAAAATATCCTGAAATCAGAGACAGACAAGTGCCACCTTGCCTACAAGGGTTAAGAATTCACATGACAGATTTTTCATCAGTAAACCATGGAGGCCTTAAGGAAGGAGCATACAAGATTTTTCAAATGTGGGATGAAAGAAACTGTCAACCCAGAATCCAATATCCAGCAAAAATTTCCTTCAGGAATGCAGGAGAAATCAATCTATTCTCAGATGAAGGAAAACTAAGAATTTGTTGCCACGAGACCTACTCGAAAAGAAAGGCTAAAGGAAGATGTCTAAACTAAAAGGAAATGATAAAATAAGGAATCTTATAATATCAGGAAGAAAGAAAGAACATGGAAAGAAAAATATGTGTAAATACAATAGATTTTCTTTCTTTTCTTATTCTCTTGAGTTGTTTAAATTGTGTTTATAGAGAAGGAATAGTTCTATATCTTGATGTGGAGGTGGTTACATGCATATATGAAGTGATAAAATGGTGTAAAATTATAAACACATTGTACCAATGTCAATTGTTTAGGCTCTGAGAAATTACTATAGTTACGCTGACGAAAACAAGGTGAAGGGCACATGCTTTCTTTCTGTGCTATCTTTGCCAGTGCCTGTGAATCAGTAATTATTTCACAATAAAGTTTTCTAAAAGTCTAATTAAAATCAGGTTATTTCCTAAGTAATAGGCAATTTAAAACAAATCCTACCGTAAGAGTTAAGGCAAAGTCATTCAAAGCCTGGTGGTTAATTTTTGTCATTTTCTTTAGTCATTTGTCCAAATAATTGACAACAATATCAAGTAATTTACTGGATAAAAATGTCCCCTATTCTTTGGTAACTACTAAATTGCTGATGTTGTCACTTAGCTCATTCTTTTGATGTTTTTTCTTCTATAGATATTTGCTCTAAATAAAATAGCTGGAAAAAATTTAAACTAACAGTCAAAATTCTTTTGAGAGGGAGGGTCTCCAGCAGACTCTCCGCTAAGCACAGAGCTTGACACATGGGGCTGACCTTACGACTCCAAGATCACGACCAGAGCGGAAATTAAGAGTCACACCTGTAACCCACTAAGCCACCCAGACACCCCTATTTGATTCTTATAAAATTCCTTGTTTTCTCCATTTGAGACAAGGCAACCATGACTCAATGAAATTAAGTAACTTGCTTATTAACACACAAGTAGGAAGTGGCGGTCTAACTTTAAGTCAGGCTTAGAGCTGATACTCCTAACCATGACTATAATTCTTAAGTCCACAATGATTAAGTACTATTTTATGTAATAGGCGGCATGTGTGCCGATGTCTATTGAATGATTCCTATTAAATAATACACTGCAAATTATTATTTTAAGTATTCCAATTAGGATTTTAATCATATTGGGAACTAGAACGAATAAATGTTTTTCAATATATTATAGCTAAGAGATAATGAGAACTGGTTTTATGTCTTAAAAGCACATTCAATACCATGACTTCCCTACAATGATAATAAGTCTTATAATAGTGTATGATGCCGAAACTGGTTGTTACAGATTTTCATGTTTTTATAAAGGCATAAGAAGTTTAGGGTGGGCTAAATTTTATGAAATTTGGGGCGCCTGGGTGGCTGTCAGTTGAGCATCTGATTTCGGTTCAGGTCTTGATCTTGGGGTCCTGGGATCAAGCCCCACATTGGGCTCCCTGCTCGGTGGGGAGTCTGCTTCTCCCTCTCCCTCTGCCCCTTTCCTCCCCCACCCCCCGCTTGTGCTCTCTGTTCTCTCTCATGTTCTCTCTCTCAAATAAATAAAATCTTTTTTTAAAAAATCAAGTCTACCAAACTTTCCAACAGAGTTGGGGGTGTGGAGTCAGAGAAAAAATATACTCTTTTAGTTGTTAAAACGCTTTCAATTTTCAAAAAACAAAAACACGCTTTTAATTTTCAAAAGCCAGCACAGTTAACTTTAAATCATGGTGAAATACAAAAAAACTACAGACTAGGTATTGATACCTTTAATTGTACAACATCTGAAACAAATATTTTTTGGGTGAGCTTCCTAAAAATGTTTCACAAACATGCTAGGCTCAAATAAACAGAACTTAAATGAACCTTCATTTAACTGGGATTTTTCCCTGTAGTTCTTAGGAGAAAGATAAATAATACAAACTATTCTAATATAGGACCTTCGAAACTGATTAAGTACTCAAGATATGTTTCTGAAGCTATACACTTAGACACTTTCAAAAGCCTATGTGAAGCCCTTCCACAGTTCCCTTCACATCCACATATTTATTGCCCTTAAAGAAATACACTCATCCCGGACTATAAAAAATGCTTTTCATTTTTCGATAAAGTTTAAGTTAGTATATATCTCTGACTATTGTTCCCTCTTTGCTTCTGTTTTGTACCAAAATACAATATTCCATTTTAGTTTCCTAAAGAAACCATTTTTAAACAAAACGGTTTCCAAATGCATTGAGAGGGTTCATGCTGTTTCATGTTAATCGGCTGGACTGGCAAAACAGCAAGGCCTGGTGTTGCAGCTGCTCCCACGTTCTCAGTTACTTCTGGAATTTGTACGGTTTATTGGCGTAACGTGAGAGTTTATACAATTATCTACAGTATGTCATGTCATGACTAATACATGCACATTACAGTATCACAAGCTTGTTGCCTGGGCTTACTTTTTCCATTAAGAAGAAAGCCAACATGTTAATTATCACGGAAACTCGTGTTTCGTGTTTTCGTGCCACTGAGCGATGACTTTAGAAATTATTATGTTCCTATTTTTTAATCGGCATATTAGACAATGTGCCAGTTTCATGACCCATTTAGCCTTCAACCCAGTCCACCTACCAGTCAAATAAAATATGCAAAAATCGTTTTCATTGTATCAGTCACTTAACTCAAAAAGTGCCAGTGGTGGGGGGCCTGGGTGGCTCAGTGGGTTAAAGCCTCTGCCTTCGGCTCAGGTCATGATCTCAGGGTCCTGGGATCGAGTCCCGCATTGGGCTCTCTGCTCAGCGGGGAGCCTGCTTCCCCCTCTCTCTCTGCCTACTTGTGATATCTCTCTCTCTCTCTCTCTCTCTCTCTCTCTCTGTGAAATAAATAAATAAATAAAATCTTAAAAAAAAAAAGGTGCCAGTGGTCTCCCTCCACAGCATGATATTCAAGTCCCTCCATTTTCTGACTCTATTTTTCTCCTTTCTCTCTTATTACTAAATACCATGTAATGGAACAGATCCTCACAGTCACCTGTACATCTTTAAATGTGCACTTTTTTTTATGGGGGGAGGTGGGGTAGTGAGAGAATCGTAAGCAGCCTCTAGGCCCAGCATGGAGCCCTATGCGGGACTTGATCTCTCGACACTGAGATCATGACCCAAGCCAAAATCAAGAGTCAGAGGTTTAACTGACTGAGCCACCCAGGCTCCTTATATGTGCACTTTTATTCACCCATTCCCTACACCTGGAATATCCTCTCATATCAAAATCCTTCCCAGCCATCAAGACTCTCCTCAGGAACCTACGTCTGTGGTTGAACCTACCTTGACTAGTCCAGGCTTCTCTGTTCCTTGGGCCCTTTTTTCTCAATCACCTTTTTCATATCTGTACATACCATCTACCCAATGACACTGCAAGCTCCTTGAACACAGAGGCCCTTGAGCACATGATTTAACTTTTTCCTTTCCATTACATTATATGCCTTTTTAAAATCAGTAGGGTTGGATGAAATGATACCTAGGCCTCCTCCTTGCTCTAAAATTTTACACGTCTGGGGCGCCTGGGTGGCTCAGTCACTTAAACGTCTGCTTTGGCTCAGGTCATAATCCCAGAGTCCTGGGACTGAGTCCCGCATCAGGTTCCTTGCTCCGCAGGGGGAGCCTGCTTCTCTCTCTGCCTGCTGCTCTCCCTGCTTGTGCACTGTCTCTCTCTCTCTCTCTCTGACAATTAAATAAAATCTTAAAATAAATAAATAAAATATTACACATCTGTTTCTCGCATCCCCTACATTATGTATATTTTAGTCATTTGATAAATATTTCAAACTGTCTTTGAGTTTACCAATGCCTATTATAAACTTACCCAGTGCTGGCTACTGGATAATATTCTAAGTATGACAATTTCCAAATGGCAAAAAAAGCTGCCAGCTTAATCAAACAGCCATAATTAGTAGGCTAAATATTCATTCATTCGTTTTCTCACTCAACAAACATTAGTTAAATATCAGGGTCAGAGGATGCCTGGGTGGCTCAGTTGGTCAAGTGTCTGCCTTCGGCTCAGATCATGATCCCAGGGTCCTGGGATGGAGTCTCACATCGGGCTCCCTGCTCAGCAGGAAGCTTGCTTCTCCCTCTCCCACTCCCCCTGCTTGCACACTGGCTCTCTTGCTCTCTCTGACAAATAAATACAATCTTTATTAAAAAAAAAAAAATCAGGGTCAAGTGCCATAGCAGACAACACAGAGGTGACTGACTTGCCCTTGCCCTCAAGGGACTCACAATCCAGTGGGAGACACAGAGAGAAGTAAAAGCACTCATCATAATAAAGATTGCTAAAGAAAGGCACAAATGATACTATACGAATATATGAAAGAAACAACTGGCAAGAGCTGTGAAGTAGAGGAGGCTCAAGAAAATGTTCCCAGGACGGGTGACAATTAAACTCCTGAAGGACAAAAAGTAGTCATCATTTCAGGAAAAGCAGCAACTACAAAAGTGTGAGGGTAAGGAAACACGGAAAGTTGCAGAAGTGCAATTTAGAAGGCAACATTAGGAGGGGTGAGCGAGGAGCTAGAGGGACAGGCAGGAGCCAAAATCTGTTTGGATTCTAATCCTAAAGTAACTGAGTACCCAATATCATGAAAATAATCTCTCCAGATAAGTCATAAAATCGTACATGAGAAACCGTGTACGGCAGAGACCGTGAGTTGTCCCCCAGTATCTTTTCTTCCTTTTTAAGAAAGTAATCATCATTTTAACTGGGCACATGGCTCTGTAGTTAAGGACCACATCTTCCAGCCTCCCTGACGGTTAGGTGCCACCATATGACAAGGTCTGGCTAGTGGGATACGTGAGCGACTGTTCATGTCTGTTAAGTTCGATCCTTAAGTGGAAGGAGTGTCTTATCTCCTGCCCCTTCTGCCATCCCTTTGGTTAGAATAATAATGGGATAGTGAGTTAGAGCAACCAGCTCAAATCACAACAGGGAGGATGCTTTTTGAGGACAGCAGAACGAGAAGAACGCATCTGGGTATCTAATAATTGAGGAGCTGCCATCCAACCCCGATGTGGGAAAGAGCAAGCTTGTTTAAGCCACTCTATTTGGGGGCCTCTGTTAGAGCAGATAACTTCTATCTACACGAATATGCAATGGAACTTAAAACTGCATCTGAAGGATTCAAGAACCGCTCATACTTACCAATAACGCCAGACAAGAAAAAAGGAGTTCTAAAAATAAATACATAATAGAGAGATAAGGAGCTCTAGAATTCACATCTTTCAAGTTTAGTGAGCATGTATAGGTTATCGGAATGTCATTATGTTTCTTAGATTCCACATAGAGTGAGATCATATAATTGTCTTTCTCTGACTTATTTCCCTGAGCATAATAGTATCCTCTTTTGCTTAGCATAATACCCTCAAAACAGAGGATCATAGGAGAAGAGAGGAAAAAATAAAACAAGATGAAATCAGAGAGAAAGACAAGCCATAAGGACTCTTAATCACAGGAAACAAACTGGGGGTTGCTAGAGGGAAAAGGGTAGGGGGATGGAGTAACTGGGTGATGGGCATTAAGGAGGGCACCTGATACAATGAGCCCTGGGTATTATGTAAGACTGATGAATCACTGACCTCAACCTCTGAAACCAATAATATATTATATGTTAATTGAATTTAAATTAAAAAAAGAACGTCATTATGTTAAAACCATGCTAAGTAGTAAACATGATTAGAAGACAAAAATAGGTTGTCAACATGAATTACTTGCATAATGTGGTTAGGACAGTACAGCAATGGGCTCGTGTTAATTCATGGTCCTAAAATTATTATTCCAATATTCAAAATCAGTTTTTTAAACTGATAGAAAAGTTTCCATTAACAAAGATAATATAGGAAAGGAAGTAAGAGATCTACACCTAAATTTACCAGTACCCATGCCCCTCAAACTAAAGAAAATTTTGATCTTTAAGTTTCTCAAACTAGTTAAGTAAAAAAGTGAATAAGTATAATAGGTCTTCAGGAATCCCAGGTTGTCCTCTTGTACCATTCCTAACACAGCAACCTATACGCAGGACCCCAAGAAGCCATTTGGAGATACCCCACTACAGCTAAGCCTGGACAGCCAGCCTCCCATGCTGCCTTCTATGGTTGATATCCACCCCACTCCATGCCCACCATATTGGAAAATTACAGTCATGGTCAGGTTCTTAGCATATTTCAATAATTACGTATCAAGTAAACTATTCCATGTTAATGAATAAAGTTTAGAGAAGACAGCACCAAGGCTTTCTGTAAACCCATTTTGATCTGCTACAGCAAAAGTACCTAACTTTCATTTGGTCAGACTATTTTTTTAAAAGTAGTTCTGTTGGGGAACGCCTGGGTGTGGCTCAGTCGGTTAAGCGTCTGCATTCAGCTCGGGTCATGATCCCAGGGTCCTGGGATTGAGCTCCGAGTCCGGCTCCCTGCTCAATGGGAAGTCTGCTTCTCCTTCTCCCTTTGCCCCTCCCCACTCTCATTCTCATTCTCTCTCTTTCTCTCTCTCAAATAAATCAATAAAAAAAAAAAACTTTAAAAAGAAAAAAAGTGGTTCTGTTGGAACACCTGGGTGGCTAAGCCGGTTAAGTGTCTGACTCCCAATTTTGGCTAAGGTCATGATCTCAGGGTCATGAGATCAAGCCCTGCATCAGGCTCCGCATTGGCAATGGAGCCTGCTCAAGATTCTCTCTCTCCCTCTCTTTCTGCCCTTCCCCATACCCTCTCTAAAAAAAAAAACAAAAACAAAAAAGTGGTTCTGTTAACTAAAACCCAAAACCCAAACTAACAAACAAAAATCTTCAAAAGCCACAGGTCTAACCAACTAGTGGAAATGTCCAACAAATCGTTAAGACTTCAGTACGCATGGAAGTAACATTTTTCAAACAGGCAGGACCACTGGGTGCCCGTCATGTCATCCTATGGCATGGAAATTACCTATTCCTCTATGAGTCCCTTGGCAGCTTGTATTTCCACTAACTGTGTTTCTCCAGTTGAAAATTAAATGATGATGGTCACAACTGTGATCTTATAATCCCCATTAAGTTACTGGAAAGAGATACAGGAAACAACCAAGAAAGTACTTTGGGCTCCCAAGAATTAAACAAGGGTTTATAACTAAGGGCAGGACTTCAGCTTGATAGAGCCAGAGACCAACTTTCCTTTTCCTCCTTCCAGTTATGACTCCAAACCCAGGGTGCCAAGCGAGACTCACTCGGCCTCCTTAGGCCTTTCCGCTGCATTTTGAAGAACAAAGAAAATGAACAGGATGCTGTGACTGCCTCTGGGAAGAAAAGTAGGACTTTGCCTTGTGTTCGCCCCTGCATCCCTAGGACATGGGTCAGAAGGTGCTCACCAAGTTTTCTTGAATGAATTTACATGAAACAACTCATTTCCTCTCATCGGAGAGTGTTGTCCTATGCCGGAAGGCTAACTAAAGCCACTCAGTCTACTTTATATGCAGAGAAAGCAGATTCATCTTTGAAACGGGTGTATGGACCTAACCCACATGCACTCACTCAGAACCATTGTAAAAGATTAAGGCGTCTACACCATTTTTGGCACTAAATTAAGCAGAAAATCAAACTACTGTGAAGTTTCTGAGTATACTGTAATGGGTTCATCTTTTAATATCAGTGAATGACATCTTAAGTCATAGAAAACTGATTATTCACATTACTCTGAATCCTCTTTCCTAAATGGGTGATACTTTCTCGTTATCACAATGGCCCTCTGAAACCAGACCAGTCTGGCTTGTCTTAAATCAGCAAATTTCTGACCCCTTTCCATATCATAATGGCTTAATAAACAAAATTAGCCACGAAAAAAGGCAGCATCAAAATACAGACACCCAAACTCCTAAATCAAGCATCCTTTTTTTTTAAACTCCACAACATGTTATATCCTAACTCCAAGTGATGTGAACTCTTAATCTCTATGATAAAGATGTGCTTCCACCTAATTAATATAAAGGTATACTTAGTGTCCTTCTTCCAGTGACAGCAGTGCCACCTTGTCTAATTCCATCCTACCCACTAGCTGCGAGATCATGATACCATCCCCACACATGATGAACAGAGAATCCATTTAACAAATAAAAAATATCCTTACACGGAAGCTGGCAGAGCAGAGGGTCCTGAGCTCACTGCCTCCCCCACACACACACTGAGGCTGCAACTACATCAAATGCAACATACTCTGAAAGTGACCTGAAAACTACAAGAACAGCTCTTCCCCAGCAAGGAACATAAAGAAAAAGACTCACTGAAAAGAGCAGGAAGGGGGGACTCCTGGGTGGCTCAGTCGGTTAAGCATCTGCCTTCAGCTCAGGTCATGATCCCAGGGTCCTCAATCTAGCCCCGCATCATGCTCCCTGCTCAGCGGGAAGCCTGCTTCTCCCTCTCCTATTCGCCCTGCTTGTGCTCTCTCCCTGTCCAGTAAATAAAAATCTTTTAAAAAGAAAAGAGAAGAGAAGAGTAGGGAGAGAAGAGACATGTTCTAGAAACAAACACCTGGCACTTCGACCCAGAGGTGGAAGGAATGCCACAGGATTGGAGGTCCTGCCTGAGGAAAAAGGGGACCAGGCCCCAAACTGGGCGCCCTACCCTGAGGACCTGCACTGGGAAGACAATTCCCCCAAAACATCTGGCTTTGGAAACCAGCAGGGTTTAACTCTGCAGAAGTCAGAGGGCTATAGGGAACTGATACTCCTCTCTCAAAGGGTCACCAAAATATATCACTCTGACTGAGATTTACTAATAATTGACTGATTTTAGGGAATGTGGTGAAGGGACAGGGACCTGTAGTTTTCTCCAGGAAAGCAAGTGCTGGTGGATGCTATTTTTCTTGGCCTCCTTCAGCCTAGCTGGCAAGACCTTGGCAGGAGCCAGCTCTGACACTCTCCATCTGCCTTAATACCACCACTCGCCTGGTCGCAGCAGGCGCCCCAGGCCCAACCCACCCAACCCCCCATTCTGGAAGCTACAAGTACAGAGCACTCCCTATCCCACCACATCTGTCAGGCAGATCCAGTTAAGACTGGTCTCCCCGTCAATGACAGTGGCTCCACCACACCCGGCACAATTAGCCCTGGCCAGGACCGGCACACCTCCAAAGCAACTCTTGTCCTAGAAGGCGGGGGACCAGCTCCGCCCATCAGCAAACCCACAGCAGTCACAGCAGCAGCCCACAAACAACAGGAGGAAGTAGGGAGTAGTCAAAAGTAGTAAAATTATGCTTACAAAAATTAGTAAAGGGATGGATATGCAAAATGAAAAGATATAAAATATGATGTCATACACATGAAATGTTGTTGGGAGGAGTAAAAATGTAGTACTTTTAGAATGTGCTCGCACTTATGTGATCATCAATTTAATACTGACCATTACATACACAGGATGTTACATGGGAACCTCATGGTAACCGCAAAGCAAAAACCTATAATAGATACACAAAAAACCAAATGTAACCCTAGAGAAAAATCAAATCACAAGGGAAGACAGCAAGGGAAAAAGCAATGGAGAAGAACTACAAAAACAACAACAACAAAATAACAAAATGGCAATTAGTACACACCTATCAATAAATACTTTATGGAGTGCCTGGGTGGTTCAGTCAGTTAAGTGCCTGACTCTTGACTTCGGCTCAGGTCATGATCTCAGGGTTGTGAGATTGAGCCCCATATCGGGCTCTGCAGTGGGTGTGGAGCTTTCTTAGGATTCTCTCTCTCCCTCTGCCTCTCCCTCCTCCCCCCACTCGCACGCACACTCTCTCTCTCTAAAAATAATAATAATGAAAACGTTATTTTAACCTTTTTAAAGATTTTATTTTTAAGTAATCTCTACACCTAACCTGGGGCTCGAACTTACAACCCTGAGATGAAGATTCACACACTACACCAACTGAGCCAGCCAGGTGTCTCCAATAATTACTTTAAATGTAAATGGAATAAATGCTATAATCAAAAGACATAGGGTGACTGAATGGATAAAAAAAATGTCCATCTATATATTGCCTGGTACAGACACACTTCAGACATAAAAACACATATAGACTGAAAGTGAAGGGGATGAACAAAAATATTCCATGCAAATGGAACAAAAAACCAGCTGGGATAGCAATACTTAGATTAGACAACATAGACTTTAGTATATGTGCTGCCGAAGCGAGCACGACAACATAGACTTTAAAACAAAACTGTAACAAGCCACAAAGGAAGGAATTACATAATGATAAAAGGATCAACCCACAAAAAGATACAACAGTTGTAAATATATATGCATTGCATTGAAATATGTAAAGCACATATTAACAGACATAAGAGGTGAAATTAACAGTAATACTATAATAGTAGAGGACTTAACACTCCACTTACACCAGTGGATGATAATCGAGACAGAAAATCAATAAGGGAACAGTGGCAGTGAGTGACATATTAGACCAGATGGACTTAACAGATACATACAGAACATTCCGTCCAAAAACAGCAGAATACCTAATCTTTTCAAATGGACATGGAACATTGTCCAAGATAGATGACGTTAGCCAATAAAACAAGCGTTAATAAATTTTAAAAGATTAAAATCATATCCAGCATTTTTTCTGACAACAATAGTATGAAAGCAGATGTAAATTACAAGAAAAAAACCTGGAGAAAAACACAAAGATGTGCAAGCTAAACAACATGCTACTAAAACAACCAATGGTCAACCAAAAAAATAAAAAAGATTCAAAGAGGAAATCAGAAAATACCTGGAGACAAATGAAAATGGAAATACAATGGTTCAAAATCTTTGAGACACAGCAAAAAAATTTCTAAGAAGGAAGTTTATAATGATATAGGCCTATCTCAAGAAACAAGAAAAATCTCGGATAAATGATGTAACCTAATACCTAAAGGAACAAGAAAATGGAGAAGAAACAAGGCCCAAAGTGAATAGAAGGAAGTAAATAATGAAGATCAGAACAGAAATAAATATAATACAGACTAAAAGCACAAGTGAAAAGATCAGTAAAACTATGAGCTTGGACCTTGAAAAGATAAGCAAAACTGATAAATCCATAGTCAGACTCATCAGGAAAGAAAAGGGGACTACTCAGAGTAAAGTAAAATCAGAAATGAAAGTGGGGTGCTTAGGAGGCTCAGTCAGTTAAGCATCTGCCTTTGGCTCAGGTCATGATCTCAGGGTCCTGGGATCGAGCCCCGCATTGGGCTTCCTGCTCAGTGGAGAGGCTGCTTCTCCCTCTCCAACTCCCCCTGCTTATGCTCTCTCTTGCTCACTCTTTCTCTCTCAAATAGATAAATAAAATCTTTTTTAAAAAATCAGAAATGAAAGAGAAGTTACAACTGATACCACAGAAACACAAAGAATTATGAGACTACTATGAAGAATTATACACCAACAAACTGGAGAAACTAGAAGAAATGGATAGTCCTAGAAACCTACATCCTCCAAGACTGAATCAGGAAGAAATAGAAAATCTGAATACACCAATTAAAAATAAACAAACTGAATCAATAACAACAACAAAAAGCTCCCAACAAATAAAAATTCAGGACCAGATGGCTTCATAGGAGAATTCTACAAAAGATTTAAAGACTAGTTAATAGCTATCCTTCTCAACAATTCCAGAAGAGGAAGGAATGCTTCCAAATTCATTCTATGAGGCCAGCATTACCCTGATACCAAAACCAGAAAAAGAAACTACAAAAAAATAAAATTACAGACCAATGTTCCTGATGAACATAGATTTAACAAACTTCAACAAATCTTAACCAACCAAATTAAACAATACATTAAAAGCATCATTCACAAGTGGGATTTATTTCAGGGATGGAAGGATGGTTCAATATCTATAAATGAATCAATTGGATATAGCACATTAACAAAATGAAATATACAAATCATATGATCATCTCAATAGATGCAGAAAAATCATTTGAAAAGTTCAACATTCGTTCAAGATAAAAACTCAACAACATGGGTTTAGGGTGAACATATCTCAACTTAAAAAAGGCCATATATGACAAACCAGGAGGTAAGATCATACTCAATGGTGAGAAGCTCAAAGCTTTTCCTCTGAGATCAGGAATAAACAGGGAATTCCACTCTTGCCAATTTTATACAACATAGTACAGGAAGTCCTGGCTGCAGCAATCATTCAAGAAACAAAAAAGTAACCAAAGAAGTAAGAAAGAAGAAAATTTCACTATTTGCTGATGACGTGATACTACATATAGAAAACCACAAAGACTCCACCAAAATCTATTAAACTTATTAAATGAATTCAGTAAAGTTGCAGGATACAAAATTAATATACAGAAATCTGCTTCAGGAGCGCCTGGGGTGCTCAGTTGGTTGAGCATCTGCCTTCAGCTCAGGTCATGATCTCAGGGTCCTGGGATCGAGCCCCACATCGGGCTCCCTGCTCAGTGGGGAACCTGCTTCTCCCTTTCCCCTCCGCTTGTGCTCTCTCTCCCTCTCTCGCTCAAATAAATAAAATCTTAAAAAAAAAAAGAAATCTGATGCATTTCTATACACTAATAATGAATTAGTGGAAAGAGAAATTAAGAAAACAATCCCATTTACAATTGCATCCAAAAAAATAATACCTAGGAATAAATTTAACCAAGGAGGTGACAGGCGTATACTCTGAAAACTGTAAGACATTGACGAAAGAAACTGAAGACTACACAAATAAATGGAAAGACACACCATGGTCATGGATTAGAAGAATACTGTTAAACTATTCATACTACCCAAAGCAATATACAGATTCAATGCAATCTCTATCAAAATACCAAGAGTAATTTTCACAGAACCCGAACAAATAACCTTAAAATTTGAATGGAACCACAGAAGACCTTGAATAGCCAGAGTAATCTTAAGAAAAAGAACAAAGTTGGAGGTATCAAAATAAAAATCTTCTGCAAACAATCAACAAAACTAAAAAGCAAAGTACAGAATGGGAGAAGATATCTGCGAATGACATATTTGATAAAGGGTTAGTATCCAAAATATATGAATAAAATTCAACACCCAAAAAATGAATAATTGACTTAAAAATGGACAGAAGACATGAATAGACATTTTTCCAAAGAAGATATACAGATGGCCAACACACACATCAAAAGGTGTTCAACATCACTAATCAGGGAAATGGGAACCAAAACTACAATGAGATATCACCTGACACCAATCTGGCGGCTCCTCAGAAAGTTAAAAATAGATCTACCCTACAATGCAGTTATTGCACTACTGGTTATTTACCCAGAGAATATAAAAATACTAATTCAAAGGGATACATGTGCCCTGATGTTTATAGCAGCATTATCTACAATAGCCAATTTATGGAAACACCCCAAGTGTCCACTGACTGATGAATGGATAAAGAAGATGTAGTGTGTATATATACATCAGAGTATATATGTAAAAATATATATATATATATATGGATATATATATAACATCAGGGTGTGTATATATATATATAGCATATATAATATATATGGAATATTATATATTATATATGGAACAGATGGAATACATATATATATATATAATGGAATATTACTCAGCCATAAAAAAGAATGAAATCTTTCCATTTGTAACAACATGGATGGAGCTAGAGTGTATTATGCTAAGTGAAATAAGTCATCCAGAGAAAGACAAATACCATATGATTTCACTCATATGTGGAATTTAAGAAATGAAACAGATGGGCGAAGGGAAAAAAAAAGAAAGTGGCAAACCGAGAAACAGAATCTTAACTCTAGAGAACAATGCGAGGGTTACCAGTGGGGAGGTGGCTGGGGGATGGGTGAAATAGGTGATGGGGACCAAAGAGTGCACTTGTGGTGGCCACCGGCTATTGCATGGAAGTGCTGAGTCAGTACATTGTACACTTGAAACTAATATTATACTGCATGTTTAACGAGCTGAAATTTAAATAAAAACTTAAAAAAAAGAACAAAGCTGGAAGTATCACAATCCCAGATTTCAAAGTTCTTCAAAGCTGTAGTAATCAAAATAGAATGGTACTGACACAAAAAAAGGCACAGGACTGACATAGCAGAATAAGGAGCCCAGGAATAACTCATGCTTTTAAGGTCAATTAAGACAAAGGAGGTAAGCATATACAATCAAAGAAAGACAGTCGCTTTAATAAATGGTGTTGGGAAAACTAAACAGCTACATGCAAAAGAATGAAACTAGACCCCTTTCTTGTGCCATATACAACAACAAACTCAAAATGGACTAAAGACCTAAATGTAAGACCCAAAATCATAAATCTCCTAAACGAAAACATAGGTAGCAAACTCTTTTTTGTTTTTTCAAAGATTTTACTTATTTATTTGAGAGAGAGAGAGGGAGAGAGCACGAGTTGGGGGCGAGGGACGGAGGGAGAGGGAGAGACACAAAGACTCCCCACTGAGCACAGAGCTGACATGGGGCTCGATCCCGGGACCCTGAGATCATGACCTGAGCCGAAGTCAGATGCTTAACTGACTGAGCCACCCAGGGGCCCCAGTAGCAAATTCTTGGACATGAGTTTTAGCACTGGTTTTCTGGATGAGTCTCTTCAGGCAAGGAGAACAAAAGAAAAATAAACTACTGTAACTACATCAAACTAAAAAGCTTTTGAACAATGAAGGAAACCATCAACAAAATGAAAAGGCAATGTACTGAATGGGTAAAGCTATTTGTAAATGGTACATCCAAAAAGGGGTTAATACCCAAAATACATAAAGAACTCACACAACCCAACACCAAAAGAGATATAATCTGATTAAAAACAGAGGACCTGAATTGACTTGTTTCCAAAGACATACAGATGACCAACAGACACATGAAAAGATGCTCAACATCACTCACCATCAGGGAAATGCAAATCAAAACCACAATGACATATCACCTCACACCTGTCAGAATGGTATTAAAAAGACAAGAAACAAGCGTTGGTGAGGACGTGGAGAAGAGGGAAGCCTCGTGCCCTGTTGGTGGGAATGCAAACTGGTGCACTCTGGAAAACAGTATGGAGCCTCTTCAAAAAACTAAAAATAGAAATACCATACAATTCTACGTCAGGGTATTGACCCAAAAAAACCAAAACACTAATTCAAAAAGATCTAAGCCCCTCTATGTTTATTGCAGTATTGCTTACCATAGCCAAGATATGGAAGCAACCTAAATACCCACTGATAGATGAATGTGTAAGGATGATGTAGAGCGAGTGTGTGTGTGTGTGTGTGTGTGTGTGTGTGTGTTGGAATATTACTAAGCCATAAAGTGAATGAAATCTTGCCATTCATGACAACACGGATGGACCTCGAGAGTGCTATATTAAGTGAAATAAGTCAGAGAAAGACAAACACCATATGATTTCACTTATACGTAGAATCTAAGAAAACAAAGCAAACAAACAAAAACAGAAACAGACTCACAAATACAGAGAACAATCTAGTGGTTGCCAAAGGAGAGGGGCTTGGGGGGATGGGCAAAAGAGGTGAAGGGAATTAAAAGGTACAAACTTCCATTTATCAGTAAGCCACAGGGAGGAAAAGTACAGCATAGGGGATATAATCAGTGGTATTGTAATAACTCTGTATGGTGACAGATGGTAACAACATTTATCTTCGTGAGCATTTCTTAATGTATAGAATTGTTACACCACAATGTTGCACATGTGAAACTAATATTAAATGTCAACTATAGTTCAGTTTAAATATACATATAAAATATATATAAATTTTATTTTATATATATATAATGTATATATTCACACACATACACACTTAACATTTACATTTTGAGTGAATCAAGTCACTTTAACTTCAAATGAAACTATTTTGGCCCCTGAAAAAAAAACTCAATTCAAGTATATCATAAGCATAAAAAAAACTACTGAGGAAGCATAAAATAACATTACAAAATCATTCTGAAAGAAAAAGTAGGTGAAATCAGAAGTAGGAAGAGACCAATCCAAGATTAACTCATCTAAAAAGATAGCTACATTCTTCAAGACATCTAATTATGTCCGAAGATTATTTTTATTTTTTTTAAAGATTTTATTTATTCATAAGAGACAGAAAGAGAGACAGAGGGGGAAGCAGGCTCCTGGTGGAGCAGGGAGCCTGATGCAGGACTTGATCCCAGGACCCTGGGATCAGGACCTGAGCTGAAGGCAGACGCTCAACCAGCTCAGCCACCCAGACAGCCCTTATTTTTATTTTTTAAAGATTTATTTGAGGGACAGAAAGAAGAGAGAGAAAGCACTAGTAGGAGGCAAAGAGGGAGAGGGAGAGAAAATCCCAAGTAGATTCTGTGCTCAGTGCAGAGCCCAACATGGGGCTCAATCTCATGACCCTGACATCATGACCTGCGCCAAAATCAAGAGCCCGACGCTTAACCGATTGCACCACCCAGGTGTCCCCCAAAGATTACTTTTAATAATAAAAAGTAAATAGGGACTCCTGGGTGGTTCAATCAGTTAAATGTCTGCCTTTGGCTCAGGTCATGATCCCAGAGTCCTGGGATCGAGTCCCGTGTCGGGCTCTCTGCTCAGCGGGGAGCCTGTTTCTCCCTCTGTTGCTGCCCCTCCTGCTTGTGTTCTTGCTCTCTCTCTGATAAATAAAATCTTTTATTTTTATTTTTTATTAACATATAATGTATTATTTGCTTCACAGGTACAGGTCTGCGACTCATCAGTCTTACTCAGTTCACAGCATAAAATCTTAAAAAAATAAAATAAAATAAAAAGTAAATAGCCACTCTTGAGCTGGAAGGTTGACACTGACTGTGACTTACCACTCTGAGGGAGAACTGTGAATAACCTGCCTTTCCCGCAGCACACACAGATATCTGGTTTGGTGACTCCCGCTAAACAGAAAAGTCCTTGACTGTAACAACAGACTATATTTTAGCGAAGTGTGAGTGGCTGAAAAATCTTCAGATTTTTTTAAAAGTTCTAGTTATTTCTCAATACCTGTACACAATATCATGGAATACATTTTATGGGACATTTTCCAAAACGCATCATCCCAATATTATATCCGGGCCAAAAACAAGTGTTACTTTTCTCTCCACCATCTATCTATTACCAACCTATGTCAGGCGTAATCTTTAGAAATATTTAAAAATGCCAGTACGTACACATAAAAATGTCTCCGGTATCTCTGGCTCTGGAACACTATAGAAGCAGGTGTAGACAAGCAGGGAGCCATTCACACTAGTGAGTTTAGCAGTTTTGTTTTTATTTTTTTAGCAGTTTTGTTTTTAAATACAAGCCTGGCTTAGTTATGTGGTACTAATATCCATGTGCTTGTGATAAGTACATAATGAGCAAATCTATACAATCAATATGGATTCAGAATCCAAAATCAGATAAATATATAATCTTTTAAAAGACCAGTCAATGATTAAAATGAAATTAAAGGGGCACCTGGGTGGCTCAGTCGGTTGAGCATCTGCCTTCGGCTCAGGTCATGATCCCAGGGTCCCGGGATCGAGCGCCGCATGGGGCTCTCTGCTCAGCAGGGAGCCTGCTTCTCCCTCTCCCCCTGCCTGCTGCTCTGCCTACTTGTGCCTCTCTCTCTCTCTCTCTCTCTCTCTCTGTCAAATAAATAAATAAATAATCTTTAAAAATAAATAAATAAAATGAAAATGAAATTAAAAGGCGGCGTTCTGCAGCAAGTTAGAGCTACGATACAAAGAATGGCATAAGATCTGAGTTGCACTGAGCAGGGATCTCTGAACATTTTGCTAGAAAAACAGTAGTACCAACAGACACATTACTTTCATTCCCTTCATGGCTACATTTGTTTCAAAACACCTATTTCTCTTTTTGGGGTGATGAAAGTGTTCTAAAATTGATTGTGGTAATGGTTTCCCAACTCTGTGAAGATACTAAAAACCACTGAATTGTACCCTTTAAATGGGTCAATTGTAGGGTAGTTGAATTATAGCTCTATAACGTTGTTACATATTTTTAAAAACATATTTGTGGAGCCCTAACGTGTACACAAAAACGGAGCTATGATTGGCTGTCAATATAAAGGATTCTCAATTTGATTTACCCTTGCAATTTTTTTTTCCAGTTCAAAACACACACACGCCCCTGTGCATACACATGCGACATACATCATACATGTACACAGCTTTGGGCATTAAAATATTCAGAATACATTCCTTGCTTCTTAATAAGACCTGCTTCAAAAGTACCTTATTCAAAATAGCTTGCCAACTTTAACACCCTACTCTGATCCTTCCTCTCTCTGTATATATCCAGAACATTTTCCAGCATGCCTTGTTTAACTATCGTGCTCTTATACAATGTCCCCTGTCCGAGGTAGGATAAAAAGGAAGCACTGTGGTTAAAAAAAACACAAACTCTAAAACTAAGTTGTGTAGATTTTCATGCTAGCTCTTCTACTTATTAGGCGTGCTAAAACTAGGTTGCGTAGATTTTCATGCTAGCTCTTCTACTTATTAGGCGTGCTAAAACTAGGTTGCGTAGATTTTCATGCTAGCTCTTCTAGTTATTAGGTGTGCAACCTTGGGAAGCTATCTCACCTCTCTGTGCCTCAGTTTTCTCATCTGTATAATGGGGATAATAACAGTCACTACCTCACAGCATTGTTATATGGTTTAAATGTGTTCAGGCATATAAAGCACTTACGAGGCTGCCGTACTCATGGGGTGTCATAATAACTTAGTAGTTACTGATTGGTATTACTATTAGTATTGGCTGGGAGGCCTGGGTGGCTCAGTCGGTTAAGTGCCTGCCTTCAGCTCAGATCATGATCCCGGGGTCCTGGGATCGAGCCCCGTGTCGGGTTCCTTGCTCAGCGGTGAATCTAGCTTCTCCCTCTGCCTGCTGCTCCCCTGCTTGCGTGCGCTCTCTCTCTCTCTGACACGTAAATAAATAAAATCTTTAAAAAAATATATTAGTATCGGCTGATATCAGGTTGCTTTACGTTCTCGCTTGCCCCTGCTAGGATATTTCAGGGCAGTGGATATATTTTCCTCCCCCTAGTACAGTGCTTTACATATAATTACTTAACAAATCCTTGCTCGTGAATGTTTAAATAAAACACCTCTATGATGCCAAAAGTGCTTAGAAAATTTCTTAACAAACCCACAATTTACTTTGCTCAATGCCAAACTGTGCAAGAAGTTATACAGGTACCAAAAAACGGTTGGACTCTCCACTGCGGAAATTCTGATTTCACCTGTCAACTGAAAGAGAAACATGAAAGAATCGGGGGCACCTGGGTGGCACGATCAGTTGGGCCTCCAACTCATGGTTTCAGCTCAGGCTGTGATCTCAGGGTCCTGAGATCGAGCCCCGCCTCGGGCTCCCCGCTCAGTGCAGCGTCTTCTTGGGACTCCCTCTGCCTTTGCCCCTCCCTGCCTGCGCTCCCACACTCTCTCTCTTAGAATAAATAAGTAAATCTTTAAGGAAAAAAAAAAAAGAAAGCAACATGAAAGAATCCTTTGGGTAACAAGCCCTTTACATTACTATTGAACAAGCACTCCCATTAAAAACCAAGGGCCCTACATTCTGCTCCCAGCTCCATCTCAGGCGGCGAGACCTTCTGCAAGTCATTCAACCTCACTGTGCATACTCTGCTGAAGTAAAGAAAATAAGAAAAATTAACCATGCTTCAAAAGCAAGTTTGTTCTGTAAGTAAATGGCATTATCCTTAACATTTGAGCTTATTACCTATGGACAGAATAAGTCTAATTTTTCTAAAGATACTTCTGAATGTTGCCTTTTCATGTTCAAATCCGATGCTGATCATGACGACTTTCAATGCAGCTAACACTGCTAATACGTAATATATCCCATTAGTATGGTGAGCTAGGCTTTACAAGTACTTAAATGCACATTGTCGTAACGATTCTCACAAAATATAGAGTGAATATACAGTTACTTGAGCAATGTGTCTCCCGGTTCGTTCCCTTCTGTATACCAACGGCTTTCCATAACCAAGTCGGCTACCCACGGGTCAGCTGTCTCATCATCTGTCTGACATCGCAAACGAAGAACACGGGAGCAGGCGAATGCAGGAACACTACCTTCACGCACCTCCGACCCAAAAGGTTACACCAGCCCTCCAACACCGGAAGCTACTCTCAATCTACTTAGACTTATCCATTCATTTATCAAAACTGCTACTAAACTTTTATCATCTCTAAGGTCTTATGTGATTTGTTGCCAGAGTAACTATCATAAAAGCTTAAGATAACCATCACAACTCAAAATCTATAAAAGACATTATTCAAACAGAATTACTCTCCTCCCAGTGGCTTAACTGTTACAAATATTTCAGTATTTTCTTCTGCGAGGACCTCAAATCTGGAATAGAGATAAATCAAGAAAATATAGGGCCTCTTTGAGTATCAGAACACCAAAAATTTTCGTTTCAAAGACATTGTTTATTGTATACATTTTCCTGCATCTCCCTTTCCCTTCGGGATGAAGATTAAACTTTTAAATCCTACTAAGCTAAACACTATCATATTTAAATATATATTGGGTCAATCATATTAAAAAATTTACAGATTCCTTGCATTCAATGTGATACCATCTTTGAATAAGTAATAAACCAAGCACTTCCTATAAACTTCCTTCTCTGCCAGAAAACTAGTGTTACTTCTAAGCGATCAGTTCACTGTTTAAGAGATATATGTTGAAAAAATATCATTCCCACTGGGATTAAGGAAATATAAAGAAAAGACACAATTTTCCTTACATTTCTTGTTCATATATAAGTGGCAAAGCTCCCAATAGTATGCCACAAGTTTTAGCTAGTTAAGCCATTAAATCTACTAAGAGTCAATAATAAGAATATCTACCATGTAGCTTGAATGATGCTTAGGACTTCATATGCATTAGTTCACATAAGCCTTAAAACCACCAGAAGAGACTATTTACAGAGGAGGCAAACAAGGCTCAGAGAGGTGAAGGGAGTTGCCCAAAACCACACTGGCAACAAGAGGCAGAGGCAGGATTTGAACCCAAGCCTACGATTCCAGGGCCCAAGATCCTAGCCACTGATTTCTACTGCCTTCCCACGGAGAGATATTCAACAGTAGAACAGAACATTGCTGACATGAAGTTCTTTAGAAAAGTATGGCCATTTTTATACAATGGAACCAAGAAGCAAAACTCTACAACTCTATTATCCCCTTTTACTGAAAAGACTGCAAAATGGAAAAGTACTTGACACACATAATGACCATCCCTTAATTGCCCCCCTATACGCATGTCCTGATGAGCTCTGGGCAAGACAACAATGGCAGGCCCCGCGAACTGTGTCTGGAGTGGGGCAACAACAAGGAAAGTGAGACAGCAATAATCAAAATCAGTTGAGAAACTTGGCGTTTGACTTACTCTGGTTACTTTCCCTCCTTTTCTTCGCGTGCCTTTCTCTTCTTCATCTTTCTCATTCAGAGCAAATCAAATCTTTCGCTTGGTAACAGGCATTCCTCCAATGCACTGCTCACCGCTTTTCAAAGCCGTCTAAAACTTTAGCAACCTTTTGTTACCCTCAAAGCACACGAACCTTGACAACTTTCCTCTACCATTAAACGTTCCGGTAGCCAGCAATTAACAAAGCAGTCTGTAGACTGTATGTGTTATAAATGAAAGCAGCTTTAAAGTTAGCAGGAATTAACTTCAATCGGTGACACAGGCAAGTGCTCATGGGAGGGGACAAAGCTGTGACCCCATCAATTGTGCTCCTTTAAGTTCATGGTCATTGTGTTCTAACAGCCTGTCTTCTGAAGATCAGGCCCTTGGCAGGCCCTTCACTATCAATCTTAGCTATTTCCCACCGATATTAGGAACTCTGTTAGGACTCGACACATTTTAGGATTTAGACCATTATCAAACAACCAGAGTGTTCTCTTGAACTAAAAGAAATTAGGCAACATGGTGGAAAAATTTAACGTCTATTACCGCTCCTGAAGGCCACCATGACAATTTAAGGCTATGAAAATGCCCCGGCACTTGACTAAAGGAACAGACTCAGCATATTGTGGCCTCGGTGCTTTTCAAAGGGTCACCCCAGGGTTACCACAGCTGACCTTGCGCAAGCAGAGACTTTCTTTGAAGTACCGGGCTTTACCTCAAATTTTCACATGAATATTTCGCTCTAAAGCACAATGCATATGAATCTGTTTAAATATTATTAAATAGTTTTCATTAGCTACCAGTGAATGTTCTTCCAGGATACACAAGCTGTTTTACTTTGTCACTCCTGGGGCACACTGGTACATCCCCACCCTGCTCACCCAGTATACCCAGTGCACTCCAGTTTGAGGGAAAGAGCACCGAGCAGAGATTCTATTGGCTTAAACTAGTGCAATGCCTAGAATATAATAGGTACTTAACACATATCCGTTGAATGAACTGGCAGAATGATTTCAAGAACTAGCCTTCTAGTTTCGGCAAGAGAAGTACTTGCCGAAAAATCTTTTGAGACATACAATTAGTCCCAAACCCACAAAGGCAAAAGAACAAAGAAAATGTATCAATTATGATTTACAGATATTGATAAGGGAGAACAATAAAAATCATATTGTACTTAATTTAGTTAGGAAGGAAAGGTTGCCAGGATGTCATATAGGGATCATATTTTAAGAGATGGGGAGTAGGTAAGGTATTAAAAACCAATTCCATGGGGCACCTGGGGGGTTCGGTTTGCTAGTTAAGCGTCTGCCTTCAGCTCAGGTCATGATCCCAGGGTCCTGGGATCAAGTCCTGCATTGGGCTCCCTGCTCTGCGGGAGCCTGCTTCTCCCTCTCCCTCTGCCTGCCGCTCCCTCTGCTTGTGTGCACGCGCTCTTTCTATGACAGGTAAATAAATAAAATCTAAAGAAAAAAAACCAATTCCATATATTGGACACTGAGACATGTTTTCAATTGCCCGTTGGGTTTTCCTCTGCACATTTTTAATATTAATGATCTCAAACTTACAAAGTAAAAGAAAGAACTGTAATGGACAACCATGCTCCCATATAAGCCTGCATGGTACTAGAACCACTAAAAGCAGGAACTGTGCCTCATTTGTTTTGTATCTTTCTCCTGCTTTTAATACTGATTTCCATATACATGAGGAGTTCAATAAATATTTAGTAACTGCAAAGTATAAGTGTCTAATTATATAAAATGAATTCTTCTTAACTCAATCCTCCTCTCTACCCCCGACTAAAAGACTCACCCTAAAGAAGCATGCTTTGGTTTAAATAACAAAAGCAAAACAAAAAAATAAATATTCCTAATGGCACTAGATGAGAGTATTGAGAGATCTAGTTCTTGGCTCATTTCAATTACAGGACCCATATCTGTTTTCCTATGATAAAATGAGGCTCGCACAGCCAGCCCTCTATTCAAAGTTGTTGCATGAATAAATCAGCATGTATTTACATGGTAACCAGTATGAGAAAGGTATTGGGAAGGAGACAGTTGTATATTTACCTCTCTAATCTCCACCACCAAGAGCAACAACTTCTTATGTGCGAGGCGCTGATTTAAGCACTTTACCGTGAGGTATACAATCCCTTATCTGAAAACCTTGGTGCCAGATGTGTTTCCAAATTCAAAAATGTCCAGGCTTTTGGAGAGGCAATAACCTGCGTATACTATATATTATGCGATACCCCAGTAGGGTCTGAGGCACTACCCCATAAACATACTACTAATTCTACAGCAAAATCAAATAAAGATGAACGCTAAATAGAATAAAGACTATCGATACCCTCTTCTCAGTTCAAGTCAGATTTTGCCACCACCTGAGTATGGCACTTACCAAACAAAAGTTTTACCAGTTGGCAAAGCTTTTGAATTTTAACAATTGCAAGCAACAACGTGGAGACTTAGGTAACTCATTTAATCCTTACAAGCACCCTAAGAGGGAAGTTCGATTATCCTTACCTTACCGATGAGAAATACGAGGTACAGAGAGGTTAACCAACTTGCCCAGTGTCGCACAGCTAGTAAGTCTCCTAGCCAACACTGGAACACAAACAGCCTAAGCCCGGAGCTTGTGCTCGTAACAACTGTACTCCAGGTCCTCTCAGAAACTGCTTGAGAACACTTGACAGATATGTGAAAAGTAAAACAGCATGAAAAGATTTAAGTATCCAAAACAATAACAGGAGAAACATCACAAGGCAGCGTGTACTCATTATCCAACAACTATTTATAGAGGGCAAACCAAATGCCAGGTGCTCAGGATACAATGATGAGCAAAACAGACAAATCCAGGTCGCCTTCATGAAGTCAGAGGCCCGTGGGTAGATAGCCAGGCATCAAATCAACATAATTAACATGACACGTGGCAAGTGTGTGATTACCGTTCACCTCCGGGGGAGGAGATTGGGTCACGGAGTTTGGTGTAAAACAGGACAAGGGATCTGAACCGTTCCATGACTAGCATTGGGATTGGCAATGACAGGAAAGAAAGGAGATGGCTTTTCAAAGAGATGATGGATGGCATCCATTCAGCAAGCATTTGTGTAAGAGAATAATAAAGACATGGAGGACAGTAGGCTTGGCTCAAACTGTGAAGAATCCTTGAGTGCTAAGTTAAGGAGTAGAAGTAGACTCTGCAGGAGTTGCTGAAGATTATTTCGCAGGTTATTGCCCCATAATATTAAGATTTGCCCCTAGGGAATGTCGACGACCAACTGAATTCCTATTTGGGGCCAACCAGACCTCAAAGCTGGACTGCTTTTGAGCAAGAGCTCAGGGCACAAAATAAATACCAAATCAAAATTCATGTAAGCCTCATGGAGTAACCCTAATCTCTCAAAGAATGGCAATTGGAAAACTCTGGAGAGGGGAGCCTGGCGGGCTCAGTCGGAAGAGCATGCGACTCTTGATCTTGGGGTCATGAGTTCGAGTTCCACATTGGGTGTAAGGATTACTTAAATAAATAAAAATTTTCAAAAATCATCACAAACACGCACGCACACACACACACACACACACACACACACACACACACAAAACTCTGGAGAAGGCGACAAATAAAGGAAAATGGGAAATTCCCCTGAAAAATCTCACATGCCATTTCTAAAACCTAAGTATTCTTTCATATTCAAATGAAACTTCCAACCTTCCAAAGGAAACATATTTCCATGAGAAAATAAAACATCATTCTTTGAAAAACAAATTCTTGGGCTGAACAATGGTCTGATTTTTAATAAAGCTGGTGACAACTTACCTGAGGGCACAGGTGACAATATAACTCTGGAAAGTAAACTGCTTTTCAACACATTCACCTCAGAGTTCCCAGTTCCCTATCCCCTTATCTACAAAGAGTTGTAAGAACTGAATTACTTATTTATTTAGCATACATATCAAACAAAGCTTTTCATCCTCAGGTCTTAATGTAAACAACCTAAACAACCGAGTAGCTAGACAACCTCTGCAAAACACATTTTTATTTATTTCCACTGAGTAATTTTTTTTCCAGCCAGTGACCTTCCATAGAAAAGTAGTTCATAAAGACTCGTCCCTGGCTTCCCCTTGTTCTGAGAACCAAACCCAAATTCTTTCTCAGAATTTCCAGGCCCTGTATTATTATCCGACTCCCTTTAGGCTCTGGAACACCTGTGACGACTCTCCCCACCCATGTCTTTGGGGCTGGCCCTCCTGGCTTCCTTTCTGTTCCTCAAACACCCTGCTGTCTGTTTGCCTTCCTCAAGGCCTTGGCTCTTACTCCTCTCTCTGCTCTTCACAAGGTAGGTTTATTCCCTCTTCTCTTTCAGGTCTCCGTTCAAAGGTCACCTTCGCTGCTAAGAGCCCTTTCCTGACCACCCTTGCCAAATAAGCCCTTCCCAGGTCTCCGTATCACATTTCGTTACTTATTTCCTTCATTGTTCTTCCTACAATCCGTGAGGATCTTCTTCTTTTGTTTACTGGTTTGTTTTCTCTATCCTTTGGTGGACTCTAGCCTCTGAGAGGCTCCACAAGGGCAAGGATCATGCCTTGTGATAATACAGGGCCTCGTGCCCAATAGAGGGCTTTGACAAATGGAAGGTGCTCAACAGATTTTGTCAAAGAAATTACTAAATGAATGAACAACATATTTCAAAGCTGATTGAAAGGAATGTCAGTAACTTGAAAAAAGCCCTTTTTTTCTCCCTCTAATTTTGAGATGCTTTCTCTAGGGCTGTTCTTTTTTCCATAATCTGACTATATTTTCTGAAATCTGATGATGTCTGGCAAATTGTTGAGTTATTTCACAGCAGTAAAAATAGATCCGTTTCAAGCACTGGATTTAAGAAAAAATACTTTGAGGAGGTTGTAGTAGTTTATTAAACATCAAAATCAATTTGAAAACTGCTTGGTCTCATTTCACTACTGCAAGTCAAATTGCATGAAGAAAAGTAATGCCAAATGTAAAGAAAGTGAAAAAGAAGACAATTCATTAGCAAACTGCAGTGACGTGCAGTGACATCAGAAACACCCGGTCTGATAAACCCTGGGTCTACCAAGTGGGTTTAACAAATACATATAGAGACATGTGGAAAAGATTCAGAGCAAAATGCTCGGGATGAACTCATAACCAACTTTATTTTTTTTCTGGCAAACAGAAATAGTTCATATTGGTGGCCATCTTAACTTAGACTTAATATCAATAATAATCACAGAAGGAAAAAAAATAACAGAATGATACAAACTGTTTCCTTTGAAACAGTTTGCAAGTTAGTATGTCTTTCCAAAATGGGTTGCCAAGAAAATTACAGATTTAGGTTGGCCCTATTTACTATAAATCCTCTTTCCCTACTCTATTCCTTTTTTTTTTAATAAAACTAAAGTGAAGTCAGGAATTTACCAAACAAATGAGGGGAACTACAAATCATCTGTAATCTGTCTAACTAAACTAATCATCAATGGCCTTTACTGTTCTCCTAAAAACTGCTTTCCTAGAATCTCAACTTCAAACTCTATAGATTCACAGCACACTTTTCAAAGTGTGCTTAACGAAAGTGCACATTTTAAAACCAGGGGAAATTGAGGCTCTTATTCATCTGTTTTCTAAATACATCACTGGATGCTGCAGCAGAAACTTACATTCCTTGTCTCACTGCCAAAACAAGTGCTACCAGGACAGTGAAATTTAGCCCTTAACCTTCATTCCCAACTCAGTTTCTTCTGAGATTACTGCCCGTTAATGCACATTATGTCAATGGCAACACCTGATCATATATCCAGCAGGCAATGCTATCATTCTAAATGTAAGGATAGTAATAAAAACTTGCAATTCAAGGAACTACTATTTTTAAGGGTAAAATGATGTCATAACTGCTTGGTTGATCATTTCGCTTTTCCCAGTTTTCAAAGCTGAGCACTAGATACAGCCTATTTCCAAAAAAAAAAAAAAAAAAAAAAAACCACAGCCACAAACGTCAGCATGCACTAATTCACTGTATCTGCCTCCACTTTCAGCCTCTCCATTCAATTTTCTTCACACACTAATTTCAGCATGGAAGTGAGTAAAGGAGCCTCAGTGTGGGAGCGACTGGACATCGCTGAGAAAGTAAGTGGTACTGTGTGAAATTGACTTAAGCAAACTAATCTCCAGTCCACAGCAAAGCAGTCTCTTTTCTAACTACGTACTTTGTAAATGCTGCTTCTTGAGTGTTTATGCAAATAGGAGATGTACACTAAGAAACTCCGGCTTCTTTAAAAAAAAAAAAAAAATTTAAGGCAGGTGCCCTCCCGACAAACGCAGTTTGAAACCTCGGATTTTCTCAATTCCCATGCAGTGTGCTTAGTAAACAGCCTATGCTAACTTGAGTGACTATCCCAAACCCCTAGAATTCTGAGTATCCCAAACCCCTAGAATTCTCTCTGAGCACAGTAAAAGATGAACATCCCAGTTTGCAAATGGAGAAATGGAAGCAGGCATCAAAAGTCTCTCTCTCTCTCTCTCTCTCTCTCAGGCCTGTGCAGCAGTGGAGGAATAATCAGATTTAGGGCCATGTGCTAGGATTGCGTACAAACAGACACACAAACATACATAACATACATTTCAAGTGGCTGTGGTTCTTGGACTAAGTTACTGAAACCTAGAAAGAAACTTTTGCGTTCCTTAGCTAATATATACTAGAAGATCATTCCCAACAATTTCAGTAAGCCGTAGGCTAGACAGTAAGCTTCCAAGAAAATCATTAGTCCACTGTGATTAAACCAAAGAAGCCAAGACATTCAGAGATGAAGACGTCCAGAGAGGAGTTAAAAGCTTCGAGGAAGAGGAGTGTGCTCCAGACTCGGGAGCCAGCAGCGAAGCCTCCCAAGTTCGAAGATTCTGAGGGAGGGATGGGTTGAGAGGCACAAAGCCGAAACTGTTGGAGGGCAAGAGACAGCGGGGCTGAGGCGAGTAGAGGGACCCCAGACCATCAGGGCAGCGAGAGCGAAGCCCGGACAAGAAGATTTGGGAGGGATAACAAAGAAGCAAAGGAAAACTGGGGTCGGGAGTGCTGAAAGAACCCAGGCGTCCGGCGGAGCCTCCGAGTCCGGGAGGTAGGGATGAGAAGATGCAGGGATGAGCGCGCACCCGCACGCGAGAGAAAAAGGGGGGCGGGGGGTGCGTGCAAAGAGCCCAGCTAGGTTCCCTGTCCCTCTGCCCCCGGTGCAGATTGCAACTCCTTACCGCGCACCGCCTCGCCGCGCCGGGTCCCGGAGGCGGGGAGGTGGCTGATGATGGAGCCCCTGCGACTTCAGGACCCTGCCTCACCTTGTTTGCCGCGTCCCCGCGTCCCGCCGCCCGACAGCCCGCTGCTGCACTCCGAGGGCCAAAGAGCGAGTAGCGCGGCGCAGCCGGGGCTCCCTCCGGCTTGCGAGACACCGGCCCCTGCACCTCCGCAGCCCCTTGCTCGCCCTGGTCACTTCGCCCTCGCGCAGGCGGAGAGCAGGGACCCTAACCCGGACGCCGCTCCACTTATTTTCCAAAGTCCCCGTTCCCGGCTTTCCCGGAATGGGAGCTTGAGCTGCTGCGGCCGCAGCGGCAGAGCCTCCGCCTGACCTCACGGGGGGGGGGGGGGGGAAGGGGGCGGGAGCCCAGTTAAGGAGGGGAGGGGGGCGGGGGGAGCGAGCGCGCGGGCGGGGGAAACATGGCGGCGGGGGTGGCCCGGGCGGCGCCTGCGCGGGAGGCGGAGGGGGGAAGCTGGGGCTAGGACCGTGTGTAGGGTCCGAGCAGAACTCCTCCCCCACAGCCGGTGCGCGGCGCGGGTGGGCCCGGCCCCGCGGGGGCAGTGGGGGGTTGGGGGAACCGCCAAGTGGCCCTCGCGCCTCCGAAACCCGGACGCTCGCGTCTGAGCCCACATGGCCTCTAGTGCCCAGGAGGCAGGAGAGGTGAAAACTGTCAAGTATCCAGGGCCGGCGGCGCGCCCGCCCCGGGTTGGCCGCTCCGGGAGGAGGCCGGCCGTAGTCTCGGCCGCTCGGATTCACCCAGGGCCCGGGCACCGGGGCGTGCCCTGGAAGCGGGGCCGCTTCACCTCGGCGGGGCGCGCACCTCAAAATCAGCCTGCCCGTGCGCTGAGCGCTTCGCGGCTCCCCCCTCCCTCTGGGAGTGCGGAGTCTTAAGAAAGAGGAAGAGTAACAACGGATCCAGCAGTTTAACAGTTTACTGAGCGTTTACTATAAACCACGCGCTGAAGTGTTAATTCCCGTAACTCTCCCAGCTGCTCCACGAGGTTCACTTTATTCTCATCTCGGTTTTGCCAGTGAGAAAACTGAGGCGTAAAGGTCCAGCAAGTTGCGAAGGTGACAGAATTAGGAAGGGACAGAGAGCAGGACCCGGGATCCCAAGCGGTGTCGATGCCAGCCAGCGCCCAGGCTCTTAAACCGCCGGGCTCTACTGCTTGCAAACTGGTAGGACTGCTGCTATTCTGAGTCAGAATCTTGACTCTCCTCCCAGTTCGGTCAGCCTAGCCCCCAACAAAAACCCCAGTCAAGCCTGTTTTTCCCCCTTGCAGCTCTTCTATTCATTCCTTGCCTTCCGGAAGGTTACAGCCTGAGGCCACCTTCTTACACCTCTCCGTTTGCCTTGTCTCCTGGTGATTCCAGACTCCTCCTAGGAAAAATAATGGGCGCTTGCTGTAAACAGCCAGTTTACTCCCTGTTTTGTGTTTTCCTTAAGGAAGTAGCTGGGTGAGTGTGGGGACTGTAGTTCGTTATATTTCCTAATATTTCTCCCTTTGCCTACCAGTAAATGGAGCAGGGATCTGAGCCCTCAGCATTGCTGGCTTGGTATTTCAAATTCCATACGCTGAAATTCTAGCAGCGGGTTTTAGGTAACTTTGAAAATAATCAGCTACTCAAAGACTTTCTAGAACTAAAGATATGACCACATGGTTAGGCTTTATCAAACTGGTGAAGAGAAGAAACTGCAAATGCACATAGAATTTGCATGATTATCTTTTACCCGTCCGTATTTTCGACACAATTCATCTTTGTTAACCTGAATGCATTCGTTGGCTTCTCCACCATGCTTATTCATTAATTACCGTATACCTACATTACACACAAAATGCCTATTATGCCAAAAGCACCTGTTACAGAAGTTTACAGTCTCCTTGAGGTGATACGTTTAAAGCAATCGATTTCAGCATATGTTAAAAACCTGGCACGTAGGTTAAAAATAAATAAAAACTGAGTTGATACGCATCCAAGTCATTGCATCACCCCTGCCATAAAAAGGTTCAAGTGGGGTTGTTTTATAATAAATTCTCCAACAGAAAAGACAGGAAAATGGGATGATCAGGTGTGGCCCCAGCAGCCTTATTCACAGGAAGAGAAAACCCTTCATGGTGCATAGCAAGGAGAGGGTTAATTACAGAATCTGAATTTTAACAACCAGATGGGAATAAGATATTATAAATACACTTATTCTGTAGGAATGAGTTGCTGTTTGGGTTAGGATGTTTTGAAGATTTAATCTAGTGGACAGAGCACTACGTGACATTCTTAGCCCCATCAGCTCTCTGAGTGGGCTTTCCTGAATTTACAGTGGGGATCATAATGATATTGGCTGGACCTGCTCACTGCATTATCCTGGATTTCAAATCAAATAAAGCATGTGAAAGCACCTCGTAAACATGTAAAGAATATATGCAAATGTAAAGTGATGTTTTTATTTATATCAGACTGGCCACTACAAGCTAGCGATGTAATTATGAAGGATTTTACATGCTAACCTGTACCCAAAAATGTCAAGAACTAAAAAAAGCATTTGAAATACAATTGCATGGTAAAAATCTAAAGAATGGGGAGATACAACGGAGATTCAAGAAATGAGAAAACAAGTCAAAAGAAAATATTGGTACAAAGAATACAGAAAAGGATAATGGCTATTACGGACTAAATTGTGTCCCCCTCCTCAAAATTCATATGCTTGATCTTAACCCCCGATACATCAGAATGTAATCTTATTTGGCAGTGAATTCTTTAAAGCTGTAATTAAAATGAAATGAGGGCCTTACGGTGGGTCTTAATCCAACATGACTGTTGTCCTCGTAAGAAGAGGAGATCGGGACACATACCTGAGTATAACACAGAGAAAAGACCACGTGAGGATCCAGGGAGAAGTTGGCAAGCCAAGGAAAGAGGCCTCAGAAGAAACCAAGCTTGCTGACTGACACTTGGATCTCTCAACACGTAGCCTCTATGAGAACCGTGAGAAAATGCATTTCTCTCATTTGTTGTCGACGCCATCCAGTGTAACAAACTAATATATAATGGCGAACATTTAAAATTCCAGCTAGAGGATCCTCTGTATTCGTTATTGTTAATTGCTGCATAATGGCCCACCACAGACCGGGAGGTCAGCCTAAAAACCACACACATTTCCGTTTCCACGAGACCGGAGTCTAGGCATGGCTGAGCTGGGTGCACGGCTCAGGGTCTTACAAGGCTGCAAGCAAGATGTCAGCCGGGCTGCATTCACACGCGGAGCTCAGAGACCTCTTCCAAGCTCATTCACATTGTTATCTGAATTCAAGTCCTCATACTTGTCGGACTGAGACTCCCAGCACCCACGGGCTCGAGAGACTGCCCCTCTCCATAGGCAGTTGATAACATGGCTGTTGGCTTTGTCCAGTCAGCAGGCCAACTTTCACCTCCAGAAGGGACTTGAATTACACCTTCAAACTCTCTTCTCCTTTGTCATATAATGTAGCCTAACCATCAGAGTGACCTTAGCATATGCACAGGTCTCAACTACACTTAAGGGGAGGGGAATTTACGAGGCATCTACACCAGAGGCCAAGAATCTTGGAGGTCATCTTAGAATTCTGCCCACCACACTCTCCAGAGTTTTGATGGCACCAGTTTAATTATATATTTATAAAAATTCACCAAGACAGAGAAAACAGGGGCGCCTGGGTGGCTCAGTCGGTTAAGCAACTGCTTTTGGCTCAGGTCATGATCCTGGAGTCCTGGAATCAAGTCCCGCGTCAGGCTACCTGCTCGGCAGGAAGTCTGCTTCTCCCTCTGACCCTCCCCTTCTCATGCTCTCTGTCTTTTTTTCTCTCTCTCTCAAATAAACAAATAAAATCTTTCTTAAAAATCTCAAAAAAAAAAGAGAACATAGAGGCAGGTATGGAGACACACACACACACACACACACACACACACACACACACACACACACACACATGCATGCGCACCTACGCACTAAAGAGCAAAGTCATGGCAGAGGCCTAGTCCCTCAAGAAACATTTGTAAACATGCTGTGTGCCTAAGAGCTATGAAACCAAAGGACTGCGATGATGTTCACTCTGATTAAAGAACAAACGCAAAGTACGAGGACACATTTTTCATCTCTCTGCTCAATTTGTATTTCTCTGAAACACTCATCTCATCCATTACTGAATGGAACCAGTATTTATCAAGAGCCTGCAGGGTGTCTGCTTAGCCCTTCACTCCAAAGAGTGGAAAAAGGAACAGAATCAGGAGAAAGCTTTCTATTCTCTACTGGCTCGGAAACTAGTCCAGATAAGAAAAGTAGCCAAATACACACACACACACACACACACACACACACACACACACACACACTGTATAGTGTGGTGGAGGCAAGGTTGTGTGTTTAAACACAGAAATAAATACATACTTGCTAAGTGAAGAGAAACCAACATACTCCCACCCCCTTAGTCAGCTAATGAGCTCTAGAATAAGCGAGCCCTTAACTGGGCTTCGAGGAGAGGTCAAAGTCAAGCGGGAAGAGTCAGAGGGAGGAAAGGATCTAAAGGATCTGTACAGGTTTTCCAACATCAAGAATGACCCTAGCCATAAACTACTAACTTAGCGTGGGGATCTTTGAGAAGATTCTAACCCTGCCCTCTTCTGTCAAAACTTTTCAGAGCCAACTTCTCAGCCCAGCTTTTATGCACTTAATACTTACAGGAGCTCGAATGTGGAGGGTTAGGAATCAAAACTTTCCCAGGGACTCTGTAAGCATAAGGTTCTAAAAATAAAGCTATAGGAGGAGCTCCTCTCTCTGCCTCAGTGCTCCAGCCTATGTCCCGACTGTACAGAAAACTGCACCCACAGAAACCCCCACTGCCCAAAGGGTCCTCAAATGCTATGTCTCAACTGACTTCTTACTCCGTCTCTTCAAACAACACACAAGTTTCCCTTTTAACTTGCCCATTCGTAGCCCTCTGACTGCAGTCCTCTCTCCTTCATCCTTTCGTTCATACCAAAAGCTCATCATGGGGAAAGGCCCCGACGTGGGAACGAGCTTGGTGCCTTTGCAGAATGAAAGGAGGCCACTGATGGGAGGCCTGGGTAGAATATTGTCAGAGTTGAGCAAGTCGTGTGTGGCTACTTAAGGGCGTAGCTCCTGGCTGTACAGATTTTGTTCTGTAAGGAAATAGTTGTTAAACTATTTTTTTTCCCCCAGGGACGCTGGGGTGGCTCAGTCAGTTAGGCATCCACCTTCAGCTCAGGTCATGATCTCGGGGTCCTGGGATCCAGCCCGGAATCAGGCTCCCTGCTCAGCCTGCCTCTGTCTCCTCCGTCCTGCTCATGCTCATGTTCGTGCTCTCTTTCTCAAATAAATAAATAAATAAAATCTTAAAAAAGAAAAGAAAAAAGAAAAACACCAAGGCCACCGAGTACCAAGGGAGAAGAGGAGAACATGAGGAAGTTGGAGACGCCGCCAAAGGCTAGATCCTGTAGGGCCTTGCAGGCCACGGTGAAGTGTTTGGAATTGACTTCAAGTGCAAATGATACCACCGATGAGCTTTTAAGCATGAGAGCGAGAAGAGACATGTATGTTTCAGAATCACCATGGCTTCTCTGAGTTGGCGGTGGGCAAAAGCCAAGCTGAGAGAGAGACTGGGAAGAAGGCTGCAGTAAACAGACCAGTGACCATGCAGCTTCGAATAGGGTGGTGGCAGTAGAGACAGAAAAAAAGACAGATGGATTAGAGCTCTATTAAGGAGGATGATCCAGCAACTAGGAAGACCCATTCAGCTAGAGGAGAGATGATGTCATTTAATAAGATGGGGAAGATTGGAGCAACCGGATTTTGGAGGAGGTTTTTGGGGGGGAAGAGTGAGGGTTGTTGCCTGTAAAGTTCCTTTTGTCTGTGCGATATTCAAGGGGAAAACACCAGCAGGCAGGGATGTATGCATCAAAGGCTCAGAATAGATTCTCTGTGATGGACAGTCCTCATTGGCAGGCTTCTACACGAAACAGTGTATAAGGTGGTCTGTCTCCCCACCAACATGCTACAACATGATATACATAAAAACCTGGATGAATCTCAGAATGAGTGGTCTAAGTGAAAAATGCCACACACACAAGAAAGGTACATGATTTTATATAAAATTCTAGAAAATCCAAATGAATCTATAGGGACAGAAAGCAGATCAGTGATCGCCTGGGGATAAGAATAGGGAGTGAGAGGAAGTAAGAATGACAAAGCGGTACAAGGAAACTTTTTTTAAAAGATTTTATTCATGAGAGAGAGAGAGAGAGAGCAAAAGTAGGGTGAGGGTCAGAGGGGGAAGCAGACTCCCCGCTAAGCAGGGAGCCCAATGTGGGACTCGATCCCGGGGCTCACGGATCATGACCTGAGCCGAAGGCAGACGCTTAAAGACTGAGCCACCCAGGCGCCCTACGAGGAAACTTTTAATGGTTAATGGTATGTTCATTATCTCTACCGCAGTAATGGTTTCACCTGTATATACAAATGGCAATGTTTATCAAATTGTATACTTTAAATACATGCAGTTCCTTGTATGTTGCGTCTCTGTTAACAAAATGTCATATGCCTTGTCCCACTGCAGTGTCTCTATTTTATTCTCTTTCTGTGAATGAGAATACAAAAACAGGGATACGGTCAAGGCTCAGGAATGGATTCAAATCAGAGACCGGAAAGCTGGCAGGACTATCTCCATCTTTGTCTCTGTACATTATCGAGGTCCATTTCATTATTCTCTCTTATTACAGACTGGCATTTTATGCTTTCCCCGCTGCATGGTGGGACATGACTGGCCACAAATCCTTAGGTTATATCTCCTCTATTCGAGAGACCAACCAGATTGAAGCCAGGATCTCTAAAACTCAATTCCATAGTCCACTGGAGTGTCTCTGATTGGCCCTTTTTGTATCAGGTACGGACTTCTGGATCAATGAATGAATTTCTGGGGGCGCCTGGGTGGCTCAGGGGGTTAAAGCCTCTGCCTTCGGCTCAGGTCATGATCTCAGGGTCCTGGGATCAAGCCCTGCGTTGGGCTCTCTGCTCGGCGGGGATCCTGCTTCCCCCTCTCTCTCTGCCTGCCTCTCTGCCTACTTGTGATCTCTCTCTGTCAAATAAATAAATAAAATCTTAAAAAAAAAAAATGAACTAATCTCTGGCCTGAATGCATGGAATCTAAACTAGATGAGAAAAATCTTAGCCTAGCCATTAAGAATTTGGGGAAAGAGGGGCACCTGGCTGGCTCAGTCAGAGGAGCATGTGACTCTTGATCTCGGGGGTCATAAGTTCAAGCCCCACAATGGGCATAGAGCTTACTTAAATAGTAAGAATTTACTTAAAAAGAAAAGAATTTGGGGAAAGAGTCGTCATGACTTTAGTCACTACTGGAGCTTCACCTAGCTCCAAGAAGGTTTTGTTATTGGCAGCCAAGAGTCAAGTCCTAACTAAATTGTCTGGCATTTCTAATGACGGCTACCAGGGGAAAGCCAGACATATTAGGTAAGGAACTTCAATTTCTAAGGTCTCACGAACGAATTTCCCAATGCCTTCTCCTGCTACACAAATGTATTCGTGGTTTTCATTGTAAAGCCAGTAACACCGTGATTGGTGGAATATATAATAGAGGCATCCAGAAATTAGAGAAGGGAAGCCCCCATTCTTTACCTTCACCCTACCACAGAGTTTTCCGCCACACTGTCAAGTTAAGACCATTAAATAGAGAACAATGGGAACAAATAGAGCCCCAGACGTCAGCTTTTAATCAAATTAAGCAAAGAAAGGGTGCCTGGGTGGTTCAGTTGGTTAAGTGTCTGACTTCAGCTCAGGTCATGATCCTGGAGTCCTGGGATCGAGCCCCACATCGGGCTCCCTGCTCAGCGGGGAGTCTGCTTCTCCCTCTGACTCTCCCCTCTCTCATGCTCTTTCTCTCTGTCTCTCAAATAAATAAATAAAATCTTAAAATATTAAGCAAATAGCATATCATTCTCACCATAAGTAACCAAGCTGTTATAGTAAGGAATCTGGGATGCCACATACCACAAAAGGGCTCTGGAATTGTCCTGTAGCTTGAGTCTCCTGAAATGAAATTAACAGGTAACAGATTAAGCTATTCCAGGAGTTGTTAAAAAATATTTTTTAAAAAACTAAGAATACTATCACCTCAAACTAACATGTTAAAAGTCAGATTCACCCTCTTCTCTTTTCCCTCAACCAATGCCCCTCTTTCTGTCGATAAATGTATAATTCTTCCTGTCACCCAAGCTTGGAACCTCATCTCCCCATTCATTCAACGAGTATTTACTGAATGTCTCTCTTATGCAAGGTCAATGCTAAACTCTATGAGAGCCACAAAAAAAGATAAGATCTGGTCTCAAAAAGTATAAAATCATTTTGGGGAGATACATCGAAGCTCAGGTAACCTCTATAGCAGCTGTGTGTGATAAGTGCCTGCAAGCAACGGGAATTCATATAAACACCGTTTGTTGTATCTATTGATATGGATGTTGGATATAAGATCTCAGCATCAGGAATTAGGTTAAATACATTACATAAGTATATAATTGAATAATCCACAGTCTTTCAAAATGATACATGATTTTAGGTATTGAAATGGAAAGATGTTCACAATAGGTTACAAAACAGTATGTATGATATTATCATGATACACACATATATATACATACAGAGAAAACTACACAATAAAATAGTACCAGTGATTAATCACTGCTGTGGAGGAATATAGGTATGACTATACTCTTTTGTTTGTTTGTACTTTCTGATTTTTCTGTACTGAGCATGGAAGAAGAAAATAAGGTGATTTTTTTTTTTTCTAATAAAGAGAAAAGGCTTCAGAGAAAATTTGATGCAAAGTCATGTTTTAGCCATGACATTTCTAAGGGGGACTATATCCACTAGAGATAAAAAGTAGAGTAGTTGGGGCACCTGGCTAGCTCAGATGGTAGAGCACGTGACTCTTGCTTGATCTGAGGATTGTGAGTTCGAGCCCCACATTGGGTGTAGAGAATACTTAAAAATAATATCTAAAAAAAAAAGGTAGAGCATTTAATCAGAAGATGTCTATATAGAGATGGTAGTTAAAACAATGGAAACAAGAAAACTCGGGGGAACTGAGTCTCTCAGAAGTCTTAGGTGCCAGTTGAGAGACCAAAGAACAATGGAAAACAAAAGAGGTCACCTCCCCGTGAGAAACAGAAAAATATCGGAACCGAAGGAGAATCAGGTGTGCTAAACATAGAAGAGAGAGTGGAGGGGCACACGGAAACACTCTCCAAGTCGAAGTGTCCAGAGTGAGTATTAAATTTTAAAGCTTAAGATGCCTTTTAAAAAATTTACCATGGTATTACCATATAAAATAGTGTCATCTTTATCAAATGTATATCTAAATATGTCACTTACCAGTTCAAAATTGGGCTTCTTTTTCGCACATAAGAACCACAGACATCATGAGACCAACGCTGGAAGGGAAAGCAAAGACCCTTTTGTCTTGACCCTTGATTTTCCCAATGAGCAAAGTGAGGCCCAGAGAACGAAACTCATTTGCCTTGGGTCACCCAGCCAGTGACTTAAACAGAGTTCAAAGTTTTCGGCTGTCTGGGTAAGGGACTGCAGGAGCTTTGGTAAATGAATCCTTAGATATTGTGTTAAACTCCCGTTGTCAGCAGTTTCAAGTTTCCTCCTTTTCCAACCTTTTCCTTCCCTGGAGCTCTGAATGGCCTACTCTGTTCCCCCTCTCTCCACCTTCCCCTCTCCTTTCTCCTGACCCTGTTTATTTTTGGGGTAACTGCTCCATTTTGCCAGGTCTCTGTTATGATCACCATAATAGAAACACCCTCTTCTTGCCATCCTAGCAAACAGCTTCTCCTTTTACCAAGACTCAATTTAAGGGTCATTTTCCCTAACAAGTGTTTTCTGTCCGCCCAAGTGGTAATGCACACACACGTGTGTGTGGTGGTGAAAAGCAAAGTTTACCTGGGTGAGCTCTGCCACTCACTGCCACCTCAGGCAAATTACTGAATCTCTTTTTGCCCATTTGCAGTATTGAGTAAAATGGGAGTACTATTCATTCCTTATCTATAGCATTCTCCTAAAGGTTGAATAAGTCGTTATACATAAATACACTTAGAATAGTGCCCGGTCCACAGGAAGGGCTACATAAGTCTTGGATATCATTAGCTAGGACCTACTCCTCTCATCAGCATAACAGTAACACCTTCTGGTATTTCTAACACATCTGCCTCTTCTTACTAGACTGTAAACTTCCTGAGGTCAGGGATGATGGCGATAACAAGTGTTTAATAAATGCTCAGGGGGGTCAATAAATGACTATGTCTAACAAGCAAGTAATCCCTCCTCTAAACAAGCTAGGCCCGAAGTAAGACTGTTACAAAAACGTAAGAAGGGAATAAATCAATGTCTGTACATCCTTGCTTTCAATAGTAAAACCCTGCAAGTACATTTGAGTCAATGTCCATTTACAAAATGCTCACACAGTTGTTCAATTCTGTTAGTCAAGGGAATGTAGAAAGCGGGGATGTGCTCTTCTATCACATCCTTGGGAAAACAATCTCAAAACTGCTTTGCAAAGGGCTTCCATTGCATTTCTTCCATGCCTGCCAGTGAGCTCTCCTAAACACTTTCTAACTCGGGCAAGCCTTTTACCTTCGCTGACTCTTCCCTCATCCCTAAATGGGATAATAACACTCATTACCGAACATTTGACAAACTGCGATGACTCATGAATTAATGTTACTAATGTACTTCAAGATGAAATGGGCTACGGAACTGCAAACTATTATTGCTGGGGTTCGCCATCTTTATCGTTAGCAATGGCGACTGTGGGTATGAGAACTTTGTTTACAAGGGGGCTCAGCTTCCATTTCTTCAGGTTAACTTTCTTCTGATATAACATGGCATTTCCTTCTTATGGGCTTTGCCTTGCTTTCAGGGGCAAAATAGGCAGCAAGAACTCCTTGGGAACAACAGGTCCACCTTCATAAACATGACAGTGTTAAGGATCTCCTCTCATTGTTAGGTGGGACTCGAACAGCACCTGATCGAGGTTCTTCCTTCAATCCCTCATCCCCAACAAAGTCTCCATGGCACCTACAGATGTTGATTTTTTTCAGTAACTGAACTGATTCGATTCAAAAGCTAAACACGCCCTAACTTGCAGTGATGACACCCACTCCCCACCCCCCGTGCCCCCCGCCATGCTCACCAACAGCCACAGCACACATTAGCCATGTCTCCTGACTAGCCTCGGACTCTGCTAACATAGGCAAATTAAAGAAATCTAGAGCAGGGCCAGCCCCAAATGTCAGCCGCAGATGCAATTTTACATTCTTGAGTAGCCATTTTGTAAAAAGTAAAAAACAAGCAAACAAAAAACAGGTGAAATCAATTTAATAATAAATATATTGTACCTAATTAAAGAAAACAAAACACCTTTAACATGCAATCATTACAAAAGACAATTAATGAGCTATTTTACATCCCTCTTTTTTTGGACCAAGTCTTTGAAATCTGGTGTGTATTCACACTTACCGTGCATCTCATTCCGATGAGCCACATTCTAACTGCTAGATAGGCACGTGTGCCTAATGGCTACTATGTTGGAGAGTACAGGTCTAGAGAGCTGGTTTATTGATGTAGAGTAATCTGAAACTACATACACATATACACACTCACACACACACACATGAAATTATATATATAAAATATACCACACAGGGGTACCTGGGTGGCTCAGTGGGTGAAGCCTCTGCCTTCGGCTCAGGTCATGATCTCAGGGTCCTGGGATCGAGCCCCGCATTGGGCTCTCTGCTCGGCGGGGAGCCAGCTTCCCCCTCTCTCTCTGCCTGCCTCTCTGCCTACTTGTGATCTCTCTCTGTGTCAAATAAATAAATAAAATCTTTAAAAAATAAAATAAAATGAAATGAAATAAAATAAAATATACCACACAAAAAAATACCACAGAACGATCTCTAGCCCTACTCCCCTCACACAACACCCTAGGAGTGCAGGAAACAACATGGGAAATGTGGTAATTTTTTATTGTCTACACATTAGAGGTTCCACTACGTACCGCTAATAAGCCACAATGGCATCACGTGGTAATATGTTACAAAAGTAAATGTTATGTAAATTATTAAAGGATTCGGACTGCACGTACAAGACACTGTTACATTTGGGACCAATCCAAAGAGAAGCGGGCACCAGGAATGACCTACTGAGTGTATCAAGTGTAGACCAGAGGACATTTTTTAAACAACAGCAATGCTTGTCTGAAGTTGTGAAGATTTGGAATCACAGAAGATTTTTAAGAAAAACAATTTATATTCCTCTCAAGTATATAGAGAAATGCAAATTAGACTGGCAAAGAGTTGGTAGAAGCCCTTGACAGACCTGCTCTATTAATCAGAAAGTCAGCCAAGCGATGGGTCCAAGTCCTCCCACACACCGATTCCTCCGTCTAGGCACACCATTTCCCAGGCCATTCTCCTCAACAATTTCTCCTACTCTTCAGGTCTCAGCTTCGTGGTTTTCTCCAGAAGACCCCTCCTCATATTCTAGACCACAATGGGCATTTCTCTGCCATTCCCAGAGTATGCTGGTACTCCTCAAATCATATCCTCCCACGAATGCAAACCCTTATTCGTCTTCTTACTAGAATGTAAGCCCCGTGAAGGGATGGACCAGCTCTGTCTCCTTTGTTGCTGGATCCCAGTGTTTCAGATAAAGCCTGGCATATTGGTAATGCACAAATACTGTTGACCGAATCTATTGACTCAAGGCCCTAAGTAAGTATGTTACGTGAAGGACTGACTATATTAGCATACCAATTATACCTAAAAGAGTACATCGACAGGGTTTATTCTTTTACATACCTTATACTCTCCTGATACCATCTTGTTTATAATACTGATGTTTTTGGCAATGCTTTTATTTTTCCATAAAAAGGGCAAAATCTCAGTCTCAGTCTAAATGTTCTCAGATTTGCAAGCAGTCAACGACACTTTAATGAGGCTCTACTGTATTCTGATTAGATTGTCCTTGAAACTTCATACCAGCCACCTCATCTTAAGGATTAAAATTTCAGAATATGATTTATCTACCTAACGTGAATGATTTTAAACTAGGCATCTCTTTTGGATTCAAGCCCCATGTACTTTAACTACCTAAACACAGAGTTTTGGTATACATCCCACACTCATACATTCAAGATAGAGGAAATTGCATTTTGATGGCATTCAAATTTTTCTGCTACCTTTCTGAAAAAATACTTTTGAAAAAGATTTTATTTATTTACTTATTTGAGAGAGAGAGCATGAACACGGTAGGGGGGGCAGAGGGAGAGGGAGAAGGAGACTCCCTGCTGAGCGGGGAGATCGATGCGGGCCTCGATCCCAGGACTCCGGGATCATGACCTGACCTGAGCTGAAGGCAGATGCCTATCTGACTGAGCCACCCAGGTGCCCCTGGAAAAAATACAATAGTTTAACAACTATTTCCTTACAGAACAAAATCTGTACAGCCAGGAGCTACTCCCTTAAGTAGCCACACACGACTTGCTCAACTCTGACAATATCCTACTTAGGCATGTAGCCTCATGCGTGTCAGCGATGTCCTGACCTCTTCCAAACCTCCCACCTCCCTCTTCACCCCAGCCTCCTCAGCAGCCTTCACTCGCCATTCTTTGGAATGACATCCGCTGCTGTCTCCCCGATTATTCTTACTAATGATAGCTCAGATCTGGCGAATGCTATGGTGCACCAGACACAGAGCTAAACCCTTTGCAAACATGATCTCGTTTAATCCTCGCAACAATCCTGGGAGGCAAGTGCCACCGGTGTCCTCGTTTTAGAGGTGCAATCTGAGGCACCGAATGTTAAACCACTTCCCTAAGGCCTCACAGTGATTGAGCCGCAGAGCTGGGCTTCCGTCTTGGGCAGGGTGGCTCCGGAGTCGACATTCCATCATCTTTTTATTACTTTTTAAAGATTTTTATTTATTATTTATTTGACATAGAGAGAGAGAGATCACGAGTAGGCAGAGAGGCAGGCAGAGAGAGAGGGGGAAGCAGGTTCCCCGCCGAGCAGAGAGCCCGATGCGGGGCTCGATCCCAGGACCTTGAGATCATGACCTGAGCTGAAGGCAGAGGCTTTAACCCACTGAGCCACCCAGGCGCCCCTACATTCCATCATCTTGATGGAAAGGTGGACACTCTGGAGCCACCCAGGGGAGGGCTCCCATCTGCCTTGCTCTGGCTTTCTCAGCACAATAGGGAAAAAATGATATTATTTTTACCCAAGATACCTGGGTATATAACACATCATTGCGTTGTATGCCTTCAACTTAGGCAATATGTCAATATGCCTAATCAAGTCAATATGTCAATCAAGTCGGAAAAAGCCTTTTTTAGAGATACCTGGGAGGATGTGGAGAAAGGGGAACCGTCTTACACTGCTGGTGGGAATGCCAGCTGGTATAGCCACTCTGGAAAATGGTATGGAGGCTCCTCACAAAGTTAAAATTAGAGCTACCTTACAGTCCAGCAATTGCGCTACTGGGTATTTACCCCAAAGATACAGATGTAGTGAAAAGAAGGGGTACCTGCACCCCAATGTTCACAGCGGCAGTGTCCACAATAGCCAAATTATGGAAGGAGCCGAGATGCCCTTCAGCAGATGAATGGACAAAGAAGATGTGGCACATATACACAATGGAATATTATTCAGCCATCAGAAAGGATGAATACCCACCATTTGCATCGACATGGATGGAACTGGAGGGGACCATGGTAAGTGAAGTAAGTCAAGCAGAGAAAGATAATTATCATAATGGTTTCACTTATATGTGGAACATCACCAATAGCACGGGGGACCATAGGGAAAGGGAGGGAAATCCAAGGAGAAATCAGAGAGGGAGATGAACCATGAGAGACTACGGACCCTGAGAAACAATCTGGTTTCAGAGGAGAAGAGGGTGTGGGGAGGGGGTAATGGAGTGATGGGTATTGAGGAGGGCATGTGCTGTGATGAGCACTGGGTGTTACACTTAACTAAGATCACTGAACACTGCATCAAGGACTAATTACGTACTATACAGTGGCTAACTGAACATAATAAAAAATTTTTAAAAAAGATACTTGAGTATATAGATACAATGACAAAGAATGCTGAATAATTTTTTTCAATATAAGTTTCCCCATCATTCCTTAACCTAAACTCTACCTACGTTCTTATTTATTTGGAAATCACTATGATAGCTTTTTTCCAACGCAAAAGTTATATATAGAACATTTATTCCCACACTCCTTGTTATTGGCTGGTTTTTTTCCCCCTGTTCCAACTTCATCTAAGAACTGAGTTAGAGGCATGGGAAGAACAAAATTTTTGACCTGGAAAGGACCTTAGAGAAGATCCAACCTCTCCAATTTACAGGTGAAGATTCCAAGGTCAAGACTGAATAGGCCAGGCCTTTAGTTAATTAATTCACTAATTCTGCATGTACTTATTGAGTAGCCACTACCTATTCTACATAATAGATAGATTCTACATGGTGCAAAAGAGCCAAAGTATGCCTTTAAAGCTTATATACTAGCAGGGAGAGTAAGATAATAATCAGGCAAACAACTGAATAAATAAGATAATTCCAGGTAATAAGAAGTGTTATGAAAAAAATAAAACAGAAATGGGATAGTGAGTGGGCGCCTGGGTGGCTCAGTCGGTTAAGCATCTCCCTTCAGCTCAGGTCAAGATCCCAGGGTCCTGGGATCGAGACCCATCTCGGGCTCTCTGCTCAGCGGGGAGCCTGCTTCTCCCTCTCCCTCTACCCCTCCCCTCTCCTCATGCATGCTCTCTCTCTCTCTCTCTCAAATAAATAAAGAAAATCTTTTTTAAAAAAAAGAGAAAGAAATGGGATAGTTAGTGATCTGGGATGGGAGGAGGCTACTTCGGAAGGAGTGGAGAGCAAAAACTGCCCTCAAGAAGTAAAATTTGCACAGAGCTCTGACTGATGAGAGGAAGACATCCAAGCAAAGATCTGAGGGAAAATCATTCCAGGGAGGGAATGGCAAGTGAAAAGCCCTGAGATGGAATGAATTTGGTGCATTGGAGGAATAGAAAAACAGTGATTATAGCTGAAGAATAGTAAATTATCAGCCAAAGGTAGGGCATGACGTTATGAAAACAGCATCATGTAGATAAAAACAAAATCATTTAGGGCCTGTGGGCTGTGCCAAGAAATTTTAATATTATTCTGATTGCAGTAAGAAGCCATGGGGAAATTGGGAGCAAGGCAGTGATATGATCTTAGTATTTTATTTTTTTAAAGATTTTATTTATTTATTTGACAGAGAGATAGAGCCAGAGAGCACAAGCTGGGGGGGTGAGGGGCAGAGGCAGAGGGAGAGGGAGAAGCAGACTCCCCGCTGAGCAGAGAGCCCAATGCCCAGGACCCTGGGATCATGACCTGAGCCGAAGACAGATGCTTAACCGACTGAGCCACCCATATGCCTCTGATCTCAGTATTTTAAATGATAACATTAAGTGGTGCTAGAACCTTAAGTCAGAGTATGACAACAGCTATAACTTCTCATTAGGGTTCAGGGGTTTACAGAATTCCCTGGCCATGAGTTGAATTCGTTGAACATCGATGCTTTGAGAAAAAAAGGGACATTTTTAGAAATCATAACAGTTACTTTCATAGTAATGGCCCCACACTGAATCGCATCTCCCGCTACCCATTACCCTCCCGTAGCCCTCTACCGCATTGACTCTGTTTGGCCTCCCACATTGACTCTACGACTTTCCTGGCCCATGTACACGAGCCAACAAGTCACAAACCAAGGCTTGAAAAGCATTTAGGCACGGGAGCTTGCTCTCCGTCGCCGCTGGCGGAAGGCAGCAACCATGTGAAGTTCAGGCTAGCCTGCAGGAATGTGAGTGACACTTGGCCCAGTTACTTCCATCACCCCTGCTGATACCGAGCTAACTACCGCCAGACATATGAATAAGCCCAAGCCCGGGAATAGGGCATGCCAACACCGAGTGCAGCAGGGACCAGCCATCCCAGCTAAGCCCAGCCCACACGACCAGCACACAGGAGAGTAAGCAAATCAAAGACTGTTGTTTGAAGCCACTAAACTCTGGGGTAACTTATTATGCAGAAATGGGTAACTGAGACAGCTATATAGATAGAATTCCATTTTAATAAGCTCAAAAGCGTATCAAAATTTGTGCATTACCATATCTAAACTACTTTAAGTTATGCTTTATAAAAGCACTCAGTTTCAAAGGTGCTTAAGGCTGTTTAACTGCCTTAGAGTCACACAATGCAAATGATACAATATTTTAGAAACCATTGATTAGTAGACTTATTGTGATGAGCACTGAGTAATGTATAGAGTTGTTGAATCACTGTATTGTACACCGGAAAGTAATATAACACTGTATGTTAGTTATACTAGAATTAAAGTTTTTTTTAAAAGGGAAAAAATTATTAATTAACCAATTAACAAATCAATAAAAACCATGATTAATTCACCAATATATTAATATTAGTGAATCCTGTACATATATCCAAATTTTGTTAGTATACATAAAACATCATTCCAAATGGGATGCATATGTATTAGTTTAAGTGGTTATTTCTAGGGAAGGGACTTGTAAATTGACTTCATTCATACAATTTCCTTTTCTTTTTTTTTTTTAAGATTTTTATTTATTTATTTATTTAACAGAGAGAGAGATCACGAGCAGGCAGAGAGGCAGGCAGAGAGAGAGGGGGAAGCAGGCTCCTGGCTGAGCAGAGAACCCGATGCGGGGCTCGATCCCAGGACCCTGAGATCACAACCTGAGCCGAAGGCAGAGGCTTTAACCCACTGAGCCACCCAGGCGCCCCCAATTTCCTTTTCTTTAATTCAATTTTTGAATTATGAATAATTTTACAAGGTTCGAAACCAAAAAATGATAAAATCATATCCAGCAAAAAAGTATTTCCATTTCTGTCCCATCTACCTACTACCACCATCCCACATAACCATTATCATTCCTTTCTTATGTATCTTTCCAGAGTTTCTTTATGATTTTTTGTTCAAGAACTAAATCATTAGGGCGCCTAGTGGCTCAGTCGGTTAAGTGGCTGCCTTTGGCTGAGGTCAGGATTCTGGGGTCCTGGGATCCAGCCCTGTGTGGGGCTCCCTGCTCTGCGGAGAGCCCGCTTCTCCCTCTGCCCCATCCCCTTGACACTCATGCTCACTCTCTCCTGTGCTCTCTCTGTCAAATAAATAAATAAAATCTTAAAAAAAAAAAAGAACTAAACCAGCAAAAACATATACGTATGGATTTTAAAGTAGTAAATGGGGCAATAAAGGGAAGATATAGTGGTATTTGTTACAAGAGAACACTTTCTGCACAGTATATTTGCCTTCTCTTTACTATCAACTTTTGGTTGGGTTTTATTAACTAACTTAGTTGAAGAAGGATTTGTTGAGTTTTCTCTGGAACACAATTCTCAGTGCTAGCCACATATGTATCCCATATAAGAATGTCAGCAATATACTACAGTGAAACCAAAAACAGGTTTTAATGGATGACTTAAGTTCCACAATAAACTAATTTGACAAATGGTAGTTATTCTCTATCCTAGAAATTGAAATTTTTCCACTGAACATATTAAAGGAAATTGAATATTTAGAAAACAGCAGATCAAAACATAAACAGCTGGAAAGAGCCAACGTGAAGTCAAAGAACAGAAAAATGTAAGAAACTTGAGAAAACAGTTTGAGGAATGTCCATAGTTACTAGCTTTCAGCCACCAGGAAGATGTCCAACCAAAACTAAGATTTAAGTGCCTTCAGGGAAAAAAAGAGTTTCAACATTTAGCAGCTTAGTTACTAAGAGAGTATCTGACGTAAATTCACAGGAGAACCACTCATATGTTAAATTACCTCATATACTACTCCATTCTTCAGGCTTGTAAGTGTATTGGTGATGTGATGGACCCGAATGCATTTTAAAACAAAGACCACACAGGAATTTTAATATTAACTCGCATTGAGTAACACGCTAAATAACGTATGTCCCAGGAGGACTCACAAGCCGAAGCAACCACACAGCATTATGACGAGCAGAAAGCCAGAAGGCAGGCTTGGTCAGCCATGAGATCACCACTCGTATTCTTGTATCCCCCATTCCTGGCGTTTGAAAAAACTTCCACAGCTGAAATCAGTTCAAACAAATATGTCCACGATGTCTCTTAACATCCTTTGGAGTTCAACATTTCATTTCACGGGACTACTTTTCCACACATCATAGTAACTATGGTCAGGTTCTGATGTCAAAGGCAAGCAGGTCTTGGGGCGCCTGGGTGGCTCACTCCATTAAGCGTCTTCCTTTGGCTCAGGTCATGATCTCAGGTTTGTGGGAGCAAGTCCTGCATTGGTTTCCCTGCTTAGTTGGGAGTCTGCTTCTCCCTCTCCCGCTCCCTCTGCTTCCCCCCCCAACTCGTGTACTCTCTCCCTCTCTCTCTCTCAAATAAATAAAGTCTTAAAAAAAAAAACAACCAAGCAGGTCTTAAAAGTAGATATTTTCAAAATGCAGTTAATATCTAAAGTTTTCCAACTCTGTGACTTTTTTCTATTATCCTTGTGATAGAACCAGGTGGGAGAAAAGTATAGAGATCCTACCAATGGAATAGTTTCAAAGGAAGCATGATGTAAGCAGGTGATACCCTTCAATGGAGTAAAATTCATGTAATTCATATTAGACAACCGTGTAAGGGTTCCAGAGAAATAGTCCCAATAAGATCTATAGAGAAAGGGGTGTCTGGCTGGCTCAGTCAGTGGAGCATGCAACTCTTGATCTCAGGGTTGTAAGTTCAAGCCCCACATTGGGTGTGCAAATTACTTAAAAAAGAAAGCCTTCAGGGTTGCCCAGTCAGTTAAGCGTCTGTTGCTTGATTTCAGCTCAGGTCATGATCTCAGGTCATTAACTTGAGCCCCTCGTTGGGCTCTGCACTGAGCATGGAGCCTGCTTGGGATTCTCTCTCTCACTCTCCCTCTGCCCCTCCTCCATGTGTGCTTGCTCTCTCTCAAAAAAAAATTTTTTTTTAAGATTTTATTTATTTATTTGTCAGACAGAGAGAGAGAGCATAAGCAGAGGGAACAGCAGGCAGAGGGAGAAGCGGGCTCCCCACTGAGCAGGGAGCCCAATGTGAGACTCAACTCCTGAACCCTGGGATTATGACCTAAGCCGAAGGCAGATGCTTAACTGACTGAGCCACCCAGGTGCTTCCTGCCAAAAAAAAAATCTTTAAAGAATAAAAAATAGGGGTGCCTGGCTAGCTCAGTCAGTAGAGTATGTGACTCTTGGTCTTTGGTTTGTGAGTTTGAGGCCCATGTTGGGTGTAGAGATTACTTCATAAATAATAAAAAAATCTTAAAATATAATGAAATAAATAAAGACACACAGAGAGAGAGAGATTTAAGGAATTGGCTCCCACAATTGTGGAGGCTGGAAGGCTGGAGACCCAAAGAACAGTTTATGTTTAAGCTCAAGTCAGTCTGCCGGCAAAATTCTTCCTTCCTGGTGGCAAGCTAATTTTTGTCCTAAGGCCTTCAACTGATTAGATGAGGCCCACTCACATTATGGAGACTAATCGGCTTTACTCAAAGTCGACTGATTTAAATGTTAATGTCATGTACCAAATATCTTCACAGCAACATCTAGAATAATATTTGACCAAATATCTGCATACCATGGCCAAACCAAGTGGACACATAAAATTAACGACCGCAGTAGCTAATCTTCAACAAATATTTGAATAATACAGATGTTCCTGGGAAGTGGTACATAAATAGGGTTCTTATAGATAGAAGCCCCATGTGACTTCTCAAACTAAGGTTGCTTTCAACCTGCAGCTTGACCCTGTTAGTTCCTGAGGCAATTAAGAAGGGGCATACAACAATGCAATAATTGGTAGCTTCAGTGACCCTAGGCTCACCCTGGAGGACTGGTGGTTGAGAGAAGCATCACTCTTCTTAACCTGGTGGACGTGAAGAGTGAGCATACTCACACCTAGTCATTCTTCTAATCCCCACTGGCTTTGTTCAGTCTAGAAAAGTGGCCTCCTACCTTGGATTCTTGCTTTGCAATCCAGTTCCTCAATTTGAGGCTCAATCCCTGCCCTAAATCTCAACTTACTTGACCAGAACCCAAGCGCTCCCTTTACCCTAAACTGGGGCTGCTTCAACCTACCAACAGCAACCATCGGCCTGACTCCAAACATCGCTACATGGCTGTTCTTCAAGACGGAGCTTGCAGTGTCCCTTTGAACACTCAATTTGGGTTCTGTACCCAATTCCCATGTGTGGGGGGTGGGGGGGTGGTCTCCCTCACACCAACAAGCAATTCTCCAGACAGCGGCTAGGTTTCCTACAATTAAACTCAATTCCGACACTATTTACCCAGAGATAGCATCAGTTTTCACAAGTTAAGGGTTCACTCCCACAAGACTGCCCCCTCAATGTCAGGTTATCACCAGTGCTTCTGACCGACCAGCTATAGATTGTGCAAGTCTAACTACATAGGCATGATTGGTTAAATCATTGACTACTGGTGATTGATTCAACCTCCAGGCCCTCTCCCCTCCTTGGAGGTCAAGAGGTCAGGGCTGAAAGTTCCAACCCGCTAATCACAAGGTTGGTTCACCTGGCAACCAACCCCCATCCTTAGGTGTGATCCCAAAGTCATTTCAATGAGATAAAACAGACATCTTTATTGCTCTCATTACAGGAAATTCCAAGGGTTTTAGGAGCTCCATGCCAGAAACAGGGAAGACCAAATATATATTTCTTATTAGAAATCACAATATCACAACTCTATTTAGAATTCTTTCTCCCCAGCACCCATTCCCTTTCAATTTCCTTATCCTTGGGAGCCAATATATAGACTGTTTAGTTCTCTTATTTTTTTCCTGTTCTTCCTCGGGTTCCATGACTTCCCCACCAGACTCAACCAGCTTACACAGGTTATGGCAGTAGATGAAAAGGAAAAAAATAAAAATAAACGTGAATGATTCAGTAGTAATATGAACAATCCCACTTATCCATTTCACAAGGTAAGATTGACAAATATTTTTATAGAACTGAGTACATCCAGGTTTGAACATGGATTCAGCTTATGAAACTGAATGAAGTTCAGGACGCCTGGGTGACTCAGTTAAACATCTGCCTTCGGCTCAGGTAATGATCCGAGGGTCCTGGGATCGAGTCCCATGTCAGGCTCCCTGCTCAGCAGGGAGCCTGCTTCTCCCTCTGCTTCTCCCTCTGCCCCTACTGCTGCTCATACTCTCTCTCTCTCAAATAAATAAATAAAATCTTAAAAAAAAAAAAAAGAAACTGAACCAAGAAAACCTCATTTAAATTGGAGTTGGGAGGCCAGAAGGGGGCACTCTCACATGCTACCACTATTGGGAAATTACAGACCCCCCCATCAAAAAGAAGAGTACCTTACATTCACTATAGGAAGAAGCCTACTTGACTATTCCAGCAGGAGGAAAAGATTTCTCCTTGCCCAACAACAAGCTCAGCCAATAAAAAATGACCACAAGTGACCCAATGAGAAACCATCACCACCCGGAACTCTCGCTTTCCTCCAAAGTACTTTTGCTCCAAGAGCCCCTCCCAACTTCCTCCTTTTCTCTACAATTCCTCTCCTTTGTTCTCTGGTCTTACCTGTGGTTTGCCATAGCTCGCATTACCCCGAATTGAAATTCCTCTGCTATTCCCGAATCAACCCATTTTGCTGGTAAAATAAATGGGCTGTTTTACTTTTGACGAGCTGAATCTCGTAGAACAAAACTCTGAAAAGTGTACATTATAAACAATAATACAGTCATGATATTTCTGCTAATGAGTCTTGGTTATTTTACCCCTATTGCAAAGGGACTTTCTTCGTATTGGAATCACATATTCTAAAATTATGATCTTAACAGGAAAATGAGCTACAAAAAATATTTTTAAGTGAAAAAAATAAGAAAAACTGAATATAAAATTAATTTTAAAACACCTATTAAGCATATTAAACTAGATTGTCCAAGAGAACCTAGTTTGTATAGTGAGCACCTCTGAAAAATAATTTCTTTTCAGCTAACGTACATTTTTAAAAATACTAGATGACAGTTTTAATATTAGCTTATATTGATATCTCTAACTATTTGATATTTACTATTCATTCCTGGCTTTTTTTTTTTTAAGTATTGATGTCTTTATCATCCCCAAATGGACTGTTAGCTCCCTAAGGGCAGCAAACCATGTCAAATTTTTATTGGTTAGCACTCACCTCCTCCCACCCCACCCTCACCCTCAGCCATTCTGTCTGACTGCTACAGAATTCAGACCTGAACAGGTGTTAGGAGCCCATTGGGCAGGAAAACAGGATGAAGAGGGTAGTCCTCTCACCCGAGACAATAGGAAACTCTGGGGCCATAGTGGTTAGGTAAGCCGGAAGGGATGCTAGCCAGCCGACATCCAAATGCCAAAGAGCAAGTTAGAGAAAAGAGCAAATCCTGGAGGCATCAGAGATGGGAACGATCAAAATCAGAGTACACAGCCAAAGGAGAGAACGAGGGAGACAAGATCTAGCAAAATCCAATCAGGACTAATTAGGGGCAAGAGAAGCTGCAGGGATCAAGTCTTATAGCTATTGGAACTGGCTTCAAAGGCCCACAAGGGAGTGTTGAAAAGAAGGGTAGGTAACTCAGCCCAATGTAAAGACGAATGGGGTAGATTCATCTTTCCTATGGTGCCTTTCACATAGTAAACTGTCAGTTAATATTAACTGGGCTAGTCAAGCGGCAATTAGTTACACACCATCCGGGTGGTCTGAAAGTTAATGTGGCACATTAGCGTGCACGAGAATAAAATAGATCAAAGTTTTGAGCACACCTCTAAGTCATGGGACTTTTTTATGATAGGAAAATGAGAACTGCTTCAGAAGTCTGCAAGGCTCACAACAGCTATGATGAGTCACATGGAAGAAAAAAGGAAAGGAAAAGAAGATCCTAGTTAATGACTACCAATGCATTACCAGGTGCCTCGATGGATTTGGCTGAATTCAATCCTTCCAGGCATAGGAGGTCCTCTCGATTTTACAGTTGAGGAAACTGGAGAAAGGTTAAGTACCTTTCCTGAGGTCACATGGTCAGGATTCAAATGCAAATCTATCCGATTCCAGAAGCCATGCTCTTTTTGACTATTCCACCCTCCACCTTATGAACCAGGTTGGGAAAGGGCGCAGCCGAGTCTAAGTAGAAGATCTGAGAGATCTGGTATCATGTCCAGAGCAGGGCAAGGGGGATCCGCGAAGGAGAGGACTAGGTCACTCCTTGAAAAGAGACTGCAATTCGACAACACTCTTTGTAACTTGCTTTGGTTGACCTGCAGTAACCAAGCGATGGTCCCGGTAGCAATAGCTACTACTGAAAATCTGTGCACTAATGGCCTGTGCTAGAAGCTTTACATATATGAAGCTTTATCATTTCCAGAGCTTTTTCATAGCCATTGTTTCACCTGGCTGATACAAGGACTCAGACAGATAGAGAGATAGGTAGGTAGAGAGAGAGAGAGAGAGAGAGAGATAAAACAACATCAAGAAGCCCTGTTTTTAAAAATGGGAAGCAAGGTTACAATAGGAAAAATAAGCCAATACTGAAATCTGGATGGCGAGGCTGGAACTGCCTGACTCCCTCCTGTCTAGCACCAAAATTGGTCCAAGGGCTCAGGGGGGATTGAACTTCAGGTGGGAGAACAGGTAGCCCCCGACCGTGGAAGAAGAAAAGCAACAAGGCTGGGGAAATAGGCAGCATTTGATGGCAGTCTCATTCAAGAATGCCACACAGCGCTGGACATCCAGATCAAGAGACATCTTGAGTTTGACACCTCTGAGAATGTGACACATTGGTGTGAGCTCTCCCGCGCGGCAGCAAATGCAACAGAACGTGGAGTGATGGAGCCGAACAGGGCACCCGGAGCAGCAGTCGATGCTGGAGTCCATTCCTTCCTATTGAATCATTTCCTGCAGGGCTGCCTCCCCCACCGCCCCATTTCCACGCTAGTCTCCTGCTTTGCCTACCGCCTCACCAACCACTCTTCTGTCTCTTGCAAGCTCCTTTCACTGTCTTTCAATAGTCCCCGCCTCAAGAACATACCACCGGCCACTCGGCTGTACAAATCAGGAATTTAAACATTTTCCTTAACATTTCCTTTTACCCCTACGCCCACGGTACCATGAATTACTGTCAATTTTCCCTGCCGAATGTCTCGTTAATCCATTCACTTCTCCCCATCACCACTAAGTCTGGCCCAAGACACAGTCACCTCTTGGCCTTGACAACTGAGCGGCCCCCTAGGATGAAATCCCAGCTCTGCTACATTCTGGCTGTGTGACCTTGGGCAAGTCTCTTCACTTCTCTGAGCTTCCAGTTCCTCGCAGGTTATGTGGGGATAATAACCAGCCACCTGACAGGTCGTAAAGATTCCGTAACAGTCTGTATAAAAAGCCTTTACGACAATGCTTAACTCAGAGTATGTGGAACCCACATGAGAGCTTTGTACATTATATCTGCATTCACTCTTCCCCAGCCATCCATTCATTCTCCACACTGTAGCCAAAGTGGCATTTTTCCAAAATAAATATGATCATATCCTCCCACTGCCGCTATGTACCAGGACCCACAGAACCTACTCAAAACTCCCTGACCTAGGCTAAAACAAGGTAGTAGGTGAATTTCTACACCATAAAACCACAGCTGAGCTTCCCTCTCTAGAACCTAGAACCTCTCTAGAACTCTCTAGAACCTTCCTACTCCTTCACTGGCCTTCTCTTTGTTCCTCATGCTCCACCTGCTTCCTGCCACCCCAGGGCCTTGTTCTGCTTGCCTTGAATGTTCTCAGTCCTTCTTCCTAATGGCTTCTCATCCTTCAGTACTCAGCTCAAACCTCGTTTCCTCAAAGAACTCACTCCTGACTAATGATTTATCAACACTGTCAGATCGTCACATACCTTTCCCGTACTGCACATATCACAGGGGCCATTTTTATTTCTTTGTGTGAATGGAAGATTCATTTCTGCTTCCCCTACCTAACTGGGCACTCAGTGACATTAAGGAACTTAATTTTGTGCCCTGCGAACTCAGTAGCTGGTAGCCTGTGCCTGGCGCATAATAAGTGCTCAAGAAATTGATAGACGAGAAATGAATGAATCTAACCTGCATAGGGAGATCAAATGGCAGCAAAAAGAACTGTAAAGTTGAAGGTCCAATTCTGCAGATGAGATGGTAAAACTGTCTCGAACTTGAAATGATTATGAGGCTTAAGAATCTGACTCTTGATTTCGGCTCAGGTCACGATCCCCCGGTCGTGAGATCGAGCCCCATGGCAGGTGTGGAGTCTGCTTGAGATTCTCTCTCCCCCTCTCTCTCCACCTCTCTCCCCGCCACCACGTCTGTGTGCTCTCTCTCTCAAAAAAAATAAAAATAAAAATAAAGGCCAATAAGATGGGGAAAAAGTGGAGTTTGGAATAATGGAAAAAGGAGGGAGGAAGGGAGAGGGTTGTTGAATCCACTGAATTGGGACAACTAAGAAGGATTGTAGAGTTTGGGGTGTGCACGTGTGTGTACCTGTGCACACTTTATAGACTTCTACTTTGTGGGTTTTTTTTTTTTAAACACTCAAAGGCTATTTTGGATAGGAAAACAAAAATCTAGAAAAAGGGAGAGTCCCTGGGGCAGGAGAGAGACCCGTGTCCACCTGGCCCTCGGTCCTGCCAGCCGCGTTTCAAGGGAATTGTTCCCATTCCTATTTTTCTTTCTTCCTTTGTTTTTTGAATAGAACTGCTGGAATGACCTAGCTCCGGATTGAATGTTTTTACCTTCAAAACTCAGCACTTCCAAGTCAAAGTTCTATCCTCCCCAGCCCTAGTCGTCTTGATCGGCCTCGTCTCTGCTATTTGGACTTGGTCCCTAAGTGTCCTCAAAGCGATTGCCACGTGGCGCTGGCCCAGCATTTCTGTTAGCATCCCACTCACTACGCCCCCACCGCTGGTGGCGAGAGTCAAGGCTGCTTCACGGTCTAGTCCATGGATTGCAAAAACCACAGGTTGAGCCTCGTTAGCAAGTTTTTGAAACAAATGGAGTGGGCCAGGATGCGACTTTTTTAACACAACGAAATAAAACTGAAAAGACAGTATCAGACTGCTTGGCCTCTAATACGGTTCATCTTGCACAACTCTCCAGATTCGAGTCTGCGGGTATGTATGCAGGTATGATGGAAACCAAATTTGGCCACGGTGAAAATGCTTGAGAGCTACCCTTTCAGCCTCGCCTTCTTCGTGTTGCCTTGCTGTGCTAGGTGTGAAGCAGACAAGCATTCTTCCCCCAAGGAGTGGGATTCAGGAGTTGAGTCCTTATGTAAATAACTCTGATACAAGAAAGGCAATCGTAGGTATCCTAAGAGAGCCATAAATAAAGTGTACAGATAATAGATAACAATGTAGCCTCCACGATAATCAAACGCTATTTATAATGCTTATTGAGTACTTCTGTGTCCGGCAATGTACTAAGTACTTTACATGCATAATCTCATTCAATCCTCATAACAACACTATGAGATAAAGCTCATCCCAGACCCTGCGTTAGAGAAGGAAAAACGGAGGCTCAGAGACATGGAGGGAATCATCCTGGGTCCCACGGTTGGGTAAGAGGCAGAGAACCAGGACTGAACAGCTGTGTCATCTAAGTCCAAGGCCCTATTGTTCTACCAATACCTGCCAATAATGTATCTTTTCCTACCGCTTCTCATAATACCAAGGAAATACTCCCAGGAGACCCTTCCTATTTACCAGTTGGGTCCACTTAAGTTCTCCGGGCCAGAGCAAATTCTCAAAAACTAAAAAGTCCCCTTACCACTTGGTAGTTACAAAATCATTATGTCCCACGAAAACAGAACCTCTCTTGTCATGAGACCCCGATGGAAAAACAGAAAAAAAAAAAAAAAGGAGAAAAGGGATCACTGTGTGGTATGTCCTTGGTGCCTCCCATTCTTTATGTCTTTGGGCTCATAAAGCCGAGCAGGAAGACATTAATACTCTTCCCAAAGGCAATCAACCAATTCCTGCATAAATTTTCTTTGACGTCCAGGAAGTTCACTATAAATGTGAATGGTGTTTTTAAGCTAATAAATGTTAATATGCTTAGCGCATTAAACCTTCTGTGGAATAATTTATAGTGAGGGAGGGCTTATTAACATCCATATACCCATCTGTGTTTCTGCCGGCAGTGTATGTGCTGCCCAAGGAAACGCTGGGCCAACCTGGGCCCGAGCACAGCCCGGGAGTGAAAGCGACTACCTCGGGCTCCAGCTGCCGGTGCTATGCAGCCGGTCCCAGGACGCCTCGAGTGCTGAATATGACACGTAACACGGCATCAGGCCTCTCGAGAGAAACTGGCTGAGATACGTGAGGAAGACAGGGGAAAACAGAAGCATGGACTCCAACTTGGATTATCCTCATAGGGATTTTTTTCCAAAATGCCCCCAGACCACTGCAATTTTAATTATTAAATATTAGAAAGCTTCAAAGAATCTCTGCAACGTATATGTAAATTAAAAAGCACAGTCCTGGGGCGCCTGGGTGGCTCTGTCTGCTGAGCCACTTACTCTTGATTTTGGCTCAGATCATGATCTTGAGGTGGTGGGATCAAGCCCCACGTCAGGCTCTGCACTCAGCGTGGAGTCTGCTTCAGATTCTCTCTCCCTCTCCCTCCTGTGCGCGCTCTCTCTCTCTCTCTCAAATAAATAAATAAACATCTTTAAAAAAAAAAGAAAGCATAGTGCCAACACCTGTGAACCCACTGACCACCAAAAAGATGCTGGAAGCCACCTTTGGCCTCTGTATTTGGCCTTTGTACTTGGTTTTGATTTTGGTCTAAGTCTTTGGAAGGTTGAAGAGCAAATGCCTACATCAACAGCTTTTCAGCTTTTCTCAACTTGTGCATGACCAAGGCACAGCATTTGGAATTATTATGAATATCAAAATATTCTGTTTCAAATATAGACAAGCATTCTAGATGATGCTTGGACTGAAAATTCCCTTATTATTGCAAGAGTAAATTGCTACACTAATAAATGATTGATATATAAATGATCTGTTAAATTTATGTGCAAGCACATTTATTATAAATGTCAAATAATTAAACAGGGAGATAGATTGAGAATATAAATATTAAAAGAGTGTATTTGCGAGATTAATCTATGAGGAAAATTACACAGTTTCTGAGCTAATGTTACAAAAGTTAAATAATAATTCAAGGCCAAATAGTATAGGTTAGATTGCTTAATAATTACGATATTTTTTAATTGTTTGGTGTGCTTGTATTTCTAACATGAAACAAAATGATGCCTAAGGACTGAATTTAATCTTTAGGTATGTAATTCCACTTAAGCCATCAGCTTTTCAAAGCAAAGTTCTATTTGAGAATGCTTTACATTTTATGAGGATAAATTAAAAATGGAATATCAACTTTGTCACCTTAAAATTTCACAAGGAAGAAAAACCCAAATCAGTTATAACCACATCCACTCCAAACCATCTTCAACCTCCTATGTAATAGTGAATATAAAGAATGTAATGAAGAAAAAATATATCTACTTTTTTACTGATTTTAATTGTTTACTTATTTTAGAGGCAGCAAGAGATAGCATGGGGAGGGGGGCAGCAGAGGGAGAGGGAGAGAATCTCAGGCAGACTCCATACTCAATGTGGGGCCCAACACTGGGCTCGATCCTACAACCCTGAGAGGATAAACTGAGCTGAAACCAAGAGTCAGATGCTCAACTGAATGAGCCACCCAGGTGCCCCTAATATATATATGTATTTAATAATAATTAAATATAAATATTTAAATAAATATATAAATATATTCATATATAAATAAATGTTTATTATTTATATATATATATATGAACGTTTTATTTATTTAAGTAATCTCTGTACCCAATGTGGGGCTCGAACTCACAGCCCCCATTGTATGCTCTTCTGACTGAGCCTGCTAGGTACCTCACTATTTTGTATTTGTTGATCTCTTACTGCTATTTATTGCTTTACCACATATATTGCTGAGCTCTGCTCATAATTGAATTTTCATAAATGATATTGGCTGAATGTAGTCCTCTGGGCTTTTTTCCACTCGACATTTTATTTGAGACTTCTTTTCTTTGCTGTATCATGTTCCACATTATGTATATGCTTCCAATATCTATCCATTCTGTGACTGGACATTGAGATGGTTTCTTGTTTTGTTTTCTACTATTATTCAGAAAGCTTTAAAGCTTTGCTGAACATTCTTTGTTTTGGTGGGAGAGGGACAGAAGGAGACGGAGAGAAGCAATCCCAAGCAGGCTCCATGCCCAGCACAGAGCCCGACATGGTGCTCGAACTCACGACGCTGAGACCATGACCTGAGCTGAAATTAAGAGTCGGACGCTTAACCCACTGAGCCACCCAGGTGCCCATTTCTGAGTATTCTTTTACAATTTTACAATTTTTACAATTATGTACAAGTCCAAGAATGCTAGGATGAATTCCTGGGAGTTGAACCTCTGAGTCATAATGGACAAGCATTTTTACCAGATAATAACAAAGCGTTTTCCAAAGTGGTAGCACTTCTTCCTACTCCATCCCCAGCATTCATGTCTATGGTTTCCCTGTAACTTCACAGTATCCTTGTGGGACTACCAAAGCTTCCAGGGAGAAGGAACAAAGGAATGTGAAAAGAGAATTATTTTGTGTTCCAGAACATCTGATCTCTTCTTGGTTCTTCTAACTTGCTGAGGGACTACAGAAGAGTTGCTTAATCTTTCTGTGGCTCATTTTAATCATCTCCAAAAAGAAGTATTTGGACAATTAGGAACTTCCATTCAGCTCTAACATTCTCGGTCTACCTAACAGTTGCAAATACTGAGATACATAATGATGATTGTGCTTTGGCCAAAGTCATATATCATACCGAGGGGCTCAAGTTCCTCATCTATAAAGGGTGGGCTAGACTATACGATTGTAGATATCACTTCCTATTTTATGGGGCTGGACTGAGAGTCTATGATTTCAGGGCCAAGATTAAACCAGTATGCCTTACTGGATCCATTACGACAAACAGTAAGAAAGTATATGCTATGTGCAAGGCAGGCATCACCGGTACCAAGGAGATAATAGGCCACGTTGCCCGCCATTGAAGAACTCACAATATAAGAGAATCGATAGACAGGTAAACCAGACCCTTCCCACTATAATGAAGTCAGTGCTATGATAGAGATATGCACACATCACGGTGGGAAGGACAGAAGGGGGAACCAGGGAGTACTTATTGAAGGAAATGGTGCTTGGAAGGAGTTTTGAAGAGCGAGTTATCTAGAAGAAGACGGAGAGAGGTCTCCAGAACGTATTTCATATTCTTAGTTACTGGCTGTTCTCCCTCCCCCGGAATGTAAGCTCCATGAGGGGCTTGACTATCCCTTTGCCTGCCTTCTTTTCTACGTGTTCCCCAGCATCTAGCCCCATGCCTGGCTCAGAAGAGTCTCTCAATAAATATTTATGAAATGCATGAAGAAGAAGAATGCCCCCCCTTCCAAAAACACTTGGACAGCTTACAAAATACTGCTCAACACAGTATCTCAGTTGATCTTATCAGACCCCTTCTGGTACCATCAAAACAGATGCCCTTGAGAAACAGTCTGTGAAAGGGCAAGTATCAGCAGAGATTGAAGAAACCCCGATAAAGTTGCTGTGGTCACGTTAACGAGATAAAATCTGATCTTCTCAGCAGATGTTTCTTCCGCATGAGGAAAGGTTACACCCGAAATGGAAAAAGAATCACTCTGAAAGACGGCGTCCCTCCTCGTTCCTTATGGCCCAAACCACGGTCTCCCGTCAAGTGCAGGAGGCCACTCTCTTCCAACGTCCTGCCCCTCCCCTCTCGCCTGTATATGCTCAAGAAATGAAAAAACAAACATAGGCCTAATCGCTGTGAAAATTCAATGCCTGTCGTTTTCTATTTTTATCATGACAATGAATGCGGGATTGTTGCATCTGAACACAAGAATGGGGATTATTCATGTAGAAGAAATCAGACATGGAACAAAGAACAGCTCTGTAGGAGCGGGATTCAACATTTCTGAGCTCTGCTGGAAATAGCTGTTCAATTTTCTATTTCTTATCCTATTTCTTCTTCTTCTTTTTTTTTTTTTTTAAAACCTGCACTATTGCCTTGGAGTTATATTTTAAGACAATCGCTCCTGATCTTAGTAATGACACAATCTGGGTCTCTGACAATCTAGCAAAAATGGGCAAAGAGTGGAAGAGTAAGCCTTTCATGCTTTCCTTATCTAAATAGGGTCCATCGGTTATCTTGGCTCTTAGCACCTGTGCTCTTGCCTCACAACGCTTATCACAACGAAGCTCCAGCTCACCCATGGGTTAGGTTCTAAAATCAGCGTGAGGTGAAAATAGCAGACTCAGGTTTACCATTGACAATCATTCAGGGGGCACCTGGGTGGCTCAGTCGTTAAGCGTCTGCCTTCGGCTCGGGTCATGATCCCGGGGTCCTGGGATGGAGTCACGTCGGGCTCCCTGCTCAGCAGGAAGCTTGCTTCTCCCTCTCCCTCTGCCTGCAGCTCCCCCTGCTTGTGCTCTCTTTCTCTCTCTCTGACAAATAAATAAATAAAATCTTAAAAAAAATAAACTTAAAAAAATGATTATCCAAATTAGAGGCAATAGCTCACTTACTGAAATAACATTCATTTCCATAAAATGCAAGTATATTAAGACATTTGTTAACGGGAGCCGACTGCAATGAGACTTTACTTAAAACTGGAAATAACGAAAGTGAATCAAAACAGTACAAGAAGTTCATGAGTTCCTTAAGGAAGTTCCTTAAGGAAGTTAATCAAGTCAAATATTCTATGTGGAGATTACAGGCACCAAAGTTTAAATTCGAATCTGGCTGCCATCTGATGTGTTTATGGTCGCTTCCTTCCAGTTAAGCCACATTTTGGATTTAAAATCTAAATAGATACATAGATTCCCTGATCAAAGACCAACAGCATCATCTGTCCAGTCCAGCAGTTTATTACCAGCTTCTCTGTGTTCCTAGCATTTTCAGGGGCTATAACTGCAGTATCACTTGTGCACTTTATACCCACTTTGGTACATTTTAACTCTGGTAGAAAACTTGTACCTCTCTCTCCTGGTTTTAGCTGCCATTTTACAAAATATACTGACCTACTGCAATATTTGTGTTCATTATTTAAAATACACCCAGGGAGGGGCGCCTGGGTGGCTCAGTCAGTTAAGCATCCAACTCGATTTTGGGTCAGGTCACAATCTTCAGGTTGTGAGATGGAGCCCTGCATCAGGCTCTGCACTCAGCATGGAATCTGCTTGTTCCTCTCACTCTGCTCCTCCCCCTGTTCACTCATTCTCTCTCTCTCTCTCTCAAATAAATAAATTAAATCTTTTATTTTTTAAAATTTTTAAAAAAATATTTTATTTATTTATTTGACAGAGAGAGAGACAGCAAGAGAGGGAACACAAGCAGGGGGAGTGGGAGAGGGAAAAGCAGGCTTCCCGCTGAGCAGGGAGCCCAATGCAGGGTTCCTAAGGAAATTCATCAGTTAACCCCTAAATAAATAAAATCTTTTAAAGATATACCCAGGGAACATTTTAAATGTCTTCCAAAGACACAGACCACCCTGTAAATTTAACTGGTACCTTTACACAGCTTTCTTAATGATACAGGCCTAGTGTTTATTTATTCAATAACTTTCACTTCTTGAGGGGCACCTGGGTGGCTCAGCTGGTTACGCATCTGCCTTTGGCTCAGGTCCTGATCTCAGGGACGTGGGATCGAGTCCTGAATCAGGCTCCCTGCTCAGCGGGGAGTCTGCTTCACCCTCTCCCTCTGCCCCTCCCTACAGCTGGTGCGCTATCTCTCAAATAAATAAATATATAAAATCTTTTAAAAAAATCATTTAAATTTCCCATAAAACACAATATGGATGGTTTGTATATACTGCTTTGTACATGTATTTATAAATGTATTTTGTGCACAGGAATATCCAGTATATAAGAGATTATATAGCAAATTCTATGTCAGTATTTTAATTACATAAAACGTGTTCCAAATGGAAGTCGCAGAAGCGCTCCTATGCTATGACTATATTTATTGGCGTAATTACTGAACGCTTAATACCGGTAGTTTATAGTTAACACTATTTTGATGTCTTCCCTTTCTTCCATCTCTATCTATGCCTAGCTCAGTTCCGCTCGGGAATAGATGTTTACAGACGAACGTTAAGGTGAGATGGGAGGACACAGAGAGTCAGGAGAAGAGATGGCTTCCAGAACCAGCCTGCTCTGCCCCCATCACGACCTAAACAGTGACCATCTGTCCTATCAGCGGTCGGAACCTAAGATCACCCTGCTGGTCAGCAACTCTCATGCAGTCTGCTGAGCCACTCAGCTTCCTTACTGTCGGCCTGGGGTGAACGGCATGTGCGTTCCCAGAAGCCAAATGAGAATCACACTTTGTGAATTTAGCCCACAAGTTTGCTTTGAGAATTTCAGTGTTTACTCTTTTAAAAGTAGAGGCAGACCTCAGAGATGTTGTGGGTACACTTCCATAAAAGTCTACTACGTGGGCAATAGCATTACGTCTAAAAAAATTTACACATCTTGATTTAAAAATGCTTTATTAAAAAAAAAAACGCTAACCATCAACGAAGCTTTCAGCAAGTTGTAATCTTTTTGCTGGTGGAGAGTCTTGCCTCGATGTTGCATGACTGCTGACCGATCAGGATGGTGTTTGCTGAAGGTTCGGGTGACCACGGCAATTTCTTAAAATAAGACAACGATGAAGTCTGCCGCATCGATAGACTCATCCTTTCACAATTTCTCTGCAGCATGAGATCCTGTTTGATAGCATTTTACCTGCACTGGAACTCCTTTCGAAATTAGAGTCCATTCTCTCAAACCCTGCACCTGCTTCATCAATTAAATGTATGGAATATTCCAAATCCTTTGTTGTCATTTCAACGATCTCTGCAGCATCTTCACCAGGCGTAGATTTCATCTCAAGAAATCTACGCCTAGTGAAGATAAGAGGCAACTCTTCATCTGTTCAAATTTGGTCCTGAGATTGTAGCAATTAGTCCCATCGTCAGGCTCCACTTCTGATTCTAGTTCTCTTGCTATTTCCACACCGTCCCCATCTGCAGCTACTTCTTCCCTCAAAGTCATCCATGACAGCTGGAATCGACTTCTTTCCAACTCCTCCATATGTGGACATTTTGACTTCGAACAAATCTCAAATGTTCTTACTGGCATTGAGAATGGTGAATCCTTTCCAGAAGGTTTTCAACGGACCTTGCGCAATCCATCGGAGGAATCACTGTCTATGGCAGTTAGAGCCTTACAAAATGTGTTGCTTAAATAATAAGACTTCAAAGTCGAAATGACTCCTTGATCCACAGGCTGCAGAACGGATGTTGTGCTAGCAGGCACAAAAAAAACATGAATCTTGGAGGACCATTGCCACCAGAGTTCTTGGGTGACCAGGTGAACTAGCAGTGATTATTCTGAAAGAATATTTTTCTGAGCCATAGGTCTCAACAGTGGGCTTAAAATGTTCAGCAACCCATGTTGTAAACAGATGTGCGGTCATGCAGCCTTTGTTATTCCTTGTAGAGAGCGCAGGCAGGGGAGACTTAGCACAATTCTTAAGGATTTGGGATTTCTGGAACAGTCCATGAGCATTGGCTTCAACTGGTTGGATCTTCTGTCCAGACCACTCAAACTTTCTCTGTATCAGCAGTAGGATGTTTTGCTTCTGTATCATTCGTGTGTTCACCAGAATAGCACTTCCTTTTTTTTTTAGTACATTTTCTTTCTTTTTTTTTTTTTTTAAGATTTTTATTTATTTATTTGAGATAGAGTGAGCGAGAAAGAGAGCACAAGCCAGGGGGAGAGGCAGAGGGAGAAGCAGACTCCCTGCTGGATAAGAAGCCTGATGTGGGGCTCGACCTCAGGACCCTGGGATCATGACCCGAGCCAAAGGCAGACGCTTAATGACTGAACCACCCAGGCGCCCCTGGAGTAGCACTTTTAATTTCCTTCGAGAACTTTTTTTTTTTTTTGCATTCACGAGGAGGCTGTTCCATGCTAGACGCCTAGCTTTCTTTCAGCCTGTCTCAGCCTAAGACATGCCTTCATCACTAAGTTTCATCATTTCTACCTTGTGATTTAAAGTGAGAGACATGTGACTCTTCCTTTCATTTGAACACTTACTGGCCATTGTATGGTTATTAATTGGTCTGATTTCAATACTGTAATGTCTCAGGCAATAAGGAGCTTCCAGGAGAGGGAGAGAGACAGAGGAACTGCTGGTCAGTGGAGGAAATCGGTTAATGATTAAGTTCACTGTCTTATATGGGTGTGGTATGTGGCACCCCAAAACAATTACAATAGTAACATCAAAGATCACTGATCAAAGATCACCATAAGGAATACGATAATAATGAAAAATCTGAGATATCGTGAGAATTACCAAAACGTGACACAGAGACATGCAGTGAACAAATGCTCTTGGAAAAATGGTGCCCATAGACTTGCTTCATGCAGGGCTGCTCCGAACCTTCATTTTGCAAAAAACGTAATAATCCGTGAGACGCAATAGAACAAGGTATGCCTATAATTACTCTTACATGTGAATTTCATATTAAAATCAGGTAACACAAAAGGGGATGGGATTATGACTGAGTTTTATTTTCTTTTTTCAAATTTCCTGTATTTCTGAAAGTGTTCTAGGATGATTATATATTGTTTTGAAACTCAGAAAAACATGTTTAAAATAGTAAATATGACATTATCTAACTCCCACTTTAAGGTATTTTAATCTCTTTCAAATGACAAAACCTCAGTATTATACCATCTAGGACTGTGATAAAAGAAAAGTTGTGACACTATTTGAAACAGGAACTGATCATTCTAAATATTTTAATTATTTAAAAATACTGTTTGTTTCTAACCCAGTGGTATTCTTTTTTTTTAAGCTTATTTATTGATTTAAGTCATCTCTACAGTCAATATGGGTCTCACACTCATGACCACAATCGCTTACCCCTCCAACTGAGCCACCCAGGTGCCCCTAACTCGGTACTATTCTTAATAAAAGTCAGTTTCTTTCAAACGTTTTGAGATAAAATTGCATCCTTATGACTTTTAAGAAAAGATCACTTCTTGACTCAAGTTTCCCTTGAGTTTCATTGGCCACTCTGAAGCGGGTACCATTTATAGACTGTTGTAAATGAGGGGCTTGGTAGGGATTGGGGAAGAAAGAGGAAGAAGAGCCCCATTGCTTCATTTCCACACACTTCACGTGTAACTACCACCCCTCATCACATACCCCTTCACGTTTACAAATGTGACATTCTGACATAGTTGATTTCCTTGAGCATTTAACAGTCACTTGTATAATCCACACTCTCCAGCTGTATTCTAGATGTAAATACATACAAGGAGAAATAAAGACGTAGTTGATCCACAAAGATCAAAGGTTGTAAGTGGGTTGTAACATGCTCACCTCACCTCAGATCAAGCACTGCTTAATACACAGACATACATTTCCCCTGCGTGACGCAAATCCCATTGAATTAGAGAACTAGTAGAATTCAAAACAAAACAAAACAAAAAAGGAATTGGATGAAATATGATGTTACGGAAGCACACGGGGCCGACCTGAGTTCTGAGCTCTGCTACCACATAGCATGTTAACTTAAAAAGTTGAGCTGGAAGAACTCTATAGACCATTTTAGTTCCAAAATGCCATTATTTGTCAGATTCCAAATTGTAAGATATCACAATATAGTAACACCTTTTTGTTTCATCAATAATTAGTTTTCTATGGAAGCACTGAAATTTTTGCCTCATGTCTATAATTCACATCATTCTGGCATCTACATGAATATCCTTAGTCCTGAAACATAAGCCTCTTGTAGTCAGTGGCAGATTTGAGATATACCGGTATTATCTATCCTCTTAGAGATAACTAACTTCACAAAGCGGGGTCAATGGCCCAACATGGGTATTCCAAGGTCAACCTAGATTCTGCCCTAAGCACTCCACAATTTAAACTGGAAAAGTACTACCCAGTGTAATACCAACTCATTATCAAGCACAAACTGAGAGGAAAACCATTACTTAAGAGAAAACGATGTTTAACTGCTATCCTGACGCCTTTTGAGATAAAGAGTATTGGCCAAAATAATAACGTATAATCTAATTATACATTCAGTTTGCAGTAGGAATTTTGGGGCTTCATTTATTCGAAGTGGATGACTCCCAAATTTCCATCTCTGTCCAGCCCAGAATAATCTCCTGAGCTCTAGACCCATATATCCATCTGCTGATTAAATGTCTCTCTCAATTTCCTACCAAGAGACATTTGACATTCAATATATTCCAAACTGAATTCATCATCTTCTGCTCCTGCACCTCAAATCTGCTCCTCTTCCTGGGTCTGTGGTCTTGTAGGATAGCGCTACCATTGTCTCGGTATGTCACTGTTGACTTCCCTCATGCCTATTCAGCTGTCATGTCCTCTCAAGTCCTGGCAATCCATGCCCAGCATCTCTCTCATCCACCTTCTCCTCCCCATGTCCACTGCTCCATCACCTAGTTTAGACCCTATTCACTTTCCAGCTGCACTTCTGAAGTGGCCCTCTAGTTGGTATCCCTGATTCTAGTCTCTACCCCTTACCCTTCAATCCATCTCTCACATTCCTGCAAGATAAACTGCACAGACTCAAGATTTAAACTCTTATACCCCAAAACTTTGTTTCCCTACTCCTAGAAAATATTGGTTTTCATATATTTTTTTATTTTCCAAAAAGGATGATTGTTTTCTTAATCTGACAGACGCCAATGTATATGCATATAAAAATATTTTATTAATATGAATTTATTAAAAGTTAACAATCATTACATGAAGCACCTGGGTGGCTCAGTTGGTTAAGTATCCAACTCCAGGTTTCACTCAGGTAATGATTAAGGGTCTTGAGATCCAGCCCTACATAGGGCTCCACGCTCATTGGGGAGTCTGCTTGAGATTCTTTCTCTCCCTCTCCCTCTGCCCCTCCCGCCAGCACAGGCATGCACACACGTTCTCTCTCTAAAATAAGTAAATAAATCTTTTTTTTTAAAAAGTTAACAATCATTACATATATGTATCATCAAGCCAATGAGGAAAAAATAAGGCTCTTCTGATAAACACAAAAATCTGAAATCAAGGGTAAGGAAACAACGTTCTCATATTAACATTCAATTTATTTCTGTTTTTTAATGTTGGTTGTATAGTGTTGAGAAAATTCTTACACACACAGATAAGTAGCTGCAAATGCTAGAAATTTTAATCTTGCAAGATACCTTATTTGCACAAGAAGCCAAAAGTAGCTTTTTTTAGAGGGGGGAGGGGCAGAGGGAGAGAGAATCTTAAGCAGGCTCCACGCCCAGCATGGAGCCCAATGCGGGGCTCGATGCCACAACCCTGAGATCCTGACCTGAGCCAAAATCAAGAGTCGGATGCTTAGCCGACTGAGCCACCCAGGAACCCACAAAAGTAGCTTTACTATAAGGTCTGCGTGAAAATAAGTCAAGTGGTAGCATAAAATATTTTAATGTCTCTGATGTGTTAATTTTTGTATATCACATATTTAAACATGTAATTTCTCATTCTTTTAAAATGTATATATTTCATCATTTTAGAAAAATAAATCAAATATCCATGGAAGCTCCGAAGTACTTATACAGAGTCTTTCATGAACTACAGTTAGAAGCCCTTGCCATAAAAAAAAAAAAAAAAGTGCTTGCTGATCTGGCCTCAATATATTCTTCCAAACTTATTGTCCTCTATCGTCTTTCGCACATTTTTTTTTAAGATTTTATTTATTTATTAGACAAAGAGAGACCACGAATGGAGGGGAAAGGCAGAGGGAGAAGGAGGCTCCCTGCCCAACACAGGGCTCAATCCCAGGGTTCTGGGATCATGACCTGAGCCAAAGGCAGACGGACGCTAAACTGACTAAGCTACCCAGGCACCCAACTTTCACACATTTTTAAAAGCAAGAAAACTTGTTTATGTTTTTCAGATGATCCATAAGTGGTTGTAGAAGAAAATCTGCTCAATATAGAAAAGAATGAAATACAGATGGTTCCCAACTTCCACTGGTCAGACTTACAATTTTTTGATTTTACAATGGTGCCAGAGGGATACACATTCAGTAGAAATCGTACTTTAAATTTTGGATTTGGTTCTTCTCCCAGGCTAGCAATACGGGCTACAAGGCTCTTTGGTGATGCCGGCCAGCAGCAAGCCCCAGCTCCCGGTCAGCTATGCAATCCCAGGGGTCAACAAATATAACCATTCTGTTTTTCGCTTTCAGTACAGGAGCCAATAAAGTACATGAGATAGTCAACGTTTTAACGTAGGTGTCTGGTAAGCTACACCAAGCTTTGAAGTTCAGTAGGTTAGCTGTATTAAACACATTTTTGACTGGTATTTTCAACTTACGATGAGTTTATTGGGACCCAACCCCATTGTGAGTTGACAAAGATATGTAGAGAAAAACTACCCGTTATCGTTCAAAGGAAGGATAGCTACTACAAATATTTTTGTGTAATTTTTTTTGAGTCTTTTACCTTTCATAGTAAGACTAATAGTTAGGTTATGGGGAACGGTGCCAAGTGCTTAAGTAGATGATCCCATTTAATACCCACAAACATCCTATCATACAGTTAATTTTATTACTTCCATTTGACATTGAGGAAAGAGAAGACGAAACAGGTTGAGCAAATTGGCCAGTCACAGAGTAAATGGCAGACCACTCTGCATCTGACTCCATAGACCTAGGACTTAACCGCACCCCGGTACCGACTGCCTTTTCACGCCCTCTTTCTCTTCGTTGCAACTCTGCCCTCTTGAACTTACTGTTCGTTCAAGACCTCTTCCTCTGCTCATGCCATTCCCTTCGCTCAGATTGCCCTTTTCCATCTTTCTGCCTAGCCAAATCCTACTGGTCATTCAAATGCCACCTACTCCTCAAAGCTTCTCTAACTGACCCTCAGCTCTCCTTCTAGAAGTCCCAATATTCTTTCCTGTATTCCATGTCTTCCTCCCTCCTGTCTCAACCTCTTCCCCTTCCTCTGCCTCCCACACTAACCCAGACAGCAGGAGATTACTATATTTGTCAGTGCTGAGTGACTAGTGGCTCTGCTCCAGTTCCCACGCTTTGGACCTGGGGCTAAGCACTTACTCCGGGACGCAGCTACTGGGCAAGAGGGAGCGGGCTTGGCCTTCTGATCCTAAGTGAAACCAAAGCTCCCGTACACACGAGTAAAAAAAAAATCATTTCTACTGTGATCTAGGTAAAGCCAATCCGCCACCCCTCCTCCCAGGGCTGCCTGTTGCATTTTTCACTGCTTTTCCCCTCAAGGCTGCCCTTTGAAGCTGATTTCCTCCCGACAAAGTCACTTACAATGTGGGATAATGCCAGCTTTCTGATCTGCCCCGGGTTCTGTAAAGGCAGCCTTGGTGGCTGAACAAGTTTTTTTTTGTTTTTGTTGCTGTTTATTCCCAAGTTTCTGTGCCCTCCCCCTCCCCCAAAGAGGCCATCGCAATGGAAAACCAATGCTCTGGATCCATGATTATGAAACTTAGATCCATGGAACCATGTTTCCAAGCTTCGCAAGTCATCCCTAGGGGTCCTTGAAAGAAAGCGTGGACATGTTTATCTAACCCACATGCTGAAGGGTGAAAGCCAGGGATTGTCTGTCCCCATGCCAACTGGAATGTAGCCTCAAGAGACTAGGCCTGGAAGCCATGAGCCCCCTGGATGCAGGCCATTTAGAGAAAGACAGTTTGCTGATGTATCTCTGATACACCACACGCTTCCGACAGGGATGGGGCAAATGGGACTCTCCAGCCGGAACTGTGCCCTCACTCAAGACGCACATGTCTAACCGCCTAGCAGACATCTTTACATAGGTGTAGGCCAGACATAGCAAACTTCACAGGTCTAAATAAGCCCCTGATATTCCCTCAACCCCCACCCTCTCACCCCGGCAACCCCATCCAACTGTTCACATCAAAACCTTAGGGCATTCCTGAGGCTTCGCTTTTTTCTCCTGTGCCATTTATGGCCCAGAGCAAATCCTGTTGGCCCTCCTGCCCAAGTCTGACCACTGTTCACCGTCCTATTGCCACCACGGTGTCCCAAGTCACTGTCATTTCTCTCTTGGCTTTTCGCAATAGCCTCCTGCCAGGTTTCCCTACCCTGCCGTGTTTTCAGTCCCTTCTGCATCCAGGAGCCAGAGGGATATTGTTGGCACTGAACAGAATCTCCTCAAAACCCTCCAGGGACTTTCCATTTGGCTCCTAACAAAAGCCTTGCTGTTCTCGAACATGCCAAGCACACTCCCACCTCAGGGCTTTGCACTTGCTCTTTCTTCCACCTGGGAAGCTTTTTTTAAAAACTAGATCTCCATGGGGGTGGGGGAGGGGTCTTCTTCATTTCCTTTGGCTCTTTACTTAAAATTCATCTTTTCACGCAGGCCTTACCTAGCCACCCTGCAAAACTGAAATAGAAATATCCTGGGAGGGGTGCCTGGGTGGCTCAGTCTGTTAAGCATCTGCCTTCGGCTCGGGTCATGGTCCCAGGGTCCTGGGATTGAGCCCCGCATCGGGCTCCTCGCTCAGCGGAGAGTCTGCTTCTCCCCCTCCCTCTGCCTGCTGCTCCCCTTGCTTGTGCTCTCTCTCTCTCCCCCTCTCTGTCAAATAAATAAATAAATAAACAATCTTTAATAAAAAAAAAGAAATATCCGGGCACCTCGGATCTATGTTCCCTGTTTTACAGTTCTCTGTAGGACTATCACTGGTGAGCAAACTATACATTTCACTTACCTATCATGTCAGTTGCTTGACTACTTCACTTGAACATTATTATTATTATTCCATGAGGGCAGAAAATTTTACCTGTTTTATTCACTGTTGTATCAACACTGCCTGTCACAAACTGGTCACTCAACAAATGTTTATGCAATAAACAGGTGTTGAATGAGGAAAACATGCCAGATCTGGATGAAGAATGGATTCGCCGTAGTTTAATGATTTTCCAACTGCTTTCAGAGCTCTAATGCCTCCTTTACAAGGACAAGGAACCCAAAGAGGTAAGGCTCTAGACCCTCAGTCCCCTTCTTTAACCTGAATCTTACATATTGGCCTTCCATGACAGTTTTGTTTTAAAGAAAACATAAGTTGGATGGGATTCTTTTGTTTTTGTTTTTTTTTTTTTAGAGATAGAGACAGAGAAAGTGTACACACACAAGAGCCAGAGGTAGGGGGAGGGAGAGGCACAAGGAAAGGGAGAGAGAATCTTAAGCCCGCTCCGTGCCCAGCCCAGAGCCCCACACAGGGCTCAATCTCATGACCCTGAGATCATGCTGAGCCAAAATCAAGAATTGGATGCTTAACTGACTGAGCCACCCAGGTGCCCCTACATGGATGGGTTTTTAGGAACTGTTTGAAAATAACTGCCCTAAATCTCAAGAAATCAGAGAGCGTAACCTCCTCAGGCTAAGAACAATGACCCGCTCCAGGGAATGGATACATTGGGTACTCTCTAGTTCCATCTTCCTAAAATTGGGCTCTGACAGTGTGGCCCGGGTGTCCCAGAGAAGACCATAGGATATAAACATAGCACATGATCCTGAGCAGCAACTTTGCCTCAAATTTGGGAGCAAAAACTAGGGGTGCCTGGGTGGCTCAGTCAGTTAAGCATCTGACTTCGGCTCAGGTCAGGATCTTGGGGTCCTAGGATAGAGCCCCACGATGGGCTCCCTGCTCAGCGGGGGCTGGGGGGATCCACTTATCCCTCTCCCTCTGCCCCTTACCCCTGCTCATGATCTCTCTTGAATGCTTTCTCTCTCTCTCTCTCAAATAAATAAATAAAATCTTTCTAAAAAATAAAACCAACTAATTTTCTACTGAAATAAAGACATAGCCGAATAAAAACTTCTCATGAATTTACGAAATAAAACACAAGCTTTTACAGAAATTGTGTCCATGTAAGACGCTACTTCAAACGACTTCATGACTTGCCAAGGTCCACATATACTCTTCTCCACTATAAAGAAAAGCAGAATTGTTTGAGAAGCACCATATCCAGCTGATCTTCTGTACCATGGGAAGATCAAAGGAGCTAAGAAATAAAGTGTCATCAACACGGCCTAAAACGGTAAGACACGCTTACCTAGGGAAGCTCCTTACAATAATGTTTTAACATCGGCCTGGAACATTTGCTGATCAGGCAGGATGTGCTAAGCCCTGTCTGTATGGTATACAGATGCATTAGAAAATATTCATAATCGGAGCCCTTTGCTGTTGTGACTGCTCTAGAAAATAGCATCGGATTTCCTGCAGCTCAGGGCATGTGTCCCCCTTCTCCTGGAAGTTCAGGACCAAAGGACAAAAACAAAAGCTAGAATCGCAGTGAGCTGTTTATTTCATCTATCCATATTTATTGAAAAGCTACTCCATACTCAATACTGAGATTAAAAAAAAAGTATGACACTGTTTTTCAAATCTAAGATTTTTTTAACCTTTACCATGATCATAGTTTTCTAACCAACTAAAAACTGTGTTAACAATAATTAGGGATGGTGATACTTGCAAAATGTATATATATCTTTATATATATGTATCTTACAAAATGTGTATATATATGTATACATACATATATATATATATATATATATATATATATATATATATATATATATATCTTAAGGGTTCCCACTGATTACTAAGTCTGATGAATCTCTATTGGATGTGATCAGCCAGCAGCTAGGAAAGAATTTTCACCAGGAACATTTTCCGGAGTAGCTATCATTCGTGTGAGATTTCCAATATTTATGGGCTTCTTAGGAAGGCAAGTAAAAGAGTCATGAATGAGGCGATGGCTGATCTCCACAAATGATCTACGAAACCATGACGCATTAGGAAATAATAAAGATGAATAGCTCTGGATTGAAAAATAATAAATAACAGGAGCCCTGAGTTCTACGAGCTCTGCCACAAAAACAGTGCACCACTTCTCTTCCCTGGGCCTCAACTTCCTCTTCTGGAAAATGAGGGCTTTGGTGGACAATGTTCCTTCAAGCTCTGAGATTTTCTGGAGTCTATAAAACCCGTATTCAGGGATGCCTGGCTGGCTCAGTCAGTAGAGCATGTGACTGTCGATCTTGGCGTTGGAAGTTCGTGCCCCACGTTGGGTGCAGAGATTACTTAAAAATAAAATCCTTTAAAAAAAATAAAAACATACATAAAACCCACATTTCATCACCAGGCCACTCAGCACAGGTACATATTCTGCAAGAGTCAACAAACACCACCAACATGTAAGGACTAGAAGTAAGTCAATAAGTTGTCAGGGAAAGCCCCAATAAATGCACCTTGCTCCTCATTCTTATTTTCAACAGACATGAGTAAGAATTCAAAGTCCAAGAAACTATGCTGCCCAACCCTTCCTCACACCGCATTCCAACGCCAAATTACTCTTCAGGGCTTCAGAAGTCAGATCAGGGATTGTCTCCACATCCAAATCCAATCCCATCTGCTGGATGGCAGCTATGGCAACAAGCACTCAACAGAACGTGAACTATACTCTTAAAGATTTGGATGTGATTGGATTTAAAGCTACCTTGGAGAGGACTGGCCTAAACAAGAGGTCTGGGGGGCGCCTGGGTGGCTCAGTGGGTTAAAGCCTCTGCTTTCGGCTCAGGTCATGATCCCAGGGTCCTGGGGTCGAGCCCCGCATCGGGCTCTCTGCTCAGCAGGGAGTCTGCTTCCCCCTCTCTCTCTCTGCCTGCCTCTCTGCCTACTTGCGATCTCTCTCTCTCTCTCTCTGTCAAATAAATAAATAAAAAATCTTAAAAAAAAATAAAAATTAAAAAAAATTAAAAAAATAAACAAGAGGTCTAGGAGACCACTGGGACCAGGCAGAAGGTCAAGGAAACCTGCACGGAAAAGAAGTAGAGGGGCACCTGGGTGGCTCAGTCAGTTAGGTGTCTGCCTTCAGCTCAGGTCATGATCTCAGGGTCCTGGGATTGAGCCCCTCATCAGGCTCCCTACTCAGCAGGGAGTCTACTTCTCCCTCTTCCTCTGCCCCTCCCCACCACTCGTGCTCTCTCTCACTCTCAAATAAATAAAAATAAAATATTTTTTAAAAAAAGAGAAGTAGATGCCTGTCCAGAACTGGTTCCTCTCCAGTCTTCTCTGGGAGCAACAGCATTTCTTTCTAGAAGCTGTCTGGCCACACATTCACTTGGCCTCCTTTCAGTCTGGGTTTTAAAAGTACTACCAAATAATGAAAGGCCAGAGCTGGAGGGCTCTTAGAGAGAGGATCTAGGCCGGAGTGCCAACTATTAGCAGGTGAGCCTAATTCAGCACGTTTTGTGAGAACAGGACAGATCCAAAATGATTGTGATTTTGGAATACCTTTGGGAGGAGCACATACTCTCCTATTTCTGTAGGCAGCCACCACTCCTGGACTTACACAGAGCAGCCTGGCCCCAAAACACTCTTCAGTTTGAGCTAAAGACTCACTGACCAGACCTTTCCATGACACCATTGCTGCTTTCCAGATTCCCTCTTCCCATCTGCCCTATGAAGGATCAGCCTCAGCCTGGTCTCCAGCAGCCACCCAAAGCTAAACAACCCCAAAGTCAAATCGGTCTGAACCTTCTCTTCGAAAGCATTTAATTCAAATCTAAGAGAGCTTCGCCTGCACTACCACCCCAGCCAAAAGAGGGAGCACTTGGAGATGGGCCTGCATACCAAGCAGTGGGCTCTTCCCTCCACTGAAGATGGGGGACTAGGAGGACAGGGAACTATCACAGGCAAGGGTGGGGTCAGCCAGGTTCTTCAGTGCCTTGAAGAAGAGCCAGAGCGCCTGAGCCTCTATTTATCTGCAATTCACTAGAAGGCAGGTCCATGCAAGGGGTTTTCATTGCTGAGGTATTAAAAACCAAAACCACAAAAGACCCTGTGGCAGGAGGCTACCACCTGGAAAGAAGGCAAAACAGTAAATCCCTAGGAGGTAATTCAAATGTGTTTTTATCAAACGTCTGCCGTGTGTCCTGTATTGTCCTGAACATGCCCACGCTCAAATGCCACGTCTCACTGTCAGATCATGTGTCCCCATTTGTTGTTCAAAAAGTGTAATTCCTGGGGCACCTGGGTGGTGAAGTCAGTCGAGCAGACAACTCTTGGTTTGGGCTCAGGTCATGATCTCAGGGTCATGAGATCCAGCCCTGCGTTGGGCTCCACACTCAGCACACAGTCTGCTTGTGATTTTTTTCTCCCTTTCCCTCTGATCCTCGCCCCCATGCTCTCTCTCTCTCTCGCTTGCTCTCAAATGAATAAATAAATCCTTAAAAAATTAAAATTAAAAGAGTGAGGGGCGCCTGGGTGGCTCACTCCGCTTAAGCGTCCGACTCTCAGTCTCAGCTCAGGTCTTGGTATCAGGGTCATGAGTTTGGGCCCCATTTTATTTCCATCTTTTCTCGAAAAATCAGAAAATCTGGCAATGTTGAGCCCATACTCTCATGTGGTAATGATCAGCCAGACAGAGCTGAACGAAAGCTGCCCCTGTTGAGAGGACATGCAATCTCTTAGGGGCCATGTTCCTCACCATTCCCTACTGCTTCCTCTACTCCTGTCCTGCAGATGGATATAGAGGGCCATTTATCATGACATTGGAACCACTGTTTTTCTTCCAGTTAAGGAGATGAGGGGCGCCTGGGTGGTTCAGTCGGTTGCACGTTCCACTCTTGATTTCAACTCTGGTTGTGATCTTGGGGTTATGAGACTGGGCCCTGCGTCAGGCTCTGCTGCTCAGTGTGGAGTCTGCTTGGGATTCTCTCTCTCCTTCTCCCCCTCCCCCTACTCGCATGCTCTTTCTCTCTCAATAAATAAATAAATAAATAAAAATCTTTAATAAAAAAAAAAAGGATGTACTATTTCTCCTATCTGTGTCTAACAGAAGTAGGCAAACAAATGCTAAATACATGCCACTTATTTCCAGAAAAACATAGCATTTTTGGCAAAAACAAAGAATATCGCTATGTATTCAATATGCCAAACAAATGTGTCTCTCAATAAAATATATCTGTCTTGCTTCACTCATTTAAATCACATGTCTGCACCTACAGGCACATGAGCTGCCACTTCTGCTTAAAATAAACAGGCATTCAGACATGAGTCTGTAGGCAAGGAAAATGGATTTTTTTCTACTACTTTCTCTGGTTCTCCAGCTGGGATTCTGGAAATTTGACTGACAAAAGGCAGATTAACAAGAGAAAAACAAACAGGTAATAAATAACACACATAGCAGAAATACACATAGGGGAAACTCAGTGATGAGTAACTCAAAGGGGTGGTTAAAGCTCGCTCTTAAATAGCATCTTAACAAAGAACAATGAGTTTATAGAAAAGGGACAAGACAAAGGAAAAGGGCTTCAGGTTCCCAAGGGCAGCAAACTGTGGAGATGCAAATATATGGGGGAAATGAATGAAGCAAGATATTTTTGGGAAGGCCCACACTGGCATCAACTTTCTGCCTTTTTCAGGGCCAGAATCTTTCCTGGGAGAGGGGACTTAGGGTTGTACTCATTTCTCAGAAGGCACTGCTTTTAGTTAGATAAGGGAAACTCTGGGAAGGTTCTTTCTGCATCTGTTGAATCTTACATGCCTTTAGCTCAAAATAATCCTTAATGCCAAAGTGACATGTTTTGGGGTGGCGGATTATGATCCCCTACAAATCGTAATGCCCTTTGCAGCTAGAAGGACAGTGCCTACTTAGACCCCAGGATCTTTTTCTGTTCTGTTGGTTAGACAGAGGCTCACTCAGGATATCAGGCGATAATCCTCTTTCCTTTTTATTTAAGATGTCCCAGTGATATAGATCTATGTAATCCATGTTGGGAATGCCATAGGAACACACACACACACACACATACACACACACACACATCCTCCAGTTGATTTTATCTATACAATAAATTTTCACCCTGAGGATAGATTTTAGATGATTTTATGATGCTGTCTGGTGAATATCTTCCAAGGTAACATGGTACAAAGTACTGGGCAGGCACTCATATTTCTATACACTTAACTCTTTGTCCATACTTCTCATGGCACACATCACTTTTTATAATGTATTAGACACATTTTGTAACTCTCTCACTTTAAATTAAGTTCCTTCAGAATAAAATTTGCATCTAGTTCATCTTGATATTCCATGGCATGTAAAACAGAGCCTTGCCCTGAGCAGGGACTCAAACCATATTTTCTGGCTGGCTGGCTGGCTGGATGACAGGATGAATCAGCTTCTCCCATAGTCTATTCACTACTTAACCATTCTCTTATCTTTCTTCACCATTTCTCCTTTGCGGGCCTGCAGGTGGAGTTAAGCATCTAGCTATAAAGGGAAGTGAAGGTAGTAAATTTTAAAAAAAATTTTGGACACCTAAATCAGGCATGCATATAGTTCATTAGTCCAACATGGATCCAGACACATGAGACCATTTGGTCATGATCAAAGCTGTTCTGCCAACCCTGAGGCCCGCCCTCACCCCAGTAGTCTGATCAGCAACCACCCTCCCAACTAGTTCAACCTCAAGACTATCTCCTATGAACATCAGTCCTTAAAGGCACTACCCAGAATTCTGGGCTCCATCTCCTATTCTACTCAGCTCTGGCCCAACAGACTTATAATCCAATTAAGGATACAAATTCTGGAGATAATGTGGTTTGATGGTGTTCATCTTCTGTCTTTTGATTCCTTTAAGAACAGATCACTATAAAGTTTGCGGATACTAATATATGCTTATTTTTAAAGGTGACTTTATCTCTAATACAGTCTTTTTTTATTATTGGCCAACTCTGCTATGTGTGGACAAAACTATAAGCAGTCACCAAGAATAAACCTAGTTCTCATATTCCTTTCCAATCAATTCAGACGGTGCCCGTTTCCCTCCACTGAAATGTATATTCTAAATTAATCCTACATCACAGACCACAAGAGCTAGAAACAACCTCAGAGACTGCCTAGTCCAACTCCCTCATTTTATAATGTCTCAGTTTCCTTTTGCTGCTATAACAAATAACCACAAATTTCATGACTTAAAACAACACCAATTCATTCTCTTGTAGCTCACCAAGACAGAAGTCCAAAATCAATCTCACTGGGCTAAAGTCAGGGTGTTGGCAAGGGTGCTTCCCAATGGAGGTTCTAGAGGAGAATCCTTCTCCTTGTCTTTTTCAGCTCCCAGTGACCTGTATTCCTTGGCTTGTAGCACCTTCCACCATCTTCAGAGCATGTCACTGTTCCGCCATCATGCAGCCACTAACTCCTCCTCCTCTGAATCCTCCTGCTCTTCTTATAATGATCAATGTAATTACACTGGGCTTGCCCAGCTAATCCTGGATGATTACTCCATACAAAAATCCTTAACTTAATCGTACCTGCGAAGTTCCCTTTGCCATATGAGATAACATTCATAGCTTCTGGTGCGGACATTGCGGGGAGTGGAGCATTTTCCAGTTTACTACAATAAATGAGAAGATTGGGGCCCAGAAAGAGGCAGTGATCTAGCCCAGGTCACATACCTATTTAGTGGCAGAGCAGAGCAGAACTTAAACATTATGTTTCTTGACCTTCTAACCACCATTCGCTACAGAGCCAATCTTTCCAGGGTTAACCCCTGTGCCTTCCAATGTAACAATGAGCTCATCTGATAAACCATCTTCAAATGGCTAGAATATGACGATCCTCCTCCCTTTTCCAGACAATGTCTGTATATTTTAGCATATCCTTCAAGAGTTATTTTAATGGTAGAAATTTCAGAGCAGATCAAGAAGAGAGGGTCAATAAAAGCAACATAGAGGGGCACCTGCGTGGCTCTGTCGGTTAAGTGTCTGACCCTTGGATTTCAGTTCAGGACATGATCTCAGGGTCATGAGATGGAGCCCTATGTCGGGCTCCATGCTGATTAACAAGATTGTATAATTCTGAAAATTACTTTACACAAGTGGACTATAGTGTGTATTACCATCAATATATGAACAAATTAATAAATAGTACCTACTCTCCCCTATTAGCATTCCTGAGAGATCTGAGGAAATAGGTAAGTTTCAGCAGGAAACACACATAAAATAAAACACAAAAGGGAAGTGACTTATATTCATGGACAGTGAATCAAATTGATTATAATTAAGCTCTTATCAAAACAGAGGTACTTTTCTCTTAATGATAGTTAATAAGAAAATTTGTAAAATATTTTGAAATACAGTAGCATGGCAAGTACCATATTCCTAAGAAATCTCCATCACCCTGAAGTGGAATCCATAAATCTCATATTCATGAGATATTGAATTCTATGCCTCCTAACCCGGCTGTGACTTTGCTGAGAGCATAGTAGGAATACCAAAAACTCATTTTCCATTCATTCTGATTACCACAGAGAAAGCATAAATTCCATTTACAATAAAGAGCCATGACAAAGAAGCACTCCATCTCTTGGTTACAGTTAAATTCACACTAAATATAAAATTATTGATTGCTGCCCAGATATACGCTACAAAGCATAGCTCTAAAGATCAATAAATTTAAATGGCGCCAACTATAATGAGCATCAAATCAGCCAATACGTTTAGTACAGTGCCTCCATAAAGGGGAATTATCATCAGACTCAACACTTTATCTCCGTAGGCAAACGTGTCCCTACAGAAATGGTGCATTCCTCTCTAGGAGCAAGCTGTAGAAATCCACTTGATGCATTCCGTTACTGACAAAGAATTCATGATAAAAACAAAAAGGAATCTTTTGAACAAAATGATGGGGACTCTAAACCAAACCAAACCAAACCAATTTGATATCTTCTCACGTATGTCTGATTCCCAAACCTTAGATTCTTTTTGTTTCTGCTCCAAGTTCATCAGCGGCTACTTACCCTGTCATTGGAGACACTCAACTCTTCCTTTGAGGGTTCCAAGTCCCATCCAAGTTTCAAAACCATGGTATACTCTCCTCAGTCACCTCAAGCCCAATCCATATGGCTCTGGAAGCTTCTTTTTCCTGTGGAGTGAGCAAAGTCATTTCCTCAATTTCCTCATCTGAAAAATGGGGATAAGAAAATAATAATATCTCATAGGTTTAGGGTAAGAATGAAAGCTGTAACTAATATAGCGAGCCTGTCTGGGTACTTGCCACCCCAGGGATGATTATTAAAAAAAAAAAATAACTAACCATAATAACAACAATAATAATCATAATGAGTTTGCTCCATTTAACTTCTCCCCTGTTGGACAGATGAGATCTTCACGCTTGCTTGTGTTTCCATCAACTTAGATACAACCATCCCTCTCTTTAATTCCAGTTAGTTCCATTTTCTCTGCAGACCTTTTTACTTGGCAAGCTCTATCCCCCATATCTGCCCTAAACATACCTTCCGACTAACTGCAACTCAGTCTTTATAGGATGAAATGAATACTTCTCACGCCTACGTTTACAATGCAACAAAATCATGGAATTTTAGAGTTGGAAGGGACCTGAGGACAACTCCAATCATCCTGTGATCCATGACAGTGTTGACATTCTTTTTTTTTTTTTAAAGATTTTATTTATATTTATTGGACAGAGAGAGAGAGAGAGCACACATAGGCAGAGCAGCAGGCTCTCAGGGGGAGTGGGAGAAGCAGACTCCCCACTGAGCACGGGAAGCCCGATGTGGGACTCAATCCCAGGACCCTGGGATCATGACCTGAGCCAAAGACAGACACTTAACCAACTGAGCCCCAGTTGCCCCAGTGTTGACATTCTTTACCACAGAGAGAAGGAATAAGAAAAAGAAGGTGGGGGAAGGGCAAGACAGAAGTCGGGAGTCAGTTTGAAGTTCTCCCTTAATTGATTATGGAAAGTTCATTCGAGCCTAACCTCTTCCCATTATAGAAGGAGAAAGAATCTGGGAGCCAGAAAGGTTAAGTGATTTGCTCCAAAAATTAGTGGCACAACAAATTTAGCGACAGAGCTTGAATTAGCATCCAAATCTCCCAGCTCCCAATTCAGGGTTCCATGCTCTTCCTCAAGCACCTTGCTGCATCGGGGTGTAGCCATATACTTGAATAGACGATACTGAGTTCAAGACTGTAAACAATGTTCATATGGCTGGCCTAACAAATTTGAAATGCATGTTTACACAATTAAGGCACTTTTAAGCAGCCAAATCCTCCTCAAAAGGATAAACTCTCAAATGTTTGGCTCTTTCACACCAGGACCCTAACCTGTTCCGCTCCAAACTATGTTGGCCACTGTTTCTGCCACTCTTTCCATTCTGTACCTGACTCCTCCTTTACAGCTGCACAATGTTATTTTCTTCCTGACGATAACCTATGGTTTTATTTCCAAGTTATGCAGCATAGTACCTGGCCCTCAGTGAGTATTCGATGCATAACTGCAGACTAAGTGACCAAACGAGTATCTACAATGCTGCCTCTCTGCACTGGAAATGGAGCCTCATGCCTCCTTGGGTAACAGCCCGTCTAGACCGACCCAATTCCCAAGACCTCCTACCACTTGGGCAACCATGAGGGCTAGAGGGATCAGTCTCAGAAGCTCATTGCTTCAGGCAGGCAATGCCGATGCCACATACTGATGACTGTTAGGTAAGCTCCCAAGATATTTGTTTGGATCCTGTGGGGTTGACACATTTAGATGGGGTGATCACTGGAGTCTAGAGTCTTCTTTAAAGGCTGACTGGTATAACTTCTACCTGATTTCCTCATTCTACCCTTCTTCTCAAAGCACTGTTAGCAGAGCACCTTGCAAATAGCAGGCATGTGCCCCACAAAGATTCAACGAACTCAACTTCCCCTTCATATCTGAAATCTGCTCCCCCAACCTGACCCTACCCCCCACCCCCACCATCATGTGACTCATAGTCATGTGCTTTCCAGCTCTCCCTGAATTAAAAGAAAATTTAAAAAAGAAAAATGGTCTTTAGTATTAACTACCTTTGGTGTGTTCAATTTTCAGCAGAACTGAGCCATAATTTTTGCGGTGTTGACTGGGGAGTTTTATTTTTTACGCTGCCGGATACCTAAGACCTTGCCTGCCCGAAGCAGTGGAGGTGCAGTGAGTTCCACACCTCCACTGAGTTCCAACCTCCATCCGAGTTCCAACAATCCTTCCCTCCAACCTCCACCAAGCCATATGCTCTGTGGTTTAAGTGGCAAGCTAGTTAAATGCAGGGCTCTGAGGGCGGCCCAATAGGGGTCCCATTCTAGCTCTATCACTTACTTCCCAGCTAAGTTAATTTACTTCTTTGTGCCTACGATTCTTTAGCTGGAAAATAAAGATAGCGATCCCTACCAACGGTAAAGTAAAAAATCTATTTGACCTTCTTTCCCATTTCTGGTCACAAAGCTCCTAACTATTCCTGGAATTGTCAGAGGGATAAGAGTGTCTTTGTTATTCTTCATGAGCCCCTTTTACCCTTGAGTTTATGCCATTGGTTGACTCAAGGTGGGTCCCCTAGCTAACTTCAAGATGGAGGCTGTTTACCAGAAAAAATCAAAGATGAGATTTGAGAGACGGCATTTTCACTTGTATTCCCTGGTGAGGGAGTGCGGGGGAGGTGGGGGGATGGCACTGGAGATTGAATTCTAGCAAAACTCTTGAAAAAGGAGACTCAGAGAGCTTGCAGGTTGGTGAACTTGCTGATGGGCTGGGAGGGTAGCACACCCAGGCAGGGCATGGAAGCCCTGTGTTCCCCGCCCATGCCTTGCCATATTGCTTCTCTTTCATTTGGCTGATCCTGAGTTCTGCCCATTATAATAAACCGGTAATCCTAAGTCAGGTGCTTTCCTGAGTTCTGTGAGTCATTTTACGGAACTATCAAACCTGGTGGAGAGGTCATGGGAACATTTGAATTGGTTGTCAGCTGTGCAGAACTATGCGTCACCTGGGGAGCCCCCCCCAACCCCCGCCATTGGCGGCTGGTCTCTGAAGTGAGAGCAATCATGTGGGACTGAGCCCTTAACCTCCGAAGTTGGAACTAACTCTGGGGTAGTGAGTGTCAGAATTTAATTGAATTTTTGGACACCCTGTTGGTGTCAGAGAATTGGAGAGTTAGTTGGTGTTAGAAAAGACAGCACGTGTTTGAGGTCAGAAGGAAAAACCAACAGCCCACCTCATAGTGTTGTTCTGAGGATTAAGTAAAATAATCTGTGGGATGCAGTAGTAAGGGATTAATAAGAAGCAGCTTTTACTATTCCTTGCATGACTGTGTTTCTTCCATAGTTCGTGAATCACATCCAATGTCTTATGCTGGACCTATCCGGAACCCCAACTAGCTTGGCTAGATCCCTCAGTCCCCATCTGACTCTGGCCGTTCCTTCTCCTCTTAGATTAGACCTGTCCTACTCTCCCTAGCTACTAGCTGAAATCCTACTGAAACTGGAAAGACACCCATACCCACCCATCTACCACAAAGCATGATACCTCCATGTGCTTAACTCTTCATCCTACTTGCACTACTAGATCCAAACCATCAGATGAAGCCCTCAGGACACAAATACCTGCCCAATTCAAGGTGAATTTTGTCCCATCTCTTTAGATGCTAGGATTTGGAGAGTTGGCCATCCTCCTCAGATGAGAGCCTTAACCAAGGTTCAGCTCAATCTTCTTCTCCTCCCTATTCTAGTCTCAGCGTGCCTCACAGATCAATACATATGGGTTTAACTTAAAAGGCAGAACAGGACAGTAAGGTAATGATGGTCTCACGACTTTCAGAGCAACTTACATCCCAAAGGTCTTAATATTCACTTTGATTAGAATTCAAGATGCAGTACTAATCTTCCTGGGACGTTCAAGGAGGTCACCTTTTGTCTAAAAATGGCAGACCTTCTCCATGTGATTCACACACTACCAGAGGTTTCTGACTTCTTTTTGAGAATCTCGATATTCCAGCAAAAAATTTTAAATACCACACTTTCTGCTGACACCCCCATGGAAGAGTGAATAGAAAAGACCATTGAGACCATTAAGACTCCCGTGCAACAAGAGTCTGCTTGTCTGAGACCACCACAGGAGGCAGAATGAATGGGACTTCTCAGTTGATCTTATTTTTTTTTTTAAGAATCCTAATCCAATTACCTTCAGCTACCAAAGTCAAAATAAGACTTTCCTGGACAAAGATAGAAGCGAATTCATCTGGACAAGTGAAGTCTGTTAAATCCAAAACCAAACCCCAAACCATCATGCATATGTATCTTTCTTTATGTAACAGACTTGTTTCTAAATGTGCTGCACGTGAAAAGCCTTTTTAAAAATAAATTGACCCATATTTTAAGCACACCAGAGGAGCTTGCTATTCAAAGGATTCTCTGTGAGTCATTTTGTAGAGCAAGTAATCACCCATTAATTTATTTGTGAAATGTGATTTCCACACGCTGCTTTGACTTTAAGAGAAAAATGGTAAGCACAAAGTCATGACCAATAGATCATGCCAGAATCTTGCCATCTCTACATTGTAGCTACCCTCAGCTGAAAGATCTGTCTCAGTTCCTAGTTACTGACTCATTATGTCATTGAGTCTGAAAGGACCTTGGAGATCAGGAGCCTACTCTGTGACATATCTGAAATAAGATTCCACCTTATGGTCAAGATCATGAAAAATGACCAAGCTGGGCACAACGATATTTTTATGCCTACTTTCAAGCACACAGATCTGCAGATCATATACCAGCTAAAGGTATATATTCTGATCCCGGAGATAAAATGCTGGGCATGTGTGACAAGGGTGGCCCCTAACATGGCTCCGGGGCCCTCACATTCTAGTGCAATCGACAGTGTGTGACCAAGCAAACATATGCCAGGGTCCCCAGGAAACTGCAGCTATAAAAAAGTGTCTATAGGGGCGCCCAGGTGGCTCAGTCAGTTAAGCATTCCACTCTTGATTTCAGGTCAGGTCATGATCTTGGGGTTGTGGGATCAAGCCGCGGGTCGGGCTCTGCGCTCAGCACGGAGTCTGCTTGTCCCCACCTTGCTGGTAGTCTCAATCTCTCTCTCTCTCTCTCTCTCAAATAAATAAATAAATCTTTCAAAAAAAGAAAAGTGTCTCTAGGAGGCATCATGAAGCCAGTAAGGGGAAAGCAGCAGCCGGATACAGAGCCCTGGAGATGGGGGACATTTAGAAGGGACGAGATGGAGGGAGGGTGTTCTCACCCCCTTTCCCAAGCAGCCGGTACCCTGCCACAGTCACAGCCCTAAGCATTCCTGTTTTTCACAACTTCCTTATACTTCTTAGCACTTCAGAAACCACAGGTATCCACTGTTTCACGTTTCCCCACAGCTATCTCTGCCTGCTCCAAGCCTACCCAATAAACTAACCCTTTGCTTTCCTCATCTTCGTTAACATCGATGTGGCACAAATTATGGAGACACTCATTTTGTCTACCCTAAACAGGAATATGCTTGAAGTATGTCCGCACCTATCCATTCCATCCGTCAAAGATCTGAGATAGCTTTCATGTAAACACATGATACAACAGATGCAAAATATAACCCAAAGTTATAAAGGCAATTTTAAGAGGTAGGGAGGAGGGGAAGAGACCAGAGCCAAATGGCTCAGCACGGAGCTTTTCTGGCAATCCAACTGGGTACAGACATAGAGCTTAGAGGATCCAGGGAAATAGATGGTTAATTTATAGCTTGGCCTCTCCCTCGGAAATATCAACTATCTCCATTAGCCTTTTGCTGGGAGAACGTGGTTATACTTGGAATGGCCCTATAATTGCGGAGGGAGATTTTCACCTTAGGCAGTATATAATTAAGTGCCAAACGGAGTGGCAGCTAGGGCTCACGAGTGATCAGAGGCAGAGGCTTTCTGGAGCAGCCAGAGGAGAGGTTGGGACTCTGCACATCTCAATTGCTCTCTGACAATGAAGAGCGAGCTTCTATTACTTACCTTCTACCATTCTTTCTCAATGGTCACGCCTACCCTTGGCCTCAAGGGGGCCTGCTCCCCATCCGGGAACCCAGGAAATAAAAGAGCATCCACTCCCATGACAATTTTAGGGCATTAAATATAAATCTTCACACATGCAAGGTGAAACATTCTGTCATTTGGGTCCAGAGGAGCACTGCTCTATCATGTGATTTGGTGATTATAATGACACGTCCCTCACTGGGAGGGAAGCCACTCTGGAAATAAGCTGCCGTCGTCTGCGGCCCAGGGAAACAACACCGCTTACTTCCTCTGGTGCATGGACTCTTGGCAAAATGAATATTCCAGAGTCCCGAGGTGCATACAGGATCACAGATCCCCGAATAATCTGTGGATCTTCCTAAAGACGCCAGTTCTCACCCTACCTGATTTGGCATCCCTGGGAACACTCGTATTTACACATTTATCCCACATAGTTCTCACCAGAAGGACATTTAATAATACGAATGCTGCCAATAGGGGCGCCTGGGTGGCTCAGTCAATTAAGTGTCTGCCTTCGGCTCAGGTCGTGATCCTGGAGTCCTGGGATCGAGTCCCATGTTGGGCTCCCTCTGCCAACCCTTCCCCCTGCTTGTGCACTCTCTCTCATGTGCAAATAAATAAAATCTAAGAAACAAAAACAAATGCTGCCAATAATAATTTTTAAAAAACCCTAAGTAACACTTCTGTAGCATTTACTATATGCCAAGAACCGTTCTACGCTATTTATGTATGTTAAATCATTTAATCCTTGTGAGGTAAATGCTGCTGTTATTGCTCATCTCACAGATGACAAAACTGAGGCCCAGAGAAGGAAAGGAACTTGCCCAGGGTTCCACAGTTAATACATGTCAAAGCTGCAATTCCAGCCCACGCCAAGTGGTTCCAGAGTCTTTGCTTTTACAACCATGCCGTACTGCCTGATCTGCAGAGCAAGAGACAAAGGATGATCCTTTACTACCACCCACAGAGGCCCAGATGGATGTAACATAAAGTCCAGATAGCAGGGCTATTCTCAGGAGAACATAGACTAGGCTGCCAACTACATGTTATGATTTGGGAACAACCAAGCAGAATCTCACTACTGAAAACACCCTCCATCTTCTGTAAAAATACCCCAAATTTCCACCATTCGAAAGTCACTTCTCTACTTCTTAAAGGCTTTTGCGTTTTCAAGAATCCCTTAAGAAAAGGTAAATATGAAAGGGCAAGGTAATCCCTTAAATCCCTATCAGGCATCTATAGTGTGATTTAAAAAAAAAAAAAGTTCATTGAACTTGCACTGCTAAGAGTCGGCTTCCGGCTCTAATGCCAGTTACTACCTGTGTGACGTTGGGCACGACACTTAACTTTTCTGAGACTCGGTTTCTTTATCTGTTCAGTGGCAATGGTAACAACTGCTGTGACTCCCTCGTAGGATTGTTACAGGAATTTAATGGCTGCAAAAGCATTTTGCAGACTTTAAAGGACTCTACAACTATAAGCTGTTCTTATGATCAGCTATACCCCTGGTAGGAAAATGTGAATTAGCAGACAACCAAAGAAATGTACGCAGCCAGCGCAAGATGGACAGACAAAGCATAAGCTGAAAAGCATCACGGTCCATCCAACTCAAAACTGTCAGCCTGGGTAGCTGAGTCTTTTCGAAGCTTGATCACACCTGACCACGAATCTCCACTGGCTTAACTCTGGCTCTTCTTGACTTTGGCTCCTATGGCGGAACACTCCTTGGCTTGGCATTCCAGGCCCCAGATCCCCAGACTTGGCTCTAGTTTCTGGGCCCTGGTACTATTTCTTGACTTTCTTTTCTAGTGTGTTGCTGCTGGCAGCACCTGTCCTCGGTTCCATTTCCACCTGTGACCTAACACACCTTCCCGCTGTCTGACGTCCTCAACTCGCTCAGCCGCTCAAGTTACACCAGCACCCGGGAACCTTGCTTCTCTGCCTCGGTCATGAAGTGTCTACTGAGTGCCTAATATGGGACAGGCATAGCCCTCCCTCCACCAGCCAAGTGGTTTCTCTGGCTACAATAGTAGGGAGCTGGGGGGTGACAGGGAGGGCACACGGGCACCAGGATGGAGGTGAGGAACATGGAAAAGTAGGATGGGAGGTAAAAGGATAGTCTTTGTCTGCTCTACTCTTTTGCAGGAAAGAGTATTAACTGTCATAAAGGGGTTGATTAAGCACCCACTCTGCGCTGCGCATTTGGAATGCATACGTGAAAGGCACAATCCCTGACCTCGAAACACTTGACATATGATGAGGACGATGGGCAGGCAAAGAGACAAGGGTCTCTGCAGGGGCCCAAGCGCCTCTAAGGAAATACTGTTGTAAGGAAACTCTGTTCCTTTGGTCACCAATTTGTCCTCTACGGGCCTTAGGTAAAACATGATTACAATACACCAGTTTGAACATGGGTGCCAAGCTTTGTCTGAAATATAAATTGTGATGAGCTACTTTTTCTGCTACATATATTTTCCCTTCAGTTTTTCTCTCTTTCTCTTTTTTTTTTTTAACTGGGATATAATATACATAAAGTGCACAAGGCTTATGCGAACCACTCCATAAACTTTTATTTATGTATACACCAACGTAACCACCACCCAGATCAATATATAAAATGCACTAGCATACCAGAAGCTTCTCCTGTAACACAAGATTAATCATACCCCACAGCAAAAAAGTTACCACTATTTTGCTTTTCATGTAATAGGCTCTTTAGAATTTTTCAAAACACGGATGAGTTATATGTTTGGAGAACTCCAGCCTCTAAATGCTGGATCTCCCTTGATGGACTTGAGCATCCCAGCCCCTAAATATTTAGTTATCCTTAATATGCTTAGGCTACCCAGACCCTAGCCATCTGGCTACCCCTCCTCCTGTATAATAATTAGGACAATACCTAACAGCAAAAGAAGGGACATCCGGAACAACAGGATGCAAATAGGGGACAGACCATTGCCGGAACCCACTGACAAAGGTTATCACTTGGCCAGATGGCCAAGATAGGACTCGGCTTTGTTGAGAGCCCATGGGCTATTAGGACAAGTCCACTTCATCTGTTATTCTGCTAACACCATGGCTTACTGGGAGCAAAACTAAAATGTCACCCTTACCCCTCCGTCCCCCTCCCCCCACCTTGGTTGAGGAATGTACCCTTCTCTTCTTCACTGGAACTCAGAATGGAAAGTATTATCAATGCCTGTTAGTCTTTCATCCATAGACTGGGAATCAGTCTAACAAGAAAGACTGCCCCTCACTTCATCTTTAGAACTAGGAAATAGGGGTGCCTGGGAGGCTCAGTCCGTTAAGGGTCTGCCTTCGGCTCAGGTCGTGATCCCAGGGTCCTGGGATCGAGCCCCATGTTAGGATCTCTGCTCCGCGGGGAGCCTGCTTCTCCCTCTTCTCCCCACCTGTGCTCTCTCTCACTATCTCTGTCTCTCTCTCGCAAATAAATAAATAAAATCTTTTTTAAAAAAAGAACTAGGAGATGAATATTTCATGAAACCAACACATAAGAGAAGCAATCAGAGCTATAATGAAGATTGATATATGGCACAATGGGAGAGTAGAGTGGTGAGAATCTGGGTTAGAGACGATTTCCCAGAGACAGCTACACTTAAGCTGACTTAAAAGAGAGGACAATCCGTGCAAGAGCTCAGACATCATTAAAGGATGTGATATTATCAGACGAATCATGCAGCTCAGTGTTGCGGAGTGGAAGGATGCATGGGCACAGAGATAAACCTACAGAAAAGGGTAACGATCACAAAGGGCCTTATATGACCTACAGAGAAGTTTTAGATTTATAATCTAAGCCATGGAGAACAATGAAATAACTTTGAGCTGGAGAGTGGCCTGATCAGATTTGGACTTTTAGAAATTACTCAGCCGGAAGCGTAGAGAATGGAATGAGGAAGAAACAGAAGATGGCTGCAACGATCCAGGTGAGACATGGTGAGGAAACGCTAAGACGTCCAGGGGGAGATATGCTGTCGTCAGTTGAATATGTAGATTACGAATGAATGAATATGGTAGCCATATGAACGAATACGGAACTTAGAAGAGAAATCTAGGTTCAAGGTGAGGTTTTGGGTCATCTGTATATAAATGGCCGTGGTTTAGGGGCATTTGTCTGGCTCAGTCGGTGGAGCATGAGACTCCTGATCTCAGGGTCGTGAGTTCAAGCCCCACATTGGGCATGGAGCCTACTTAAAAATAAAAAAATAGAAATAAAAAAATAAATCAAATGGTAGTGGTTTAGACTATCTAGGAAAAGCAAACGGGACAGAGTACAAGGTCAAGATTAGAGCCTTGGGAAATGACAACACCGAAGAGTCCAGCCAAGGAAGCAGAGCCAGAGGATGAGGTAAGAGGTAAGAGGAAAAAACAAGGACAGCACATTGGCACAGTAGCCAAAGGAAGGAAGATTTCAAGGAGGGAGTGGTTATTATTTCATACGCTGTGAAGCGCTGCAAGATAAGTATACATTGGTTTGGCAATGGAGGTGGCCCGTGACCTTAGTGCGAACGGTGTCATTGCTAAATCACACCACATGGAGGAGTGAATGGGGGAGTGAATCGGGAGCCAGGAAATGGAAGCTACCAGTTTAGAAGCTTTAGTTGGAGCAGGAAAAAAAAAAAAATGGATGAGAGGGGGAATCTGCTATAGACCGAATGTGTGTATCCCTCCAAAATTCCTTCATGGAACCCTAACTCCCAAGGTGACAGTATTTGGAGGTGGGGCCTTTGGCAGATGATGAGATCACAAAGGTGGGGCTCTCATGAATGGAATTTGTGCCTTTATAACCAGGGCCCCAGAGAGCTCCCTTGCCCCTCCTGCCATGTGAGGACACAGCAAGAAGACAGCCATCTAGAAACCGCAAAGCAGCCTCTTGCCAGACACTGAATGGGCCGGGGCCTTGATCTTGCCCTTCCCAGTCTCCAGAACTGCGAGAAATAAATTTCTGTTGTTAATAAGCCACCCAGTCTGTGGTATTCCGTTATAGCCGCCTGAACTAAGAACCATAGTTAAGAGAGGCCGTTTATAAGATAAGAGAGACCCGAACCATTGCCAGAAAGTACTGTTCCGTTGGAAGTAATGTCAAAGGGAATCAAGCATCAGATGAGAGACTGACCAAAATAACTTTTAAGACTTAAACTCAGAGGTTTTATTACTCCTGCTGATAAGGGATGGAGCGTCCAACATAAAGGCTCTGCTCAGGTTCAGAGGAGCTTTCTGAACTTTCTATGCGCAACAGAAAAATTAAATATTTAAATAATACATTTCTCTTTTGCCATAAATAGAGAGAAATGAATGGAAAGTGAGACGGTGACAGAAAGCATTTTTCAGGCCTTTGGCTGTTAAATCCACCAGGTTAAGCAAAACCACACAACCTATGCTGAGGAAGAATACAAATTACTTCTGTCCCTAGGATTTTACCTAATCAGTGTACAGATAACAATTTTAAAAATCCCTCATGGAGGGGCGCCTGGGTGGCTCAGTCATTAAGCGTCTGCCTTCAGCTGGGGTCATGGTCCCAGGGTCCTGGGATCGAGCCCTGCATCGGGCTCCCTGCTCAGCAGGGAGTCTGCTTCTCCCTCTCCCTCTGCTCCTGCTTGTGTTCCCTCTCTCTTGCTGTGTCTTTCTCTGTCAAATAAATAAATAAAATCTTAAAAAAAAATCCCTCATGGTAGCAACTTACTAACAGAGAAAAACCAAGCCAATTGTAATGGCCTATAAATTAACATATTACTTATTAAGCAAATTTTACCCCCAAGTACATCAAAACATCTTAAACATCTGCACAACAGGGGTTGGAAAGCTAGGCAATTGAAACAGAGTTAAAGGGACACCTGGGTGGCTCAGTCGGTTAAGGTTAAGCGTCTACCTTCCGCTCAGGTCATGATCTCAGGGTCCTGGGATGGAACCCCACATCCGGCTCCCTGCTCAGCGGGGAATCCACTTCTCCCTCTCCCTCTGCCCCTCCCCACTCATGCTAACTCACATGCACACACTCTCTCCCATCTCAAATAAATTAAATTAAAATTAAATAAAAGAAAAAGAAAGAAACAGGGGCACCTAGGTGGCTTGGTTGGTTAAGTATCTACCTTCAGTTCGGGTTGTGATCCCAGGGTCCTGGGATCAGAGTCCCGCATCAGGCTCCACGCTGCTTCTCCCTCTCCCTCTGCCTGCTGCTCCACCTGCTTGTGCTCTCTCAGTCAAATTAAAAAATAAAATCTTGAAAAAAAAAGAAATAAACAGTTAAAATTCTCTAGAAGAGTCATATGCTCAGCCAATAAATATTTATTGAGCACCTACTATGAGCCAGACATTGCTCTAGTAACTAGATATTAACAAAAAATAGATGTGTCGACTTATGTAATTCCTTCTGGAACCTCAGCTGGAAGAACTGCCCTCATTTCCAAACTGTTTGAATTTGTGGCCATTTCTATCCTCAAGCCATATTTATCTTCCTAGAAAGACATGGAATATTACTGCTGGAGAGACCTGAAAGGATTGCGGCCTCGCCTATCCCATTTCACAGATGGCAAAGTGGAACGAAGGAGAAGATTAAAATAAATTTTAAATGACTAGAGACAGGGCTAGAACCCAGAATTCCTGAATTCTGCTTCAGGGCCTACTCTACCAATGGAATCACATCAATAAAACCCCAAAACCCACACAAACCTCCACCTCTTTTGATCGGCTTTTCAATAATCGGTTCTGCCTTTTTCTCTAAAATAGCAAAGTTTCTATGACCTGTGGGCACTTGGCCCAGATTTAAACATCAAGCCTAAGGATTGCAAATGTCTCTCATTCACGGGAGGCTGGGGGCGGGGGCAGCTGGCAAAGATCGCTTAGCTTTGGGCATTTCGTTAAAGTGTCCAAAATTCCAGGAAGATACTGGTATGTTTTATCTCTATTGTCTGGCTGCTAGGGAGAAGAATGTGTCGTCTTAAAATTTCTATTCAGAATTTTAATTAAATTGTGGCCTGTGGCAAAATAGAAAGGCATTAAAATCAAATGCTAGTGTCTCTCTGTTTATTTTATGAGCTCCCATCTCTAACTAGTTCTGGCTGAAATAATTAAATGTCTTTTCAGCAAATGGACTGTACAGGCTGTTTGGTTTAATGTTTCCTATAACCTGGTAAGTATGTGCTTTATAATTCAGTTGATTTCTGCCCTTCTCCACCCCGCCCCCCACCACACACACGTTCTTCTCCTCTCTCACCACACAGGCTGACTCAAAGGTTCCTGAGGATCAGAATGGCATTAATGTACCTATAGGCTGAAGCCTGATTGCACAGGCTGGCGGAGGCTGTTGGAGGCTGAACACACTGCCTTTGACATTAATAGGTCAGAGGCCCTTCTAGATTAAAATTGCTGAAGGTGGAGAGGACACACAGTATAGTCAATGAGGCCTCTTGGTCTGACACTGATGCATGAAATCTCTTATTTACTGACGCACTCTATCGCAGGAAAGGAAAATTGCCTGTGTGGCTCAGTGGGTTAAGCCTCTGCCTTCAGCTCAGGTCATGATCTCAGGGTCCTGGGATCGAGCCCCGCATCGGGCTCTCTGCTCAGCGGGGAACCTGCTTCCCCCTCTCTCTCTGCCTGCCTCTCTGCCTACTTGTGATCTCTCTCTCTGTCAAATAAATAAATAAAATCTTTAAAAAAAAAAAAATTATAGAATCCACATGGAGGAGGGGACTGCAGAATTTACCTGGTGTGTGTGTGTGTGTGTGTGTCTTAGGAGGAGGGGTATGCTGTTCTTCTGCTTCATAAAACACAGTTATGGATCCTTTGGGGATAAAAGCCTAAGCCTAGGGCAGAGTCTGAAATGGGGAGATTTAGTCAAAAGGGATATAATTGCCTACATAATAAAGTAGAAAAGAGGTCTTTCTAGGAATAAAGAGATCTTTCCTGGGAGCAATTATTTTCGGCTTCCTCTAAACAGAGCCCCGCCCCAGAACTAGGAGATAGAAAGGGAGTGCGAGAGGGTACAGAGAGCTTGGGAAAGGAACTTTGTCATTCTGACAGCTAACTTCCAACGCGCGTTCCCCGTGTTCTTCCGGGCACGAGGCTAAGTGCCTTTCCCCAACTGTCTCGTGTAATCTTCCCAACGGTCTTACAAAATTGGGGCCATTAGTCTCCTCATTTTATAGATCTCATCGTTGCGGTTTAGCCATTTAAATGACTTACCAAAGGCTCATAGCTACTAAGTGGCCAAGTTGGCCTTCCTGTCACCCCCATCCTCCTCCAAAGAAAGGGGAAAATGGTGTGAACTAGTAAAATCTGAGCCTCCAAGCTTTTAGGCTCCCTTAACCTGAATAATAGTGGTGCTGATAACACAGGGGGATGGGGACAGATATTGGGCACTTTCGATACACCAGGCACAGTGCTAAGCCCTTTATAGGAGTCAGGCCATTTAATCCTCGTGACAACATTTGGGGAAAAATATTTGGCTTCACTCTATTTTGCAAGTGAATAAACAGTGTCTTCAAGGTTAAGGAACTTATCCAAGGCTACGTAGTTAGAAAACAGAATAGCTGTAGGGTAAGAACAGATCTCTACAATCTGGGGGGGCACCAGGGCCTAAGGAGAGAGCAGTCTACCAGTAGGCCAATCCCTCCCGTGTGATGTGATCCAGGGTATTTTGGAACCCTGATAGTTGAACACATTTTACACTGCTCTCTATTCTTTGCTGAGATCCAGCCTGGAAAAGGAAGCCATGGAACACTTCTGTGTCAATATAAATATTTGGTGAATACGTGTCAATAGAAATATTTGGTGAATACGTGAATGGAGTCTAGTCTGTAGTTCTTCATTTTTTTCCTCTTGTGGCCCTGTACGCCCCATGTCTCTATGATGAGCCGAATGTTTTCATTTGAGTTTTGAATGTACTGAAGTCTAGAATAATAAAAGATAATGAGGAAGAGAAAGGACTTATTTGTGATTAGATAAATGGGATGTGGAAAAATTGAAAAAGAAATCGATCTTTCAAGGCCCTCATTGTTTTGGGAAGAGCAAATGTGCTGTGGGGACTAGACATCCAGGGACGTAAAAAAAGAGTTAAGAATGACAAGAGAGGGGCGCCTGGGTGGCTCAGTGGGTTAAAGCCTCTGCCTTCGGCTCAGGTCATGATCTCAGGGTCCTGGGATCGAGCCCCACATCGGGCTCTCTGCTCAGCAGGGACCCTGTTTCCCCCTCTCTCTCTGCCTGCCTCTCTGCCTACTTGTGATCTCTCTCTCTGTCAAATAAATAAATAAAATCTTAAAAAAAAAAAAAAAAGAATGACAAGAGAAATGTGGTATGGGAGTTAAAAAGGATCTGGCATTTTCCATAGCTACTATGTACTAGGTCCTTTTATATGCTCTAGGTCATTTAATCCTCACATCTATCCTGGGAGGCAGGTGTTATTAACTCTGTTTTATAATATGAAAATCGAAGCTTATAATTAAGTAACTTGCCCAAAGTCTCACATAAAGGAAGAGGTGTGGAGCTGAGATTCCTTCTCTGGTCTGATTCTCTCTAGAATATTCACTGTCCCTTCAAGTTAAGTTCAAAAACAGAAGGGCATTTTAAATTGAGTGCGGAAAAGAAAAGATTTCAGGTTTAGGAAGACAAAAAAAATATGGCAAAGAACTTGTGGAAAGGTCCAAACGAAGACCAATGAATTTTGAGGAACCTGGAAGAGAGGCCCTGACTGAATGAGATAATCTTCTGGAAAGGGGTATTCTATGTTCTCTACTATATTACCCATATTTCCTTGGGTAATTACTCGGTAATTGTAGCAACTATCTGGAGCAAAAGAGGGAAAGCTGTAGCCAGGAAGACAGACAAGAGGCAGCAATGCAGGATGGTGGGAAATAAAGATAACAGTGTCCCCAAGACCCCTGCTCAGAGATCTTTCCCCAGCTTCTGGATGGCAGAAGGGCAAGGCGGGACTTGCCGCTAGGCCCCAACATCCACCAACAATGAGTTTTTGGAAGCTTCACAGCTTTCGGTCTTCTTTCTACCTCATGCAAGTCAAATCTAGGCCCAGGAAGTAAAGACGATTCCCCGTGATTCGAATACCCACTCTATGCGTGTTATTTGAGGTCCTCCCAGAAGCACATGTCAAGACAGAACTAAACATGGAAAGATTTTCATAGGAGAAGCAAGTGTGCGTAAGAAAAGAGGAAGGGAGTTGTGATGAAAGCCTGACCCTGACGAAGGGAGAGCGGAGTTAAGGTGGAATGGAGGTGGTCCGGACTACCTTGCGGTTTAAGGAAGCTTCTCCAAGTCCCGGAGCCAAAGGCTCCCCGCAGTAAATGTGCCTGAGGCTCCGCGAAGGGTGCAATCACAGGAGGGAACACCCCATGGGAAGGGCCAGAACACAGCAGCTGAGGCCCTCAGTCCATTTACCTATTCTAGGCAGTCTGCCAGTCACACTCTAAGGGGCCCCAACACACACACCCCGACTCCTCTATTCATAACGACATGGGCAAATCTCAGCCAAAGGACCATTTCCCAAGAGAAGTCTTTCCTCATCCCAACCACCCACCCCGCCCCAGTCAAGGTAAACTTACCTTTTTCTATGCTTTCATGAAAACATGTTCCTTTCCTTCAGAGCGCTTGTCTCAATCTGTACTTATATATTCATTAATGTGATTATTAGATTAATGAGCACCTCTCCTGCTAAATTTCAAACTCCATGAGAACAGGAACCATAAACTGTCTTGTTCAGTGCTTTATCCTCAGTGCCTCCCACGGGGACTAATAGGAGACGCTCAATGAATACATACATTTGGAATAAATGGGTGCGAATGAATACATGTCGAAGAACAAATATGAGCTGTATAATCAGTTCTAATCCCCCAACTACTGCCAACTATAGAAGGCCCGGGGCTGGGATCAAGGACACAGAGCTGGAAAGGGTGAGAGTGAATAGACAGGTTCATGGCAAGGGTGGCCACAGAGGATCCTTAAGCGGGTGTGAGCAAAAGCGAGCTGTGGCTGGTACCTGCTAGGCCACACGGACCGAGATTGAGGTCGGAGGAAAGTGTGGAAAGAAAGAGTGAGGGGCGCCTGGGTGGCTCAGTCGGCTAAGCGTCTGCCTTCAGCTCGGGTCATGATCCCAGGGTCCTGGGATCGAGTCCCGCATCGGGCTCCCCACTCAGCAGGGAGTCTGCTTCTCCCTCCTCCTCTACCCTTTCCCCCTGCTTGTGCTCTCTCTCGCAAATGAAATGAAATGAAATGAAATGAAATGAAATGAAAGAATGAATATACTGGGGGAGGGAAACAGATCATGAACATAAACCAAATAAGCACCCCTTTACTTGATCAAGCAGTCTGGTCCTGGAAATGTAGGGTCAGAGCTTTGGCAGACACACAAGGAACCAGGGAAGTGGAAACCCTAGCAAGGCAGGAGCCCAGCCACACAAAATAGCCCCAAGGACTTCTCCAGAGAAGCGAGGTTGTGTCAACAAGGTCTGTGGATCTTGGCCAGGTTTTCTGCTCAGGTCTTCTTGGGGAGCCTCTCCTAGTCTTAAAGGGACCACATCCTCTGAGGACTCGGGCTGGGTTCGTGGGGGCATCACATCTGTCTCAGGTGACAACCCTACAGTCCTCCAAGACCACTTGAAATTCTGCCTTTCTAAGCCTTGGCTTTTTCCTTTCAAACAGTGGGATAAAATTTAACCTCAGAGGATGATAAGGACAAGAGAGATTATGAGATTACTCATAATAACATGAATGGGGTCTAACGTGATTTCTTGCAGACTCTTGGGATTTTTACACTAAAAAATAAAATTGAAATTAAGCAGCAAAAATTTCCCTGCACTCCACTGATGATAAAAAATGGCTTTGGATGCACGACATACACAAAATCTTTAGAAAATCTTGTCAAAACGGACAGTCCCTGATCTAGTCGACTCAGGATCAGCCTACGGGTCAGAAGATGGAGAATATCATAGAATTCTGGGATCTCTGAGCTGAGCGGGCCCCTGAAGATTAGTCCAGTTTGCAGGAGGGAGCTGTGAGAATGGTGGGGATAATCACTGATTGTCAAATCCCATGAATCTGTGCATCTTCACAGAATTTCATTAAGTGGAACTTTGGAAGACCATTGCTAGAATTCACTTTCCTCTAGCAAGCTGGGACAAAATGTACATTTATTCCAGAGCCAAGTGTGACACAGATGAAGCAAATTTCGTTCGGCCTGAGACTAAACCCATGCATATTTGCTTGAAAAGCCAACCTAGGTCATTCAGGTAACGAGTCAGTCAAAGCTGTTGTAAATCACAGTTAATCTCTTCTAATTTCTTTTTTTTTTTCAGATTTTATTTATTTATTTATAGAAAGAGAGTGTGCCCACACACAGTGGGAGGGGCAGAGGGAGAGGAAGAGAGAGAATCTCAAGCAGACTCCCTGATGAACACGGAGCCCCCCTGGGGACTCGATCTCACAACCCTGAGATCACGACATGAGCCGAAATCAAGAGCTGGAAGCTTAACCGACTGAGCCACCCAGGTGCCCCAATCTGTTCCAATTTCTGATTGTAGTTGAGTGGTTACAGGGTCCTAGAAGTCAGAGTCTTGTTCTATTCTTATCTGTTTTCCTGACCCACTGAGTTGAGGGTGCTCACTCACTTAAACTTTCCGTGTCTCTTTTCTCATCTGTAAAATCTGGGCTACAAATACTTAACTGTATACAAAGCCCCCTCCTTTTTTTTTCCTTCATCAGTGTCATTCACAGCATAACATTCCACCTCCTCAGTCAAAACAATCCTGCTTTTGTGAAAACACATTCACTCCAAAGATAGACTTCAACTGAATTTGATGATTATCTCTTGGAGCCTTTGCACAATGGGAAGACAAGTCAGAATAAAATACAGTTCTCGTCCTAAAATAGTGAATCCCAAACACCACTCCACATATCGGGACTAGTCCCTAACAGTGTTTACACAAGTCCATGGCAAAACGAAAAGAAAAACAAAGAGGATAATACAGGGAATGTTCTGTGACTTTACACTTCTATTCGATTTGAAAGAATTTCCTTTATTACAAGTTTCTTGTGAATATTTCCCTTCTAATTTTTTCTAGGCACTGAAATGTTGTTGTGTTTTTTTTTAATCTTATGGTGGCAGTTGCCTCCTTTTAACAGCCTTGCTTAGCAAAACCAAAAAAAAAAAAAAGGCAAAAAGTCAGTTCCTTTTTGTCTTTTAATTTTATTGGTCAGATAATTCAAAATGAATGAGACTCACTAAATAACTTCCACCTACTTAAGTCACATGATCAATCCGGTTTATAGTTTAGTCAAGAAAATTGCTTAAATTTGAATTATGGAAGTTTCTGTTCTGGGAATTGTTTGAATTTATAATTAGAAGCTCCAAAAAAAGAAAACAGATTTGAGGCTCAAGCTATGGCTAAAAACAAAACACAACAAAAGGAGCAAAGCCAATAATAACCAAATGGTGCCTGGCACATAGAAAGCCTTCAACAAATATTTGCTGAATAAGTAAATAAATTATCAAATCAAACAAGTACAGATTCAAGTAGTACCTAGCCAGCAGCTACCAAAAACAAAAACAAAAACAAAAAACCCACAACAATAAAAAACAAAGAAACAACAACAAAAAAACAGAGTGATAAGAGGATTTTCACTCTTTGGTCAGAATAACATGTAAAATAGCTTTTCTTTTCTAATTTTTCTTTTCAGTTCGAGAGAACTCCTAAGTATTATATGCCTTCAGCCTAGGAAAGACCTATAGCTCATTTTTTTCTCTTGCCAAGAGGAAATAAAAAGGCAGTGAGGGGCACCTGGCCGGCTCAGTCACAAGAGCATGCAACTCTTGATCTCGGGGTTCTTAGTTCGAGTCCTGCTTGGGTGTAGAGATTACTAAAAAAAAAGAAACTTAAAAAAAAAAGGTGACCAGAGGAAACTGAAAACAATTAGGAAATTATATAGACTCATAAAAGTTAGAGACAGAGATTTAGAAATCACCAACCCATTCCTTTCAGTTTACAGATAAGGAAACAGGCTCCGAGAAACTTGCCCAAGTTGCCCATGATTTTACATTTGGACCTTGAGAACAAAACCAAGCTACTTCTTTTTTTTTTTTTAAGATTTATGTATCTGAGAGAGAGAGAGCGTGCGCTTGCAAGAGCAGGGGGAGGGGCAGAGGGAGAAAGTGAGGGTATCCGGAGCAGACTCCCGCTGAGCACGAGTCCCACATGAGACCCAATCCCAGGATCCCAAGACCATGACCCTAGCCAAAATCAAGAGTCGGACACCCAACCAACTGAGCCACCCAGGTGCCCCAAAACCAAGATACTTCCGCCATCTAGCAGCTGTATATCCTAATTGCAGGGGGAAGATAAGCATCATTTTGAAGACTCCTGGGATAGTCAAACTACAAACTTAAAAGCTTTAAAATATGTTCAAAGGACAGAGGAAACAAAACAGTAAGCTGGGAAAGGTTCATATTAGAATTCATGGTGGAGGGTAAGAATTCTAGGGACAGTGGGCTGCGGAAGAGCCAAGGTCCAAAGACTAGAGGGGGTATGATGTATTCGGGGGAAACTGAGAGACGGTGAGTTATAAGTGACTTGTGTATGTATCTGCCATCTTCGGGATTATTCCTGTGCTAGCATTCATCAACACTAGATTGGCAAAGAGCTTTTACGATTGACCAGCTACTAGGATATGGAAATAGTCTTGCTCAACTGAAGCTCACATTAATAAGTACATCCATGTTATTACAAAGACACACTGACAAAACCAAAATAGTGTAGGTGTAAGGCCATTTGATGGAGAATCATTTGTAGTAGCAAAACACCGGAAGCAACTCAAATGTCCGCCAGCTGCTTAAATAAACTATGGTACATACACACAAAGGGTACACTATTCAGCTATTTAAAAAAATAAAAGAATGAGGAAGACTTCTATATTCTCATATGGTATATCAACAGGATCTATTACTAGGAGAAAAAGCAAGAGTAAAACAATACTTGTAATATGGAACATTTTTAGTAGGCTAATCTAAAGGGAAACATACATACACCCCCACATACACACATTCACTTATAGTTTCAAAATGATACAACATAAAGAGGCACCTGGGTGGCTCAGTCGGTTAAGTGGCTGCCTTCCGCTCAGGTCATGATCTTAGAGTCCTGGGATTGAGCCCCACGTCGAATTCCCTGCTTGGTGGGGAGCCTGATTCTCCCTCTCCCTCTGACTGCCACTCTGCTTACTTGTGCTCTCTCTCATCTCTCTGTCAAATAAATTTTAAAAATCTTTAAAAATTTTTTTCTTCTTTATAGAGTTCTAGCTAATGCAGAAGAAATGATGATATTGGAAAATCAACAATCTCCTCCTAATGAAATAATGGACCTAGGCCGCGATCATCGGTGACTGCTAAAATCATCAGCTTGATAAAATCATCAGCTTGAAGCTTGATAGGATACTATAATGCAAAAATCAGCCCGAACCACCTAAGTGAACCCCACTCATCAACCCTAATATTATAAAAAGTGAGACCCCAGACAGTATAGGCCTCCTGATGTCAAGATGCAATAAAGGATAAAGAGCACCACCGACGAGGGATTCTTAACTTAAAAAGTGAACCCGAATTTAACCAAATCTCTAGGGAAAAACATATAGTTATGAAAAGTGTTTGATTTATATTCGAGAAGTAAAAGAGCAAACCAGTTCTCACAGCTGAAGGCACTTGAGTAACCGAACCCCACGCCTATAGATTCAGCCAGCCCCAAGTTCTGGAACAAATCCTGTTTATTCATTAAGGGGAAATTAAGAAGCCTGAGTTCCATAACTCACATGACTGCATACAGTCAACTTAGCCATTGACCTTGCTAGAACACTGTGACTTATACCCCAGATCCAATTATTAGTTGCCTGCATTGGGTCCTGTGACTACGTTTCCATCTGGTTAACTTACTATCGCGATAGTTGCTCTAAACCAGGGACTCCATTTTATTCTTACAATATTCCTAAAGATTAGGGCCCTGACCTTGAATTCCAACCCAGCTGCTGGGCCCCCACTCCATATTGCTAAGCACCTCCTTGCACCTTGTTTCTTGCCTGCTCCCGGCCTGTCTGTTTTTAACTCCTGGCCATCTTATTAGGTGTTTCCTGACCTAGAAATCTTGTGTTAATTTGACCCATATTGGGACGCCTTGGTGGCTCAGTTGTTAAGCAACTGCCTTCGGCTCAGGTCATGACCCCAGGGTCCTGGGATCGGGTCCCGCATCGGGCTCCTTGCTCAGCGGGGAGCCTGCTTCTCCCTCTCCCTCTGCCTGCTGCTCCCCTTGCTTGCACTCTCCCTCTCCCACAAATAAATAAATAAAATCTTTAAAAAAAACTTTGACCCATACTGTTAAAATTTAGAGTAAAATTTAGAATAAATATCAGACCGTGTATTATTGCTAATTCATAACATCCTGAGGCAGGTTGGGGACATTATCCTTGTTTGCAAATGGAACAAAATCATGTGAAACACTTGTTCCTGGCCCCAGAGGATATCTGGGGCAGCACCGCTATAAACATCCTCAATCTATGTTCCCTGGATTTGGCCCCAAAGTACTGTCACTGCTGGCCCACCCCGCCATCTCTTCCTTTGCCACTCCACTCTACCCCTGCTCTGAGGGGAATGCTTTTACCCTTCCTTTGAAAGCTTCCACAACCAGGTCAGTCCCCAGGAGTCTAGCTAAGCCCTTTGACTCTGTGGCTAGGCCCTTCTTCTATTTTTTAATGCTTTATATTGTAAAGTAAAACAGATAAAGAACGCCACACAGGCATATGGCTTAATGAGTTCATATAAAGGAACACTCTTGCAACCACCGTCAGGTCAAGAACTAGACCTTCGTCAGTGACCCCAGGAGCCCCTTCTGTATGCAGTGGCCAGATCACAAGTCCCTCCTTTACTCATACATACCATTGTCTAGACTTTTATTTTTTTTTAATATTTTATTTATTTATTTATTTAAGAGGGTGAGAGAGGGAGAAGCAGACTCCCCACAGAGCAGGGAGCCTGACACAGGACACAATCCCAGGACCCCAAGATCATGACCCGAGCCAAAGGCAGACGCTTAACTGACGGACTAACCGCCCCTTGTCTAGACTTTTACAGTCATCACGTCCATGCTTTTCTTAAAAAAGTTTTCTCACTTATATGTGCATTCCTAGACACTATATCTTAGTCTTACCCATTTAAAAAATTACCTATGTCTTTCATGTCTCTTTTAATCTATAGGTTCTCCCTCCATTCCCCTTTACCTCCTAAATATCTGTTGAAACACCCAGGATTTTTGACTACTAGTTTCCCAGCCTGGACTTTGCTAATCAGCATGCCATTCCGGGGGCGCCTGGGTGGCTCAGTCGGTTACGCATCTGCCTTAGGCTCAGGGCATGACTCCCGGGGTCCTGGGATCGAATCCTGTGTCGGAGAGCCTGCTTCTCCCTTTGTCTCTGCCTCTCTCTCTCTCTCTCTCTCTCTCTCTCTCTGTCTCTCATGAATAAATAAATAAAATCTTAAAAAAAAAATCAGTGTGCCAATCCATTGGTATTTTAACGAACTTACTTTCCTTCCCAACTTCTCTCTCATTTCGCTAGGGCAGGCTGGCAGCTCCGGCAGCTCTGTGGGAGCTGTCCTCACTCCACTCCACAGCATGACTGATTGAAAGAAGCCAGTTTCCCTCCTCCTAGTTGCTGCCAGCTAGGGCTCCGTCTGGCTGTTTGGGTGGCTAGCTGACACCAGATATGCTAGAGCTAAAGCTACCACGGTCCACCTCATTCTGTCCCTTCTTGGTGAGAAGTGCTGTTTGATCCCTGAGACCTAGAAAAGCAGAAACAGAAGCATCCAGGGCGCCTGGGTGGCTCAGTTGGTTGAGCAACTGCCTTCGGCTCAGGTCATGATCCTGGAGTCCCAGTATCGAGTCCCACATCAGGCTCTCTGCTCAGCATGGAATCTGCTTCTCCCTCTGACCTTCCCCCTCTCATGCTTGCTCTCTCTCATTCTCTCTCTCTCAAATAAATAAGTAAAAGCTTAAAAAAGAAAGGAAAGAAAGAAAGAAAAACAAAAGCATCCAGACTATCGTTGAGACTTGAGGTCCTGGAACCATCGTTCCTTCCAATTGCTAGCCAATTTCTAGCAGTGCTTTTGGGGGAATCAAGCAATGTACGACACGCCAGCTGAGTTCCCAAATCCGGGTCAGGCTGCTTAGGACCCTGAGTGTTTGGTATCTTTTGAAGGGATTTTGCATGTTTAAATGTACTTCACAAAGCTTAAAAGAAATAAAGTTTAAAATCATAGATGCAACAATATTTCAGTCACGCTGTGGGTGAAATTGAGTTTCTGTAGGCCCACCTTGAACCCTAATCAAATACAGCATTATTTCTGTGGGAAACCAAATGCCAAATTCCAAAGATGCAACTTAAAAATGTGGGAATAGATCTCTGTAAATTTGAGGGTTAGCTGTGCAGACAACTATAACATTTTAGACTCCGGTTTATACAAGCATAATGTGATATTACCTTCTTGAGGTCTTCCCCTAAAGAAGGTTTACATAGTCTTAACCCTAACCATCCTCTCAAATGATTTAGAATATCATTTCTTCGTCTACTTCCAAATAACAAAAAAATAATGATTTCCTTTCTGTGATCTAGAAGAAAGGCCAAGAAAAGTATTGCTTCAGGCAGCTAATGTCCAAAATCTGACCACCATACAGAAAGCCACAACACTGGCCAACCCCTAAAAATTCTAGAAGCCAACACAGTGATTATACAAACTGAGCCTCTCTCCAGGGGAAACAACCTCACCCCCAAACCTTCTAAATTTCCAAGCAATATATGGAATTATTTAAGACATAAATGTGAATCACTGGCAGCTGGGAAATTTTTAGATTTTGAAATGTGATAGTCTCCATTTGCTGGCATCCGGTTAATATTCTCTGTTCCACTTTAAAAGCATCACATCAAAGATAGAGGCAAAATATAATAACACCAAAAAAAGATCTATTTTATTCTGGAGCCCTATGGTAATGGTTCTTTAGATTCTTAGACTCATTACAAATTACATTGGGTCCAAGAACACCAACGCATTTTGTAAGGCCTTTCAAATTAGCCAAATAAGGGTATTCAGCCAAGACTCATTCATATTCAGATTTCTAGGACACTCTGATTTGTTAATGTATGTTCCATACAATGCAGTGATACTTAAATCAGGGGTCTACTGAGGTTTGAGCCTCCTGGAGCCGAGCTGCAATTTAAAGCAACACAGCCTTTGAATGCTATAGCAACAGCACCTGTTATCTTATTTTAATAAGACCCAGGAGATGTTCTGGACGTTTCTATTTTACTAAATTTTCGCTTCAAGTTCTAGCTCTGTTTAATATTCTTTTAATGTAAGAAGGGAGCAAAATACTTCAGCAAACCTAGGAAGATTCAAAATTTGCTACGAGAGTCGGTAGAGCACGCAACTCTCTACCTCGGGATCATGAGTTCAAGCCTCATGTTGGGTGTAGAGATTACTTAACAAAAAATAATTTGCTATGAGAATACCAGAAAGTTCAAGAGAAAATGTTAGGGTGGAAATATAAACATGTCATGATAACAAATACAGAAGTGTAGATACTTAAAAGACTCTTTCACATGTGCACATAAATAATCAAATCCATGCATTAAAAAAACAATTAGATAAAAATGCACACAATTTCTGTATTGAACTAACTGGAATTTAAATAAAATCTTGAAAGAAAAAAATGTAAAAAAACACATTTAGGGGAGGGGGACAAAAAAAAAACACATGTAGTAACTTAAATAAGTTAAATACTTCGTGATCAACAAAGGTGACATGTTTATACCAACAAGTAAATAAGGCTTCAAAGCTAGATTTTCAGAACCTAGTAATTATGTTGAAGAAGTGAACAAATAACGATACTTTTAAAAATACATACTTATATAATCTTGAACATACAATTAAAAAATAAATTCATTTCAAGTACATATGAAACATAAAAAATCAACCCTATCTAGCTGCAGCAATCAGACAAGAAAAAGAAATAACAGAAAACCAAAGTGGTAAAAAAGAAGGAAAACTGTCACTATTCTCAGATTATGACAAAAGCCCTAAAGATGCCACCAAAAAAAAATGATTAGAACTAATAAATGAACTCAGTAAAGTTGCAAAATACAAAATCAATATACAGAAGTCTACACTAATAATGAAGTAGAAGAAAAAGAAATTAAGAAAACAATCCCATTCACAATTGCATCAAAAAGAATAAAATATTTAGGAATAAATTTAACCAAGGAAGTAAAAGGCTTGCATTCTAAAAACTATAAGACAGTAGTGAAAGAAAAAGAAGATGACACAAAGGGAAAGATATACCATGCTCGTGGACTGGAAGAATATTGTTATAATGTCCACACTACCCAAAGCAATCTGCAGATTCAACACAATCCCTATCAAAATGCCAAACGTAGGGGCATCTGGGTGGCTCAGTGAGTTAAGCGTCTGCCTTCAACTCAGGTCATGATCCCAGGGTCCTGGGATCAAGCCCCACATAGGGCTCCCTGCTCAGTGGGGAGTCTGCTTGCCCCTCTGCCCCTCACCCCCACTCATGCTCTCTCTTACACTGTCTCTCTCTCACAAATAAAATCTTTTTTTAAAAATGCCAACTGTATTTTTCACAAAACTATAAAAATAATCCTAAAATTTGTATGGAACCACAAAAGACTCCTAGTAGCCAAAGCAATCTTCAAAAAGAAAAACAGGGGCACCTGGGTGGCTCAGTCAGTTAAGCGTCTGCCCTCAGCTCAGGTCATGATCCCAGGGTCCTGGGATCAAGCCAGGATCCGTCTGCCTGCCACTTCCCCTGCTTGTGCTCTCGCTCTCTCTCCTTCTCTAATAAATAAATAAATAAATAAAATCTTAAAAAAAAAAAAAGAAAAAGAAAAACAAAGCTGGAGGTATCATAATCCTAGACGTCAAGCAATACTACAAAGTATAGGAATCAAAACAGTATGGCGCTGGTATAAAATAGACACATAGCTCAACAAAACAGAACACAGATCCCAAAAATTAACATATGTTTATATGATCAATTAATCTGTGACAATGGAGGCAAGAATATAAAATGGGTAAAAGACAGTCTCTTTAATAAATAGTGTTGGGGAAACTGGATAGCTACATGCAAAAGAATGAAACCACTTGACCACTTTTTTATACCACACACAAAAATAAACTCAAAATGGATTAAAGACCTAAATGTGGGGCACTTGGCTGGTTCAGTCAGAAGAGTGTACAATTCTTGATCTTGGGGTCATGAGTTCAAGCCCCACGTTGGGTGTAGAGATTACTTAAATAAATAAACTTATAAATTTTTTTTTTAAAAAGATCTAAATGTGTAAGACATGAAACCATAAAACTCCTAAATGTAAGTATAGGCAATCATCTCTTAGACGTTGGCTTTAGTAACATTTTTCCGGATAGGTCTCCTCAAGCAATGGAAACAAAAGCAAAATTAAACTATTGGGACTACATCAAACTAAAAGCTTTTGCATAGCAGAGGAAACCATCAACAAAATGAAAAGGCAACCTGCTGAACGGGACAAGATATTTGCAAAATATTTTCTGATAAGGGGTCAATATCCAAAATATATAAAGAACTCATATAACTTAACACCAAAAAAACAAATGATTCATTTATAAAACACTGGATCTGAACAGAGAATCTGAATGGACATCTTTCAAAGGAAGACACAGATGGCCAACAGACACATGAAAAGATGCTCAACATCACTAATTGTCAGGGAACTGCAAATCAAAATCACAATGAGATATCACTTTATACTAGTCAGAGTAGCCAGTATCAAAAAGACAAGAAATAACAAATGCTGGAGAGGATGTGGCAAAAAGGCAACCCTTGTACCCTATTGGTGGAAAGGTAAATTGGTACAGCCACTGTGGAAAGCAGTATGCAGGTTCCTGAAAAAACTGAAAATAGAAATACCATACATCCCAGTAATCACACTGCTGGGTATTTACCCAAAGAAAACAAAAACACCAAGATGAATGGATAAAGATGTGAGAGATATATATATAATGGAATATTACTCGGCCATAAAAAAGAATGAAATCATGCCATTTGCAACAACATGCATAGTTCTAGAGAGTATTATGTTAAGTGAAATAGGTCAGAGAAAGACAAATACCGTACAATTTCACTTATGTGGAGAATCTAAAGAACAAACAAAAAACAGAAACAGACTCATAAGTAAGGAGAACAAACTGGTGGTTGCCAGAGGGGAGGGGCTGGGGAAATGATTGTAATACGTGAAGGGGATGTAATAAATACAAATCAATAGCAATCCAATAGGAAAACAGGCAAATAATGCTAGGTAACACATATGGTGTACTTTCTATGAGGCATTGTTCCAATTGCTTTACTTATATTACTTTATTTAATCCTTAAAGGACATGAATAAGTAAGCCACAGAGGAGGAAACCCAAATGGTCAATAAATTTATGAAAATATACTCAACCTCACCAACAATTATTATAGTAAAAAATTAAAATAACAGAATAACTAAAGTAATAAAAAAAGGTATTTCCTAGTTATTAGATTGACAAATGTTGTAAGATCTGACAATACCAATTGTTGATAAGGATGTGAAATAGCCTTAACTCATATACCACTGGTGGATTAAGTACACCAGTACAATTATTTTAAACTAGTACAATTAGGGGCGCCTGTGTGGCTCAGTCGGTTAAGCGTCTGCCTTCGGCTCAGGTCATGATTCCAGGGTCCTGGGATTGAGCCCCACATCAGGCTCCCTGCTCAGCGGAGAGTCTGCTTCTCCCTCTCCCTCTGCCTGCTGCTCTGCCTACTTGTACTCTCTATCTCTGTGTCAAATTAAAAAAACAAAACAAAAACCAAGTAGTACAATTAATTTGGAGAACAATTTGTCAATATCTGATAGAGTTGAAGATGCACAATTTCCACTTCTGCATTTTCCCTAGAGAAACTCTTGCGCTCTGCAGAATGTACAAGAATGTTCACTGTAGCAACAGCAACAACAGAATTTTAGAAAAAAAACCTCAACCTCCATCAACCGGGGAAAAGACAAATTGTAGCATCTTCATACAATGGAATTTCATTTTAAACTAGTGAAATTAATGAATTAAGCTCCATGTATTGGCATGGATGAATTCAATAACAGAGGGCTGATTTTTTTTTAAGGCTTATTTAATTTAGAGAGAGAGTGAACAAGTGAGTGGGGAGGACAGAGAGAGAGAGGGAATAAATGTCAATCAGACTCCCCACCAAGCACAGAGCCCCACAGGAGTCTTGATCTCATCACCTTGAGAACAGGACCTGAGTGGAAATCAAAGCGGAATGCTCCACCAACTGAGCTACCCAGGGGCCCTCAGAGTGATGATTTTTAAAAAAGCAAGTTGCAGAAGTTTCAATACAGAGCAGTGCCAGTAGTAAGGCTTAAACCTGTAAAAGAATATTGTTTAGGGATACGGTCTTAGGTGGTAAAAGTACTAAAACATGGGGCACCTGGGTGGCTCAGTGGGTTAAAGCCTCTGCCTTCGGCTCAGGTCATGATCTCAGGGTCCTGGGATCGAGCCCTGCATTGGGCTCTCTGCTCAGTGGGGTGCCTGCTTCCCCCTCTCTCTCTGCCTGCCTCTCTGCCTACTTGTGATCTCTCTCTCTGTCAAATAAATAAATAAAATCTTTATTAAAAAAAAAAGTACTAAAACATGCATAAGAATGACAAACATCTAACTCTGGGTCCAGTACTGCTATTGTGCATTTCCAGGGAGCGTAATTGACATTGTATTCCATAGAATTGTATTCCAGAGAGAGGCATTCATAGACTGCAAGGGAGGAAAGAGAAGTATCCAGTGAGCTTCTATTGTATATATAATGGTTTTTTTCCCCCTAAAAAGTAAGTAAATAAAAAGTAGTGAAGAATATAAGATGCCAAGTTAAGATCTGATAGAATTGGGTGGTGGGCATGTAGATGTTCGTGATGTTTTTTTCTATGCTTTTCTGCATTCTTGTAATTTGTCATAATAGAAGATAAATGGGGTAGGCACTCACTCAGTAGCACAGTTGCTAACAACAGTCAAACTATGAGACAGAAAGAGCAACAGTGAAATGAGGAGCACTCATCATTGATGGAATTAATTTCGAAAGCTATTTTTCCTTGATTGTCTTCCAGGAACTTTGTTCATTTCACTTTGCCTATGCGTACTCTGCTCCTACAGACCTAGTCTTCCTCCCCAGAGCAACCCAGATGTTTCCAGCCTGGGTGTTCCCAAGACCCCCTCCTTTTGGCCTCCTCCTTCCTTTCAGTAGTTAGAAAAAAAGTGTTTTGAGCCCCTGTTGCACAAACTGTTGGACGTCCCTTGCTCTTTCCCAAAGCTATTATTTATTATGCACTGAATTATGTGTCTGGGGTGGTTCCAAACATTTTCCGACCATGATGTCACTTACTCATCACACATAGCAGCTTGATGAGATAGGTCCTATTTTTGTTCCCACTTTTAAGATGAGGAAATTGAGGCTTAAGAGGTTAGTTGACTTCCTAAAAAGCCACACAGTTAATGAGTAGTGGTCCCCCACTGGGTCTAATTCCAAAACTCTGAGACTTCGATTTCTTCTTTCCACTACTCTCGTGGTCTCAGAAACATCTTGCTTTCTGTAGTCATTCTTGTCTCTGCCCCATATAGACCCACCCAACCCAGAATGCAGCTCCTCCATGAATCCCCCTACACACCACAACCAAGAGGATATTACACAGAGAAGCCTTTTGGAAGGAAGGGATCACATGACTCACAATATAATCGACAATTTAAAAGGAATAGTATACATCCCCATCCACTGCCATTAACCCAAATTGTCCAACTTTATTCCTCAAGTTTCCTGTCATGTTTTACTTCTCCTTTCTCTTACTCCATTCATTATACTCACCTTCTTTTCCTTTTTTTTAAAAGATTTATGTATTTATTTTTTATTTTTAAACATTTTATTTGAGAGAGAAAGAGTATGAGCAACAGGAGGGCCAGAAGGAGAGAGAGAAGCAGACTCCCTACTGAGTGAGGCTCAATCCCAGGACCCTGAGATCACGACCTGAGCTGAAGTCAAATGTTTAACCAACTGAGCCATCCAAGTGCCCATATTTATTTATTTTTTAGAGACAAGGGGAGAGGAGGGGCAGAGGGAGAGAGAGAGAAAGAATCTCAAGAGAGAGAGAGAGCAGGGGGAGGGGCAGAGAGAGAGGGAGAGAGAGATTCTCAAACAGACTCCTGAGTGTGGAGCCCGACTCTGGGCTTGATCCCATGACCGTGAGACCATGACCCAACCCGAAATCAAGAGTCGGAAGCCAAACCAACTGAGCCACGCAGGCTCCCCTTACCTTCCTTTCTTCTTACACCATCTCCACCTGACCCCCATTTTTCAAAGTCAACCTTTAGTACAATGAGACTTCAGTTCTTTGTTTCATTCTCTCTTTTCACACACAGTGCCACGGGCTGGGGTGAGGGATGTGTGGTTCACCACTCAAACTCAAATATGTCATCGAGACATTTTTCTAAACACAGAGTCATCGCTCTAAACACAAATAATGCCCTTTTTCTAGATGTAAAAATCTCTGCAGTCAGTTCTTATTTTCAGTAGAAAGGTTTTCTTTTTCTTGTCATCATACGGAAGCCTATGAAATTCATTACCCTCTTTATTTCATATAATTTGCAACCCTTGATTGGTTGTACCTGATTTGAACATCTGATATTAAACAACAGCATTGTCAAAATAAAGCAGACGCCATAAAACCACTGAACCATCTCTCTGACTAGTGTTGTAGGTTGAATTGTGTGCCCTCCCCCAAAATCTATATGTCCTCACCCCTAGAACCTCAGCATGGGACTTATTTGGAGATAGGGTCTTTACAGAAGCAATCCAGTTAAAATCAGGTCTTTAGGGTGGGCCCTAATCCAATCTGACCTGTGATTTAATAAGAATAGGAAATCTGGACACGGACACAGAGGGGAAGACAGCGTGAGGACACAGGTAGAAGAAAATCTCTAAGTCAGAGAGAACTGGTACAAATCCTTCTTTCATAGCCCTCAGAAGAAAATGACCCTGTGAACACCTTGTCCTTGTCCTGGGACTCCCAGCCTCCAGGACCATGAGACAGTGAATTTCTGTTCAAGCCACTTGGCATGTGCTTCTTTTGATATAGGAGCACTAGAAAACTAATATGGTATCTTCAGCTTGGAATTCAGAGACCACCAAAATGTGGATCCAACAGCTCTCTTCAGTCTTCTCTTCCCCTATAGCTCTTTGACTACCGGAAGCTCCAGACAAACCACGCCTCTTGCTGTTCCTGCACTTAGCTCCACCCCCCACCCCCCACCCCCCCAACCTCCCCCCACCTCCCCCCCCACCCCACCCCACCCCAACAAGCTTGTGCTCCGGCTCTGCCCTCTTGCTTAGAATGATCTCTGCCTGTGGCTATCTCCCCATCCGTTAGGGTCCATCTCAAATGCCCCCTACTTCATAAAGACTATTCTAAGTCACATTTCTAGAAACTCTGAGGTCAACCAGACAGATCTAGATTTGAATCTAGCTCCATTGCTTACTAGCTGTGTGGCCTTTGCCAAGATGCTGAACTCAGAGTTATCCATGGGCATGAGAAAAAGTTCCCATTTCAATAAGGTAAGCATGGTGGGGACTGAGTGAGATGAAGCATGTAAAGCATTCAGCGTAGTGCTTGGCGCAGAGAAAGCACTCTGGAACTACAAGCTTTCATCATTTCTTTGATCGGAACTCCAATGGCATTTTATATAAATCTCTCTTATGCCACTTACCAAATTCTGTCTTGTCTTGTTAGTGGGATTAATCAGCGAAATCACTACTGACTTAAAACAATCACTTACCATCTCCCACAGAATCAAAAGAGAGAGCTCGCGCGGTGTCAGTCCTCGCTCTATGCAGGCCAGGTGAAGTTTCCACCTGCGAGTAAATTCAGCCTCAGACTCCACACCTGGTGATGCCCTTCCATTAGTTCCTTTAAGTGTCAACTCTGCAATCCTACTTTCTATTCTCCCACCACAAGGGACCCACAGGCTTTGGTTTCCTGGAGGCTAACCAGCAGGTTTTCATACCAGTCCCCTTAATCGAATTTGTATTATAGGTCTCTGTCAGTTAAGAACTCCAGCAGACAGACCTGGTCTTTCTCCCCAATGCCACTATCACCTGTGGGTCTGACCTTGGGAAAATTATTTGACCTCCATAGGACTCACTTTTCTTATCTGTAAAATTAAGATGGGGCACCTGGCAGGCTCAGTCAGGAGAGCATGGAACTCTTGATCTTGGTGATCATGAGTTTGAGCTCCACGTTGGGTGTAGAGATTACTTAAAAAACACTTTAAAAATAAGATAAAATTGGCGTGCCTGGGTAGCTCAGTCAGTTGGGCGTCCAACTCTTGATGTCGGCTCAGGTTATGATCTTGGGATCCTGGGATTGAGCCCTACATTGGGCTCTGTGCTCAGCGCGGAGTCGGCTTTTCCCTCTCCCTTTGCCCCTCCCCTCACCCTCGTGCTTCATTCTCTCTAAAGTAAATAAATAAAATCTTTTTTAAAAAAACATCCTGGGTGCCTGGGTGACTCAATCGTTAAGCGTCTGACTATGGCTCAGGTCATGATCCCAGGGTCCAGGGATCGAGCCCCGCATCGGGCTCCCTGCTCAGTGGGAACCCTGCTTCTCCCTCTCCCACTCCCCCTGATTGTGTTTCCTCTCTTGCTGTCTCTCTCTGTCAAATAAATAAAATCTTAAAAAAAAATTAAATTTTTAAAATATGCCATTATCATGATATTTCTTCTAATTCTTAGGAGATTATAAACTCCATGAGGACAGGAAATATGTATACATAGTACACTCTATAGAAGTTCATTGAATTAAGTTCTGAATTTTGACATAAACGACCCTGAAATGCTCATATCCACAGCATTTATCTTGAGGGAAAACCATGTTTCTATATGAAGTTAGACGTACAATTTTTTAGATAAGAACAACTTTAGGGGACACCTGGCTGGCTCAGTCGGTTAAGCATCTGCCATGGGCTCAGGTCATGATCCCAGGGTCGTGGGATTGAGCCCCACATCAGGGACCTGCTTCTCCCTCTGCCTCCCACTCCCCCTGCTTGTGCCCTCTCTCTGACAAATAGATAAAATCTTAAAAAAAAAAAAAAAGAACAAGTTTAAACTACAATACTATCTACAGCGCTAACAAAATGGGTTGGAACTATTCAGGGTGTTTTCACTATTCATAGAACCGATGAAAAGTGTTGAGAAATAATTCAGCGGGTTGTTTTATTTGAGCTTCGTTTTCACTGGAGAAAATACGACCGCTTAAAATTTTATCGTCTTTTCCAGGTGATCTGCAGCCAGACCTGGTAACATGAACTAGCCTCTATTTTCAATATCCTTTTTTTTTTTTCTAAATCTTTGGTGTTGTCAGTGTACCTTTTCTCTCACAGAGCTTCACAAGCAAAAAAAGCCTTTATGATATAATTTTACAAATCCAGGGGAGAAACTGAGCCAGAGCAGTTGCCTGGTAAGTAGCAAAGGGTCTCTGGGCTACAGTATTCCAAGAGGGGCCCCATGTGAAAACCTAAACCCCTAAGATACTTTTTTAAACCTCAGTGGATAAAGCTGACAAGGAAGAAACACAGCAACAACTAAACGTCATTTCCATGCTAAAAGCAATTTCTTTCTAATAAGTGGTGGGGTTGCCCACATTCCTTTAAAGCAGGCTCTTCCTTTGTTCTGAGAGAAAAAAACACCCAGATGTTAAACAAAGACTCTCTTCTAAAATGAAAATGGGAATTCAGTTTCCCCATTTAGGGTTGACAATGTGAAATGTACCCTGTATGGGGCACCTGGCCGGCTCAGTTCACAGAGCGTGCGACTCTCGATCTCTAGAGGTCATGAGTTCAAGCCCCATGTTGAGCGTAGAGCTTACTTAAAAAATTAAAAATAATAAAGGTGTCCTCTTTGGAAAGTAGAGCTGCATCTCTGTGGAGCAGGATACTTTGGGAGAAAATGTGTCTCTGGCGTAAGGGGGAGAGGTGACATAGCATCAGTTTGCTCCCTGCCTGGTTCCCTGGACTCAGTTTAAGTCTTGTGTTTAGAGGAGAATCACAGTCACATTGTGACTTTTTCCAGAAAAGATTTTATAAGATTCTATGCAAAAGGGCAAGCTTCTTTGGGGCCCAGATGACAAAATGTGACAGAGTTGGGAAAAAAACAAGTCTCTTGGCCTTTTCATTCATTCATTCATTCATTCATTCAACAAATATTTACCAAAAGCCTACTTTGCACTATGCTCTGTGCTACATGCTAGAGAGAGACAGTAGTGAACCCGATATCCCTGGGGCCTCTCTTTACATCCCTTACATTCTGATGGTGTATTATTCATCTACTGCTGCGTAACAAACCACCCCAAAACATAGTGGCTTAAAACAACAAATATTTCTTATCTCACAGTTTCAGCGGATCAGGAATCTGGTGGTGGCTTCGCCGATGCCCCCTGTCTCAAGTCTCTCACAAGGCTGCAATCGAGGTGTCCACCAGGGTTGTAGTTATCTCAAGGCTTGATTTGGGCAGGATCTGCTTCTAAGCTCACTCACACAGCTGATGGCAAGGCTTCAAATTCTTCTCAGCTATCGGCCAGAGACATCAGTCCCTTGCCGCAAGGACCTCTCCTTAGGGCTACTAAAAACATGGCGGCTGGCTTCCCACAGAGTGAGAGATCAGAGAGGAAAAGAGGCAAGGAGAAAGTCACAGTCTTTTTGTGACATAATCTCGAAAGTCACTCCCGTCATTTGTATGAGATTCTGTTCATTAGAAGCAAGTCAAGTAGGTTAAGCCACATGCAACCTATGGTACATCCGGTAAGGGCATGAATGCCTGGAAGCTGGGATCCTTGGGAGCCATTGTAGACATTGGTTACCCATAGGGAGGCTCAAACTCTCCTCTGGCTCCCCGGACAGCCATTGCCATTGTGAATCTGTCTTTTCCCATTTTATCCTGAATTTGTTTTTCACTGGTATGGCAGGGGAAATCTGCTGTTTGTGGGGCACAGGTATCACTCAGCATCGGAATCTATTTAGTGCCTGCTTCTCCCTCTGCCCTCCTCCCCACCCCCACTCATGCTCTCCCTCCCTCTCTTTCTCAAATAAATAAAATCTTTTAAAATAATAAAATAAAATATAATGTGTTCCCAACCCTCTCAATGCCAATTTCCTCAACTATCACCAACGCACCCTGAGATACCTATGCAACCATGCACCAAAGATTTCAACATAATATAAAGCATTTAAAACAGTAATTACTTAACAACTTAACCCTTAATGACCTCATTTGTGGGTATGTTTGCACGCAATAGGCGATGACGCTATAGAGCATCTGGCATGATTATTTTCCTTCTAGGCTGCAACAGCCACCTTTTAATGTAAATAAAGAGTAAAATATACACCAACAACACGAAGGAACAAATAGAAATCAAGGAGTCGATCCCATTTACAACCGCACTCAAAACCATAAGATACCTAGGAATAAGGGGGCAAAGAATCTGTACTCAGAAAACTATAGACTACTCATGAAAGAAATTGAGGATGACACAAAGAAATGGAAAAACGTTCCACGCTCACGGACTGAAAGAACAAATATTGTGAAAATGTCTATGCTACCTAGAGCAATCTACACATTTAATGTAATCCCTATTACAATACCATCAACTTTTTTCAAAGAAATGGGACAAATAATCCTGAAGTTTAAGTAGAACCAGAAAAGACCACGAATAGCCAGAGGGATGTTGAAAAAGAAAACCAAAGCTGGCAGCATCACAATTCCAGACTTTAAGCTCTACTACAAAGTTGTGATCATCAAGACAGTATGGTACTGGCACAAAAACAGACACATAGATCAATGGAACAGAATAGAGCCCAGAAATGGACCCTCAACTCTATGGTCAACTAATCTTTGACAAAGCAGGAAAGAATGTCCAATGGGAAAAAGACGGTCTCTTCAACAAATGGTATTGGGAAAACTGGACAGCCACGTGCAGAAGAATGAAACTGGACCATTTCCTTACACCACACACAAAAATAGACTCAAAATGGATGAAACACCTCAGTGTGAGACAGGAATCCATCAAACTCCTTGAGGAGAACACGGGCAGCAACCTCTTCGACCTCAGCCGCAGCAACTTCTTCCTAGAAACATCACCAAAGGCAAGGGAAGCAAGGGCAAAAATGAACTATTGGGACCCTGCCAAGGTAAAAAGCTTTTGCACAGCAAAGGAAACAGTCAACAAAACCAAAAGACAACCAAGAGAATGGGAGAAGATATTCGCAAATGACATATCAGATAAAGGGCTAGTATCCAAAATCTATAAAGAACTTATCAAACTCAACACCCAAAGAA
>CM052901.1:26734381-26781211 GCA_028534135.1 Potos flavus | reverse complement strand
GGGAGACAAACCATAAGGGACTCTTAATCTCAGGAAACAAACTGAGGGTTGCTGGAGGGTTGGGGGGTGGGAGGGATGGGGAGGCTGGGTGATGGACACTGGGGAGGGTATGTGCTATGGTAAGCGCTGTGAATTGTGTAAGACTGATGAATCACAGACCTGTACCCCTAAAACAAGTAATATATTATATGTTAATTTAAAAAAAGATGTGTAATTGTTACAAATGACCTTTAGCAAAAGGAAATAAACCTAGTGGTAAATTGTTTTAGTGATGTGCACATACAGGTCCATGATAGAAGGTTTCCAATTCGGATAGTGAAATTTGGTCATTCAGTAGGCTTTCTTTGTGGCCCTCTAGCAACTATTCTGATAGTGGTGGTGAGGGCTACCCATACTTATTTTCTATTTACTACATTTCTAATATTGATAATCAGTGTTACTTAACTTTCAGTTTTTCTTTTACAGTTTAGAGAGAGAAATCAAAGTGTCAGCAAATAATGACCACTTCCAACTCCACTTTTTTCAACAGCTAGATCTTTTAGTCTGATTCTTGGTTTATTAATATTGGCTATAATGTAAGCCCTATGAAAATTAGTTTTCTTGAATAAATAAAAACACATATAATGTTTTTGGATGGAAAACCTAACCAAAATAAAAATTATTTTAATTCCTCCAAAATGAATATATAATTTTTTTTGAGAGAGGAGAGCAAGCACAAGTTGGGAGGGGGGTGGGTGCAGAGTGAAAATCTTAAGCAGGCTCCACACCCAGCACAGAGCCTGATGTGGGGCTCGATCTCATGACCCTGAGATCATGATGTGAGCCAAAAATCAAGAGTCAGACACTTAACCACCTAAGCCACCCAAGCACCCCCCAAAATGAGTACATAAATTTAATGCAATTACAATTAGGATCCCATAATTTTTATTTCCCTTATTTTATTTTTTTAAAGATCTTATTTATTTGCCAGAGAGAGAGCACAAGCAGGGGGGAGGAGCAGAGGGAGAGGGAAAAGCAGGCTCCCCATTGAGCAGGGAGCCTGATGTAGGGCTATGTAAGGCTCCATCCCAGGACCCCAAGATCACAATCTGAGCCAAAGGCAAACGTTTAACCGACTGAGCCACCCAGGCGCCCTGTGTCTCCCTGATTTTATAAACAGAGTACGTGATCTTAATGCTTCAATGGAAAAATAAATGTCTAAGAATAGCTAATAAAGTTATAGAAAATAAAAACAGTATGTGATAGCTGTTTTTCTTTTTTTAAGGTAGGCTCCAAGCCCAAAATGGGGCTCAGACTCAGAACCCTGAGATCAAGATTTACATGCTCCACCGACTAAGCTGGCCAGCCGCCCCTATGTGATATCTGCCTTAAAAGATTTCACATATATCATGAAGCCATTATAAACAAAATAGTATGATATTGGCATAGGAATAAACTAATAGATCAGTGGAACAAAACAAAGTGTAGAAACAGAGATGAGTATATGTGGGTCTTTGATATATGACAAAGCTAGTAATTCGATTCAGTAGAAAAACAGCAAGTTATTTAATAAAAAGAGACTGGCACAATTGCCTACCAATCTAGAATAAAATTAAACTCTCTACAATATGTCACTTGAAAAAATTTGAGACATAATAAAAACATAAGTTTAAACACTAAAACAAGAAAAATTGCAAGAACTTTTAGACAAACATGTTTAACTTAACAGTGTTGGAATTCTTTTAACTGATATGGAACACCCAGAAGCTATAAAGAAAAATTTAAACATATTTACTATGTGCTGTTCTTTTTAAACATTTCCATGGAAAAAAATACCATAAAGAAGGACAAATGATACACTGAGAAATAAAATTTACCATACATATGCCAGATAAGAGCTCCTTGAAACTGATAAGACAAAAAAACATAGTAGGAAAATTAACGAAGAATATGAAGTGGAAATCCAAATGGTAATTAAACAATAGCAGTTCAAGAAACACAGATTAAAAACAAAATAACGGGGTATTTCTCACCCATTAGATTGGCAAATATTTAAGTACCAAAACCTACCAGTGGCAGGATAGGGAAGGAAGAGTGTATTTTCATAAAATTGCTTATGTTCATGTGACTATTCTCAGCCTTTTGGGAAAGCAATCTGAGAATATCTATAAAAATTAAAACTACAAAAAAAAATTAAAACTACATAGGGGTGCCTGGGTGGCTCAGTCGGTTGGACATCTGACTTCTGCTCGGGTTGTGATGCCAGGGTCCTGGGATTGAGCCCCGCATCGGGCTCCCTGCTGAGCGGGGAGCCTGCTTCTCCCTCTCCCACTCCCCCTGCTTCTGTTCCCTCTCTCGCTGTATCTCTCTGTCTAATAAATAAATAAAATCTTTAAAAAAAAATTAAAACTATATATACCTTTTGTCTCAGCAATTCCACACCTGTGACTCTATCCCAAAGAAATATAAATACCAGTATAAGGAGACTTACATAAATACATACACAATGATGTTTATAGCAGAAAGAATGCCCTTCCACGGAGAAATAAGTGAATAAATTATATATCCATACCATGGAATACTGTGTGGACATTAAAAGGAATTAATTAGATCTTACCATTCAAGTCAGAGAGTTCAATGTTAAGCAAGAAATGTAAGAGACAAAAAAAAGTTTATCACATGATACTTCTTTAAAAATGAATAATGGTTTTTAATTCTCTATATGTGTCTGTGTCTAATTATCTCTAGCATATGTGTCTAATTATTTTAGCATATGAACCTGAATAAAGAGCTAAAGGAGGGGCACCTGGGTGGCTCAGTCGTTAAGTGTCTGCCTTCAACTCAGGTCATGATCCCAGGGTCCTGGGATCGAGCCCCACATTGGGCTCCCTGCTCGGCGGGAAGCCTGCTTCTCCCTCTCCCACTCCCCCTGCTTGTGTTCCCTCTCCCGCTGTCTCTCTCTCTCTGTCAAATAAATAAGTAAAATCTTAAAAAGAAAAAAGAAAGAAAGAAAGGATATATACACCCAGTCATTAATACTGGTTATGCAGTGGAGAGTAAGAAGCAAACAATCAAGAATTGTAAACTTGAGGGATACCTGGCTGGCTCAGTCTGAAGAGTATGTGACTCTTGATCTCAGGGTCATAAGTCCAAGCCCCATGTTGGGTGTAGAGATTACTTAAAAATAAAATCCTTTAAAAATGGGGCATTTGGGTGGCTCAGTCAGTTAAGCGTCAGACTCTTGATTTCAGCTGAGTGTGGAGCCTGCTTAAGATTCTCACTCCCTCTCCCTCTACCCCTCCTTCCTTCCCCCACCCATGCATGCTCACTCTCTCAGGAAGGAAGGAAGGAAGGAAGGAAGGAAGGAAGGAAGGAAGGAAGGAAGGAAGAAAGAGAAAAAGAAAGAGAAAGAAAGAAAGAAAGAAAGAAAGAAAGAAAGAAAGAAAGAAAGAAAGAAAGAAAGAAAGAAAGAAAGAAAGAAAGAAAAAAAGAAAGAAAGAAAGAAAGAAAAAGAAAGAAAGAAATGAATGTAGGGATGCCTGGGTGGTTCAGTTGGTTGAGCGTCTGCCTTGGGCTCAGGTCATGATCCCAGGGTCCTTGGATTAAGTCCCATATCAGGCTCCTTGCTTAGCGGGGAGCCTGCTTCTCCCTCTCCCTCTGCCCCTCCCCCTGCTTGCTCCCTCTGTCAAATACATAAATAAAATCTTAAAAAAAAAAAAAAAAGGAATTGTAAAATCGGGGCACCTGGCAGGCTCAGTCAGTAGAGCATGCAATCTCTTGATCTTGGGGTTGTAGGTTCGAGGCCCACATTGGGTGCAGAGATTACTTAAAAATAAAACCCTTTAAAAATATATATAAATAAATAAAAATAAAAATAAAGTCTTTTAAAAAAATTATAAAATTGCATTTATGTGTAAATATACACAAAAGATGAATGAAGAGATGGTAACCAATATATTAAGGGCAGTTATCCCAGGGTGGTGAAATTCAGGTGATGTTTTACTTTATTCTTTGTATTTTTCTGTATTTTATTTTTGCACACTGTGAATAAAGAGGTGTTACTTTTTTTTCCTTTTAGACAGAGAGAGAGTGGGGGGGGTGGGAAGGGGAGCAGAGGGAGAGGGAGAGAATCTTAAGCAGGCTCCACACCCAGCTCAGAGCCTAATCAGGGGCTCAGTCTCACGACCCAGAGATCATGACCTGAGCCGAAATCAAGAGTCCAACATTTAATCAGCTGAGCCACTCAACATGTGTTATTTTTCTAATCAGAAAAGTAATACACCTATTTTCATTGAATGAAAGACAGTTGGGAAGGAGAAAGTAGGGTTCAGTTTTTGAACAGCTACACATAGATGGATTTGGAAACAGCTAGAAAGAGAACAATGTAAAAGCTACCGCAATAGTCTCTGGGTGCTATGGGGATGATATATACGCTAGGATTATGGCTAATAAAAAAAGGAAGAACCGGATATATTTAAAACTTATTTCAAATAAGGGGTTAAAAAGGTTTAGCAATTTGGAGGTGCCTATGTGTGTACACACCTACCACTTCAAAGCTTTAAACCAGTAGCCTAAGGGGGGGCGGGGTTCAGCTCTATGATTAACAAAGAAATTGGGGTGCCTGGCTGGCTCAGTCGGTAGAGCATATGATGCTTGATCTTGGGGTTTTGAGTTCCAGCCCCACACTGGGTATATGGTTTACTTAAAAATAAATAAATAAAAATTAAAAAAACAAAAAACAAAACAAACGTAGGATTAACCCATAAGACTGTCTATATTTAAGGTGTCTAACTTGATGTCTTCACATACATATACACTACAAAATGATCACCACAATCAAGCTAATTAACATACTCAACACCTCCAAAGCTACCATTTTATTTTATTTTCTTCTTTTGTATATGTGCTGAGAACACTTAAGATCTACCTTCTTGGGGCACCTGGGTGGCTCAGTTGGTTAAGCGTCTGCCTTCGGCTCAGGTCATGATCCCAGGGTCCTAGGATCGAGCCCTGAGTCCGGCTCCCTGCTCAGCGGAGAGCCTGCTTCTCCCCCTGTCTGCCATTCCCCCTGCTTGTGTTCTCTCTTGCTCTCTCAAATAAATGAATAAAATCTTAAAAAAAAAAAAAAAGATCTACCTTCTTAACAAATGTCAAGTACACAATACTGTATTGTTAACCACAGTCACCATGCTGTACGTTAGACCTCCAGAACTCATTTATCTTGAGTTACTGAAACTTCATACCCTTTGACCATCAGCTCCCCACGGAGAGAGACGCAGGGAAATTCTTTAGTTGTGTGGGTCTCTGGAACCGTTGTCCCTGGCACTGAGGTTTCTGCCTCCTCTAATATTCAATAAATTTGTTCCCATCAGCACAGTGAACAAGGTTACATTATTTTTCCTTTCATTAACAACCTCAACAGTCCTCAGTCAAATATATTTCCTTTGCTCAAAGGAGAAAAAGGGGAAGTTTTTGTTTTTGTTCAGTGGGGTAGGGAACTACTCCAGTAGACTTTGCTTTGGGGTCATTTTTATCCATTAAGCCAAGGTACAAATTCTAATTCATTACCTACTCATGTATGCCTATAGGAATGTATGGGAGTGCGTAGATGTTTGCTTTTTCCACCATCTTATCTATCTGCATATCTATTTACTTAAACCATTGCTTATTCAAGAAAGGATTTTAAGGGGTCATTAAATATACAACATTTTGTACTTTCAAGAGAGCTACTTCTTGAAAAATAAGTTCTTTCAGCCTTTACTTTCAGGCTATGTCCCCCTCTGCGTAAGGACCAGGAAATAGCGTCATCAATCTGGTGACTTTGGCTAACCCAAGAGCTCAAGTGAGTCTTCTGAGAATCACTCCCATCTATCATTGTACAAAGGATTGTGAAGATGGTCAAAGAGCCCCAAATCCCTTGTGGGGCAGCCAATTCGGTCAATAAATGCTTGCTGAACTGAGCATTACAGTTACTGTAAGCAGACATAACAACTCCCATTGCAAAAACACATCTAAAAGGACATAATCATCCCTAAAGTACTCGGAAGTCAGGCAATCGTGTTCGGAACTGAAAGGCGACTGTGCTGACCCAAATTCTGTCCCTGTGCAGCAAATCTTTTGCTTCTGCCTAGAGCATTCCTTTCCACATCCCCACTGGCCCCTGCTTCTTCCTCATGAAGGCAGCTTGATAGAGTGAACCCAGAGAGGCCCAAGTTCAAGGCCTCACTGACAATGACTAGGTTTGTGGCCTTATTTGAGTCACTCGGTCTCTCTGAGCTTCAGTGTCCTCATCTGCAAACTAGAAACAGTAATACCTGGATCACGAGTTCCACTGTAGGTCAAGTACATGGCTCTTGGCTCTGATTAATGTTAATTCACTCCCTTCCCCCTTCTTTGCCTTGAGAAATCCTACTCATTCTTCACGGTCCACTAAATATGTCACCTCCTTTATGAAACCTTCCCTCACCCTCTTTACAGATTTAATCACTCCTTCCTCTGCACATTCATAGCACTCTCATCGGACCCCATTAGACCACTTTCCACATTAAATAGATTTCATAGGGGTGCATGGCGGGCTCAGTCAGAAGAGCACGCGACTCTTGATCTTGGGGTCATGAGTTCCAGTCCCGCGTTGGGTGTAGCGATTACTTAAATAAATAAAACTTTAAAAAAATAAACCAATAGATTTCATAGCTGTCTCCATAGATCAGAGGCTTTTCGAGAGCCTGATCTATATCATATTCATATTAATATGCCCTAATCTCTTGTAACAATGCCAGTCCCTGGCATATAATAGATGCTTGGTAAATATTTGCCAGATGAGCGTTTGCTATGAGCAAAGAAATGATATCAGTTCAATAGTTCAAGTAAGCCTGGTGTCATGACCGAGTTAAGTGTCTTACTGTGGGGTTTTAGTGGCCTGTGTCATCATTCATCTCCAGAGTTCTCAAAGAGGGTAAATAGGCCTCTTGGCCAAAGAGGAACCAGTGTGTCTACTTGATTTAGACTTTCAAAAGGCCTTTGACAACTAGGCACAATTCCAAGGGAAACATTTCCTGCAGGCAGAGAGCTGTCTCCACAGCCTCTGCTACTCTGCAGGCTGAAATTCTATCCCTCTCAACGTATCTTTGCTATCACCTCCTTCAGGAACCCCTTTTTGATTCCTCCAACCTCATGGGGCCCGTCCTTCTTTTGAATGGCAAGGGCTTCTTTGCCTGTCCTCTCTTGTGGCACAGTATCGTTTTCTTGGCGTCTATTAGAGCACCCTGAATGTATGTCTAGCCCCTCTATGAGGCAGAGAGCGAGAGGTAGGAACTGGATCTTACCTCTGGTGTCCCTGCAGCACCTACCGTGGGGCTGTACGCATAACAGGCTAGTAATACGCAATCAACGGACTGATTACGTAGAAAAGTGCGCTACTGAGTAGGAGAGTGTGCGTGCAAATCCCTGCAATCAAGGTCGAGAAGGGAATCTCCCAGGGACACAGCAGAGAAAGGAGAAAAGGAAGGAAGGGACTTGCTTTTGTTGAGTGCCTCCTCTTTAAGCATTTTCATGTGCAGGAAGAAAAAATTGATCTGCACATCTGCTGTGTGCTAGGCTCTGTGTTACGTAGTTTGATGTACCTTGTCTCATCTGGTTCTCCCAACAACAAAGAGGAGCCGCCTTACTTCTTCCAGTATTTTTCCCCTTTCAACAGATGCATATATTCAGCACCTTCAATTATTTCAGACCCAAAGCCAAGGAAAAGATACAGAACCAAAGAGGTTCATGAGATGAGCGAGAAAGATATCCACATAAACAATCATAATACAGAGCAGTGAGAAGTTATTTTATCAAAGGCCTTGGAGAAAGTTCCATGCTTAAGAAAAAAAAACATTTTTTAAAGATTTTATTTATTTATTTGAGAGAGAGACTAAGAGAACGAGAGGGGATAGAGGGAGAGGAAGAAGCAGACTCCCCGCTGAGCAGGGAGCCCGATGTGGGACTCGATCCCCGGATCCTGAGATCATGACCTGAGCCGAAGTCAGACAATTAACCGACTGAACCACCCGGGTGCCCCAAGAAAAAAAATTTTTAAGCCTAGTATGTTTACAGTATCACGACAACGTTTAAAAGTCCAGTCACCCTTCCTGAAACCCTATCCCTCCTCTATTACCTTTATTCTCAGATGATGACCTAGTCTCTTCACTATGATGATAACGACCATCCTGTCTGAACAATCTAGCTGCCTTAAATCCCCTTCCAAGCCTGGCCCGAGATAACTTGAGGATCATAAATTGAAAGCCTACACAGGCCAAGGGGGCCACAGAAAAGTGTGAGGGCGAGTTCATGGCAGATTGGAGGGCAAGCACTACATCTAAAGGGAGCAGTAGCTACTTGGTTCCCGCTGATTGTGACCGTGAACAACCGAAGGCCCAGAGCAGCCAGAACCTTGAGACTCTCAAGAGAAAGCAGAATTTTGGATTTTCAAAATGTAAAATCTCCTGGATTTTTTTTTTTAAGTTTATTGTTTTATTTATTTTTTCTTCCAGTAATCTCCACACCCAATGAGGGGCTTGAACTCACAACCCTGAGATCAAGAGTCACAGGCTCTTCCAGCGGAGCCAGCCAGGTGCCCCAAAAATTCCTGGTTGTTAAATGTCGACTCAAAATGCTTAGAACATTGTATAGGCCAAATAAAACACACACTGGTTTGTGTTCTTTAACACAAGCGAAGTGACACAAAAAATCTTTAACACAAGCAAAGTGACACAAAAAATTAACTGTCCTGGACTTGACCTCAATGTCCTGCACCTGCTAAAGCTCTCTTGAACTCTGCACACGAAAGCACTGCTATCACTACTTCCTGCTATCCTTGCCCTGAGCCCTGGCGTCGGTGACTTCCTTTGAGACACATCCAGGGCCGTTTCCCAGCCCTTCTATGCCTTGACCTCTACAGCATTTAGCCAGTGCTCTCCCGAGTCCCTGGTTACTACTGCTTCAGCAAGGCCAAGTTTGAATCTCCATCTCTTCCCTGCTAAGCCCTATAGCCAAACACCTTGCTATCTCCTGGACAGAAACGGGGGGTTTCTCCCACACTTCCTAATTGGTCTCTTGCATTGTGCTGGGGCATTCTGACTCCTCTTTCAATACTGTATCCTCAAAAACACAAACCCGATCATGTTGACTCCCTACTTAAAACCCTTCCCTAGTTTCCTGCTCTCTTCCGGCATGGTGTCCAAGGCCCTTCACGATCCAGCCTCTGCTTATCTCTCCAGCCTCATGTCCCATCACCACACCTCCTAATTCCTTTCCTTGTGCCACTGCAGCTCTAGAAATGCCATGCTCACCGACGCCCCAGTGCCTTGGCATCGCTGTTTCCTCCACCTGGAAAAACCGACTCCCAACCCCCTGATCCAAGAATACAACCGTAAGTTCCTAAAAAACAGGAACTTATTTTTTAAAACCCTGAATCCTCACTCTCCAGCTCAGTGCACTGTAGGACACAGAGCCAATACCTGCCATTTGCCAAATGACTGTATTGATAAATGAGGGTCCCCATACAGAAAAAAAAAAAAAAGAGCACACTTCCACTTCCCAGAGCAGCTGGGCATGAGACCAAAACATGGGACATGTGGAAGAGGACCTACCTGTAAGACTTAGACAGGAAGGGGGCACCTGGGTGGCTCAGTCGTTAAGCGTCTGCCTTCAGCTTTGGTCATGATCCCGGGGTCCTGGGATCGAGCCCTACATCGGGCTCCCTGCTCAGCGGGAGGCCTGCTTCTCCCTCTCACACTCCCCCTGCTTGTGTTCCCTCTCTCACTGTGTCTCTCTTTGTCAAATAAATAAAATTAAAAAAAAAAAAAAAAGACTTAGGGAGAAAAGTATAAAAAACCCAGAGTGGTCAAGAACAGCAACAATCTCTAAGTCACATTCAGTTCAAGGTTTCCCTGAATTCCTTAGTGAAGAGGAAATTGGAAATTCACATTAGAATCCAACACTATTGGAACTGTAGTTTGATACAGATAATTATGCTTCAGTTTAAATTATATTAAAAGAATTTATAATCCTTGGCTACATCGAGTCATTTCAGCTAAGTCTTTTGTTGTCTTCAAGTACAGTTATTGGTACTGCAAGGAACCCACCTGACACATGCAGTTAAGATTTGGGTGCCCAGGGGCGCCTGGGTGGCTCAGTCGGTGAAGCGTCTGACTTCGGCTCAGGTCATGATCCCAGGGTCCTGGGATCGAGTCCGGGGTCAGGCTCCCAGCTCAGCTCAGCAGGGAGCCTGCTTCTCCCTCTGCCTGCTGTTCCTTCTGCTTGTGTTTTCTCTCTCTCTGTCAAATAAATAAATAAATAAAATCCTAAAAAAAAAAAAGAAAATAAAAAGAAATCATCTGGCTCAAGCCTTCCTGTTTCACAGGACTCCTATTTCCAGAGCTTCCGTCAGCCTGAGGGAGACAGAGCAAAGGAGACTAGCAAGAGACTAGCTCCTTAAATGCCTCGGTTTCCCCAGTGGGGGTCCCGGGGGCATCACTGGCACTTGTTGGCCAAGCCGGTCTTCCTCTGTAGTTGCTGGTATCCAACTGCTCTGCCCGTGACCTCCACTCAGCTCTGATGCTGGGGCCCTGAGCCTCCATGGATTCAGATAACAGAAACTGACACCCGGAGCCATGATGTGACCGGCCCTAGGACCCCAAGGAAGCAAGGGGGCAGATCCGGGACTTGACACCAGATCTTGGACTGCCAGTGCAGACATCTCTCTCCTATACTCCCAGAAGGGAGCAGATACTGGGGACAGGTAGAACAGTATCTGACTCCATGAAGAGCTTTGGTTGCCGCGGCTTCGAATACCACCGACTCAAATACGCCCCCCTCTGTCAAAGCTGTAAGGTGCAATCTCAACATCCTTAGAGCGTGGAGAAATTTTGAAATCAAAAAGACTGCATGAAAAGAAAGAAAAACGCAACCAGATACCTAAAGGGGAAAATTAGAGGCCATGCGCTGCTCAGGAAAGAGGGTGTGAGACCGACCACAAAATCACGTTATCAGCAAAACCACTTCTCCTAATTCTAGCTCCAGCAACCCTCTGCAACAGAAACATTGCACATGCTGCTGCCGGGGAGAGCCCGGCCGAGCAGTCAGCCCAGCTCACGGAAAGGGCAGGCCAAGAAGTCACAAGCTGTTAGCTTGAAGGGAACGGAGGACTACAGCTCTAAGCAGGAAGTGACAGAGCTCTGAGTCAATCTGGAGAGATTAACTGTGTCCTCATTAATTTCTCCTCGTTATAGCCCAGTAAGCATTGTCAAGGGTTTTAAAGTAGATCATAACAGTGGTGCTGGGCCGTGCACTGCTGCAGCCATCAGCTGGCCAAGCGGTGTCTCAGGAAGAGAAGGTAGCACAGGGCTATTTAATGGATATTTTATAAATATAACACCCGCTGGGGTGTCTGGCTGGCTCCGGCAGAAGAGCACGTGACTCTTGATCTTGAGGTCGTGGGTTCGAGCCCCATGCTGGATGTAGAGATTATTTAAAAAAATAAACTTTTAATTAAAAAAAAATAGGGGCTCCTGGGTGGCTCACTCGTTAAGCGTCTGCCTTTGGCTCGGGTCATGATCCCAGGGTCCTGGGATCGAGCCCCACGTTGGGCTCCCTGCTCGGTGGGAAGCCTGCTTCTCCCTCTCTCTTTCCCCTGGCTTGTGTTCCCTCTGTAGCTGTCTCTCTCTCTGCCAAATAAATAAATAAAATCTTTAAAAAAAATAAAATAAATAATTAAAAATTTAAAAAATATATATATACCTATAATGCCTGCAGATGAAAGAGTGTGTGTGTGTGTAATCATCTACAGACATTTTATCTATAAAATATCCATTAAATAGCCCTGGAGGGCCTAGTTCACAGTAGACACTAAATTGACACAATATTAATAATAGCCAATATTTACTGAGCATTTTTTCACGTAGTATCTCCTTTAATCCTCCCATTAACCTTGTGAAGCCTGCACCGTCATTGTACTCATTCTACTGCTGGCACAGAAAGGTGAAATGACTTGCCCAGAGTCACACAGCTAGTAAGTAACTGAATTAGCGACTCACCCTCTGGCTCCAAAGCCGAAGCTCTAAACGGCTATGCCAGAAGGCTTTTCCCATCTCTGGCTTTGATTTCTGCCTAAATACATTCTTCTCTACTTCCAAAAGAGACTGGAACATAAGGAGTTTTTTCTTTATTTATTTATAGCATAGCTTCCAGGGGCGCCCGGCTGGCTCAGTTAGTACAGCATGCGACTCTTGATGGCGGGGTCATGAGTTCGAGCCCCACGTTGGGCGTAGAGCCTACTTAAAAAAGAAATAGTATAGATTCCATTTATTGAGCATGTACTATATACCAGGCACTTTTCTAAGTCCTGCGGTATTTCATCTAACCCTTACAATGACCTAAAGAGGTATGTACTGTTAATATCCGCAAGTTACAAATGAGGATACTGAGTCCCAGAGTGGTAAAGAAATCATTAGAGACACACAGAGAGAAAAACGGTAGGCTTGCCTGAAAGCAATGTGGGAGATTATAGAAGGAATCTCCTTACTTAGAGTCACAGTTGATACAATCAGCCAGGAGCGTGCCGATGAAGAGCAACGGGCTCTCCAGCAAAAAAAAAAAGGCCCTCCATTCCAGACAGGCAAGATGGAGTAAGCCCATCCACTCCGTCTCACTCACTTAATATAGCTATGAAACCAGGATCGATTCATGTAGCAGTTATTTGAAGATGCTGAAAAGTACATGGTAACAGACAGACTGAAGGAGAAAATCAGGACACCTGGGTGGCTCAGTTGGTTAAGCATCTGCCTTCGGCTCAGGCCATGATCTCAGGGTCCTGGGAATGAGCCCTGCATCCATTGAGCTCCTTGCTCAGCGGGGAGCCTGCTTCTCCCTCTCCCTCTGCCTCTCCACCCCCCACCCTCCCCTGCTCGTGTGGGCACACATTCTCTCTCTCTCTCAAGTAAATAAATAAAATCTTTTAAAAAGGAAGAAGAAGAAGAGGAGGAGGAGGAGAAGGGAGGAAGGAGAAGAAGGAGGAGGAGGAGGAGGAGGAGGAGGAAGAAGGAAGAAGGCCAGAATCCAAAGTATCACCAAATTAGTGGTGAGTTTACCATCTTCCCCCTGCAGTATTCCCCAGCCTAAACAAAACCCAAAAGTGGGCATCAGCAGGAACACAGAAAGCTCCAGGAGAAACCCTCCAGCCCAGGCTCCAGGACCAGGAAGAGAAACTCCTAACAGTCAGAAAGGTTTTCTTTCCTCTCTCTCCATCCTCTGGTGGCTTGGACGCCAAACAACTCAGCCATAACGATGGCAGAAGAGCTCGTGTGGGCCAAACCCGTCCTCTGTGATCAGCAGAGTGGGGATCCCAACAGGGTGAGCCAAACCCCCATTGCTCTTTGCTTGTTGTGTCCTTCTGCCTGCCCGCTGCTTGTGGGCATAGGCACAGAAGTACAAATCAGAACAAGGGAACTAAAACCCCTGATTTCTAGCTGGGGGATAAAAAAACTGAGGAGTCCCAGAGAGCTGTCAAGTACTGAAGAGATGGCAGAGAGGGAGAAGCTCAGGAAAATGACCTCATAGGGTCGTTTATAAACTCCTGAACTCACCCCCCCCCCATCCGATCCCAATCACCCTGAACCTAATGACCACGACGAAAACTTTGAGAAATGAACCATAAGAGAGATCACTGTCCAGGTCCTACACCAACCACTGGGTGACCCATAACTGAGATCCAAACAGCAGTGTAAAGGCTTTGAAAATCGAACTAAAATTGGAACTACAGCCCACAGAGGTGGGTTAGAAATTGCAGCCCAAACCTAACCTATAGGACTTAACACCAAGCGTCTTATAAAGACAGTAATCAAAAAGTCCAGGATGCAATCAAAAAAATATTCAGCATACAAAAAAACAGGAAAATCTCAATTCACACAGGAATAGCCAACCAACAGACGCCAATGTCAGAATGACACAGATGTCGTAATTATCTGACAGTAATCTTAAAACAGCTATTACAGAAAAGGCTCAAGCAAAGCATTCACGAACGTTCTTGGAGCAACCTGAAAAATGTAAAGTCTCAAAAAAGGAACAGAAGATACGAAGACATGTAACGTTTCAAATTGAAAAATACAATAACCATAATCTAAAAACCCACTCTATGGGGTCAAGAGCAGATTGGAGAGGACAGAGGAAGGAGACAATAAACTTTAGATCAACAGAAGTTATCCATTCTGAACGAGAGGAAAAAAAAAAGATTGAAACAATAAACGCTCCTGATTAGGAGTTTGCCAATTTCCATAGTAAAAATACTTTAGCCGGGCCAAAGTCAAGGTACCAACTGGGCATCATTGAATGCAGAGTTTGGGAGAGAGGCGCATAATTGCGTCTCACCCACAAACACCTCTCATCTCCCCAAGGCAAAACCAACAGGGCTAGAGTCTCCCACCTTCTAACAACACACTCCCCGGGGCTGCTGATCTCCCTTTTAGGCACTCCCAAGCCCATCTGAGCTGCCCTGGAGTTCTCCTCGACCTGATTTGAAATGGATAAGACTGCGCTTATGATACATGCATACAATGCATACAATGAGACTGCCAGGGGCCAGTCTCGCAGGCTCTAGGGGAGGCCCATAGGTGTGAGACATTTCTCCACCAGGGAAACTAGGTAAATGAGCCCCACTAAAACCAATACAGTATTTTTCAAACTGACAGACTGAGGGCTGACACAAATAGGAAAAACGTGACCTAGATGAGCAAATCCAGGGTAGGAACACGCCCTATACCGAGCAACAAAGCTGGGCTTAGAATTGATCCTTGGGTTCCATATTTTCATTTTTGGGCTTTTTCCCAAAAGCTGCTGGAACCTTCTGAATACAACCCAGAGTTAGGATTTTGCAGCACCCCCAAGAAAGGTTGGAAAGCAAGGAAGACTGAAAGTTTCAAGGACAGGGATCCCATTCTGCCTAAGAATTGCTTATTTGACAATGAGCAAGTTCAAGGTAGGGACAGTTCTGAGATTTTTTTCTTTTTTTTAAGATTTTATTTATTTGGGGCGGCTGGGTGGCTCAGTGGGTTAAAGCCTCTGCCTTCAGCTCAGGTCATGATCTCAGGGTCCTGAGATTGAGCCCCACATTGGGCTCTCTGCTCAGCTGGGAGTTTGCTTCCCCCTCTATCTCTGCCTGCCTCTCTGCCTACTTGTGATCTCTCTGTCAAATAAATAAAATCTTAAAAAAAAAAGATTTTATTTATTTGAGAGAGAGAGAGAGAATGAGGGAAGGGACAAAGGAAGAGAGAGAATCTCAAGCAGACTCCCACTGAGTGCTGAGTCCAAAGCGAGGCTCGATCTCAGGACCCTGAGATCATGACCTGAGCCGAAATCAAGACTGAAGACTGAGCCACCCAAGCACCCCACTTCTGAGATTCATAAAGGAGGTTCTACGGCATCTAAGATCCAAGATCCAGAGTTCCTGAAATGGCTTCTGACTAGTAGATCCCCCAAAAGCCACTAACATTCCCAAAAGGCCCTTTCTAACCGAACAGTCTTACTTGCACACATTAAGATGCAAAGTTGCAGAGAATAAATGACTTTTTCAAGGTCATGCTACTCATGAGCTCGAACAAAAAAAGGGAGGTCTCCTGATTCCCAGTCCCGTGCCTCTTTCTTGACATCACACTTCCTCTTACACTTCCTTCCCTGCCCCCACCTCCCCAACAAGATTTATCTGGCCAGTGGTAACAGCAATCAAAACCACTTTGTGTGGTTTGAGGACAATTAAAAAACGAGCGAGTGGGGCCCGTCACAGCTGAGTCGGATCGCATGGAGGAGGGCAAGCTCCTGGAACTGTCGTTGAGTCAGCTACAGAATGTTAACTGATGATGAACCGCGGAATCTGGATGGTTCCTTCTAAGAGATTAGCAGGCACGCTGCTTCGGGAGGTGCTCGGGGTGCAGCTGCAGGGTTATTAGGGAGCTATGGGGAAAGCTCGGCATCCAAGGTGGCCAACGTAGCCTGGGTCCTCCCTGCCACTGCCCCGCCTCTGCCGCCCACACTGCCAAGTCTGGCCAATTGTCTGACAAGGCAGCTGTGTGTGTGCTTGTTAATTACACTGTGGGGCACCAAAGTGCAGTGTCAGGCAGCTGCCTAGAATATCAAATGACTGCTCGTGGAACAGGCCGGCTCGAAGGGTTCTCTTCGGCAAGGTCCGGACGGCAGCTGATTCCCCCTCCTCCCTCCTCCCTCCTCCACCGGCGCGGCCCCCTTGAAAGTCCTATTATGAAGGCTGCCCTGATGGATTTTTGCAGTTAGGTTAGAATCCATAATGGAGCTAGTGTTGCTGATCTTTCTGACATGCCTGGATGGGACGAATGTCCATGTGATCTTACGTTTCTGCGTCTCCCAACGGTAACAGCCCCTTAAAAACAACACACCCTTTGAATTAAGGTAGTTAGTCCCATCTGATTCGAATGAATTGGAAGGATTAAAGCTTCTTCCGAAAATAATGATGGCCAACACATCCACAAGGTTCCCTATGTGCCAGGCCCTTGATGCAGATGAATTCATTTACTCCTGACAACAACCCCAGGGAGGTGCTATTCTTACTTCCATTTTACAAATAAAGAAACTGAGGCTTTGAGATTAAATAATTTTGTTTAATATAACACAACTGGTACACAGTAGAGCTGATAGTCAAACCCAGGCAACGTGGCATCTCCAAGCGTTTAACTCTGCAGACAAAGCTGACGGTCCAGGACCATCATTCAATATTTATTCGGCATCTGTAATGTGCCTGTTGGTTCTTTTGTTCTACTTGCTGCCTTTGGAGTCGATGCAATAAGCATTTTCTGTGACTCTACTCAGTACAACGAGGGAAAATTCACTTCGGAACAGAGTGATCGCGTAAAGCTTCACAAAGGAGGCCGCTTTGGAGTTCGATCTTAAAAGATCGGTTCAGTTTCGCCTAGCAGAGATCAGGGAAGTCACGGGCCAAAAGGACAACTGCGAGTAAATTCACACAGGTAGGAAATGTTCGCAGAAAAATAGCAAAGCTGGGAGGCTGGGCTGTTGGATGTGGGCCTGGATCACAAGGAGATTTGGCCTCAGTATGAAGGATGGACTGATACACTGGTGAGGAGGAGGAGGAAGAAAAGGCAGGCTGTACATCTGTGTCTGTGTGCTTCTGTATGTGTATGAAATAAAGAGAAACCGGAGAAGCTGATGGTCCTTTATTTGAAATTCTTCTTCTCTCCCCCCTTCTTCTACCATGACTCTATCTGTCCATCACATGAGTAATTCACTGCTAAGCAAAGGCCTGATGCTGCTACATTCACAAATTCCCTGCAAATTAAAATCCAGGGGATCATAATTTAGCTTGTGTTCCTCTAGAAACAAGATTAACTTCTTATAGAATTCTGATGGTGAATTGCACGAGCTAGCTTCCTGAATACCCCGAGACGTAGCCACGATCGCGTATTTTCCACCATTTTGCCCATTTTTATTTTTATCTTTCAACATTTTGAAGCTTGCTTCCTGTTGATACTGTCACATCTTCTTCTATTTTCCTTTCTAAAAAACCGAGGTACAGGGGCACCTGGCTGGCTCAGTCAGTAGAGCAAGCGACTCTTGATCTCGGGGTTGCGAGTTCAAGCCCCACGCTGGGGGGAGAGTTTACTTAAGAAAAAATTAGTTAAAATCTGAGGTATAATTTTCCAGAGTAAAGTTTGCCATTTGTGATGTTAGTTTTGTGAGTGTTGATAAACCACGAACAAAATCAATACATAGAATACTTCCTTCGCCCTTCAAATGTCCTTCCAGCTGCCCCCTTTGTGGGCAACCCTTGCCCCCCCTCCCCAACAGCTCCTGAAAACCATGGATCTTTTTTCTGTCCCTATAATTTTCCCTTTTCCAGAATGTTACATAAATGGAATCATGATAGTCTATAGCGATTTGAACCTGGATTCTTTCACTTAGCATAAAGCATTGGAGCTTCATTTATGTGAGTTGGGTGTTTGTTCATTCTCACTGCTGAATAGTTTTCCATTTTATAGATGTACTACAATTTTTTTGACCATTCGGAAGTTGCAGGATAGTTGGATTGTTTCCAGTTTTCAGCAACTATGAATAAAGCCACTATAAACTGCTGTGTACAGGTTTTTGCGTAAACAAAAGTTTTCATTTTGTTTCAATAAATACTGATCTGATAAAAGGCTTAGACCCAGAATATATGAAGGCCTCTGAAAACTCAATAATGGGGGAAAAGTAACTCAATTTTTAAAAAGGCAAAGTAGGGGCGCCTGGGTGGCTCATCAGTTAAGCATCTGCCTTCAGCTCCAGTCATGATCCCAGGGATCGAGCCCCATGTTGGGCTCCCTGCTCAGTGGGGAGTCTGCTTCTCTCGCTGCCTGCTGCTCCCCCTGCTTGTGTTCTCTTTCTCTCTCTCTCGCTCTGTCAAATAAATAATCTTTAAAAAATAAAAAGGCAAAATATCTGAACAGACACTTCACCAAAAAAGACCTACAGATGGCAAATAAGCACATGGAGAGACTCAACATCGCAAATCAGGGAAGTACAAATTAAAACTAAAATGACATACCATTGTGCATCCATTAGAATATTAGAATGTTTAAAAACGGACAATACCAAGTGCTGACGAGGATGCAGGCCAACAGAAACTCTCAAACATCGCTGGTGGAAATGCAAAACGGCACAGCCACTTTGGAAAACAATTTAGTCATGTCTTATAAAGTTAAACATAAACCTTCCATACAATTCCGCAATCCCATGCCCAGATATTTACTCAAGTGCTTTTCGCTGCAATTTTTAGGGTGGAATTTTTTTTCCTGCCTTCTGAATCAGATAAGGAATATAATTGCGTTACTTTTTGATGAGTTAAGCTTAGCATTATTAGCACTACTGGATTATACTGGGATCCTGCTTTCATGTCTACCTTCCCCAAGAAGCTGAGTGTCTGTTTTACGCTCCTTTTACGGGCTAGGTGCTGGGGATACATAAAGAGAGTCAAGACGATTTCTATTCTTTCTTTTTTTTACAACATAGTGATTTCACAATTCTATATATGACTCAGTGCTCACCACGGAAAGGGTAGATGCCAATATTGACTACGTTCTCTATGCTGTACTTTTCATCTCCATGACTTTCTTATTTTATAACTGGAAGCTTCTACCTCTTAATCCCCTTTAGCTATTTCATCCCTGCCCTCCACCTACCTCCCCCTCCGATATTTCCTATTCTTAAAAGCGGAGAGGCACCCAAGGCATTGTGGGCCCACATGGTGGTTTGCCCCTTCACTCAATGGTCTCGGACTGCTGAGATTTTTCTCAGTTTTTATATATATCTTTTAAAACTCTATTCCTCCCTTGAATTCAAACTTTCGGCCGTTATTTCTTCTGGCTCTTAGTGGACCTGCCGCTAATAGCCTCTTATTGAATTTGCTGTGGGCCAGCAAGCCAGATAATGAAGTCTATTAGAATGGTGTACAAAATAAGGTTACTGATTAAAGGTAGAATCTGACTGCCTCTCCTGATGCTCCTCCGACGGGGTAAAGTCCATGGTCTTTGGGATAGTTCTTTCCAACTCCCAAAGGTGTTCTTTGTTTCCTTGCGGACTCTGGCCACCTTCCAGAGAGGTCAGTTAAGATTGCTGGAAGTCTAAACTACAGATAAAGGGGATGTTACCAGAGTTTACATCGATCTAGTCTAATCTGTGGAAATGTTTGCTCTTGCTCCGTGCTAGACAGAAGGACCAATGAGCCTTATAATCTGGGAGAACTAGGTTTGCATAAACTTAACGTAGTCGGCAACAGAACAATGGAGAACAGGCCATAACCCAAAGACTGAAAGCAAGCCTGTTTGAACAAGAATATAAGGAAAGATAAAGTAGGTGCCAAGTTCTGCCTCCTACACTCAGAAGCCTCTATTTCTCATTGGGACTACTATATTTCAAAGGAAGTGCAGATTTTTTTTTTTTTAAAGTATGCGTATCCCACTTGTATCCAACTTAAACTGAAAGTCCTTCAGCACACAATCAGCCTCTTGCTATAACTTGCAACTGTCCTCTTTCGATCGGAATGGCAAAGCCTCACAGAGGGGCTGAATTACAATTAAAATTTAGCAATAAAAAAACAGTTGTTCTAACAGATGCTTTTTCCCTCTCCCAGCTTGTTAGAGAAGAGTAAGTCTTCAGAAAATAAAGTTGAAATAAAGAAAACATTTACCTACTAAAACAAACTCCACTCTACCAAACCCATTCAGACCTTCTGTTGTCTTTTTTTTTTTTAAATCAGCAGGCTTTGCGCAAGGTCTGCTAGAAGAAAAGAATCTAAGACTCATCCTTGTTTTGTGCCAAATACGTGGTCTCAAATACATCAGCGATTTCCATTCCAAAGAAGGGTTCCGTCACTTGCTGAATAAAATAATTTTCCACAGCACAGGAAATGAGGAGATTGGATATTCTGAACAAACAGGGCTCCAGGTGGCTAATGTCACACGGATGAAGGCAGCCAGGGGAATAAACAGGCTTGGGGGTTTCAATGGCCTTCCCCTCCATCAACATCCAACACAACGTAACTGCATTTCCACCATGACAGCCTTTTTCCAAGCAACCCCCAGAGAATAATCTATTCTAATATAATGCAGTTTCTTTAGAAGGACACAATTTATTGGGATACAGAGCCATTTTTTTTTCTTCCTCTCCTTTATTCTCTCTCTTTAACCTTAGTCTTTAAAAAAACAAAACCAAAAAAACACTCTTTCTTGTGCAGTTCCAGGCAAAAAGGTGCCAAAGAGGGAAAGAAATAGACCCCTGTTATTTCCATGAAAGACTTTAAAAGGTTCGAAAATTATTTCATCAGCTTTATTTTAATGAAAATCAACGATGCCATTTTTCCTTCTGAGAAACATCATTTCCAAGAGCTCTGGCTCTCAGGTAATTGCAAGCTTTAAAAAAAAAAAATCTCTAAATGACTTTGTGTCAGTGAAGTGACTTATGGCATTCGCCACTCATAAAAAATGCTTCATTTCCGTTATCTGCATTTAGGTAACTCTCTATACAACATCGAGTTCATCCAATTAAGTATCGCAGCATTTTATACTTGGAAAAGCAGCCATCTTCTTCTCTGGGTTGAGCACTGCACTGCTCATGGCCTGCTTTCTTCAAAACCCTTAAATTATTTTTAGGAAATACTGTGGGTTCTTTTAAGTGTGGTTATGTTTTGGTATCGTGGTTATGTTTGTGTAAAGAATACTTATATTTTAGAGATACATACTGAAATATTTATGTATGAAATGATAGGTTGTCTGAGATTTCCTTCAGAATAATATGGCAGAAATGGGGCCCATGGATGAAACGAGAGTGGCTATAAGATCACAACTAGTGAGGCAGGGTGAAGGCTACAAGAGGAGACAACATACTGTTTTGTTTACTTTTGTATATTCTTCTCATTTTCCATAGTTAAAAGGCAAAGCCTTTTATCACTTGAATGCCTAGGGAAGTAGCAACCACTCGGTCTGTCTTTCCAAGCCTTCATGAAGCTTTGCATTTACAAAGTTAACTCTCTTTGAGCAATCTCTACACCCAACAAGGGACTCGAACTCATAACGCCAAGATCCCAATTTGCAGAACATACCCGGTCCATCCCCACTTTTGAATTTTAGCACATTTTATCCCCTCGGCCAGAATGTCTTGCCTTTCCCACCTCTATTTCTACCTGTCAAATTCCAACCAGTCCCATATCAAATACCACTTGTTCCAAGAAGACTTTTATGATACACACATTGGAAACTGAATCTTTCCACACCATTTTCCCTATGCATAGTCTGTTTAGGTAACTCTTAAATGATTGTCCTATTAAGTGATATATAAATTTAATAGTAAGTAGATCACAGAAAATAGTGATTTGGTGTGGTTAAGTAGTTAAAATGGTATTATATCAAAATATTACTGATGGAACACCCAGGTAGCTCAGTCGGTTAAGCATCTGACTCTTGGTTTCTGCTCAGGTCATGATCTCAGGGCTGTGAGATTGAGCCCTATGACAGGCTTCACACTCTGCACAGAGTCTGCTTCTCCTCTCCCTCTCCTTCTGCTCTTCCCCTGGCTCACAGGCACATGAGCATGCATGCTTTCACACACTCTCTCTCTCAAATAAATAAATCTTAAAAATTTATATATATAACCAAATAGATATCTGACAAATATCACTGTGATTCATTCCTGGAACATTATATAAAGAACAGAATTTGGTCCCAAAATAAGCATATTTACATTTAAGTTTTAATCAAGAATTTCAGTGATGGAAGGAAAAGCATGATATTATCAATGAACATTTCCTAGATACCCATCAAAAAATATAAGACTTCCCAAAGAATAATCATAACCATTTGTACAAAAATAGTTTCTATCACTCCAGAGCTTTCAAACTAAGCCTCAAAATACATGCAGATGGGACAGATTCAGACAAAAAAAAAGCACTCCGATTTCAAGAATAAGCACATTTGATATGGGAAATTTTCTCATGATATAATATTAAGTTGAAAAAAACAGGATACGGGAGCGCCTGGGTGGCTCAGTCGGTGAAGCATCTGCCCTCAGCTCAGGTCATGATCTCAGGGTCCTGGGATCAAGCCCGGCATTGGGCTCCCTGCTCAGCAGGGAGTCTGCTTCTCCCTCTTCCCTCTGCTCATGCTTTCTCTCTCTCTCATTCTCTTTCTCTCAAATAAATAAATAAAATCTTTAAAATAAGAAAAGAAAGAAAAAAACAGGATACAGAACTGTATGTATAATATGATCCTGACTTTTGTAAGAAAAGAAGTTATGTTTCTACAAATACATAAAAAAGGGAAAGAAAATACAATATATTAACAGGAGATATCTCTAAATAATGGAATAATAGGTAATTTTCCTTTCTTTTTGCTTTTCTGTATCTCTAAGGTTTTTAAAATGAGCAGCTATTATTTATATAACCAGGGGGAAGTTAAAAAGTATAAAGTTACACTTCATGAAGAAGTTAAAAAGTATATTTGGAAAATTAAATCACCACACCATTCCTTATACTAAATGAATTAAATACTGACATCTGAAATGCTAAAACCATAAAAATACTAGGAGAAAATATGGGTAAAATTTTTAATAATTCCAGGGAGGGAAAGACCTAATATGCCATATAAACCAGAAGCCATAAAAGCAAAGACTGGTTAATTTGACTATATAATCTAAAATTACTGTGTCTCACACATACACACACACACACACACACACCAGAAAATCAAAAGACAAACTGAAAAAAATAGCAATACACACCAAAGACAAAAGACTACTTTTCTTAATATGTAAAGTACTCCTACAAATCAATAAGACTAAGATCAACAACCCAGTTAAAAATTGGTCCATGGGGCACCTGGGTGGCTCAGTGGGTTAAGCCTCTGCCTTCGGCTCAGGTCATAATCTCAGGGTCCTGGGATCAAGCCCCGCATAGGGCTCTCTGTTCAGCAGGGAGCCTGCTTCCCCCTCTCCCTCTGCCTGCCTCTCTGCCTACTTGTGATCTCTCTCTGTCAAATAACTAAATAAATAAAATCTTAAAAAAAAATTGGTCGATGGATACATATAGATAATTCACAAAAAAAGGTAGCACAAATTTCTCTTAAAACATATGTAATATGTTCATTTTTACTCATAAGGGAAATGCAAGCTAAATCTAGAACATAGAGATCTATGGGGGCGCCTGGCTGGCTCAGTCAGTGGAGCATGCAACTCTTGATCTTGGGGTTGTAGGTTCAGGCCCCGTGCTGGGTGCAGAGATTACTTAAAAATAAAATCTTTAGAATATATGCATCTATAACATACCCAAGATAAAGAAAGATAAAAAGTTAGGATAATACATTCTGTTGTAGGAGTGTGAGGAACTGGCAATCCCATACATTCCTGATGGGATTAATAACTCTTTTGATCTCAATGGAGACAATCTGGCAATTTCCGTCAAAACTAAAAATGCAGCTACCCTTTAACCCAGTAATTCCCCATCTGGGGATTTATGCTATAGATATACTCCCACATGTGCAAAAAGACTTTACAAAAATATGTATTATAACGATATCTGTAATAGCAAGATTGGAAACCATCTAGATGTCTGTCAACAAATTATGCTTCATCCAAACAATGAATAAAGCATTTCTATGCATACAATATGAACCACTTCCAAAATAATATTAAATGAAAAACGCTGGGTGTGGAAGAGTATATAAAGCATGTTATTGTTTGTATTGTATTGTATAAATGTTTAGAATACCTTTGGAGAATAAACAAGAAATTATTTTATTAACAAAATATTAATTTTATTAATATTAAATTAATAATAGTTATTATTAGTTAATATTAGTTATTGCTTCTGGGGGGAAGGGAACTGAATGGCTGGGGTTGGGATGGGAAGAAAACTTTTCACTTTTTGAGTTTTTAAATTTTTTTTAAAACTTATTTTTTACTGTTTGGGTTTTGCACCAAGTGTAGATACTACTTATTCTGAAATTATGTTAAAATGCATAGAGGTTAGGGGCATCTGGGTGTCTCAGTCGGTTGAGCAGCTGACTCTTGATTTTGGCCCCGGTCATGACATTGAGCCCCGAGTCAGGCTCCACACTCTGCAGGGAGTCTGCTTGGGATTCTCTCTCCCTCTCTCTCCCTCTGCCCATACTCCTCCCCCTCTCTCTCCTTCTAAAATAAATAAATAAATCTTTAAGGGACAAAAATGGATAGAAGTTAAAAGATCACTAAAAAAAGTGCATAGAAGAGAAAAATATCTCAAAAAGCCCATGTCTCAACAAGCTGTGGATGAAAGTATGAAAGCTTAAGCCTGCAGATGGAGGGCGGGGTCACTGAGTCCTTGGAATAGTAAAAAGAGAATGTTAAGCTATCATAGATGACTTAAAGTTAAACAAAGATGATCTGAAAGTGTGTTATCTGAAAAGACCACATGACACAAATGACACTGAGATGTAATAAGAGGAATTAAAGAGGCCACAGCTTCCCACTGTATTTGGCATTGACATAACCTGCTTTTAGGAGCTCTGATTTACTCCAATTTACTGATCCAGGCCGTTTCTATAATCAATGGGCAGTTCTTCAGTGATTTGTGGTCAGGCATGCCATGGAAAAATCTGTGATTCCCCCCACCCCAGGAATCAACACAGTTTGCATCTGTGTGTGCATGCATACACACACACACACACACACACACACACACACACACACACAATTGAATTTACTTTTTTAGTTGTTTTTGCTTTTGCTCTTGACTCCAATGCCACGCAGACGAGTCTTGTCACACCATCACTGCCTTTAACCTTTGCTGTGATCCTTAATAGAGTCTAACCCTTCTGTTCTCTCCTACCAGATCCACCCAGTCTGACCCAGGAGCAAACCAAAAGAAGTGGGCCTTAAAGGGAAAACGGAAAGCAGGTAGGATCTAGGGCAAATGGTTTAAAGCTTCTAAATAAGCAAATTAAATATCACTGAAGACACAAAGCCTTCTTTCACATGAACCCTAAGGCAGCCAGAAACAGGTATTAAGAAGAGCCACAAAAATTATCTAACTTACACAAAACCAATTAATAAAATTCCCGTGCACTAGGCTGCTAAGAAGCTTTCTAGGTGAAGTGTGGTTTGAAAGCGCAAAAAGTACAGGTCAAGCCTCAGGCCACTGGGAAATGCCCAAAACCCCCTCTATGGGCCACCATAAACCGTTTAAAAGAGCTGGCAATATTTCATTTGGCCTGATGAGGACACAGACTATGAATATGTACTTTTGTACATATTCCCAAAAGATGGAGAATATTTATTATATCTTGTCTGCATTTTACATGTCAATTACGATATCATTTCTGCAATTGTTTGCTCTTCAGTTTCATCAGGAATGCTACCCCAGGAAAAGGCTGACGTAGTCAGTAAGAGCCTTGACATCGTCTCTCCTGACATCTAGTGGATGGATACCAGATACCATGGTAACTATATTTTTAAAGCCTCTGTTTTGAGTTAGGTGACTCAGTAAATGTGTATCTCTCTCCCTCTCACGGTTTCTAAAGATGATCTAAGATCTGATCAGATTTCAAGGTGAAAAGCAAAACTACACATCTGCAACTGATGGGTCTGAATTTTACGTATGTGTACACACACACACACTGTTTAGGTGTGTACCTACCAAATGGCCACGTTTTCCTGTTTTTCCTTAGCATAGCCCTGTAATTCCATCAGCTCTCCTTCTGTAGGTATTCAAGACAGCAAGACCTAGTAATCGAGTATTCATTTTCTGTGGTTGCCATAACAAATCATGACAAACTTAGTGACTTAAAACAACGTACGTTTATTATCTTATAGTTCTGAAAGTCAGAAGTCCTAAACTCAAGGTGTTAGCAGGAGCTGAATTTCTGGAAGTTCCAGGGAGCCCCTTTCCAGCTTCTAGAGGCCGCACACATCCCTGGACTCATGAGTCCATTGCCCCAACTTCATATTTCAGGACTCATATTTTAGGCAGTCACCCCATCTTCAATGACGCAGCAGCATTTGCTTGTCTTGGACCAATGTCCAGCTTGCAGTGATCAATTAAATTATAAGGACATTCCTGAGGGGGCAGGCAATGCTCTACAAAAGAACATTACCTTCATTTTTTTTTTAAGATTTTATTTATTTATTTTTTAAATTCTGCCATATTTTATTTATTTATTTTAAAAGATCTTACTTATTTATTTTGGCAGAGAGAGAGAGATCACAAGTAGGCAGAGAGGCAGGCAGAGAGAGAGGGGGAAGCAGGCTCCCTGCTGAGCAGAGAGCCCGATGCGGGGCTCGATCCCAGGACCCTGAGATCGTGACCTGAGCCGAAGGCAGAGGCTTTAACCCACTGAGCCACCCAGGCGCCCCTATTTTTTTTTTTAACATCTTAATTTTGTTTTATTTTTTTCAGTGTTCCAAGATTGTTTATGCAATGCACAGAAATCAGTTGCTTTCTTATACACCAGCAATGAAAATATAGAAAGGGAAATTAGAGAATCGATTCCATTTACTATAGCACCAAGAACCATAAGATACCTTGGAATAAACCTAACCAAAGAGGTAAAGGATCTGTACTCGACGAACTATAGAACACCCATGAAAGAAATTGAAGATGACACAAAAAGATGGAAAAACATTCCAAGCTCATGGATTGGAAGAATAAATATTGTTAAAATGTCTATACTGCCCAGAGCAATCTATACTTTCGATGCCATCCCGATCAAAATTCCACTGGCATTCTTCAAAGTGCTGAAACAAACAATCCTAAAATTTGTACGGAACCAGAAAAGACCACAAATTGCTAAGGAAATATTCAAAAAGAAAGATTTTATCTATTTATTTGATAGAGACACAGCAAGAGAGGGAACACAAGCAGAGGGAGTGGGAGAGGGAGAAGCAGGCTCCCCACTGAGCAGGGAACCCTACGCGGGGCTCGATCCCAGGACCCTGGGATCATGACCTGAGTCGAAGGCAGACGTTTAACAACTGAGCCACCCAGGCGCCCCGAGAACATTATCTTTAGCCCCTAAATGCTGTGTTTTTATGCAAGTTTTTGAGGTATATAAGGCATTACACCAAGGTTCAGGAAATCTGGCCTATTTCTAGATTTTTCTATTTAACAGGACACGTAGAAGGAATATGCAATGGCCTGACACTGCAGGTACCCGGAGAATTGCCACCTACCTCCTCATCTCTCCCCTAATTATTTCATGATGCCTGAATTTGAAGGAAAAAAAGAAAAGGCAGTCAGTAGAAAGCCATTTATTCAGCAAAGGGATAGAAGACTTAATGTAGGGGCGCCTGGGTGGCTCAGTTGGCTAAGTGTCTGCCTTCAGCTCAGGTCATGATCCCAGGGTCCTGGGATCGAGCCCCGCGTCGGGGCTCAGCGGGGATTCTGCTTCTCCCTCTCCCTCTGCCTGCCTCTCTTTCTCTCTCTGTCAAGTGAATGAATAAGATCTTAAAAAAAAAAAAGACTTAATATGATAATAATCCTATAAAAAGATGACATTGGTACCCTCATGCAAATAAGAAATGACCTATACAAGATCCTTTTCTGCAAAATGTTTTGATAAGTCAGAAGAAAGAGACAGTCTGACTACCTGAGGGCCTACAGGCATGAAGTTTTGGTAGAAGACAGGCGAGGACCATCCACGACCCAGTCAACTTCACGCAGGTGCAGATGGCTAGCCCAGTATGAGGAAATAGGGGTTGTGGAGATCTTCAGAAATAGTATGACAAATACAAAACCCTTATTGCTCCTGAGACAGTGACTCTGGGGACAAATGTCATGTGAGGAGACATTCACTTGGGACTTCACCAAGAAGTCCCTTGGCCACATAGAGGGAGCCAGAATTGTGGCAAAATTGGGGAATAACAATCAGAAAGACTGAGTTACTTGTCCCACTGTAAGAAAAAAATGGACTTTTGCAGGACAGGTGGCTTTCGCTGAATAGAGATCTTGGCAAAGTTTAATCAAAGCAAAAGCTGCCACCCTGTCTGAAGTGAAGTCCACTTGGAGATGGAAAGAAGAGGCATTTCAGTCTTTCCTTGTCACACCATTTACTAAATAAGTGTGACAGTGGCCTAGAAAAAAATATTTCATCCCCAAGGCCTAATGGCTACCGAGGCTCAAGAGGACAGCTTCCAAAGCAACAATGTAGATCTTCGGCCACCCCAAGGTTGTTCCATTCCATGCAAAGTTTCAAAGATCATGAGACCTACAGGGACTGGAATTCTGGGACAACTGAAATGGTAGGAAGTGCGGTTTCAGGGCATCCAACTCTTTTATAGGCCAACAGTCAGGCCCATTAGTGTGAGAAACCAGTCAACACTGACCAGGCGATGTGGACCCTGTCTGCGCTATTATGCACCATGACGTTCATTATTCAACAGCTAATGACTCCACAGTCCAGGAACAGAGCCAGACTCTGGGTGATAAAGGTGAACAAACTGCCATCAAGGAGGGAAGGACAACTGCTCACAAATCCAGTAAGAGGTGGTAAGTGCCAGAAAAGCAGTATGCACTAAGGGGCGACGCAATGTCAAATAAAGCAGAAATGACTTCCGCCCTGGGAAGAAGGAGAGGAGCAGGGCGATAGGAAGCCTAACTTAGAAGCAGGTTGCTTTGGAGGGGAATAGTGACTTCCAGTGACTAGCTCTGACGCAGCCCCAGTACCTCGATCACTCTGCTACACACACCGCTTAGGGCCTTTCCTTCTCCACCCGCTGGTCTGCTCCCACCTGCCATTACTGTGAGCTTCCCAGCTGCTTATATCAATACCTCCCACTCTCAAAAGATTCTAGTCTTCCTGTAGCAGACAAGTTTTTCATAACTGAAGAAGAGTTGATAGTGAAAGGGTCCAAGTTTCAAGATGCAACAAGAAAAAAAAAAGGAAAAAAAAAGAGAAAAAAGCTCTTTCTCCATTTTGGACTTAGAAGACTATAAGAAATAAGTAAAGATAAAAATATCCTCCTGTGGGATGTCTGGCTCACTCAGAAGAGCATGTGACTCTTTTTTTTTTTTTTTTTAAGATTTGTATACGTATTTACTTGAGAGAAAGAGCACTGAGCACTGGGAGTGGCAGAGGGAGAGGGAGAAGCAGGCTTCCCACTGAGCAGGAAGCCCGATGCGGGGCTGAATCCCGGGACTCTGACATTGTGACCTGAGCCAAAGGCAGACGTTTAACTGACTAAGCCACACAGGTGCCCTAAGGATGTGATTCTTGATCGCAGGGTCATGAGTTTGAGCCCCATATGGGGCGCAGAGATTACTAAATAAATAAATAGACTTTATTTATAAAAAAATAAACTCTAATAGAGATAGGAAGAGAGAACTTATCAGGAACTAGGGATGAAATAATTATCACAATTGAGCATTCAGTTTACTTCTGAGCATCCTGAGAACCAAGACTAGCCAAGCCAAGCCAAAAAAACCCCAATCTATAGCTCCTGCTGTCTCAATAACTCCACTTCTTACACAGAAACAAGTTTTTTCCTGGTACTAAATTCTGGATGGCATTTTTCTTTTTATCTTTTTTTTTAAGATTTTATTTATTTATTTGACAGAGAGATTGAGAACACAAGAAGGCAGAGCGGCAGGCAGAGGGAGAGGGAGAAGCAGGCTCTCCGCTGAGCAAGGAACCCGATGTGGGGCTCGATCCCAGGACCCTGAGATCATGACCTGAGCCGAAAGCAGCTGCTTAACCAAGGAGCCACCCAGGAGCTCCTAGATGGCATTTTTCTTAAGAGTTATTAGTTAAAAGATAATGAGTAGTGCAATCATTTTTTAAATTTTCATACTCTGAAAAATGGAGAATTTCTTTATGTGACTATTTTCTTAATATTATCTCTCAATAAAAGTCATGTGACCCAAAGGAGTATATGTTTCTCATTTCAGTGACGGTCTCTCAAATATATTCAACTATTTCTTGACCTAAGCTGACTAGAAGTAATCTCAAGATGGACTACTCTCACAAGAGCCTCAAACACAATATTGGTGTGGAAGTGAGCGGGAAGGTTGGTATGCTTCATATAACACAAAGGCAGGGACCTAGGTGGTGAAAATCAAGGAACACGATGTACATTTCATCAATGACACTGCTGGATGACGGGACCAACTTCTTTTTGTTAATATTTTTTACTTTTTTTAGCATGAACAATGATTCTGATCAAAATGTTAGAAGAACCTGGAACCACCCAGGGCAAGACTATATGCCCCATAACTCCTTTCTCCAGAACTTTCCCGACCTTTCTTTTCCATCAAATCTTGCTGCTCCTATTTCTGTCAGTGTGATTCTGCTTATTAACAATTATCCTGTAAAAACAGTCTTAGTTTCCTGGGGCACCTGGGTGGCTCAGTCGGTTAAGCGTCTACCTTCAGCTCAGGTCACGATCCCAGGGTCCTGGGATGGAGTCCTGCATCAGGCTCCCTGCTGAGCGAGGAGTCTGCTTCTCCCTCTCCTCCCTGCTCGTGCTCTCTGTTGCTATCTCTGTCTCTCTCAAATAAATAAATAAAATCTAAAAAAATAAAATAGTTTTAGTTTTCCAATAAAGATTCAAATCAATAGATAACTATTAGTCAGTATCCGCAGAAAGCAGGTTCCAATGTATTACCACACTATAAAAGTACTACCAACATCCTAATTCCAAGTAAGGTAAACTAAGAGCATCTTTGGGTCAACATTCCCTGCCTTATTCATATACAGTCAGCTTGACCTTGAGAAATGACTAGATCACAAGGTTTCCTGTTGAGCAGAGCTTCCTATCATCAGAGGGAAGAGCAGAGCGTAAATACCAGTGGTATAACACATGGTACAGGGGCGGTAGGTCTAATTGTGTCTTCTTTGAATGAAATTCAACAGCAATTCTGTTGACTCATATCCCCAACAATAGTTCATTCCTATATGCCACCTAGCCTTTCAGTCTTCCAAATGGAAGATAAAATTGGATCCATTCCTCATACCACAAACCAGGAGACATTCCAAATGGATCAGATATTTCAGTGTAAAAATTGAAACTATTTGTTAAAAATGAACTCTTTTTGGGTGCCTGGCTGGCTCAGTCAATAGGACACACAAATCTTGATCTCGTGGTCGTGAGTTCAAAGCCCCATGCTGGGTGTAGACATTACTTAAAAATAAAATCTTTAGGGGTCCCTGGGTGGCTCAGTCAGTTAAGCATCTGACTCTTGATATCAGCTCAGGTCTTGACCTCCGGGTCATGAGTTCAAGCCCCACATTGGGCTCCATGATGGGTGTGGAGCCTACTTAAAATAAATAAATAATAAAAAATAAAAATCTAAAAATAAATAATAAAATCTAAAAATCTAAAAATAAATAATAAAAAAAAATCTTTTTTTAAAAATAAACTCTTTCATACCCCCTTACCCGAAAATGTATAACCTCACCTTCTTTTTCTTTTTTTAATTTTTAAATTTTTTTTTTAGATTTTTAAAATTTATTTATTTGACAGAGAGAGAGACACAGTGAGAGAGGGAACACAAGCAGGGGGAGTGGGAGAGGGAGAAGCAGGCTTCCTGCCGAGCAGGGAGCCCGATGTGGGGCTTGATCCCAGGACCGTGGGACCATGACCTGAGCCAAAGGCAGCTGCTTAATGACTGAGCCACCCGGGTGCCCCATTTACCTTCTTTTTCTAATAAAGAAACCTAACATTAGGATACCAAAAGATGGTAAATATACTTTATTAAAAACTATAATCAATAACTATAAAGTTATAGAACAAAAAATAAAATGCAAGAAAAAGAAAATATGGGGCCCCTGGGTGGCTCAGTCGTTAAGCGGCTGCCTTCAGCTCAGAGTCCTGGGATCAAGGCCCACATCGGGCCCCCTGCTCAGCAGGAAGCCTACTTCTCCCTCTCCCACTCCCTCTGCTTATATGTTCCCTCTCTCACTGTGTCTCTCTCTGTCAAATAAATAAATAAAATCTTTAAAAAAAAGAAAGAAAAGAAAATATGGGGGCACCTGCGTGGCTTAGTCGGTTAATTGTCTGCCTTTGTCTCAGGTCATGATCCCAGAGTCCTCGGATCAAACCCCACATTGGGCTCCCTGCTCAGTGGGGAGTCTGCTTCTCTCCCTCCTGCTCCCCCTGCTTATGTTCTCTCTCTCTGTGTCAAATAAATAAATAAAATCTTTAAAAAGAAAAGAAAATATGGATATATTCCTCTATAACCTTAGAGTTAGGAAATCTAATTAGAACTCAAAGTCCAAAAGCAAAAAGAGAAGATAAATCTAATTACATAAAAACTTTTAAACTTCAGCATGTCATAAAACCATAAGCAAAGTAAAAAGATATAAGATAGAAGACATTAACACCCTGTTCTGAATTTTAATTGAGAATAGAACATCTTGTCATACTAGATAGAATGGAAGCTATCTAAAACCACTAGAACCATGTCAAAAGGACTCAAGATGCCAGATTGGAAGGTCCCAATGTTCAGAGATGGGACAATTAAAGTATCAGTGAAAATATTAGCTTCAGTGGATTGAAATCCATCACATGTATTTAAATCCATTAGTTTGTAATTAGGCTAAAGGAAAAAAAATTGGTCACTATTGAAGGATGCTAGTAAACCAATTCATTGTTTTGAAAGATGATAAATAAGGGGAAGAACTCAAACATTTTTCCTGCCTCTCCTACATACACTGGTCCTCAGGGTAACCAAATAGTAGATATAAGGAAGTCATACTCTTTCTAGAAGTATTCCAGCTAATAAATGAAGAAAGGAAGTTAGAATTGGAACATCACCATTTTGCAGACTTTAATGAATTAATATATCAAGGTATTGATCAATGGTGGGTGACTAACATTTTTTTTGAGTGAGAGAGAGTGGGGGTGGGAGAGAAGGAGAGAGAGAATCTTAAGCAGGCTCCATGCCTAGTGCGGAGCCCGATATGGGGCTTGATCTCATGACAGAGATCATGACCTGAGCTGAAATCAAGAGTCAGACGCTTAATGACTAAGCCACCCAGGCTCCCCAGTGGACTAACATTCTAAAAGAGACAACCAGACCTTCTGGGCTTTCTCATAGAAAATCTACACGATCACACAGTGGGGAACTCTTTGGGAGAAAGGAACTCCTTTCTTTAACAAATAAACTGCAATAAATTAAGAGATGGAAAGGGAACCTACAGACAAAAAGAATTAAGACACCTAGGAAATAATCACAATGTGTGGTCTTTTTTGATTCCTGAGTCAAACAAGCAATGGCGGGAAAAAAAGGACACTTAGGATGCAATTGGAAGTATGAACATTGACCTGATACTTGATTATATTAAGAAACTAACTTTTCAAGTGTAACAACAGTATGGTGGTTATTTTAACTCTCCTTATCTTTTAGAGATACACATTAAAATATTACCAATGAAATTTCTTTCATCAAATTTAATTCCTCAAAATATTATTTGCCTCAAAATAATATAGGTGGTGGGGTGCCTGGGTGGCTCAGTGGGTTAAAGCCTCTGTCTTCGGCTCAGGTCATGATCTCAGGGTCCTGGGATCGAGCCCCGCATCAGGCTCTCTGCTCAGCAGGGAGCCTGCTTCCCCCTCTTTCTCTGCCTGCCTCTCTGCCTACTTGTGATCTCTCTCTGTCAAAAAAATAAATAAAATCTTTAAAAAAAAATAATATAGGTGGTGAAAAATAGTAAGCAGAAAGATGAAACAAGGCTAACCAGGAACCGATCATTGTTGAAGCTGGGTGATGGGTACACAAGGGCACATTACACGAGCAGTGGTGTACTGAATCTGGTTAGTACCTGCTCATGAAAGCCCATCGCTGAACTTTCGGTCATTTTTCACATCAACCTGGGAGCTTGCAGTCGACCACGGTGTGGGTATGTCATCAGGAAAATCAGCACACACTACAAATCATCTCCCTGACCCAGAGCTGGATGTTAAAACTCTCATCAGCACACCACTGCTATTCTGTCTACTCCTTGTATAGGTTGAGCTATTTTCATTCAACAAATATTGATTGCGCACCAACCATGTGCTAGGCACTGGATGGGATGCTGAGCTACAACAGTAAACAAAAAAGACATCATCCCGTATTAATTTCCTAAGGCTGCCATAACAAAATACCATTAACTGGGTGCCTTGACACAATAGAAATGTATTCTCTCAGGGGCGCCTGGGTGGCTCAGTCAGTCAAGCGGCTGCCTTCGGCTCAGGTCGTGATCCCGGGGTCCTGGGATCGAGCCCCGTGCCTCTCCCTCTCCCACTCCCCTGCTTGTGTTCCCTCTCTCGCTGTCTCTCTCTCTGTGTCAAATAAACAAAGTCTGAAAACAAAAAAAGAAAAAAAGAGAAATGTATTCTCTCAGGAGTTGTGGAGGCTCGAAGTCTGAAAATTAAGGTGTTGGCAGGGCCATGCTCCTTCTGGAAACTGTAGGGGAACCCTTTCCTGCCTCTTCCTAGCTTCTGGTGCTTGCCCGGCGAGCTGGTACTCCTTGGTTTCCAGCTGCATTAGCTCCAGTCTCTCGGTCATCAGATAGCATTTTCCTTTATGTGACTGTGTCTTCATAGGGCCATCTCCTTATAAAGGACAGCAGTCGTACTGGATTAGGGGCCCACCCCACTCCAGTATGACTTCATTTTTGCATTTTTCTTAAATTGTGGTAAAAAAAAAATACAACATAAAATTTCCAACTGCAACCACTTTGAAGCAGCACTGTTCAGTACTATGTTAAGTATATTCACATTGTTGCATAACAGATCTCTAGAACTTTCTCTTCTTGCAAAACTGAAGCTCTACCCATTTTCTCTTCCTCTCAGTCCTGGCAACCATCATCCTACTGTCGCTTTTTTTTTAAGATTTTATTTGTCAGAGAGAGAGAGGGCACCAGCAGGGGGAGCTGTAGGCAGAGGGAGAAGCAGGCTCCTTGCCTAGCAAGGAGCCCAACAGGAAACTCGAACCCAGGACCCTGGGATCATGACCTGAGCGGAAAGCAGATGCTTAACCAACTGAGCCACCCAGGCGCCCCTACTACTGTCTATTTCTATGAGTTGGACCACTTAAGATATCTCATGTGAGAGGAGTACTCGTCTTTTCGTGACTGACTCATCATAATATCCTCAAGGTTCATCAATGTAACTTGTGACAGAATTTCCTCCTTTTTGAAAGCTGAATATCCCTCTATGTGTATATACCACATTTTTTTTAATATTTTATTTATTTGACAGAGAGAGACACAGCGTGAGAGGAAACATAAGCAGGGGGAGTGGGAGAGGGCGAACAGGCTTCCCCCTAAGCAGGGAGCCCGATGCGGGGCTCGATCCCAGGACCCTGGGATCATGACCTGAGCCGAAGGCAGACGCTTAACCACCTGAGCCACCCAGGCATCTCTATATACCACATTTTCTTTATCCATTCATCCATCCACGGACACTGGGTTGCTTCCACCTCTTGCCTATTGTGAATAATGCCGTAATAAACACGGTGTGCAAATAACCCTGAGATCCTGCTTTGAATTGTTTTCTTTTGCACATGTTTTAATATTCCAATCATAAATCTTTTAAAAATACGTGAAGTAGGAAAAGGACTGTACCTCAGGGAAAAAAATAAAATAAAATATGCACGAAAAGCATAACCGTTACAAATGGGATTTTTTTAAATATTATTTAAGCCCAATGTTTAAATAGTCAATCTTTTCAACAATTAAGCATCGACTTCATCTAGAAATAGAAGCAGTTAGGACTAAATTAGATTTTCTAGGTAAACATGGCTTTTTGCAAAATAAATATAATTCATGTACCTATATCAAACAGCAGTTCTTCACTCTAGCACATAAATCAATGAAAGGAAAAATATATTTTCCTCTCATATTCATTTCTAAGCACATATGTTTGTATTCTCTATTATGTTTACAGGAACAAACACTTGAATCGGACTCCTAATGTTTCTTTTGATTGTGAACACTGAATTGTAATTAAGATGCGTACACTTAGCCGCAATATTTGTGTTGTCTCAGAATTTGTGAGGACGTAAATTCAGACACTTTTCAGTTTCAAAGTAATTGAGGTTATTAGACTTGAAGTGGCCTTTTTAGTCTTCGCATTTTGCCTGGCTTTATGTCACTTTAAATTAACAGAAGGTAGGTAGCGAGAGATAGGATTGAAATATGGTTACTCTTTTCATCTAATCCATTACAATGGAGGAAAATGAAACAATAATTAGTGGATGAATGGGAAATCAAAAGGAAGAGAAACATGTATTCTGTGTTTCAATAGTTAAGGACCAGATGTATGCTTCAGAATTATGAAGACTTGTTTCCATGGAGAGTTTTTTCCAAGGCTGCTCTTTGTTTATATGACTTGTTCCCACGTTTGTTAATTTTCTACAAGTTGTAAGTAATAATGTGATGCCAGAAACCGTACCAGCTTGTTCTTCTTGGTCTTGCCTCCCTTTACGGTCTATGCACGACAATCACATATAGGTATAGAGAGGTCATGGATTGGTATTAGAATTCATGCCTTCAGCCAAGTTTTTTTTTCTTAGATTGGACTACTTATTCAGTCCCCATTCCATTGGAAACCTAGTATTAGGATCTGGAGCTACAAGATGGCTGCAGAGATCCGAAAGCTTAACCTGCATGGGTAAATAAATTTCAGCAGGAGCAATCATGTCAATACGCCTTTCTGTATCAATGTGGCCAGGGGTCCGGACACAACCCACAGCATTCTGGAGGCAGTAAGTCAGCTGCTGGGAGTACACAGCAAGCTGATCGGGCATGCATCACACACCCCCTCCAGTCTTTACCCTAACCCACTGTGGACCACTGCCCTCCACTGCATAGATAACGGCAGGACAAAAATTCCAAAGTAAGGTGGGGATAAGCAGCAGTTAGAGAAGAGAACTTGGAGCCCCTGTGAGTCTGGCCCGGAGAACGCCAACATGTAATTTTTCTGGGTACTGTACGGGGGAAACGAGCTCTAATTCTTCTCCCGGGGGACAGACTTGCCACCTGTGCTCTCCTCTAATTATCTCCGATCAGGCTTATGTGGTAGGAAGTTATGTTTCGGTGGCTATGATTGGGCCCAGGACATTACTAAGTCTGTAATTACTAGCTGGTTTAAATCACAGCTCGTCTGGAATTTCGCAGCCATTTGCGTAAATTGCCTCAATATTTTTAGACTGTAAGCTTGTCCTTTTATACTTCCACACGAAGTCAAAGTCGAGCAAGCAACAGTGAAGGAAAAGCAAATTCGTTAAGTGAATTAAGAAATGCGCAAAATGAAGACAGCTAGCCACGGGCAGGAAAAATGAGTTGTCACCATAGAGAGAGGTATATGCTCTTGCTCAATAACCTTGAGGTAGAAAGAGAGGCCAAAACTTTAGAATGAGTTCCTCCAACTAACCACTGAGAATGTCAGATGGGGACAGCTGTCAGAAGACCTGGATTCAGATTCCCAACTCTCCCACTTATTTCCTGGCTGTAGGATGGTATGAGAAACTAGTGAACCTCTGTGATCATTAGGTTTCCCATTAAGAAGAAAAGAAAAAAAACAAAAAAAACCTTCCTAATCCTACAACATGGCTGTCATGAAAATCAAACAAAATAACAAAAAGAACATTTTGCATCCCTGTCCGTAATGGCACTTAGTAAGTGCTTAGTAATAATAACAATGATCATTCCTATTACTGAAGTAATTTGGTTTTCCGGGCTCTACAGGGAAGAAGAGAGATTCCTTTGCCCATGCCCCATCTCCACTCCATCCAACCGCTAATCAGAACTACACGGCAGAATAAGTAAAGGGAACTCTTTTCGGGAGGAAGTAAGGGCGCCATCCTCCTCCTGCAGATTAAGAAAGGTTATTCTCCAATGGTGTTTTTTCCCCTCTCTCTCTCCAGCATGCCCCTGAAATGTTACAGTTGATGAAGTCCAAGAAAACGGTGCGTAAACAAGCTAATTATTTCCAAAGGAAATGACTACTCATATAATTTAATGCAGGTGGTGCTTAATAAACAACCCTTTCGCTGAGTAAACAAAAGAGGGAAACTGTGAGTAATTTACAAGCACGTAAGTAAAATCGCTTGACGGTGCCTTCCACGCGGCCGTCCTAAGACCTATATGCTGTTCTACCGCTCACCTCTGAGATATGTGTCAATGGAAGAGTCTGGCAACGCGAACTCGAAAATATCCTTAATCAAGCGCATATGTGTGGATCCTGCACTTTGCTTAGCGAGGTGGATGAAAAGAATCGGAGTCACCGCTTATACACTCGGCCAGCTGTGCCGTTGGACCGCTGCCAGCCCGATTCCCCACTGAAACAAAAGAAGCAAACGCTGTGTTCGAGAACAGAATGCCTTGCTCTCTGGCCAAACAGTTGTCTCCAAATGTTACCCTCCTTTTAAAGAACACTGTAATAATTACGAGTGTGTGATTAAACGACATTTGGAAAGATTACCTGTGGGCGTGTGAGATTGAACTTTTCTCATTTGAAGCCACGGTACTGTGGCCATTTCCCTGGGCTTTAAAGGGCAACGTCTGACATTTGGTCTGTGGTAGATTTAACAGGCCGCTTGTAAGCTTAAAGGTTTTGCCTGGTTAAATCGGGTTTTATCACAGAGGCTATTTGCAACTTGATGCTCTGTCTCATGGAAATGTCAGTGTTTGCCTTTACTCTGAACCGGGCGTGGAAACCCGAGGGTTGTGTCTGAGTAGCTCGAAAATGGAAGATCCTCGGCTTTGGGCCCCTGTTCTTAACCACCCACTGACAACCTCGGCAAAGCCTCCTTCTTCACTGAGAGTGCTTAGAAGGCTCTGGATGGGGGCGCCTGGGTGGCTCAGTGCGTTAAAGCCTCTGCCTACGGCTCGGGTCATGATCTCAGGGTCCTGGGATTGGGCCCCACATCGGGCTGTCTGCTCGGCAGGGAGCCTGCTTCCCCCTGACTCTCTGCCTGCCTCCCTGCCTACTTGTGATCTCTCTCTGTCAAATAAATAAAATAAAAAAAAAAAAAAGAAGGCTTCTGGATGACTGAGCAGCCACCATCTTTTGAGAAAGACTAAATGCTTATAACTCTCTGCCACATTGTAAATTGCCAGCATGTTTTCTTTTAGTCTCTTCCTGGTGGGGGAAAAAAAACCATTTGGATAATAAGCTTGAGAAATACATTTTCTATGGATTCTGTGGAAATAACTATCTCATTCGGTATGGGAAGTTGAACCTCAGCTGGACTCACACCGAAGCTTGGCAGGCCTCTTGTTGACTCCTTCGGGAATTTCTTAAACAGTTGTTCGAAATCCAAACTGTTTCCACTGCTCTCAAGTCCCCGGTCCTACCCCAGCTGTCCCTCCTCTCACAGTGACCTCACCCCCTACTTCACTGCAAAGACCGTGGCCATGTAGGCGCCCTCGTTCCCTGTCTTTCTTCAAGCTGTACAGTGAACATGGCGCCTTTGTCTGTATTCTCCCACAACCTTCTGTCTCCAAAAGAGCCCTGTCTCTCTTTTTGGGGCCATGGCTGTGTCCTCTCCTTGGACACATGATGCCACCCCCTTTCCACTCCTGAGAGAAATTGTGCCATTACCTATTTTTCGTGGCTCCATCCCCCGATCCATAAACACATTCAGGGCTCCTCTGACTTTGACTCAAGTCACCATTCTACGTCTCCTCTTCCTTTCACTGTCACCTGTCACGGGTCAAACTTCTCACAAATGTAGCCCAGGCTCACTGACCCTTTTCTCAGCATTTGTTCACTCCCTAACCCCTGGGAACCTAGCTTCCACCCCACACTCTATTATACTCTATTGAAACTGCTATCTTGAAAGTCAGCAATGACCTCATAATGGGCAGATTCTATGGGCTTTTTCTTAGAATTCACCCCGCCTGACCTAGCTGCAGCTTTCACCAATGTTGACTAGTCTTTCCCTCCTAAAACGGTCTCCCTCGATTCCATGAAATCACTACACTGGATCTGTGGACTATTTCCTCTGTCTATCCCTTAAATGTAAGCATTCCCCATAGGTCCTGTCCTTGACCCTTGTCTCGTCTAGTCTCTCTCTTCGGATAAACTTACACAATTCCACAGGTTCGATCACCTTCTCTGTGGGGATGGCCACCTAACCTCTATCATTCATTCATGCATATATCCATCAATTATTTGCTAAATGTAGGCCACATGAGTAGAGTGACTATATAATTTATCATCCCCTTTTTTGAAGATTTTACTTTTAAGTACTCTCCACACCCAACGTGGGGCTCAAACTCACAACCCTGAGATCAAGAGTCGCACTAAGCCAGCCAGGTGCCCCTATAATTTATCATTCTAACAAGGACATTTTGAGTGTGAAAGGGAGCACTGTTAATACTTACCTCAGAGCAGGCATAAACCCATATTGTCCTAGACAAACCAAGATATATGGTAACCCTAAGCGTAAGGTACTCTGCCAAGTATTATGAAACTACAAAAGCAAATCATAAATGCATCCAGCCCTCAAAGAGCATCAAGTATAGTAGAGTGATAAGACATGAATGTAAGGAAATAGAATACCATTAGCGATAAACAGGGGCACCTGGGTGGCTCAGTCATTGGGCGTCTGCCTTCAGCCCGGGTCATGATCTCAGGATCCTGGGATTGAGCCCTATGTCAGGCTCCCTGCTCAGTGGGGAATCTGCTTCTCCCTCTCCCTTTGCCCCTCCCCTTCTGCTCATGTGTGCTCTCTCTCTCTCTCAAATAGATAAAACCTTTTAAATAAAGAAATAATAAAAAGTATTTTGTTGCTTCAAAGAAGAGTGACTTGTATATTTATGACAAAAATTTTGTAGTAGACAGGAGGAAAATGCCATTTTCTCACAATCAATACATTACAACAACTTTCTGACAGATGGAAATGGTTTGAGGAAGGGTCACCTCTTTCTACTTTACACCAAGATTCCATGAGCTAGAGATGATCTGGAGTAAAAGAATTATGTAGCATAATCAGGGTAGAGAGAACTTATCAGTCTGACTAAAGCATGAGGTAGCATGAGAAGACACAACAAAAAAAGATGTGGAAAAGTGGATCCAGACCAGATTGTGGAGGGCCTTGAGTGTCAGCACGAGAAAACCAGACTCTAGGCAGTAGGCAAGGATCAAAATGGTTTCAAGAAGTTACCCTGGGAACAATACATAAAATACTTTCAAAAGGCAAGGACCAGTAGTGGGAAAACCAGTTAGAAGGTTAATGGTCAACATTTCCCAAAGTAGCTTTGTGGAACTAGCTCTGTTTGTACCACATTTTAATAATAATACCGGAGAGCAGGAGAGCAGAAGCAGAGAAAATTACATAGTTTAATTCAGCCTTACCATTAATCCTTAGCTATGACTCTTATACATTTCTCTTTGAGTGGCCTGCCAATGCTTTATATTCACACGCCCAAAATCAAACCCATCACCTTTCTCTCAAAACTATTTCTTCTGTGGGGACCACCACAAAATAAGGGTGGCTTAAATAAGAATTTCAATGGTAGGAAGCCCAGGGTTAGTATGACAGCACCATGAAAATTGCAAGGAACCACACTCGAAGGTATATACTCCGCCATTTTTAGGGTAGGAGTCTTCATTGTCCAAGATGAATGCTGGAATACCAGCCAGCGTACTAGACAAAGAAGAGAAAAATGTGTGATCTCTACCTTTTTAAGGAGACTTCCTGAAAGTATCACATAACACTGCACTTTTATCTCATTAACCAGAACTTAGTCACATGGACACTTGAAAGGAAAGCTGAGAAATACCGAGTTTTAGTTAAGTGACAATGTACCCAACTAAAAATTCAGTTTCTCTTATTTAAGACAAAACAAAACAGGTATACCTGGGTGGCTCAGTCAGTTAAGTGTCTGCCTTCAGCTCAGGTCATGATCCCAGCATCTTGGGGTCGAGCCCCACATTGGGCCCCTTGCTCCGTGGGGAGCCTACTCCTCCCTCCGCCTGCCGCTACCCCTGCTTGTGCTCTCTCTCTCTCTGACAAATAAATAAATAAAATCTTTAAAACAAAACAAAACAAACAAAAAGAAAAATGGGATAGTGGCAGGTAACTAGCCACGTCTACAAAGGAGGTAAACTCTAGAAGATTGAGAGGGAAAGCCAGGGGAAGGAGGAAATGTCATGGATGACAAGTTTTCTAGCCTAGGTAGTTAGACGAAGAGTTTTTCCTCTTATTTGCAACTAAACTCAATCCTGATATGGCCCAGAGTGGATTTGTGTATTTTAAAGAAGAATTTTTTAAATTTATTTTTATTTGACAAAAAGAGAGAACAAGCAGGCAGAGCAGCAGAGGGAGAGGGAGAAGCAGGCTTTCTGCTGAGCAGGGAGCTGGATGCGGGGCTCGATCCCAGGACCCTGGGATCACGACCTGAGCCAAAGGCAGATGCCTAACTGACTGAGCCACCCAGGTGCTCCTAAAGAAGAATTTTAAAATAGTCTTCCTATTTATAGCAACTCAGAAGACACTACTTCTCTAGTCCCACTAGCAGATTTGATTATAGCCACGCGCATAGATTAGAACTAGAAAAGAGCCGTTCGGAGTCCTGGCTATTCTAGACCGCATTAGCAGGTGTCACAATCTACACCACCAGACCTTCAAACACGTTATAAGACGGTAGCCATGTTTTATTATGATGATGCCTTCAAATTGTATTTCCAAGGAGTTCAAATACGTTACTGCTTCTTATAATTTTTAATCTAATATACGTGATAGGCATAATGGGAGTTACAAAGAAGACAAATAACTTAATCTTCAGGTTATTGACAGGGTCCGTAATGAACTGATGTTTATGGTCATAGGGTCATAGCGTTTCTCAGATGGCTTCAACAACCAAGTCCTCTTTCGGGCTTTCTAGCAAGCAACATCTTTTTTCCCAAGCAGGTTGGTGACCCCAGCCTTCCCTTCTATTACCCCTCAAAAGGGACCTGGGTGCATACCTTTAACCCTAAATAGGACTGAGGGACGCCTGGGTGGCTCAGATGGTTAAGCGTCTGCCTTCAGCTCAGGTCATGATCTCCAGGTCCTGGGATCGAGCCCCACATCGGGCTCCCTGCTCAGCGGAGAGTCTGCTTCTCCGCCCCCGCCCCCCGCCGCCTCTCTCTCTGCTCAAGCTCTCTCTCTGTATCTCTCTGTCTCAAACGAATAAATACAACCTTAAAAAAAATAAACAATAAATAATTAGGACTGAGATTAGGCCTAGATCTCTCAACATACCCAGTATAGCTCTACACAGACTAAGTAAGATGTCTGAAAACAAGTTTTTATGTGTTCCCAAATGGAACTCCCCATTTTCAAAGACCAAGCACTCCAACGTGTCCAAAAAATGCTGTCAGACTATTCAAGAATCCAGACCAAGAGGGATGAGAGACATCTTGCAGAGAAACCTTCCCTACTCTGGACTTGATCAACAGATAGGGGAACAGACGGAAATATGGAGAAAGAAAGGGACAGGGAATGCAGGGCAGGGGCGGGGGCTTATTTTGTGTTTTGCTCTGCTTTCCTTTGCTTTTGGGTAAAAAAGATATACTGTACCTAAATAATGTCTTAATGAGGCAGGTCAGTATTTACGGTCCTTCAAACCCCATTTAACCTTTCTGTGTCTCATTTGTTAAGCATGCTGGCCAAGATCACATACCGAATCACTGACATAGTCATCATGAGGCCCCCAGTGCCTTGTTCCCAGTTTCATATTTTAAATAAGCCAAGTGACAAAATAGAGGGGAAAACTGGGTCAGAGAAACAAACTTGGCCTTGAAAAAAAAAATCTGCATTTCAAAATAAAGGCAATTACACAAAGACATGACATTTCTCATCTGAACAGAAAAATAAGCTAGAGCCCTAACATCTTTCTTTTCCAATGGGATATACAGAGGCACTTTTAAGGATAAGAAGAGCAAAATGATGGACTACCATCATTGTCAATTCTTCTATCTGATGAGGCTTTATTTCTTAGAAAATTTTAGTGGAGTTACAGAAACAAACAAGTTAAAGAATTGGCTAATATAACAAATCTGCAAAGATTCAAAAATTTTTTTAAAAAAAAGGTATATATGCTGGGGCACCTAGGTGGCTCAGTGAGTTAAGCCTCTGCCTTCCGCTTGGGTCATGATCTCAGGGTCCTGGGATCGAGCCCCGCATCGGGCTCTCTGCTCAGCAGGGAGCGTGATTCCCCCTCTCTCTCTGCCTGCCTCTCTGCCTACTTGTGATCTCTCTCTCTCTGTCAAATAAATAAATAAAATCTTTAAAAAAAAAAAAAAAGGTATATATGCTGAACAAAGCATGTTCAACACCAGAGATAGATTTTTTAAAAAATATTAGTTGTTGGTATCTGTCCTTTAGATTCCTGGTCATCTATAGACTGTTTTTAACCAATTTCTTACCAATTTCTTGTTTTCTTAACTTTAAATTCCTAGATTTGTACTCCAACATTGATAGCTGCCTCTAATCCCATAAATCATGGTGCCCCGTTCATAATTTTTTGAATTTGGCTTTCTGGTCCAGATATCAATTCTTCTGGCTCCTTTGTCTCTCTCTCTCTCTCTCTCTCTCTTGCACACACACACACACGCACACTCACAAAGGGGAAACTGCAGCAGGTCAGGCAGCTTTCCAGTGCTTTCCATCAGGCACCTGGGGAATATGGAAGAGGCCCAATTTTTCTTACTCCTGGGACTCAAGCACTGTGAGGAAAAATACAGTAACGGGCCCAAGTAGTTTTACTTAAGACAGAACAAACTAAAGCCAAGGCAAAGTTGCTATAGTGACTCGGAGCGTGCCTACTTGACTCTGCTTCTCCACCCAAACTGAGGGCACTCCAGCAAAGTGTCCAGGTTTTCCTCCACAAACTGTAGCTGTTCAGAGACACCAGGACTCACAGCGGGCCCGGGACAGGGGAGGAGAGGACTGGACAGATGAATTTTCTCAGGTCCTCCGTTAAGCAAAATGATTCTTCATCAACTGGAGATCCCCCTCTGGGGGGAACTACACAGCATGCCGGAATATGGAGAATTCGGGCTTGTTGCCAATAAACCTCTAACCCTTGAGTTCACCTGTTGGGAACGGCCAAGTACTCCGGAAAAAGGGAGGGGCCTGAACCTGGACTATCAAGACTCGGCCTGCCACCGCCCAGCTCTGACGCACCCCAACAACTCCAGGCCAGGAACCTGAGTACTGGCTGCCCGGCCACAACTCCAGGGTACGGGCCAAGAGACAGGTCGGGGAGCTTGCCTTCTCCTTCAAGCACACCGCGGAAACCTGTCAGCTGACCCTGGGAAGACGTGGCCTCACTCACCCTGAAGGGCTGGATTCCTGGATTCCTGCCTCTCTAAGCACTTGCTTGGGGTTACCCACGGCCACCATCCCTGTTGTTCTCAAATCAACTGATGTCTGCTCACAACACCCAGAACCTGGGCTCTTTGCTCCCTACCCCATTGTCAATGTTCACATTTAGCCCCCTTCAGTTTTAGTGAGGTTTGGATGATCCCATCTTGTTTTTGACTTGGCCTGTTTGTTTGTCCTTCCAAAGTTGAAATTGAGTTATTTTATTTTGATGATAAAAATACTATAGACTCACTGTAAAAAAATTTTTACGAAGATCAGCCAATAGAAAATGGATAGAGATGAAACAAAGTATCCATGACCCCACCACCCACATGATGCCCTCTTCTGACTCAGCTAAGAATTTCCTGATGGAGCCCTGAGGAACCCTACCCATCCAAGCTATACCAGCCTCTGATACCCCCTCACAATTGAGTTTGGTCCATTAGACACAAAATGAAAGGATCCAGAACTTTGATCAGGAACAGAGTGAGAATATTTGGAAATGTCTCTCTTTCTGTTTCCTGGCCACAAGATATATTGGTGAGGCCATCATCCTTATCGGCATTCAAGGCCTAAAACCCATGTTGGATGCCGGCAGATACCTGTGATATGTAAGCAAATGACTTCAGACAACTGAGCTGGATCTCCTCGATTCTCCCAAAAGCAAGCACATTCAGGCATCAATTTGAGACCCTTTAGCAATCTTTGGGAGATAGAGAGGCATGCATACACACACACACACACACACACACACACACGATATTCATATGTAAGGCGATTTGTATTATGCAACTCATTCTGAATTGCCCGATTTTTTAAATAATATCTCCTGTTTCTTTTTTTTCTAATATTTTATTTATTTATTTGACAGAGAGAGATCACAAGTAGGCAGAGAGGCAGGCAGAGAGAGAGGGGGAAGCAGGCTCCCCGCCGAGCAGAGAGCCGGATGCGGGGCTCGATCCCAGGACCCTGAGATCATGACCTGAGCTGAA
>CM052901.1:26688906-26734281 GCA_028534135.1 Potos flavus | reverse complement strand
AAATCTTTAAAAAATAAAAAAAATAAAACCTTCAAATAGATGTTTTGATTTTTCTAGAAGCAAGCATTTGTCTACCACAAAATATTTAAAGTTCAAACTTCTGCAACGTCTTTCTTTTAAAGAACATGACTACTTTTAGTGTACCAAGCCTATAATCAACTTTAAGTGGCTTTCATTATTATCCCACCACATTCTCAAGTCTTAAAAAAGTTGAATTGGAAAGCTCTCGTGATTCTAGAGTAAGAGCTCCACCTTATGGTGATGTTTTGAAGTATACAAAGAAAAGGCCATTTAAGCTCTCTGAACCCAATTTTCTGTCTTTTATCTCACTCCATATACAAGATTTTTAGAATTGTCCTAGAAATTTCTGGGGGAAAGGAATAAAAAAATGCAGACCACATCTTCCAACAAACAGTAAGTCCTCTTCCACAATATGCTCAAAGTGCCAAAATGGCCAAGATTGAGTTAAGGTTAAGAAAACCTTCCACATGGGGCACCTGGGTGGCTCAGTGGGTTAAAGCCTCTGCCTTCGGCTCAGGTCATGATCTCAGGGTCCTGGGATCGAGCCCCGCATCGGGCTCTCTGCTCGGCGGGGAGCCTGCTTCCCCCTCTCTCTCTGCCTGACACTCTGCCTACTTGTGATCTCTCTCCTCTCTGTCAAATAAATAAATAAAATCTTAAAAAAAAAAAAACAAAAAACCTTTCACTTGGTTATTAGGGTACTAGATAAGAAGTTACATGTAAATCAGTAAAACACTGGGGCCTTTTTTACTTGATACCAAATAATAATAATAATAATAATAGCTAATGATTATTGAGTACTTATTGGGTATCAGGTTATGTGCCATATATATATATACTAATATATAATATTTATATATATTATATATATTACTAATTTAATACACATACAATTTTATAAGGCAGACACTATTATTAACTCTAGTTTACGGATGAAGAAACTGAGGCCTAGAGAAGTTACATGAATTGGTTCAGGCCACATAGCTAATAAGTGCTATTAAGACCCAGGTACTTGAAATTCACTAACCCAGACTCTAAACCACTGTGCCATACTGCCCCTCTTTATAACTCAAATTTGGTCTGATCTCTCTTGAAATAAACAACTTGAGGCCATGGTCTTATCCACATTCTTTGTCAAAATTGGCAAAGGTAGGACAAGACCCCTGGTTCGATTTCTATTCCTCCCATGATCATCACAGATTCGGAATTATTTGGCTTACCTCCTATGTTCGTTCTCTACTCTGGCAAGGATTGTTTGTGATTTTGAGTATAAAGTCTTGTAGCAGAGTGCTATAGATCGAATATTTGTGTCCCTCCAAAATTCATGTTGAAACCTCATCTCCTCTATGATGGTTATAGGTGGTGGGGCCTTTGGAAGGTGCTGAGGTCATGAGGGTGGAACCCTCACGAATGAGACTACTGCCCCTCTAAGACACCCGGGAGAGCTCTGTTGCCCCTATGCCTCCATGTAAGGACATAGCCAGAAGTTAGCCTTCTATGAACTAGGAAGTGGGCTCTCAGCAGACTGAATCTACTCCCACTTGATCTTAGACTGTCTCCAGAACTGTGAGAAATAAATGTTTGTTGTTTCTGTCACCCAGTCTTCAGTATTTCTTTTTTTTTTCCTTAAGATTTTATTTATTTATTTGTCAGAGAGAGAGCAAGAGAGAGCACAAGCAGCTGGAACAGCAGGCAGAGGGAGAGGGGGAAGCAGGCTCCCCACTGAGCAGGGAGCTCGATGCAGGGCTCGATCCCAGGACCCTGAGATCATGACCCGAGCCAAAGGCAGACACTCAATCAACTGAGCGACCCCAGTCTTTGGTATTTCTATAATAGCAGTGTGAATGGACTAAGACACTGAGAGTCTACATTTTCTGTCCTATCACCATTTATCTTGTACCTTTTCCTACTCCCCATCTCAGACCCCTAAAACATCATTCATTTAAAACCATGTTGAAAATTACACATTTCTAAAAAATCCACCAGTTTTAATTTAATTCAAATCTGGATTTTTCCTAAAGCATTTACTTCTGAGACAAAATTGGTCTCCTGTGCTATTTTTTTTTTTAATTTGGTAAAATCTATGAGCCTGGTGTTTGTCAATTTGAACAAGCACTAGTTTTTATTTGCTTTAAAATAAGCTTTATTGGGGTGCCTGGGTGGCTGAGTTGGTTAAGCATCTGCCTTGGGCTCAGGTCATAATCCTGGGGTTCTGGGATCAAGCCCCGCATTGGGCTCCCTGCTCAGCAAGGAGTCTGCTTCTCCCTCTCCCTCTGCCCCTCCTCCTGCTTGTGTTCTCTTTCAAATAAATAAATATAATCTTAAAAAACAAAATAAAATAAGCTTTATTAAGGAGGGCACTTGATATAATGAGCACTGGATGTTATATGCAACTGATGAATCACTAAATTCTACCCCTGAAACTGGTAATACAGTACATGTGAACTAAATTGAATTTAAATACAAAATTAAAAAAAAAAAACCTTTATTTTGGAATAATTTTAGATTAACAGAAAAGTTGCAAAGATGATAGGGAGTTTCCGTATGCCCCTCACCCAGTTGCCCTAATCTTAACATTAGTATGACCCAGTACTATGATACATTACTACTAATTAAACCACAGATTTTAGGTGGATTTTATCAGTTTTTCCATGAATGTTCTATTTATTGCTCCAGGATCCAACCCCAAATATCACTGCAGTTGGCATAATGCCATTTTTCCCATCTACCAAAAATGACTAATTCCTTAATCTCATCAAATACCCAATCATTTCCCTGGTTGGCAGAAAGTTTCTTGGAGTCTGTAACAGTTCTGCCTCCTTCTTTGTGTTTTCTTGCCACTTATTTATGGAAGGAACTGGATCATTTGTTGGAGACCATTCCACATTTGGGGTTGTGCTGACTGCCTCCCCCACGGTGTTGGTTTAGGATGCTTCTCTCTCCTCCATATTGCCTGTGAATAGGTATCTAGATCTAGCATGGGGGTTGGTGAAATTTTTCTCTAAAGATCCAGATAATAAACATTCTAGGCTTTGCAGTTCATATGGTTTCAACTCTGCCACTGTGGTGCAAAAGCAGCCATTGACAATAGATAAACAAATGGGTGCAGTTGGGTCTCAATGAAACTTTATTTACAAAATCAGGTAAAGGGCTGGATTTGGCTGGGAGACCATAGTTTGATGATCCCTATCTAGAGGATCAATCAGATTTGGTTTTAGTGGTTTGGTTTGGTTTTTGTAAGAAAAATTCTTTGACAGCGCTGGGTATCTCCCATGGCTTCATCAGGTGCATATCACATCTGATTGTGTCTTTTAGTGATGTTGCATTTGAAGGAGTTCTGATGTTACCAGCTTGATCCACCCGTCATGAAGGTCTCCATTGGTGGACTGTATTTAAACCTTCCTCTCTTTTCTGTGGTCGGGAGCACTTGTACAGTGCACGCCTTGAACAACCACACATGAGCACCTCTGCCCAACATTTGTTATTCTCCTTGGCATTTCTGGTTTCAAACAGTACATAAAGTAGTAGCCCTAAAGGTTCTTAGAGTGCCACAAACTCTACCACTTGGTAAAGAAGAAGTTTCCAAGGAGGTGCCTGGCTGGCTCAGTGGAGAATGAGACTTGATCTTGGGGTTGTGAGTTCCGGCCACCCATTGAGTGTAGAGATTACTTAAAAATAAAAACTTGGGGGATGGCTCAGTCGGTTAAGCATCCAACTCGATTTCATCTCAGGTCATGATCTCAAGGTCATGAGATCAAGCCCCATTGTGCGGCTCTGCGCTCAGCGTGGAGTCTGCTTGAGATTCTCTCTCCCTCTACCTCTGCCCCTCCCCCAGCTCATGCTCACTCTCTCTCTCTCTCTAAACAAACAAATAAGTAAAATCTTCTAAAAAATAAAATCTTTAAAAAAAATGAAAAAGTTTCCAGATTTCTTGAGGAGGCACAGATTCCGGATTCCTCTAGATCAGAGGTTGTGTACAGACTGCCAGCTTTTTTCCCCCAAAGATCTGTTTATTTATTTGAGATAGAGAGAGAGAGAGAGTGGGGAGAAGGGCAGAGGGAGAGAATCTTCAAGCAGACTCCCTGCTGAGAGCTAAGTAGGGAGCCTGAAGTGGGGCTTCTCCATGAGATCATGACCTGAGCCGAAACGAAGAGCGGGATGCTCAACAGACTGAGCCACCCAGCCGCCCCCAAGCTGCAGTTTTCACTTTCCACCAAAATGAATTCCTTGCTAACTTTTCAAATCTGGAAGATTTTATGTAAAAAATCTGGCTTTTCCAGTCCTCTTGGAAAATGAAGGAATCTGGCCACTTTAGACCAGGGTGGCAAGAACTGATTGGAACTTGGAGCGACTGCCCCCTTTACATGAGGCCTCCATATTAGGCACACACTAAGGAATGGTGGGGATTGCAGCCTCCTGCAAAGGCACATCCCCTGTCATTTACCACTCGAGCACCTGTGAGCTTCTCTGGCAACTTCCAAATGAGTTGCTAATGTTTTGGTATTTAATACATTTACCTCAAGTACTCTTCTCCAAGTTGTCCCATTCTCCTCCCCACTTATATCTCCCATACCCACAACCTTCACTGGTTTCTTGTATGTCTTTCCAGAGCTACTTCATTACAAACACAAGAAGTGTGCGGCAAGCACCAGTTTTCATGGAAAATCTGAAATGGTATTTTTCTAGTACTTCCAACGCTATTACCGAAGTCATATTCCATTAAGAGGAAACCCCTTTCTTATTCATTCATCCAACAAAATTTTATTGAGCTTTTAACTACTCCTAAGCTCTGGAGACACAATTATGAAAAAGCCAAATATGGTCCCCGGCCCAATGGAATTTACGGTTCAGAATATTCAAAATAGAAAAGAGAGAAGATGACTGATCCAGGGATGCCTTCTAGATATATTTTTTAAAATAATGTACTACCTTCAAAGAAGAGTTACCAGCATACACGTTCTCTAGCTAGGTGACAAAAATGTATATTTATAATCTTTGTAACGCCATCAACAGAAAGTAAAACCTATGAATATTCCAATGGGGGAAAACAGGATCATGTTCTATATTTGAAAATTACCAGATGACATTTTTCATAACCTGCCAAAACAAGGGAATTAGAGAGGTCTAGGGCTGCCCTGGAGGCCACCCTGCCATGGGCATCTTGCCTTTTGGAATCTGGAATTCCTTACTAAACTAGGGGCAATCTGGAACTAGCTCAGTCTGACCCAAATGAGAACCTTGGGTAAATTCCTCCTTGCCTTTTTATGCTGTGATCCCTGGGTACCACCCAAATTGCAAATGCTGGCTGGCCATCAAGAATCTAACAATTTGCTCAATGCCATTCCACTCTTCCTCCCTTCTTTATCCATTTCTTGCCAATTTTCTCTCTCCCATTTCCACTGCGCAGCCTGGAACTCTTAGTCTATGATAACAAAGTCTACTCCTATGTCTGCCACTTCTTCCCTTAATACTCACTCCACCACCCGCTGCTAATTGAAAGCAGGCTCTCTCCTCTACAACACCATGTCCCATAGAGTCATCTTAAGGCAATTCTTTCTTCTAGAGTTTGCAAACTGGGCTGAAGTGAGGGTTAGGGAAAGCGTAGTATTACCATCCTCCTTACCCCAATCCCCCCCCCACACACACACACACTGCATTTTCTAAACCAGGGATTGGCAAACATTTACTTTAAAGTACCAGATAGTAGATATTTTACACATTTTGGGACATCCTGGCTCTGTTGTATGTATCCAGGTAGTTATCTGACTCTACTGTTGAAGCTTGAAAGCAGCCACAGACAATATGCAAACAAATGGGCGTGGCTGTGTCCCAATAAAATTTTATTTACAAGAACAGGCAGCAAGACTAGATTTGACCCAAGAGAAGTTTGCTTACTTGTACTCTAAACTATTAATCTTTCCAGCTTCTGCAAAACAAAACAAAACAAATCCCTTCTTACTTGAAAATCACATTAACTATATACCCCATCTTACCTCTCTCTTGTTCCTGTCGTGTACTCACCTCCCGGTCCAGCCACATTTTACTAACGATCCTGGCATCTGGTTTATAGGTCACTCCTAGTCCCACCATCATCCTGGATGATTCCTAAATCCAGAAGTATAATCAATGGAACACCACAGCCTCACAGTGCCTTGACTTCCTCAATTCTAATGACTGTCACTCCCATTCTATTTCAGTAACCTACTCCTTTGGGAAATATTACACCTTTGATATCTTCAGACCAATATCCCATGCTAACCACAATTCTTATCCTACAGACTTCTCAACTCTTTCCTCCCCAATAAATCTGCTCTTTGACCTGAGAACTCCTCCATTTTCTCCCAGTTAGTTGGCCCCCACCTGGCCTCACTTTCCTCCTCCCCAGGCTGGACACACCATGGTCAATCATTATTCTTTCTTGCTGCATCCTCAATCCCCTTGCACTCCCGTCTTTTCACTGTTCTTCTTTTACTATCAACACCATACCCTACTCCTCAATCAATTCAATCCCCAAATTTCTCAGATCCTGTAGCCAAATGGCTGAACGTACTTGGAGAATACTATACCACTGTATGAATATGAGCCACAGAAACTTATGATTTTAAATGTTATCTGGTCCCTCACTACCTCTAATCTATCTCTTTCAGTGGTTTTTGTCTAACTCCTCTATCACATTAACCTTAGACAAGACCACATAATGCTATAAGGAGATTGCAAATAAATAAATAAATAATCTAAAAAGAGAGAGAGAGAGAGAGATTGCAGGCTTAAAAACCAAAGAGCGTTGGGTCTGAAATCTGGTTCCACTTATTAGATGTATGGTCTTAAGCAGGTTATCTAACTTCTAATCACGTCAATTTCTCATGAGAAAAATGGAAATAATTCCTACTTCATATATTAAATAAGATTACATATGTAAAACCATTAGCACAGCGCCTTACGCCCAGCAGGTGCTCAATAAATGATCGCTATTAATACAAGCTCACATTCAGCACGTGACTATACCTACTTCGCCAAGACCCTTAAGTGTTCCTTAGCCCAAGTTCCCCAGAAAGCAGAGAGCAATGGCTGAGGTGCTATTTGGTTGAATCGTATGAAATTGCTGACAATCAACTGTTTTGACTTACAGAAACCAAAGCCTTCAGCCTAATCTGTTATTAGAGAATGCAATCCCAGGAAAGCAGGGGGGAGAGACAGGGGGAAACGAAGGAATAAGAGAGTCAATACGAAGGTGCACTGGTATCACATTTGAGCTCATGGGGCCATTTTTTGAAAGATCATAAATACATGACTTGCATCTCTGATCGGTCAACAAGAAGGATGGAAAGAGAATTTAACAGCTAGCTGTCGTCTTTTATTAGCCAAAGCTTTGCACGGCTGGGTGGGGTTAGCTCCTCTACACTGTGCATGGAGTTTCAGCACCCACAGGAAAGCCCTGGGGCACGTGGTGAGATGCTGGTAGACTGCACTGGTCAGACCAGTGAGACAGATAAGACCAAGAGGATCTGAAGTAGTAAGAGGTGGCTGATAGAACATATGAATTCCCTCAATTTCTTTTTACTCTGCACTTTCCTATAAGTGTAATTCACTCTTTTGGTCAGAGGAAGGGATATCCCTCCACTCATTCAGGCCTAAAGCCCACTCCCACCTGTGCTCTCGATCTTGATCCCTCCCACCTCAAACCTTTTACCTTCAACTTCTCCCACTTTCCTGATCCCTTCCCGTCTACCTTTATACCATCTTAGGGCTTTCCTTAAAATATCCTTCCTTTACTTCACACAGACTTCTAGCTACTTCCTTTTCTCTTTCCTTTCTTTCTCAGCAAAATATCTTCGATGAATACTCCAAAGTTACTATCTCTACTTTCTCACCTTAGAACCATATGAACCGATCTCATCTCTGTCCTATAACACCTTTGTTGAGGTCACCAACAACCTCCATTTGACCAGATCCCTTAGACATAATTCTGGCTCTATCTATTTTGGTTTTGCTGCAGCATTTAGTCCTGCTGACCCCTCCATTCTTACTCAAATTCTTAGTTCAGTTACCTCGCCACCATTATTTGTTGCTTCTCCTAATTCTTTGGCTGGTCTCTTTCCTCTCAGCCTCTATCTGGTCCTTAAGAGTCAGTGTTCCCAAGAATTCTTTCCTCAGCCTCCTTCTTCTCTTACCCCCTCAACACTCCCAGGAGGTTATCATCTAGTCCCTGGATTTCAAGTATCACCACGTGCTGATGACTTCCAAATTCGTATCTCCAGCCAGAGCTCTCTCTGCACACTCACCTCGGAAATGCCCACCAAGCATCTGGATATAGCCACCAAAGCAAGATTCATCCAGCTGCCTGATGGGCCCCTCAAACTCAACATATTAACACCCGAACTCATTATATTCCCAACTACCTCCACCCTAAACTTGCCCACAAAATTCAGCTGCAGATAATGCCTGCTATCCTCACTCCACTTAGCATTTTATGCAACGATTAATGCTTAGGCACTACTCTATGCCATACGGTGTTCTAGATGCTTGCTCTGATCTCTTCTGGCTCGCCAGACCCTTGTTCCTGGACCCTTCATTTGAGCTACCCTTTAAATTCCTCTACCAGTGAAGGATTTGGGACACTGGGAACAAGAATTTTTCATAGAAAAAACCCTGGAGCCCTGGTAGCACTAAGGTCAGCTGAAGTATCTGCCCCAGGGTAGGGATGGAGTCCAAAGGGCCATTCCCTCCGCATCACCCAGCTCAGGGCATAGGGGAACGTGCAGTGGGGGACGGAGAGGATAAGGAGTAGCCACCTGCTCGGGGTGGCTCCTTTAACAAGCTATACCTCCTCCTACCAGGAAGTCCTAGGGACTACAGAAAATATGTAGCCAATAACTTCTAGCATACTTCATTCAAAGATTAAATCCTGAAAATCCCAGCCTAACACACACCTTCCATCCCATTCTCTCTCTTAAGTCTTCCAGCCACAGACTTTAGTCTTTGTCCATACAGAGTCCTGGAAGTGGATACAGATAGTTGAATACCAGGTCATGGTTTTGGCGCTTTCGAGTTAAAATTCTGTTACTGGGCCACCTGGGTGGCTCAGTCAGTTAAACATCTGCCTTCGGCTCAGGTCATGATCTCAGGGTCCTGGGATCGAGCCCCGTATCGGGCTCCCTGCTCAGCGGGGAGCCTGCTTCTCCCTCTCCCTCTGCCCTTCCCCACTGCTCGTGCCTTCGCATGCTCTCTCTCTCTCTCTCATGCTGTCTCCCTCTCTCAAATAAATAAATAAAATCTTCCAAAAAAAAAAAAAAAAAACAGCCCTGTTACTGGTTCCAACAGTGTTCTGACCTAGCTGTCCTGGCTGAATGGCTGACACTCCAAAACAAGTGAGTGAAATGGGTGGTGAGGCAAGATGATGAAGGGACTTGAACATCAGATTGCGAACCATGGACTTAAACTAGGAGGAAGTAGGGAGTCTGTGAAGTTTCTAAGCAAGAAAGCAAGAAGATGAAAACAAAAGCCACGTTTTAGAATCTGGTACAAAGAAACAGTAGCGAAGACTAACTGAGGAGGAAGACTGAATGCAAGGAAATCTATTAGAAAGCTATTTCTGGAATCCAGAAATGAGGTAATCAGCCCAGCCAAGGCAACCACACCTGCCTCATCTCTTCACTCCTAATCCCTTGTCCAACAGAATCAAAATGAGGAACCGCAGCCAGCATGGGAGGACAGATGGCTATATTTGGAATAAGTTCAGAACATCATAATGACCAATAATGATTGACATCACTACAGGTCGCTCTTTCGATGGTTTAGATTTTTGAAAAGAGGTCCTTTGCCAATTCAACATAAATGTCTAAAGTGTCCCCTTCACTTTGAGCACTAAAATTTCAGGCTATTTACGAGGGCACTGCCAAGAACAGGATGACTGTCTCCAAATTGTCCATGCCTTACTTTGCAAATTGTCCTTCATTGGCCTCTCATTTTCTAATTGAAAATTTTTTTTAATTCTCTAAGGGCTCACACAGCTTTCATAGTTACAGACCTGAAACAGAGGTGTTAATTATACCTTTAGATCTGACAAAAACTAATATGAATATGTTTGTAATCACATTTAGCCAATCAACTAGAGCTTTATTTACTCATTTAAAGAAAGACATTTTACTCATTTGTTCCTATATATAACTGACTTCTCACTTGAATTCTACCACCAATGGTCCAGATCTACTGTAAAAATATAAAATGTGGGGATGGAAAGAATGGTAGACAATCTTATAGCCAAGTATTATAAGCTTTTATTTTAATAGTTCCTAGGAAACCAGGCTGATAAACTAATAAGACTAAGAAGCTAATTAGAATTAGGAAAGAAATATCCATAATCCACTAAAAATATCTTGTACTCGTGAGAAAATTTAATAAAGGTATTAGAATATATTTTTTTCCTCAGCTGTAATGTATCTAAAAGTCTCAAAGATATTTTACATTATCTACAATAAATTAGCATGAGATTTGGTTTAATAACACCATCTGCCTAGGAAGAGAAAGAATTTCAATTTAAATTTCAAGAAATAAGATAGGCTAGCATATTTTCCTTAATCACTACACTGCAAAATGGAGCAATGCTATGCCCAATCCAACAAGACAGGATCATAATCAAATGCCATTTAAAATAAAGAGTTGGGGCGCCTGGGTGGCTCAGTCGGTTAAGCATCTGCCTTTGGCTCAGGTCATGATCCCGGGGTCCTGGGATTGGGCCCCACATCGGGCTCCCTGCTCAGTGGGGAGTCTGCTTCTCCCTTTCCCACTGCCTCTGCCTTTCACTCTGCCTACTTGTGCTCTTTCTCCTTTTCTGTCAAATAAATAAATAAAATTGTTAAAAAATAAAAAATAAAATAAAGAGTTAAGGTGCTCGCTTTGGCAGCACGTACACTAAAATTGGAACAACACAGAGAAGATTAGCAAGGCCTGGGCACAAGGATGACATGCAAATTCATGAACCATTTCATATTTTAAAAATAAATAAATGAATAAAATAAAGAGTTACAAAAATGGAGTATTTTTACTGTTTCATACTAAGTCTTGGATGGTCAGAACATCATTTGAACATCATCATTATTTTTTTTTTTAAGATTTTATTTATTTGACACAGAGAGAGAGATCACAAGTAGGCAGAGAGGCAGGCAGAGAGAGAGGGGGAAGCAGGCTCCCTGCTGAGCAGAGGCCCCATGCAGGGTTTGATCCCAAGACCCTGAGATCATAACCTGAGCTGAAGGCAGAGGCTTTAACCCACTGAGCCACCCAGGTGCCCCATCATTTGAATTATTAAAAAATTCAAAAGTAAATCAAAATCCAAGGCAAGACCTATGATTTTTCTGACCATGCTAATGCATATTATTAACTATTTTAAACATTATTCTTCTTAAACGTAAGGGAAGACACATCTCTGAACATAGCCCTGGTGTGTCAGTTTCCAAACAGTTTTCTGAGATTTCTTCAATAGCTGCATACAATTTTATCCTGCCTCTAAGAGGTCAGTGGTACAGTATGGTCTGAGGTTTTCGACATTGTTTCCAGGGCTTAAATTTTTTTTTTTTTAGATTTTTTTATCTATTTATTTGACAGAGAGAGAGAGATCACAAGTAGGCAGAGAGGCAGGCAGAGGGAGAGGAGGAAGCAGGCTCCCCGTTGAGCAGAGAGCCCGATGTGGGGCTCGATCCCAGGACCCCGAGATCATGACCTGAGCCTAAGGCAGAGGCTTTAACCCACTGAGCCACCCAGGTGCCCCTAAAATTTTTAGGTCAACCAACAGATCTAACAAGTGATACAAATGGCAGATAAATCCTTGTATCTGAGTCTCATGGTAGGCAACCTTTTTTCATGTTGCTTGTGTCCATGCTTGCAGAAAAGGAACTCTTATTCCTTTGACTTTCATTTTGGGGTTTATAAAATAAATAATAGGTGATGTCGACATGGAGAGAGATATAGAGTGAGATCAGAGGTTACTTAATAATTATTTGATCTTTATATTTCATCAATCAAAAATATATTAAAAAATGTATGGAGGGGCGTCTGGCTGACTCAGTCAGTAGAGCATGTGACTCTTGATCTCAGAGTTATGAGTTTAGCCCCCATGTTGTGAGTGGAGCCTACTTAAAAACAAATGTATGCAGGGGCCAGACTGTGCTTAGTGCTAGAAGGAAGTTGAGCTGATCCAGACAAAGTCAGTTCTCCCATTTACCGGTGGGAAAGAAATATATAGATAGATCACTATGATACAAAATAAGTGCCATAAAAAGTCTCATTGGATTTCACGGTGGAAGTTAATGACTACTATTTAAAGAATAACAGGGGCGCCTGGGTGGCTCAGTGGGTTAAGCATCTGCCTTCGGCTCAGGTCATGATCTTGGGATCCTGGGATCAAGCCCCAGGTCAGGCTCTGCGCTCAGCGAGGAGTCTGTTTCTCCCTCTCTCTCTGCCTCTCTCCCAGCTTGTACTCTTCATCTCTCAAATAAATAAATGAAATCTTTTTTAAAAGCTTTGTTTAAAAAAAAAAAGAAAGAAAAAAATAATAACAAGACAGGGGCACCTGGCTGGCTCAGTTGGAAGAGCATGCAGCTCTTGATCTCAGGGTTATGAGTTTGAGCCCCACATTGGGTATAGAGATTACTAAAAAAAAAATAATAATAAACTTTAAAGAATAACAAGACATACCCTTGAAAATATAAAAAAAACCCTCCAGTTCATCAATAGCCTTTATTCAAGGAATAAACCATGGACATTAAAAGTCCATTAAGGGAGGATGAGAGATTAGCCACTGGCCAGTAGATGAGCATGATTTCAACATCAGCCCCTCATTAGAAGCAAAATCTTCCAGATTGGGCCATCCTGGAGAAGAGGTAATCACTTGATATGGAGTATTTTCTTTTCTTTTCTTTTTTTTTTTTTTTTGATATGGAGTATTTTCTAAGTCACCAGAAAGGTCCCTCACTTTTAAAAAATTCTCCCTGGAAACCAACCTTCAGGACTCTTTAGAGATTCCTTACTTTGCTTTAAGTCATTGCGTTTCTAGAAAGTAAAAGGCAAGTACCTCTTGGAGAAATAGTACATTAGCTGTAATCAATAGAAACCGGCTTCTTTTGAACATGAAGGGAGATGGGTGAAAATGAATACTTGACACAGATATGACTTCCTAAAGAGCATGGGCGAGTATGGGATCATGCAGAGCTTTTAAGAAAGCTAAATGACAGCATAAGAGCATTGGGCAACTAGACCCAAGGGAACCTCGTGAGAGGAGATGAGGCCACATGCTAGTTTCACAATCTTGCCAAAGGCCATCCTGCTTCCAGAAATATAAAACAGAAAAATTACGGCCTAATTGTAACAATTCTAAACACCTTCCCTAAAGATGGTCTTGGTATCAGAATAATTTTTATCTTTAGCTCAGTAAGATTGGTCAAGATTAAAATGTAAAAACAAATGGGGCACTTGGCTGGCTCAGTCAGTAGAGCATGTGACTCTTGATCTTAGGGTTATGAATTCGAGCCTCATGTTCGATGTAGAGATTTCTTGAAAATAAAATCTTAAAAATAAAATGTAACAATACATGAAATCATGAGTATTGGATTATATTTTTGAGAGGCAAAAGTCTTCCTAAACGTGAAGCAAAGCACAAAGCCGTAACATTAAAAGACTGATAAGGATGACCCAGAAATAAAAAACAAACAGATGTAAAGGACTAAAAGAAACACAAAGTCAAAAATAAAAACTAGGGGGTGCTTGGGTGGCTCAGTGGGTTAAGCTTCTGCCTTCGCCTCAGGTCATGATCCCAGGGTCCTGGGATCAAGACCCCGCTTCGGGCTCTTTGCTCAGCAGGGAGCCTGCTTCCCCCTCTCCCTCTGCCTGCCTCTCTGCCTACTTGTGATCTCTTTCTCTCTGTCAAATAAATGAATAAAATCTTTTGAAAAATAAAAATAAATAAATAAATAATAAAAACTAGGACTTATGTTTAGGATATATGTATAACTCTTATAATTCAATAAAAAAAAATTACCCAATTTTAAAATGGGTAGAGATACTTTCGGTTTCCGGTCAGCCACACGAGGAGCTTAGAAGTTATCACTCTATCCTGACGATCAAAAAGCCACCCAAACTGGGGTGCCTGGGTGGCTCAGTCGGTTAAGTGTCTGCCTTCGGCTCAGGTCATGGTTCCAGGGTCCTGGAATCGAGCCCCACATCAGGCTCCCTGCTTAGCAGAGAGCCTGCTTCTCTCTCTCCCTCTGCCTGCCACTCTGTTTACTTGTGCTCTCTCTCTCTCTGTCAAATAAGTAAATAAAATCTTTAAAAAAAAAAAAAGCCACCCAAACTAAAAAACCAACAACTCTTCCTAGATCCATCAAAGAAGTGAGGTCACAGGGCAAACTGCTGCCCCAACATCGGAGAGACTGACAGGCAAATACAGAGAATCGAATCCTCCTGGAGCAGGAACCCATAAGCAGAAACCTCCGTGGGAACCAGTACCAGCATAGGAAAACCTGTACTATAACTCACAAATTGTTGGAGGCTCAAGCGTAGACAACTCTAAGTGCTTAAAACTCCAGGGGTTCCAGTCCCTCTCCCACTCCCCCTGCTTCTGTTCCCTCTCTCTTTCTCTCTCTGTCAAATATATAAATAAAACTTTTTAAAAAATAAAAAAATAAAACAACTATGATTAAGGCAACTATGATTATGATAAGGGGCCTAGTGGCAAAGTAGACAATATGCAAAAACAATTAGAGAATGTAAGCAGAAAGATGAAAATTCTAAGAATCAGAAGAAAATGCTAAAAATCAAAAACAGAATAGCAGAAGTATAGGATGCCCTTCATGGGTTTATTAGACTGGACATAGCTGAAGAAAGAATCTCTGATCTTGATATCTCAGTAGAAACATTTTTTTTTTCTTTTTGGGGAGTTCAGAGAGAGAACCTTAAGCAGGCTCCAGCTCAGCAGGGAACTGATGCGGGGCTCAATCTCACAACTCTGAGACCATGACCTGAGCTGAAATCAAGAATCGGAGTCAGACACTTAACCAACAGAGCCATCTAAGCGCCCCAATGGAAATTTTTTATTTTATTTTATTTATTTCACAGAGAGAGACACAGCGAGAGAGGGAACACAAGCAGGGGGAGTGGGAGAGAGGGAAGCAGGTTTCCCACTGAGCAGGGAGCCCGATGCTGGGCTGGATCCCAGGATCCTGGGATCATGACCTAAGCCAAAGGCAGACGCTTAACGACTGAGCCACCCAGGCGCCCCCCAGTGGAAATTTCTAAAACTGAAAAAGCAAAGGGGAAAAAAATGGCTAAAAAAACGAAGATCCAAGAACTGTGAGACAACTACAAAAGGAGTAACATGTATTATGGGACAACCAGAAGAATGAGAGAAAGGAACAGGAGAAATATATGAAGCAATAATAACTGAGTATTTCCCCCAAATTAATGTCAAACACCAAACCACAGATCCAAGGAAGCTCAGAGAATACCAAGCAGAATAAATGCCAAAAAACTATACCTAGGTATATCATATTCACACTGAAAATCAACGATAAAAGAAAAAAATCTTGAAATAATCCAGAGGAAAAAAAGACCTTATCTATAGAAGGGAAAAGGTAAGAATTACATCCAAATTTTCAGAAATCATGAAAGCAAGAGGAGTAAAATATTTAAAATGTTGGGACAAAAAAAAAAATAAATAAAATAAATAAATAAAATAAAATGTTGGGACAAAAAAACCCACCAATGAAAAATTTTGGACTCTGTGAAATTATTCTTCATGCACTTGTTGTGATGAGCACTAGGTGATGTATGGAAGTGTTGAATCACTCCATTATACACCTGAAACTAATATTACACCAAATGTTAACTAACTGGAATTTGAATAAAAACTTACAAAACTAATTCAAAGAAATTTTTTAAATAAAGGAGATATGAAGATTTTCTCAAACAAAAATAGAGGGAATTTTTTGCCAGTAGATCTGCCTTGTAAGAAATGTTAAAAGTTCTTCAGAGAGATGGAAAATGATAGAGGTCAGGTCTACATAAAGAAAAGAACAGCATCGGGGCACCTGGGTAGCTCAGTTGGTTAAGCATCTGACTCTTGATCTCAGCTCCGGTCTTGATGTCAGGGTTGTACATTTGAGTCCCACATTGGGCTCCACACTGGGCATAGAGCCTACCTGAAAGAAAAAAAGGAAAGAACGGCATCGAAGAAGTAAGTGAAGGTAAAATAAAAACGTTTATCTTTCTTATTCTTAATTGATTTAACAGATACTTTGTTCAAAGTAATAATAGCAACAATCTATTCAGTTATACACTCAGTTGACCCTTAAAAAATGCAGGGGTTAGAGATGTCAACCTCCAGCCCAGCTGGAAATGCATACAAATTTGACTCTCCAAAAACTTAACTACTAATAGCTTACTGCTGACCAGAAACCTTACTGATATCATAAACAATTAACACATATTTTGTATATGTGCATTAATACAACAAAGTAAGCTAGAGAAAAGAAAATGTTATCAAGAAACTCATAAAGAGCAGATACAGAATTGTACTGTATTTATTGAAGAAAATCTGCATACTTGGAGTGCCTGGGTGGCTCACTCAGTTAAGCACCCAACTCTTGGTTTCAGCTCAGGTCATGATCTCAGGATCATGGGATTGAGCCGCGAGCCGAGCTCCACACTCCGTGGGAAGTCTGCTTGAGGTTCTCTCCCTCTCCCTCTGCCCCTCATCCTATTCACACTCTCTCTCCCTAAAAATAAATAAATAAATAAATAAATCTTTTTAAAAAAATCTACATACTTATGGATGCTTATATATAAATACAATGAGTGACAAGCGATACGAGGGCAAAAGGAAGGGATTAAAATCATTTTGTTATTGGAAGGTATACATACTGCCTATGAAGTGGTACAGCATTATCTGAAAGTGGGCTTGGATTAGTTGTAAATGTATACTGCAAACTCCAGGGTAACCACCAAAAAAATATAAAAAGTATAACTGAGGGGTGCCTGGCTATCTCAGTTGGTAGAGCGTGCGACTCTTGATCTCGGGATTTTGAGTTTGAGCCCCACCTTAGGTATGAAAACTACTTAAAAAATAAAAATCTTAAAAAAAAATTTAAGGGCATCTGGGTGGCTCAGTCAAACATCTGCCTTCTGCTCAGGTCATGATCCCACGGTCCTGGGTCCCACATCAGGTTCCCTGCTCAGCGGGAAGCCTGTTTCTCCCTCTCCCTCTGCCCATTTCCCCCGCCTGTATGCTCTCTCTCTCTCTGACAAATAAATAAATAAAATCCTTACTAAAAAATAGAAATAAAACTGAAATGCTAAGAAAGAAAACAGAATCATGTAATATTTTCCAATAAAACCAACAAGGCATAAAAAGTAAAGAAGACAAAAGTGGGAACAAACAGAAAACACTAACAAATATGGTAAATGTTAATCCAACTGCACTTTAAAGGTCAGTGGTTTAAATACACCAATTAAAAGGCAAGATTGTCAGGGCGCCTGGGTGGCTCAGTGGGTTAAAGCCTCTGCCTTCAGCTCAGGTCATAATCTCAGGGTCCTGGGATCGAGCCCCGCATTGGGCTCTCTGCTCAGCAGGGAGCCTGCTTCCCCCTCTCTCTCTGCCTGCCTCTTTGCCTACTTGTGATCGCTCTCTCTCTGTCAAATAAATAAATAAAATCTTTAAAAAAAAAAAAGGCAAGATTGTCAAAGGGGATCAAAAAACAAGACCCAACTATATGTTGTCTACAAGAAATTCACTTTAAATATAAGGATACATATAGGTTAGAAGTAAAGGAATAAAGAAAGATACACCATATATATGCAAATAATTATATGAAAAGATGCTCAACATTATTTATCATTAGGGAATTGCAAATTAAGACAACGAGATTTCACTACACACCTATTAGAATGACCAAAATACAAAATAATGACAACACCAAATGCTGGTGAGGATGTGGAGCAACGGGAATTCTCATTCATTGCTGCTGAGAATACAAAATGCCACAGCCACTGTGGGAAACAGTTCCACGGTTTCTTATAAAACTAAACATACTCAAGGCCCCTGGGTGGCTTGGTAGGTTAAGCGTCTGCCTTCGGCTCCGACCAGGATCCTGGGGTCCTGGGATGGAACCCAGTGTCTGGCTCCTTGCTCAGCAGGGAGACTGCTTCTCCCTCTCCCTCTGCTGCTCCCCCTGCTTGTGCTCTCTGTCCCTCTCTCTCTTTCCCTCTGTCTCTCTCTCTGTCAAATAAGTAAATAAAATATTAAAAAAAAACAAAACTAAACTAAACATACTCATACCATGCAAACAAACAATTGTGCTCTTTGGTATTCACCCAAATGAGTTGAAAACTTATGCCCACACAAAAACCCACACACAGGGGCACCTGGGTGGCTCGGTCATTGGGCGTCTGCCTTCAGCTCGGGTCATGGTCCCAGGGTCCTGAGATTGAGCCCTGCATCGGGCTCCCTGCTCAGCGGGAAGCCTGCTTCTCCCTCTTCCACTCCCCCTGCTTGTGTTCCTTGTCTTGCTGCATCTCTAATAAATAAATTAAATCTTAAAAAAAAAAACCTGCACACAGATGTTTATAGCACTTTTGTTCATAATTGCTAAAGTGTGGGGCATCTGGATGGCTCAGTCAGTTAAGCATCTGACTTCGGCTCAGGTCATGATCTCAGGGTCCTGGGATTGAGCCCTGCATTGGGCTTCCTACTCAGCAGGGAGTCTGCCTCTCCCTCTCCCACTGCCCCTCCCCCAATATCGTGGGTGGGCACTCTATCTCAAAGTCTTTAAAAAACAGTAATGGCCAAATCGTGTAAGCAACCATGATATCCTTCACTGAATGAATGGATAACTAAACAGTGATATATTCAGACAATGGAATACTATTCACCCCATTTTTTTTAAAGGTTTTATTTATTTCTTTGAGAGAGAAAGAGAGCATAGGAGTAGGGCCAGGGGCAGAGGAAGAGGAAGAAGACTCCCTGCTGAGCAGAGATCCTTCCCTGGGGCTCAATTCCAGGACCCTGAGACCATGACCTGAGCCTAAGGCAGCTGCTTAACCGACTGAGCCACCCAGGTGCCCCTGTTCCCCACTTCTAAAGAAGGAGCCATCAAACCATAAAAAGACACCAAGGAAACTTAAATTACTAAGTGAAAGAGGTTAATCTGAAAAGGCTCCGTAGTGTATGTTTCTGACTATGTGACATTGTGAAAGGCAAAACTATGGGACCAGTAAAAAGATCGAGGATTGCCAGAGGTTAGGGAGGAGGGCAGGAAGAATAGGCAGAGCACAGAAAATTGTTAGGGGAGTGAAACTATTGTGATACTATAAGCTTGTGTACATGTCATTATATGTTTGTCAAAACCCACAAGGTATACAACAGCTAGAGTGAACCCTAATGTACACTAGAAACTGGATGATTACGATGGGTCAGTGTAGGCTCATCAACTCTCACAAATGTGCCACTCTGCTGTGGGACGTTGACAGTGGGGGAGGCTGTGCATTCGTGGAAAACAGTTCAAATAATAACATAGGGGAAATAGTAAATGAATAAAGCATGTGCAGATCCTTGCGGCAGTGATCAAAATGATAGGACCAGTGAATAACTTGTTGACTTTATCAGAAAAAGTATATTTAAGTATATACACCATTAAATGTTAAGGGATAAATAGATAAAAATACAATACATAGTTTCTCAACCAGCAGAAGAAATAAAGGAACATAGAAAGCTTTATTAGTCTACCCAAAGGTTGGAGAGCAGGGGTGGGGAGGGGAAGAAGCAAGGAAAAATGGTTGATAAGTGGAGCGAAAACTAAGTGAAAAGATGTGAGCTTTATAAATATATATATATATATATATATATATACATACATATATATATACACATATATACATGTATATATATATGCATATAGACATAATTCACATGAAGTTCAAAAAAGCCCAGAAGACAAAACTACTTAATGTTTATGGGTACCTACATGATAAACACAAAATTTGTGACAGCAGTTATCTATGCAGAGAAAGGAGAATGAGCTGAAGGAAGAATATACAGAGTATCAGAATGCTGAACATGTTCATTTCTATTTTCTAAATCTTTTTTTAAATATTAAAACATAGGGACGCCTGGGTGGTTCAATTGGTTAGGCGTCTGCCTTCGGCTCAGGTCATGATTTCGGCATCCTGGGATTGAGTCCCACATCGGGCTCCCTGCTCAGCGGAGAAGCCTGCTTCTCCCTCTCCCACTCCCCCTGCTGTGTTCCCTCTCTCAATGTCTCTCTCTGTCAAATAGATGAATAAAAAAAAGGGATGGGGGTGGAGGGTTGGGCGAGCCTAGTGGTGGGTATTGAGGAGGGCACGTATTGCATGGAGCACTGGGTGTGGTACATGAACAATGAATCTTGGAACACTGAAAAAATAAAATAAAAGTATTTGGGGGAGGGAAAAAAAGTATTTGGGGAAAAATAAATAAATAAATAAATAAATAAAAAGGGAGGGGCACCTGGATGGTGCAGTCGTTATGCGTCTGCCTTAGGCTCAGGTAATGGTCCCAGGGTCCTGGGATCGAGCCCCACATCGGACTCCCTGCTCAGTGGGGAGTCTGCTTCTCCCTCTCACACGCCCCCTGCTGGTATTCCCTCTCTCGCTGTCTCTCTCTGTCAAATGAATAAATAAAATCTTAATAATAATAAAATAATAAATAAATATTGAAAGACAATATTAAGACTTAATGAAGAGGGGCATGTGAGTAGCTAAGTCAGTTGAGTGTCTGGCTCTTGATTTCTGGCTCAGGTTGTAATCTCGGGGTCATGGGATCGAGCCCTTTGTCAGGCTCCCCACTCAGCAGGGAGTCTGCTTCTCTCCCTCCTTCTCCCTCTGCCCTTTCTCCCGCTTGTTCTCTCTCACTCACTAAAATGGATAAATAAATCTTAAAAAAAAAAAAGATTTAATGAAGATAGGTGGTGGGTACCCAGGCATTCATTATTTTACTTCCTATTCTTGTCTTCATGTTTGAAATAATTCCTACTTTAAAAAATAAGTTAAAAAAAGAAGAGCAAGGCATAAAAAGTCATGTATATGTACATATTTTATATGAATAGTTAAAATAATAGATGTTGGGATAAGCACACAAAAAATACACCCTTAACTCTTAAGATTGTCTTTAGAGGATTGCATTGCAACCTACTTTCACTATCTGTTATATATTGTAATTTTTTGTTTTGTTTTACAATGAGCATGCATTATTATGGTAAGCAGTAACAATGGTTTTTTTTTTTTTTTTTAAGAAGTAGGGACAATAAAAAAGAAATCGAGGGAGTCTGACAACTTTAGTCTTCTTTAGGAAAACTGAAAGTAACAACAGTTTAGACAAAAGAAAAAAAAATCTTCTGGAGAAATGCTATTTCCAAGCAAATGCCCTCTGAATTTATTGTTCTGCTATGTTATGTCAAAATGCTGGGAGAAGCGATAAACAAATCAGTGCAAAATGTAGATATTTTCTTGTATTCTTGCTCAGCATTTCCATTATTGCAAGGGGCAAATATGAAAGAAGAAAATGTTACAATTTTGATGAAAAGGGTGCCTATGCTATCCTATGGCAGCTGGTCTTGAAGATTAGGCCATTCTTAGGCTGTAATTGGATAATGCTGGCCTTGTTGATTTGAAGTAGAAAGCTAATCTCGGCAGTTTACAGTGACGAGGAAATTTAAGATTGCTGGCATGGTAACAGGAAAAGAAAAAAACAGATGTAATGAGAGAGTGGCAGCTATCGTTCATTGTACATTGGGTTTCAAGTATGTTTATATTCCATATAAATATTGTATATTTGCAAGTATAAAAATCTCAGCATAGATCATGAACATATTGTATCATGAATACAGCAACATGCATTTTGTGTATGAGGGCTAATTTTAACCAGAAATCATAGTTCTGAGACGTTAACATCGAGCCGTGTGAGCGTACCTTGAACAGAAACATATCGCACATAAGAGATATAGGATAATGACACTTATGAACGTGTTTTATAAAATGTACCCACGAGTTAGTTCATTATCTCTAATGGAAAAGGAGAATTGCCATAATCGTAATTCATAATCCTATTGCTGAGATGGAAATAAATCATATGGTAGCTATTGGAAGAGAAAACTAAAAGAAAAAAGAGCATTTGCATCAAACAATGCAATGTCATATACATAGGTTTTCCAACACGGGTAACGCAGTCCTCATTAAATTTTGCTAAGCGTAATGGGCAAATTGTAAAAGATAATTTTATATCAGAATTTCCAAAAAATGGATATGGACATTTCCCCAAATGGGCCTCCCAAAAAGACAGAACAGAATAAGGTCCACACGGACCTCTAAATTACCTGGAGGAAAAGTAGTCTCTGCCAACATGCTTCACCTTCTGCAGAAACTGCCTTCAAGTTCAAAATTGCTGTGAAATTGAGCAGCATTTATTAAAAATTTTAAATGTTCATAACCATTGAATATAGTCTTTTGACAGCTAGGAAATTATCTTACAGAGTCCCATAAGAGCACGAAGATGAATGCATAAGGATATTCACTGCAGTATTGTTCGTCGTTTTTTGCAATAGCTAAAAGGTTGATAGCAATCCAAACATTCATCAATAAGGAGATATTTAAATAAATCATGGTATACGCACGCAACAAGATGCAATATATATATATATTTTAATGACACAGATTCATCAGTACCATCATGGAGAAAGATACACATTCTACATATTTTTTTTAAGATTTTATTTAATCGACAGAGAGAGAGAACAAGCAGGGGGAGCAGCAGAGGGAGAGGGAGAGCAGTCCCCATTGAGCAGGGAGACTGATATGGCGCTCGATCCCAGGACCCTGAGATTATGACCTGAACTGAAGGCAGATGCCTAATTGACTGAGCTACCCAGGCATCCTATACATGCTATGTTAAATGAAAAAATACACTGTAAAATGCTATCTTGAATATATATTCATTGTTGGTATCTGTACGTAAGGATGAAAAATTAGAGAAATAAGCTGTACACTGTTGACAGTGGAGGCTATGGAAGATTCACTTTTCAGTTCAGGTATTTCTGTAGCACTCGAATCTTGTACAATGTACATATAATAATTTTGTAACCAGAAAAAATAATCCAAAAGTTATTTTTTTTAAGATTTTGTTTATTTATTTGACAGAGAGAGCAATCACAAGTAGGCAGAGAGGCAGGCAGAGAGAGAGGGGGAAGCAGGCTCCCTACTGAGCAGAGTCCAATGCGGGGCTCCATCCCAGGACCCTGAGATCATGACCTGAGCCGAAGGCAGAGGCTTTAACCCACTGAGCCACCCAGGCGCCCCAAAGAAAAAAAATTTTAATGTCAATAAATCCATTAATATAATTCACTATATTAATAGATCAAGGAAGAAAAATAATATGATCATCTTCACAGATGCCCAAAAATTATTTGACAAAATTCAACATTGACTGCGTATTTCAAATGCTCTTAATAAACAGGATAGATAGAGACTTGCTTAACGGGGTATTTAAAACCGTTGCATACTGATGCATAAACAGAAAGACAGACATAGCAACAGAACAGAATATAGTCCAGAAATAGAGACAAACCTATGTGGGACTTTAGGAATAAAAGCCACATTTCCAATCAGTGGAGGAAACGGTTATATTCAACAAATGGCATAGTGACAACTGGCTGGACATACGCTAGATCCCTACTACATTCCTTGTACCAAAATAAATTACAGATGGGATTAGTTCTGAAGAAACTAAAATATATTAGGAAAAATTAACTGGATATGTTTATGACTTTGGAATAAGAAGAGTCCATTTAAACAAAGCACAAATTCAAAAGCCCTAAGGAAAGATTTTATATACTTGACAATAATAAAAATTAAAATTTTCTGCAGGAAAAAAACACTCCTTACCTCACAATGATTCCAGATGGATCAATGATTTAAACATTTTTTAAAATCATAAAAAATAAAGACAGTTTCTTAAAAATAATTCTAAAGTGGGGAAGGACTTTCGACAGTGCATAAAATCTAGAAGCCATAAAGAAAATACCGAACGATTTGCATGCATAAAAATTTAAAAGGTCTGCCTAGAAAAAAACACTATAACCAAACTTAAGACAGGCTTGACAAATATTAGCAATTCATATTACACACAGCACTAGTTTCCTTAATATATAAAGAAGCCGTACAATTCAAAAAGGAACAGATCAATAAAGAGACAAAGGATATGAACTGACAGTTCACAAAAAAGGAAATTGCTTTTAGAATGTCAAAATTACAAGAGCTCACTCATATTAAAAAGATGCACGCTTACAATGAGATACCATTTTCACCTATTAAGTTGTGAAAGATCTGAAGGCTTAATAACTCTATTTTTTATGAGGGAGTAAGAAAAACAGGCACTCTTAAATATCTTTTCTTTTTAAGATTTTATTTATTTATTTGAGAGAGAAAGAGAGAGCATGAGTGGGGGGAAGGGGCAGAGGGAGAGGAAGAGGGACAACCAGACTCCCCGCTGAGTACAGGGCTCCATCCCAGGACCTCAAGGTCATGACCTGAGCTGAAGTCAGACACTTAACCAACTGAGCCACCCAGGCGCCCCACTCTTTTATTTCTGACGGGAGTGTAAATTGGTGCAACCAGGATAGAGAACAATTTAGCAATACCTATGAAGATTTAAATCAATTGACCTGGCAATTATATTTCAGAGAATTTATACTACTGTTATATTCCCACATTTATGAAATGATGTATGTATGGGGTTATTTATTGCAGCACTGTTTGCAACGGCAAGAATTGGAAACAACCAAATGCCCATCGAATAGGGGACAGTATAAATAAAAGATGAAGGCACCTGGCTGGCTCAGTCAGTAGAACATGCAACTCTTGATCTCAGGGTCATGAGTTCATGCCCCACACCGGGCGTAGAGCTCACTTAAAGAAAAAATAAATAAATAAATAAATAAATCAGGGTGCCTGGGTGGCTCAGTCGGTTAAGCATCCGACTCTTAATTTCGGCTGAGTCATGATCTGGGGTCAGCGCAGGTCATGATCTGGGGTCCTGGGATCGAGCCTCACGTCGGGTTCCCTGCTCAGCGGGCAGTCTGCTTGAGATTCTCTATCTCCCTCTCCTTCTACCCTTTCCCTCGCACTCGTTCTCTCTCTCTAGAATAAATAAATCTTAAAAATAAATAAATAAAATAAATAAGAGATCTATATGATTATACACACAATCTCTAAAGAACACATAAAAAATGGTAAAAGTGGCTATTTCTGAGGCAGGAAACTGATGGACTAGGGTTCAGTGATTACAAAGAGATTTACTTCCTTTAGAATATGTTTTTCAAAATACTCCTTGAGTTTTTTACTATGTCCATAATTCACCTATTTTTGAAACTCTTTTTATGTATTTAATAACCAATTAGAAATTGGCATGTGCCGGGGCACCTGGGTGGCTCAGTGGTTAAGCATCTGACTCTTGATTTCGGCTCAGGTTGATTTCGGCTCAGATCATGATCTCAGGGTCTTGAGATTGAGCCCCATGGTGGGCTGACCCTTAGCAGGAGTCTGCCATCTCTCTCTCTCTCTCTCTCTCTCTCTCGCTCCCTCTGCCCACCCCCTCACCAGGCTCTCTCTCTCTCTCTCTCAAAGAAAAAGAAAAAAGAAACTGGCATGTGCCAAACACTATCAGCTTTCTAAATATTAATTTCAGGCATTTTCCATTACAACCCTATGACATAGGTACTATTGCTATCTCCACAGATGATAAAACCGAGGCATATAGGCTCACATTATGACTTCCATGGGCCCTAGATAGTTTGGTTGTTGTGAAACACTTCCAGCATAAACAAATACTGAAAATTATATTTTAAAACTGTTTTTATATATAACAAATATAATATCAGGTTGGATTCATTATTATATAGTCATTAGTTTTATATTCATTTTTACTTCTGTTTTTTTTTAAAGATTTATTTATTTGAGAGAGAGAGAGAGCATGTGCACATGCACACACAAGCTAGGGAGGGGCAGAAAGAGAGAGAGACAGAGAATCTCCAGCAGATTTCCCGCTGAGCATGGAGCCTCATGTGGGGCTCGATCCCAGGACCCTGAGATCATGACCCGAGCTGAAATCAAGAGTCAGATGCTTAAACAACTGAGTCAACCAGGCACTTCTACTTCTGATTTTAAAAGAAATTAAAACATTTCATAGGCTTCTGAAAGTATAACAAGTCCCAGGCAAGACATCTCCTATAGGCAACAGAGAGGTTAAGTAATTTACCCAAGGTCACAGAGCCAATAAGTAGTAATCTGGAATCTGAATCCAGGTAGTGTGGTTTCAGAATCTGTGCTTTTAATCTGTATGTTAGATAAATAAAGCAAATCACAGGGGGGAAATGATAATGTAGCTTGTATATATATATATATGTGTAGCTTGTATATATGTAGCATGTATATATGTATATACACACACACACACACACATATATGTGTGTATATATATACACACACACATATGTAGCTTATATATATATAGACATGGAATTACCTAAAGACAAATCAAATGAAAAAATCATGGAGGAAAATAGTGTACATATTATGTTTTGTAAAAAGAAGGTTTCCACATACACACTATCTCTGGAAGAATCTTTTTTTTTTTTTTTTTTTAAGAGAGAGAGTGCACAAGCAGGGGGAGGGGAAGAGAGAGGGAGAGGAAGAGCAGACTCCCCGCTGAGCACAGAACTGGACTTGGGACTCTATCCCAGGACCCTGAGATGGTGACCTGAGCCCAAGTCAGATGTGTAACAGACTGAGCCACCCAGGCACCCCTGGAAGAATGCATTTTAAATGTCTAGAGAAAAAGACTGGGGAACTGGGAGCCTGAGGAACTTAGTTTTTCACTGTATGTCCCTTTGCACTATTGGATTTTTTTTTTTAACCATAAGCATATATTTATCAATGAGGAAACTGAGACTCAAACAAGGTTAAGTAACTTGCCCAAGGCTACACAGGTGGTAATGAAACTAACGGTATACAAGTATGAACTATTCAGCCAATCAACAATACATTGCTATTTCTAAGTATAGACCTTTGAAAGTATTCCTGTTAAATTTCATCATTTGTATCCATAGGACCAGTTGGCCAAGCTCTTTTTGAATCATGATTCTGGATCTGTTTCATTCATCTTTATGATACCCTTAAATCTGGCAAGCATGCTCTCCAAGTTTCCACCCACATTATTGATGAAAATGTTTAACACATGACAAGGCTTTAGCAGAGCTCTGCTGCTGAGGCTAGGATCCCTCCAGGGTCTCATCAATCCATCTCTTTGGGTAATGAGCTAGCTACCAATCCAACTGATTGTACCATCCATCAATTCCACTCACATCCCCCCATTTACCCTTGCCCAAAGGTTATCCGAAGAGCCAAACGTTTTACTGCAAAGTGTCCATAGCCTTCCCTTGCTCAGGGAGCTATTCTGAAGCCTCTTTTACAGTGGGGATTTAAAATTAATAAATGATTGGTTTCTTTATTATGTTCTGCAGGCTTCTGAAGTGTACAACCTAGCCAATCCCCCAGAACTCAGACGGCTTCAGGAAGACTGATCTCCACCCCGAAATTTCTCTTAACACATTTGAACAGAACATTTTAAAAAGCAGAGATATACAACTGTTTCCCCACTGGACTCAACCCACTGCCACCCAAAATAACCCAGACAACTGAACACAACAGCTGGCAAAAGGACAGCCGTCTCTAGTCATGGGGGGAAGGGAGCTAAATGCGTGCTAGGGAAGAAGCACTCTTTGCAACAACCCCTTGCTCTATTTCTAGCTAAAACACACAGGCTATAGTCAAAGTGCTGAGGAAGACCATAGTTTCTGCCTTCCCCTGTAATCACACACTATGGCACCGAATGTACATGGGTAACCTTAACAGAACACAACTGCTACGTTTCTGGTAAGTTAACTGCAAAGCAGAACTTAAGGAATTGGTTTTTTCGTTGACTTGCCCACCAAATTGGAGCCATACTGCCCTGCAAAGAATTTTGTTTCCTGATGATTAAAAAGAAAAAAAAAGACACTTACAAATGCAGAATTTTCAATTACATATTTTAGAGAAAAACAACGTGATTAACACTAAAATAATAAGTAACATGTTTTACTCAAAATGTCACAGAATAGGATGACTAAAAGCGAAAGCACTGTAAAATGTCAGAGTCATCCTATGACTTAGCTAATACTGCCTCATATGTTTTTCCACTATGAAAGCTCACTTTTGTGCCATTTCTAATGTTTTCCCCATTTTTAGATCTGCCATTCCCCTTTTCGGACCTCTTCATCAGATGAAGCCTTCATCGTTTGCTAAACGATTTGCTTTAGGGGCGCCTGGGTGGCTCAGTTGGTTAGGTATCTGCCTCTGGCTCTGATTGTGGCCTCAGGGTGCTGGGATCAAGTCATTGGGCTCCCTGCTCAGCGGGGAGTCTGCCTCTCCCTCTGCCCCCCACGCCTCGCCTTGTGCGAAAGCATGCGAGTGCATGCACATGCTCTCTCTCAAATAAATTATCTGGATGAAAATCCCTAGGGCAGGAAGGGGGGTGCTGGTAACATTAAGGTTCTTCAGGGGACCCTGGGTGGCTCAGTCAGGTAAGCATCTGCCTTTGGCTCAGGTCATGATCCCAAGGTCCCAGGATCGAGCCCCACATCGGGCTCCCTGCTCAGCGGGAAGCCTGCTTCTCCCTCTTTCACTCCCCCTGCTTATATTCCCTCTCTTACTGTCTCTCTCTCTCTCTGTCAAATAAATCAAATCTCAAAAAAAAAATTATTCACTTTGATGGAAGATAACAATGTATCAAGTAGGTCTGTTTTGGGACTCCTGGGCGGCTCAGTCCATTAAGCGTCTGCCTTCGGTTGGGGTCATGATCCCAGGGTCCAGGGATGGAGTCCCACATCGGGTTCCCTGCTGAGCAGGGAGCTTGCTTCTTCTTCTCCCTCTGCCTGCTGCTCCCCCTGCTTGTGCTCTCTCTCTCTTTCTGACAAGTAAATGAAATCTTTAAAAAAATAATAGAATAAAAAATAAAATAAAGTAGGTCTGTTTAAATATGCAGTTGACTGGCAGCTCCTTAATGTCCCAAAAATGATGAGTAAACTAAACTGTGACTCCACTATTCCCAATCTAACGGTTAAAATGGTTGTACTGCTCACTAAGCCATGTTAATGTATCAAAACAGTGGCTGTTGAGACCAGCAAAATGCCGATCAAAGTTACTCTTTGCTGTCATTTATCATTCCGAGATAGAGTAATGATAGCTAACTTTTACTGAGCACTCACTATATACTATATCTCAGCTACTGTGGGAAGTGTTTTACGTGTGTTTTCACATTTAAAGCTGATAACAACCCTATAAGATAGAAAGCATTGTTTTCCCAATTTCATAGAAGCAACTGATACACAGAGGGGCTAAGCAATTTGACAAAGATCACATAGAGTCTCATATGAAGCCAGATTAATTTCAGAGCCTGAACTCAGCCACTACACTAGGAAAAGAATGGGGCCTTTCTTTCTTTCTTTTCTTTTTTCTTTTTGAAGATCTCATTTTAAGTAATCTCTATACTCAACACAGGACTCAAACTCACAACTCTGCGACCAAGAGTCGCATGCTCTACCAACTAAGCCAGCCATGCATCTCCGAATTGGGCACTTTTGTTGGTGATGGATGGGGGGGAATAGATATAAGAGCAGCAACTTTGTTTTTTAAAAAAAATAAGGTTGCAAAAAATACACACGCACAAAAATGAGGTTGCTGTTTATATTTACTAAATGAATTTCTTGATTTCGGAGTTTCTCTGAATCTGTCAATGACAAATGAGAGACACCTATCTACTTCAGTTGGACTCTGTCAGTATTCTATGTATCTGTAAAGGACTTTTAATTAGATGACAACTGAATTCCACCACCTCCACCCCAGTATTGTAGCTTTGATGTCCTTAGGATAAGTGACCGTCGGCGCATTTGTTAGAGAAGGGCTATGAAGAGAAATGGGAAATACTGTTTTCCTGAAGCTTGACTAAGGTGTATGACAGGAAAGGTCTAGATGTACATTTACCAGGAGCACATTAATTAGTTCAGTGCTCTTAAGACTCAATTCTCTTAAGAAGAACCCTCCTACACTATTGGTGGGAACGCAAGCTGGTGCAGCTACTCAAGAAAACAGTATGGAGGTTCCTCAAAAAGTTGAAAATAGAGCTACCCTACAACCCAGCAATCGCACTACTGGGTATTTACCCCAAAGATATAAATGCAATGATCCCAAGGGGCACGTGCACCCCAATGTTTATAGCAGCAATGTCCACAATAGCCAAACTATGGAAAGAGTCCATATGTCCATCGACAGATGAATGAATAAAGAAGATGTGGTACATATACACGATGGAATATTATGCAGCCATCAAAAAAAAAAACCCCAAATCTTGCCATTTGCAACTATGTGGATGGAACTAGAGGCTGTTATGCTAAGCAAAAGAAGTCAATCAGAGAAAGACAATTATCATATGATCTTACTGATATGTGGAATTTGACAAATAAGACAGAGAATCATAGGGGAAGAGAGGAAAAAATGAAATAAGATAAACCAGAGAGGGAGACAAACCATAAGAGACTCTTAATCTCAGGAAACAAACTGAGGGTTGCTGGAGGGGAGGGGGGTGGGAGGGATGGGTAGGCGGGGTGATGGACATTGGGGAGGGTATGTACTATGGTGAGCACCATGAATTCTGTAAGACTGATGAACCACAGACCTGCATCCCTAAAACAAACAATACATTATGTTAATAAATGTTATTAATAATGTTAATATGTTAATAAAACAAAATAAAACAATATGTTAATAAAACAAATTAAAAAAGACTGAACTCTCTTTTGCATATAAATTATTAAAAATCCCGATGCAGGGCTTGATCCCAGGACTCCGGGACCATGACCTGAGCTAAAGGCAGATACTTAACTGACTGAGCCACCCAGGCACCCCTAATACTGATATTTTACATTATTGTTTTATAGTTAAATAGTCACACTAGAAAATAGGGATTCTAAAACAATGATCCTCTTTTTTAAGTGTACTTAAAAATATATATACTAACTGGGGCACCTGGGTGGCTCAGTCTGAGTCTTGATTTCAGCTCAGATCCTGATGTCAGGGTCATGAGATTGAGCCCTACATTGGACTCTGCACTGGGCGTGGAGCCTGCTTAAGATTCTCTCTCTCCCTCTCCCTCTGCCCCTCCCCTTCTCTCTCTCTCAAAAATAAATAAATAAATAAATAAATAAATAAATAAGTAAATAAATAAATAATATATTTATATATATATATATATATATAGAGAGAGAGAGAGAGAGAGAGACACTAACCAATTGAGCTACATCCTGACCTCTGAATTATACACAGGTCCTTCTTCCAACCCCCTAGTTTCCAAAATAACCTCTCTTCTCTACAAAGTCTCTCAAAGTCCCTCTTGAGTAACAACTGCCTAATTATCACAAAACCAGTCCTACATCTTTTCCCCTAAAGTATATGCAAATCACCCATCTTTCACTCTCACTCTAAAATAAATCTCCTGTCCACATCCCAAATCAGTTACTGCTTTTATGCTGTGTCTCTTGATTTAGGAGAGGTAACAATTATTATTATTTCTAGTATTAGTCATGGTTTCCAGAGAAGAGCAAGGCTATAATTCATGCTTTACTGCAATTGGTAAATCAGGCAAGTGAAAAACAGCAGAAGCCCATAATTTAAATCCTCTTTAAGTTCTTAATCTAAGCCTCTGACATTTGAATTAGGAACAATAATATATAGTTAAAATTAAACCATGAAGCAAGCCTATATAAATTACTATAAAATCTAACTCTATCTCCCAGAAATTCATAAATTAAGACAGGGGATTAAAACTCTGCTTTTAATTCTTAGTATTATACCTTAATACTGCAATATATAACACGTTAAATAGATGCATATTTTGTTTTCATTTAAATTGCCTGTTATATAGAGTAAGGCCTTTTGATCTTAACTAAAAGCCAGTAATTTGCAGCTGACAAGTTATTCCTCTGACAACATATTTTTCCAATTAATGAAATTCCAAAAAGCATTTTTATGTCATTAAATCTACACTCCACTTATTCTCAGTAACAGAAATTTTGTCCTCTTTTCTCTTAATTGTGATTTAAGTCTAGACTCTTTCCCATCCTCTCCTTTTTTCCCTTTGATGCTGGTTTTCTAAGAATCATGGATTAAATTGCATGAGATTGGAAATATTGCTTAAAAAAAGAAAAATTACCACACTACTTGGGAAGGTGCAAGGGTAGGTGGTCTTTGATTCTGTGTCCCCAAATTATGTATGAGTGGCTGCCACACTGGGGTGGCAGTCACCATTTCCCCTTTGTTCTGTTGCAGGCCACTCCCCCCTCTTTTACGAGCCCCTCTTTGTCCTGGGACCAGTAGTACCTCTTCCACCAGCCCTGAAACATCTTGCCTAAGTGCTGACAGGCATACGGAGACAGGAAAAAGAAAGGGATGCCACTAACGTTCCTCGAATACTTTTTGGTGCCAGGCGCCGGGCCAAGCATTTTTACGTGTCGCGCCACTTAATTCTATATCAGCCCTGTGCAATTGGAGCTATTATCCCCATTGGACAGGTGATAGACACGGGGTAAACTATCAGCTTTGCACACCAGAGCAGAGAGCCCCGATCTGAATCCCAACAATATCACTCCCAATTGTTCTGCAGCTGGTAGAAGAGACCTTGCTACAGTTTCATGAGCGCCTTGGGCCAGCAGTATCTAGAACCGGGCTTCCTTCCTTTGTGCCCACAAAACCAAGTTCGAGGGAGTACAATCTGTGCAGTCACAGGGAGCTCCCACTCACAAGGGCCAGCACTTGATTTAAGGCTCTGCTGCTGTCATCTTGAAATTCTTAATCATTTTATCTTTGAATTTATGTGTTGTAAGTTAAGTTCAATGGGACAATGGATCACTCATGTGAGCCAAGAAGATAACATGGAAGAAAAAAGCTTTGTATTTTAGTACTTTTAACAGCCATTTTTTTTTCTTGCTTTTGAAAAAAAGCATTTTCATTTTGCACTGGGCTTGGCCGACGAGGTAGCCAGTCCCGCATGACCATCCCATTTTTCCTGCAAGCCACATCAGCAACTACCACAAATCTGCCAACCAGATACCCTACCTCTGCTTCAAGGAACCTGGAACTTTAGGACTCTTTTTGCCTTTTTTTCCCCTTCATTTCACAAAATACACTTATTAGAAGGAAATCAGAAAATATGTTTCATCAAAAAGAAAAATACAGGGGTGCCTGGGTGGCTCAGTCCGTTAAGCATCTGCCTTCGGCTCAGGTCATGATCCCAGGGTCCTGGGATCGAGCCCCACATAGGGCTCCCTGCTCATCAGGGAGTCTGCTTCTCCCTCTTGCCTGCCGCTCCCCCTGCTCATGCTCTCTCTCTCTCTCTCTCTCTCTCTCTGACAAATAAATAAATAAATAAAATCTTAAAATTAAAAAAAGAAAAGAAAAATATACAAAGATTATTGCAAATCCCGAGATCCAGAGATAAACACTTCAATATGTTGGCATCTCATTCCAGTGTTGTTTGGAGAGTAAGCTGGCCCATGTTCCAGTAACTTCCCAGAGCCTTCCCCAGGTCTCAGCTACGTCAATCTTAGTGTCATAGGAAACTAGGGGATGCTTTTTTTCTTTCTTCCAATTAACCATACCATCCATGTTCTTTTTAACCTTTTATCTCAGTAGGATCATGTTGGACTCGATACTTCTCTAGGGGAGCCTACCATTTCCCCAGCCTGCATTTAGAGATGCAGGCTCTACTGCTCTAAGAATCTCTCAAACTTCTCTGGGACCACTCCACTCTCCTTCCTAGGCCACCGCCTATAGGAACAAGAAAGGGTTATATTTTACTTCTTCCTATGTGGACAAGACAAAATGTCCCTTCTCAAAGTGGCATTCACTCTCTCCATTCCCTAGAGACTTAGTGATGGAAAGGTATCACGTTATCAAAAAGGAAATACACTGAAGGATATTTCAAAAATTATCCATGTCACATACATTTTAAGGCCTTAAGACTTATTACCAAACTACCCTACAAAATACAGTACCAATTTAAACTGCCAAGAGCAACATATGAGGTGCCCTTTTTCATTGTCCTTGAAGAGTGGACACTAAACTTGGCCAAAATGTGCATTATTTCATTATTTCAATCTTTTAGTTTGCATTTCTTCAAGTATTAGTGAAGTTGACAAACTGTGTTATATTTGTTCTTTTGTGAATTTCCAGCTCAAGATCTTTGCCTATTATTCTACTCATCTTTTTATATTTTTCTTATTGATTTATGAGAGCTCCTTATGTTACCAACTAGACCCCAACACCTGGTCTCTGCTGCCCACCTGCTTGTACCCACTAATCTTTGTCTTACATTTTCCTCTAAGCTCTTCCTTCTGGCTTTCCTCTTGACTTGGGGCAAATGAAACCCAAAACCACCCCCAGGGGAAATGGCAACCGCTTGATAACACCTCACTGGCCCAGACCACCCAGATCCTTTGAGCTAAACCTGACACGCACCTGTGCAGATAGACCATGACCTCTAGAATGACCTCCAGTTACCTTTACCTCAGTACAATACTAAAATCTCCGCCCAAGGAGGAGGCTCAGCCTCATTTACATAACACACAATGTATGTAAAGGCATCTTTCCTCAAGGAAAATGCGGGACTTTCTGCCAGCCTCTACAGCAGATGACACGGCTTCCCTAAATATTCATCCTAACACTAAACCAAAGGAACCCATTCACCCTCTCTCGGGGAGTCGGGGCTTTGGAAGCCATTCCCCATGACCTCATTTGCTGCGAATAAGGTTTCCTCTATGGGACCACTCAACCTGGCGCCATTGGATTCGCCAAGGAGGGAACCCACGTTGGTTCGCTAACACTTATATATACAAATGTTAACAAGTTTGCCATTGGTCTTTCAATTTTATTTATGGTATGTTTTGCTCTTCAGGATTTAAAAAAAATTTATGAAGTCAAATCTATCATTTTTTTCCTTTTATATTTTCTTTGTCTTTGTGTTTAGAAGCTGGGCCTCTATACACTGATTATATGAATATGTATCTACAGTTCCTTCTGTACTTTTGTGTTTTGCTGTTTCCATTTAAGTATATATTTTGGTACAAGATGTGAGGAAAGGCTCTTTGTTTCACCAAATGATTAACAAGTCGTCCTAATGTTCTGGTGTTCTTTGTAAAGAGGAAAAACCGGAGTGTTCTTGATATTCCAGGGCACTGTGTCCTCAATGTATTAACTGTAAATGACCACCACAAACTTATTTTCTCAAATGACATCCACTCTGAGGCATCTAGGTCTAACCTAAGTTCAATCTCCTAAGGCGCATGATCATCTGAACTTGAGAGAATGTGGTAAATAGAAAGGTCTTCCAGATGTATCTTAGAGAGGCAGAATATCTGCTAATGCCCTCCACCCTGACCATTTTCCAAAGACCAATTGCTGGGATTTCTCACAATGTCCTGGCCAGAGTCTCATTAGTCTTGAAGAACTCTATTTCTGCTGTCACAATGTAGCATTCCTGAGCCAACCCAGAAAGGTTTCTTTTAGAAGGCTTAGAGGTACAAAGCACAAATTCTTTAGGGTTGAGATATCTTCAGGATGCTGGACAAAGTATCATTATCTTGGGAATGGAAAACCCCCTAAACTCTTAAGGACATCAAACGATTACTGGAGTTCCCCCAGTTTTCCATCACCACCCTAGTCACCTTCCTAGCAGACCTTGAGAAGGAAAGCTTCTACCCAATTCTTGGCTGCAGTCACGACATGCCAGCAACTGAAATCGTTGTTTTCCTCTGCCTTTACCCTTGCCTCCCATACCCCAACATGCTCCTAAGTTATTAAAACCAGCCTCCGATTCAGGGTACCCAACTGGCTCAGTCAGAAGACCATGCCACTCTTGATCTCAAGGTTATGAGTTTGAGCCCCACGTTGGGTGTAGAGATCACTTAAAAAACAAACTTTTTTAAAAAATTAAAGGGACGCCAGGGTGGCTCAGTTGGTTAAGCATCGGACTTTTGATCTAGGCTCAGGTCATGATCTCAGGATCGTCAGATTGAGCCTCCACATCAGGCTCCGTGCTCAAAGGGGAGTTGGCTTGGGATTCTGTCTCTCCCTCTCCCTCTGCCCCTCCTCCCCACACTCTCTCTCTCAACCTCTCTCTCCCTTTCTTTCAAATAAATAAATCTTTTAAAAACATGTTTTTAAAAAATAGTAAAACCAACCTCCAATTCTATGGAATGATGCATTAATCACGGGTTTCCTCCAAAATGTACTACCTTACTCTTACACCTACATCTTAAAGAATCTGGCTTTGGCTGAAGTTAAGAACATAGTATGGAAACAGCAATTCCAGTCTTTTAACTGTAGACCTACTACTTCAAAGTCCTCAAGTCCTTGGGACCCTAAGGTTAGAATACCATTGGCTCAAGTAACCAGGCAAATCAGAAAACTGTTTTGACAAATAAGGAGGGCAATATTTGTAGATATATTTGTTTCACATCCCATAGAGGCAGGACCACTCACCAGATGCCCAATCACAGAAACCAGAATACCAGGGAGTCTCGGAGATCACTCCACCCCCCAAAGATCCCCTGGCCTAAAAAATTATATCCACCTAGCATCATGTGGAATTACAACACACTAGGGAAAGCAGAAGAACATTAAGTAGACCGATGTATGGCTGAGGCGCAGAGCTCCCCAGGGCATCTTTGGTTGAGATGGAAAGCAAATGGGAGGTTGGGAGGATAGATACTCTTTCCTAAGGACTTTCCATAGGTCTGAGAGGAGCCCACACATAACTGATGTCCATTTGCCACAAGTAACTCCCCATTATCTGCAAAAATGGCCTCCCCAAATACCCTCCCACACACCCACACTTGTGAAACATGTACCCAGATCAAGAATGCATTAATTCCACAAACACTTACTGCACGTGGTTTATGTGCCATATTCCAGGAGAGAGGGTGAGGGTGCAGCGAAGGACCAAATAATCATGGTTCCAGTCCTCACGGTTCAGGGGATAGTGAAGGTAAGGAGATATTGGACACATCATTACAATAGAGTTGATCATACTACTATGATTCAGAAAGTATAAGATAGACCCAGAAGGCCCAAAGGGTTCCTATTTGGGGTCCTGCTCCCAATTTTAATGTGTCTGTTGGGGGTGAGGGACTGTTCCTCCACACCACCAACACATCAGCTGGATGTCCTACCACCCAACTCAATTCAGATACTATCTACCCGGACATGACATCGGGTGTCACAGGTAAGGGTTCAGTCCCACAAGACTGTACCACACACACACACACACACACACACACACTCTCTCTCTCTCTCTCTCTCTCTCTCTCTCTCTCTCTTCAGACAGCAGAAGTGAGCCCAGGTTGTTATCCATGCTTCTGATCAACCGGATACAACAACCCTCCACCAACTCAGGATACCAATTACAAGTCCAGGTTCTTTCCTGTACATCTGACGGCTATAAATCAGAAATTCCCCTGATCCCCTCCTTGGGTCCCTTTAATTTGCTAGAGCAGCTCTCAGAACTCAGGAAACCTGTGGTATCTCTCCTGATGGGGCGGGGGCCCCAAATGTGGGGCAAGGATCCGGTGAAAGCCAGTGGCATGGGCAGCGAAAGGGTTCACGCAAAACAGAACAATGGAGATGGAGATGGAAGTTTACTGAATACACCAGAAGGGAGCTACTGGCAGGACAGCAAAGGAAAGACTCTGCAACGAGGCAGTGGGTGGGGGCTGTATTTAAAGCGGGAAGGTGAGAAGGAGGTAGGGTGCCATATGGAATTTTCCCCTTTTTGGCCACTGGGCCTGGTTGTAAGTAGCCCATTGGTCAGTTCGGGCTGGATATACTGAGGTGGGTCGACAGATGGGCCTATCTGGATTCAGCTAGGGGGTCGCTGTGGGCCTTTTCTACATTCCATCACTCAAGCCTGTGACCTAAGAGCGGCCTCTACAAAACCCATTTACTTCTAGATTATTGGTTTAGTATGAAAGGATTTAATTCGGAAGCAGCCACACAGAAGGGATGCACAGGGCAAAGCATGGGGAGAGGGCAAGGAGCCTTCCATGCACTCCCAGTTCTCCACAAGTTCAAAACCCCGGAAGCTCTCCAAACCCTGTCCTGGATTTTTATAGAGGCCTCATGACAAAGGCATGATTGATTGACTCATTGGCCACTGGTGATGGATTCAACCTCCAGCTCCTCTCCTCTCTCTGAAAATCAGGGGGTGGGACTGAAAGTTCCAATCTCTCTCCTATTCCAGGTTGATTCCCCTGGCAACCAGCCCCCATTCTTAGGCGAGGTCTGAAACTCGCCTCCTTAACATAAGCCTAGTGGTAGTGGAAAGGGGCTTGTTCTAAATAACAAAACACCTGTTTCACCTTTATGGCTCTGAAAAGATTTCAGGCACTGAGGTAAGAGACCAAATATTACAATAAAAGATGCTCCCATTACCCTTATGTTCAGGAAATTCCAAGGGTTTTGGCAGCTGTAAGCCAGGAACCTCGAACAAAAACCAAGTATTTATGAGAATTATATTTTGATCATCTGCATGACCAAATATGTGTTTCATTTTTTTTTTTTTACAATTTTATTTTTAACTAATCTCTACACCCAACATGGGGCTGAAACTTCCAACCCCAAGATCAAGAGTCATATGCTCCACTGACTAAGCCAGGCACCCCGATATTTCTTATAAATCACAGTATCCTAATTCCCCTACTTATTTTTAATTTCCAAACGTTCCAGAAAATTGTCTCTATTGATAATATCATGTAGCTCTCCCTAAAGCTATGATTCATCGTGCTGTTAGCAGAATCATCTTTCTAAAACACAAATCTGGTCATGATACAAATTTATTTCAAATTCTTTGGTGCCGACCAAATATATCAAGCTCCTTGGTTAGCTTGACAACGAATGTCCTTCACAATCCACCGCTCTAGCCCACACTGAGCTCCTCCCAAAAGATACTGTCAGGGAGTTAAGACCTTCCTTGGCCCTGTGGTTCTTCTAGCTCGACTTAGAAACACAGTGACATGAGACAGAGTAACAGGAGAAAATCAAATTTAATGGGCGTACCTATGTGGGAGTCCACAAACGCTTGGAAATTCCAAAAACAATTAGACAAAACAAGTAGCTTCTACGAGCTGAGGAGAGGGGTAAGGCCCTGAGGACTGCAAGAAGGTGAAAGGAAATATTTGGAAAAACAAAGTTGGCTTGATTATGCAGATAAGTTCCTCAGGTAAAGGGCGGTCTCAGTGAGCAGCTCACTTCCTGGTACAACCTCTCCTTTCCAATGTAAATCTAGGCAGCTGTGGGGGAGGCAGAGAGCTTTTCCTGCATCAGCTGGGTTTTGATTACTTTTAACTCAAAATAATCCTTATGCCAGAGTGGCAGCTTCTGGGGTGTCTCATCCTGCAGCCCTTCAACACCATGGACTTTTAGGTTCCCAGCCAATCCTATCTTGGTGGTGGTGGGGATTGGTCGTTGCTGCTGTTTGACTTCTGCCATTCAAATCGAGCCTCAGCACAGTGAACGTGTCTGTAAATGGGCCTCCGACCAAGTAATTTCCCAGTGGCTCCCCTGCATGTGCAGGATAAAATTCCCATTTTTTAACATGGCGTACAAGGCCATCCATGATCCCGCCTCCTCTGACTTCTCGAATGCCCCACCACTCTCTGTTGTATTTCATGCTCCGGCAACTCAAACTGCTTATAGTTCCTCACGTGGTATTTTTCTCTCTGACTTGCTGGTGCTCTTCCCTCTAAGAATGCCTCAGCCCCTCCCCTCCCACCCCCTTCATCTGCCTAATTCCTACAGGTTCCCGAACACTTAACTCAGCTATCATTCCCTCCAGGAAATCTTCCCTGGTTACCTTCTCAAGCATCTCTCGGTACCTCCTCCTAGAATACAGAATGTAAAGTCCTATTACAGTTTGTCGTTCACTGTATTATAATCATATTTTTGTGCAAGCTGGGGACAAAGCAGAAGCTCGCACCCCATAATCCCCTCCCCCTCCCAGATGGGATATACGTGACAGTCTTCGTGCGCTCCTGGCCGCACTAAAGCTAAGGGCAGGAAAAACAAACAGTTCACTTGTAGAGCTCACAATCCTGTAAGACCTGAGTCTCTCTCAGTTTACAAACGTCTTAGCGATCTACAAGAACAAAAGCATTTCTATCAATAACCTAGCTTCCAGAAGGAAATGTAGACACAATTAAATGTCCTTATAACCTGCAGCCCACTGACAGATACTTGAACTGGGCAGAGTGTTATGTTCCTCCAGGAAGCTCCCAACTATCTTCATGTTAATGCCTTGCTAGAAGGGAAAACAACCTTAACTTGACAATGGCAAGGCATCCGGTATCTTGTAGGTGATTTGTAGCGTGTGAAAGTTCTTTTAAAACCTCCCTTTTCCTTACCTCCCCCAACCCCATAGTATAGAATCAGCCACTCACAACCCTGGGGCAGCAGCTCTTTCTGCCCACGGGTCGTGTCCCTGTGCTTTCATAAACCGCTGTTTTGCACCAAAGACGTCTCAAGAATTCTTTCTTGGTCGTTGGCCCTGGACTCCACCCCACCAAACCTCACCTATATTCCAAAACCACATCACCATGAGCCCACATGATTGTAGTTTTCTCTAAAGGGAGACACTGTCTTACCCTCCCAGTATCCCAAAGTCTAACAATATGTGGCACGCAATAGGCCTACAAAAAATGCTTATTTATTAAATTAACAAATAAATAGACTGTGTCCTATCAACCGCTTGCCAAATGAATCTCCCTGCTCCAACTCAAAACTGAAGAAATGCTTTGGAGGAGGTGGAAAATCGGCTACAAACTCAGTCACAAACACATTTTGAGAAACCTGTCAAATTTGGCTAAGATTCTTTAGTGTCGCGCATATATAGCTTCTCTACCCATATATTTGGCCAAAGGGACATCTTCATTGAGTGAATGGACTGTTCTAATAAAGAATCACTTGTATTTTATATAATGTCTTATATTATATAATATGTTATATTATATATATATATATATGCGTCTCAAGATTGTCAACAACCCTTGACAAACAGTAAGCGCTCAATAAATGCTTGTTGAATAAATTATATAAGACATACTCATGCTGTCACCTCTACCAGAAATGCCCCTTCTCCCTCTCCTTTTCCACCTAAAAAAAATTACACCTGTCCTTCAGGGTTCAGCTCAAATGTCAACTCAGCAAAAAGCAGAAATAATTGCCTCCTCAGAACTACTGTAGTTCTTTATATATATAGTTCTCTTTTTTAAGTCTTTGTTTTTTTTAAAGTAATATCTAACCCCAATGTGGGGTTCAAACCCACGACCTCGAGATCAAAAGTCACATGCTCCTCTGACTGAGCCAGCCAGGCGCCCGTGTACCTATCGTACTTGCAGCATCAACTACATTGAACTATAACTAGTTAAATTTAAGACCCATCGCCCACTATTTGTGAATTCCTCAAGACCAGGAACTTCATCTTATTTACATTTGTTTCTCCATGTAGATACCTAAAAATTGAACACCCTAATTGTTTGTTAAATTAGATTGAAAGGGGGACATATGGGGTGCCTGGGTGGCTCAGTGGGTTAAAGCCTCTGCCTTCAGCCCAGGTCATGATCTCAGGGTCCTGGGATCAAGCCCCGCATTGGGCTCTCTGCTCAGCAGGGAGCCTCCTTCCCCCTCTCTCTCTGCCTGCCTCTCTGCCTACTTGTGATCTCTCTCTCTCCGTGTCAAATAAATAAATAAATAAAAATAAAAATAAAAAGTTAAAAAAAAAAAAAGAAAGGGGGAGATATGTGTTATAACAATTGGTAAAGACCAAAGCAAGAGAAATTTCTAAACAGAAGTAGTGGGGGGGGGGGGAAAGTAGTGAGAGGGAAGAAAGAAGTATGGAGAAAAGCAAGGATGATTAAGGGTTTGAACCTGAATGGCTAGAACAACTGAGTCATTTGAACACAAATAACAGAAATAAGGAGATGAGTACTCGGGATAGATTTGGGCAGGCATGGGCAAATCAGACTTCACATTCGATTTTGGACATGCTGAGTTTAAGGTTCCAGGAAATATCCAGCCAACATTTAAAACCCAAATCTTAATTTAAATGCAAGAGAGTGGGCTGCCTGGGTGGCTCAGTCGGTTAAGGATCACGCCTTCAGCTCAGGTCATGATCCCTGGGTCCTGGGATCGAGCCCCGCATCGGGCTCCCTCCTCCGTGAGAGCATGCTTCTCCCTCTCACTCTGCTGCTCCCCCTGCTTGTGCTCTCTCTGTCTCTTTCAAATGAATAAATAAAATCTTAAAAAAATAATAAAAAAATAAAAGAAAATGCAAGAGAGGCAAGGTGCCTGGGTGGCTTAGTCACTTCCTTTTTTTTTCATAAGATTTATTTATTTCAGAGATGGGGGGCGGTGGGGGGTAGGGAAGGCGAAGAGGGGAAGCAGACTACCCACTGAGCACAGAGCCCCACTCTGGGTTCAACGCAGGCTTGATCTCCAGACATGGAGATCATGACCTGAGCCAAAACTAGGAGTCAGATGCTTAACCAACCGACTGAACCACACAGGGACCCCAAGCCTCTGACTCTTGATTTCGGTTCAGGTCATGATCTCTGTGTTGTGAGATCAAGCCTCACTTGTTGGGCTTTGCATTCAGCGAGGAGTCTGCTTCTCTCCCTCAGCCTCCCCTCTGTGGTCTCTCTCTTTCTCTCTAAAATAAATGAATAAATCTTTTTAAGAAATAAATAAATAAAATCGAGTAAAATAAAATGCAAGAGAGGAGTGCCTGGCTGGCTCAGTCAATGGAGCACACAACTCTTGATCTCCGAGTCGTGAGTTCAAACCCCATGTTGAGCCTAGAGCTTATTTAAAAATAATAATAATAATTAGAAAATAAAATGCAAGAGATGCAAGCTTAACAGTCATCTATGATTGGAATTATCAGGATTTTTTTTTTTAAGATTTTATTTATCTGAAAGAGAGAGATCACAAGTAGGCAGAGAGGCAGGCAGGGGGGTGGGGGGGGAGGAAGCAGGCTCCCCGCTGAGCAGAGAGCCCAATGCGGGGCTGGATCCCAGGACCCTGAGATCATGACCTGAGCCGAAGGCAGAGGCTTTAACCCACTGAGCCACCCAGGCGCCCTGGAATTATCAGGATTAAGTGACAAGAAAAAATATCCACTTTCACCATATTGATCTTGGTAAAAAAATTAGAAGAAGGAAGAAAATTGAGTGCTAAATATTGGAAAGTAAGAGACAACTTATTTGCTGATAATATGATGGCCTAAATTGAAAAGGTATAAAACAAAATAAAAACTAATAAAATTATAGGGGTCAAGAAAAAACATGAATACACAAAATCAATTGTTTTCAGTATAATAACTAACTGAAAATGCAATGAGAAAAACATATTCATATAAGAACAAAACTATAGTAGGTATAAAATACCTAAAAAAACTGTGTAAAATCAATATCAAGAAAACTATAAAATTCACTGAAGCACATAAAAGAACATCTTCAAAAATGAAAAAACAGGGACGCCTGGGCGGCTCAGTCGGTTACGCCTTTGCCTTCAGCTCAGGTCATGATCCGCGGGTCCTGGGATTGAGCCCCGAATCAGGCTCTCTGCTCAGTGGGGAGTCTGTTTCTCCGTCTCCCACTCCCCCTGCTTGTGTTCTCTCTCGCTGTCTCTCTCTCTGTCGAAGGAATAAATAAAATCTTTTAAAAAAATAAAATTTTTAAAAATTGAGATGTAGGAACGTCTGCGTGGCTCAGTTGGTTAAGTGTCTGCCTTCGGCTCAGGTCATGATCCCGGGCTCCTGGGATCAAGCCCAACATCAGACTCTTTGCTCAGCGGGGAGCCTGCTTCTCCCTCTGCCTGCCACTCCCTCTGCTTATGCTCTCTCTCTCTCTCTGACAAATAAATAAATAAAATCTTAACCCCCCCAAAAAAAAGTGGAAAAACAGAGGGGCCAGGCTGGCTCAGTCAGTAGAGCATGCAGCTCTTGATCTTGGATTCATGTATTTGAGTCCCATGTTGGGTATAGTGTTTACTTAAAACAAAACAAAAGAAGCCTAAGGAAATTTTTGGAAATGTTAAATTGTAGAATTCACCCGGAAGAGCATATCCCAGAAAAAATTTTTTTAAGATTTTTATTTATTTATTTATTTATTTATTTATTTGACACGGGGGGTGGGGGGAGAGAGAGAGAGAAAGAGAGAGAACAAACACAAGCAGGTAAAGCAGCAGAGGGAGAGGGAGAAGCAGGCACCAACTGAGCAGGGAGACTGACATGACATGGGGTTCGATCCCAGGACCCTGGGATCATGACCCAAGCCAAAGGCAGACACTAAACTGACTGAGCCATCCAGGCGCTCCTCCCAGAAATTTCTTAAAAATAAGAATAATGAGGGGTGCACAGTGGGGAGTCTGCTTCTCTCTCTCCTTCTCCCTCTGTCTTCTCTCCTCCCTCAAAAGAATAAAAATCTTTAAAGAAATAATAAAAATAATAAAAAATAAAAATAAGAATAATGAGAATGAAGTTGCTTTACCAGGAAGGAAAACTTACATAAAGCAGCAACAACAAATAGAGTCTAGAAACATATCTCTGTATTTCCAGGAGCTTAATATGTGATAATAGTGGCATTTCAAATCAGAGTGGAAGAAAATGATTATTCAATAAATGAGGTCAGTACAGTCTCCTATTCATTTGGAGAAAAAAAATCAGAATCTCTACATCTTAATCAAAAGTAAATCCCAGATGGATTGAAGATTTAAATGTAAAATACAAAATACGGAAGAATAGAAGAAAATACAAAACACTCCTATAACAATATCAAAATGGGAAAAGCTTTCTAATCAACTAACAAAACCCAGGGGCTACGAAGTGGGGAAAAAAAAAAACAACAATAGGGGTGCCTGGGTAACTCAGTTGGCAGAACACGTAATTCTTTTTTTTTTTTTTAATTTTTATTTATTTATTCGACAGAGAGAGAGAGAGAGAGATCACAAGTAGGCAGAGAGGCAGGCAGAGAGAGAGGGGGAAGCAGGCTCCCCGCCAAGCAGAGAGCCTGATGCGGGGCTCGATCCCAGGACCCTGAGATCACGACCTGAGCCGAAGGCAGAGGTCTTAACCCACTGAGCCACCCA
>CM052901.1:26666490-26688406 GCA_028534135.1 Potos flavus | reverse complement strand
TTTTTTAATTTTTATTTATTTATTCGACAGAGAGAGAGAGAGAGAGATCACAAGTAGGCAGAGAGGCAGGCAGAGAGAGAGGGGGAAGCAGGCTCCCCGCCAAGCAGAGAGCCTGATGCGGGGCTCGATCCCAGGACCCTGAGATCACGACCTGAGCCGAAGGCAGAGGTCTTAACCCACTGAGCCACCCAGGCGCCCCAGAACATGTAATTCTTAATCTCAGAGTCATGAGTTTAAGCCCTATGTTGAGTGAACGGACTACTTTTAAAAAGTTTTTTTTTTAATAGGTCAGACTTCATACAAATTTACAATTGTACAACAAATGACAGAATAAACAAAAGTCAAGGGTTTTTATTTAAAAACTGATAAATGTGGCGCACCTGGCTGGCTCAGTTTAGAGCATTCGACTCTTGATCTCAAGGTCGTGAGTTCAAGCCCTGTATTGGGGTGGAGACTCCTAAATAAATAAATAAAGTGACTAGGATAAAATATATTTACAAATTAAAGGATTGGGGCGCCTGGGTGGCTCAGTCAGTTAAACGCCTGCCTTCAGCTCAAGTCATGGTCCCAGGGTCCTGGGGTCAAGCCCCAGGTCAGGCTCCTTGCTCAGTGGGGAGTCTGCTTCTCCCTCTCCCTCTGCCATTCTACCCCGACCCTCTTGTGCATGTGCTCTTTCTCTCTCTCAAATAAATAAATAAAATTGTAAAACAAAAACAAAAACAAATCAAAGGATTAAAATACTTAAAGAATATAGTTTCCTCAAATCAATAGAGAACAACCATTCAAAGGAAAAATAGGCAAACAGGTAATTCAAAGATGAAAAATAGGAATTTCCAATAAGACATTATTTAAATATTATTTTTTAAGATTTTATTAATTTGAGAGAGAGAAAGAGTGAGAGAGAACATGCGCATGAGTGTGTGAGTTGCAGGGGCAGAAGGACAGAGAGCAGCAGACTCCCTGCTGAGCAGGGCCACGCACAGGGTTCAATTCCAGGACTCCGAAATCATGACCTCAGCTGAAGTCAGTTGCTTAACCAGATGAGCCACCCAGGCGCCCCACCAATAAGACATTTTTAAAAATTTTATTTAAGGAATATCTATGCCCAACATGGGGCTCAAACTCATGACCCCGAGATCAAGAGTCACATGTTCCTCTCGCTGAGCCAACCCATCCAGTAAAGCATTTTCAAATGTTCAGCCTCCCTAGTAATGAAAACATGCAAATAAAAACAACGAGGCCTCTTCTTTTTACCATCACATTGGCAAAAATGAAAACAACCATGTTAACTAACCGGAATTTAAAGAAAAACTAAAAAAAAGGAAAGAAAAAAAGAAAAGAAAGAAAAGAACACATGTGCTTGTTAATATCCAGTGGTACCGATGAGAGTGTCGAGAAATGGACTCTTTTAAACCCTATTGGTGAGAGTGACTAGAAATTGCTTCGAACTTTTCAGAAGGCAAATTACTGATTATTAAATCTCTACAATAAATTCTATTAAAATGTTCATAGTAGAGGCGCCTGGGTGGTGCAGTCAGTAAGCACCGCATCCGAATCTTGGCTGCGGCTCAGGTCCTGATCTCCGGGTCATGGGATCGAACCCCAGGTCAGCCTCTGCGCTCAGCAAGGAGTCTGCTAAAGTTTCTCTCTCCGTCTCCCTCTGCCCTTTCCCACCCCCTCACTGCTCTGTCCCTCTCTCTAAAATAAATAAATATTTTTAAAAAACAAATAAAATGTTCATTATATGTTATCTATTTCCATTTTTCATATGTATACCCACTCATCCAGCAATTGCATAGTGTGCCTTATAGACCCTATTTCCTTCAGTCACAACTGCCATCCAAACCTCTTGTTTATCATAATTTATATCTTAATTTGCATACTGCACTCCTCCTCTTCTAAGATAACCAAATCTCTCACTCTCCTTACCCTCCCAAATTCTTCCACTGTGTCCTCTGAAACTCAATTATTATCAACATGAAACTTTACTAAACCTCAGCCTCTTCCCTCAATGTTTCCTTCCCCTTGTTCTCACTGAAACCTCACGCTTCCCTAAGCACGCAGCTTTCCCCAAAGCTCTGTCAAGCGGAGGCTGTTTCCCTTCCACAGAAGTCACACGATTAGACGTTGAGGTAAAGTGCTCTCCTTGTTGCCTCTTGACCTCGCGGCCATCTCCAGCTCATTCCTTGTTCAAAATCACCGGTTCCACGCGTTGCAGCTGTCTTCTAGCCCTCAGTCACGGTGACTTTGCCATCAGTCTGACATCTTGCTCTCCAAAACCACTGCGTCATTCTTGGTGACTCTGATATTCCCATGGATGATCACTGAATCCCTCTAGTTGATCAGTTTCTTGACCTGGTCACATCCAGTGATGTTTTTCTCCAGGCTACATCAGCTGCCCACTTCTACCACCATAACCTAAACCTTGTAATGACTTTAACCAAACCACCTCTCAGTGTAACACTGGAAACTGAAACACAATAGAGCAATGCCGGAGCGCCTGGGTGGCTTAGTCGTTAGGCATCTGCCTTTGGCTCAGGTCATGATCCCAGGGTCCTGGCATGGAGCCCCGCATCAGGCTACCTGCTCAGTGGGAAGCCTGCTTCTCCCTCTCCAACTCCCCCTACTTGTGTTCCCTCTCTCGCTGTCTCTCTGTCAAATAAATAAATAAAATCTTTAAAAAAAAAAAAACAATAGAGCAATGCCTTCAAAATTTGAAGTAAACTACATCCAAACTAAAATTCTACACGTAGCCAAACCATTAATCAAGTGACAGGGTAAATTAAAAACATTTCCAACAGGCAAGATCTCAAATAACCTCTGATGCTCGATCAGATGAAGATTCTCATCCCCCTTCTCCCAACTCGCACACACACAGAAGTGTTACCTTAGTTTTCTTTTGTTTTGTTTGCTTTTAAAGATTTTATCTCTCCATTTGACAGAGAGAGTGAGTGCGAGGGTGCACGCAAAAGCAGGAGGAGTGGCAGGCAGAGGGAGAGGGAGAAGCAGACTCCCCACTGAGCAGGGAGCCCAATGTGGGGCTCCATGCCAGGACCCTGGGATCATGACCTGAGCTGAAGGCAGATGCTTACCTGACTGACCACCCAGGTACCCTGAAGTGTTACATTTTGACATTAAGAGCTGGAGGTTGACTGTGGTATGCTTAAAAAAATATAGGGCAGGGGTCCCTGGGTGGCTCAGTCGTGAAGAGTCTGCCTTCATCTCAGGTCATGATCCCAGGGTCCTGGGATGGAGCCCTGCATTGGGCTCCCCGCTCAGTGGGAAGCCTGCTTCTCCCTCTCCCACTCCCCCTGCTTGTGTTCCCTCTCTCGCTGTGTCTCTCTGTCAAATAAACAAAATCTTTAAAAAAAAAAAAAAATATATATATATATATATATATATATATATAGGGCAGCCTGGATGCCTGGGTGGCTCAGTCCGTTAAGCATCTACCTTCGGCTCAGGTCATGATCTCAGGGTCCTGAGATTAGGCCCCCTGTCCTGCTCCCTGCTCAGTGGGGAGTCTGCTTCTCCCTCACCCTCTGCTCCTTCCCTCTCTTGTTCTCTCTCTCTCTCAAATAAATAAAATCTTAAAAAAATCAAAAATTTTTTATCATTTTTATTATTTTTAAATTTTTTCCTTAAAAATAAAATCTTAAAAAATAAATGAAAGTAAAAAACCTATATCTGTGTGTTATATAAATAACATATACAAATGTTATATATATGCTATTTTTATGCTTTTTTCTATATGCTTTTCCTTCAAAATATTTTTCTATGCTTTTATATATGTGTACATATGTTTTTTCAATATGCTTTTATATATGTATAATGTACATATTTATGTTATATTTATAGTTATATTGTATATTATATTTTTATTTCTATAAATTTATATTTTTATAAATTTATATTTATATTGTATATTATTGTTTTTATATATTGCAGGCTAATGTATAATAAAAATATATATTACATGTATTAAAAAGCATATCAAAAAAGTATATACATATGTACACATATTATATAAAAGCATAGAACATTTTGAAGGCAACTCACGAAACTCTTATGGTTACCACGTGTTGGGGAATGTGACTGGGAAACAGCTGGGGGAAGACTAACAGTTACAACGTTTAACTTCTGTATTATTTGAATCTTCGTAAGCATGTACCTGAAGATTTCTTGTATAATTGTAATATAAAATGCTAATATTTGCATAGCTGGTGGAAAAACGTTTACAAAAAATATGTTTAATAATGCTTAATTTAGTATAGCTTCGACTGGGACCTCTTTTTTTTAAGATTTTATTTTCTTATTTGAGAGAGAGAGAGAGAAGGAGGGAGAGGAGGGGCAGAGGGAGAGGGAGAAGCAGACTCCCCGCTGAGCAGGGAACCTGATATGGGGCTCGATCCCAGGACCCTGAGATCATGACCTGAGCTGAAAGCAGACACTTAACTGACTGAGCCACCCAGGCGCCCCAACTAGGACCTCTTTTATTTTATTTTTTAAAATTTTTTAAAGATTTTTATTTATTTATTTGACACAGAGAGAGAGACAGCAAGAGAGGGAACACAAGAAGGGGGAGAGGGAGAGGGAGAAGCAGGCCTCCCACAGAGCAGGGAGCCCGATGCAGAGCTCGATCCCACGACCTGGGGATCATGACCTGAGCCTAGGGCAGACACTTAATGACTGAGCCCAGGAGCCCTGGGACCTCTTCTAAGAGTAATCCAGATTAGTTTTGTCAAAGCAGCTTATGGATAATATGCAATCACAATCACAAAATAGCATATCTCTGACTCCACTTCCTCTGCTCTGCAGAAGTTATAAATAACCCTTCTTAAGTTTTTCTCAAATATTTCTGGCAGTAAGTCCTCCGATGCTATCTCACATATGCTCTGTAAATAAGTCTGCTTTGCTGCTATGTGGTGCCTGCCATTTTTCTCCAGTAGTGATGTCTCCTGTTCCTTTCATGACCAAGGGCAGCTTGTATGGTAACAATGCCCATGAAGGCCACCTGAGCTGATGTCCGAGCTGAAGCCACCGACGCTGGTTGTCAAAGACACTGAAGGTACCATTACTGAAAGAGCTACTGTCCTCAACAATGACACAACCAGTGTTGATGCCATCATCACCATCATCTTGATACCTCTCCCAAAATCCCATATCCCATTTATCTATAAGTTGTAAGGATTTGGGCGCCTGGGTGGCTCAGTCAGTTAAGCGTCTGCCTTTGGCTCAGCTCATGATCTTGGGGTCCTGGGATTGAGCCCCGCGTCAGGCTCCCAGCTCAGACGGGAGTCTACTTCTCCCTCTGTGCCTCCTTGCACTGGTTCTCTCAACCTCTCGTTCTCTCTCTCAAATAAATAAATAAAATCTTTAAAATATATATATATATATATATATATATATATATATATATATAGTATGGATCAACCTCCAAAATATATCTCAAATATGCCAACTTTTTTCCAAGTCCACTATTATCACCCCAACCCAAGCCACTACCATATCTTATTTGTGCTATCGCGCAAATACCCTACTAAGCGTTCGCCACATTTCCATTCTTTCTCCAATCCATTTCCCACAACAGTAGTAGGAATGGTCCTTTAAAATATAAAGTAGGTTTTATCATTTCCTTGCTCAAAACCATTCTGTGGCTCTCCATCACACTTAGATCAAAATTCAGACTTAACAGCAACAACAAAAACCAAAATTCAGACTTTACCTTGACTTACTCGACCACACATGATCTGGCTCGTGACTACCGTCAGAGGCTCATCTTGTGCCGCTCTGTCCTCCATCAATCCGGTCCAGCCCCACAGCCTCCTTTCTGTTCCTCAAGCATGCCAAGCTGCTCCTGCCTTTGGGTCATTATATTTGCTATTGCCCTTGCCTACCGTGTTCTTCTCCCTGAATTTCATATGGCTCCCTCCTTCTTGTCATTCACACATTACTTTAAATGTCCTCTCTGCAGACAGCAACCTCCCTGACCTACCAACCCAAAGAGACACTCATTCTCTATCATATAACTCCATTTAATATCCTGCATAGTACTTCTCACTCCCTGATGGTTTGTTAGTCCATCTGGACCAACGCAACTACTACAGTCCATGATCCAAGAGAGAAAGGACCTGGTCAATCCTGTTGGCTAGCACACAGGACAGGCTCTCAAGAAAATGTTGCTAAAGGAATCACCATCACCATTACCGCCAAGTTGCTGCTAATGCCAGAGCTGTTAACTCCTTATATTCTTACTATCCTGCTGAGTTTTAGAGGACACTGTATTTTGGCTTTCACTCTTTTTTTTTTTTTTTTTGTAACATTTTATTTTTAGGTAATCTCTACGCCCAACGTGGGGCTCGAACTCACAACCCCTGAAATCAAGAGTTGTATGCTCCACAGACTGAGCCAGCCAGGCGCCCCAGTGTTGACGCTTTTGTAGCTCCTTAGATGTAGGTCTGAAGGATGGCAATTCAGGTGTGGCCACAGGGAGGACCCCTCACCCTCCAGGAGCTGAACCCAGGGGCGATTTGATTGGTAGACCCTTGCCGCACCCGGAACCACTCCTCCTCTTGCCACTTCACCCAATATCCTTGACTCTGCCCTGTGTATCGGTATGTTCTCATCCTCTACAGCAGCCATTCTCAATGTTGGCTGTACATACAAGAATTACCTGAGGAAGTTTAATAAATATTAATGCCTGGCCAATTAATTCTGATTAATTGGTTTGGGATGCATTGCGGGCATCAGAATATTTTTTAAGCTCTCCAAGTGATTCTAATGTGTAGCCAAAGGTGACAACCACAGGAACAGAATACATTCTTCCATGGAGGACTCCTTGATTTCTCACATAAATAGATTTCTGGTAGCTCAACTTCAAATCCGCTTAACTCTCCCAGAATTAGTATAAATAACAACATATTTTTTTTAAAGATTTTATTTTTTTGACAGAGAGAGAGACAGCCAGAAAGGGAACACAAGCAGGGGGAGAGGGAGAGGGAGAAGCAGAATCCCCACTGAACAGGGAGCCTGATGCAGGGCTCGATCCCAGGACCCTGAGCCGAAGTCAGACACCCAGTGACTGAGCCACCCAGGCGCCCCAAATCTAAACTTTCTATTGCTTGGATTGACCACTTTTGAAATGTCCAGTCCTGTACATTCAAGTGCGTCCCGGCGATGCCTTCTTGCTCGTCAGTCCCTTCACATTTACCCAAACACTGAAATCAAACATGTGCCTCGCCACACTGGCTTTGGTTTCTGTCAATGTTGTTTTTATTCTCCGAGTCACCCTAATGAGACACTCTGCAGTCCGTGCCTCCTTTGTCCATGTATCCCCTCCCTCCGTGCTCCAAGGTAATTTTACCTCCTATTTCTCACATCCATTTCTTCTACATTATCCCCACTGCCACAGCCTTAGTCTAGACCCACAGGACTTCTCACTTGGATTTCTGTAATAACTGCCTAACCGGTCTCTCTGACCCGGTTTGGGTCGTCTATTCCTTCCTTAAAACTGCCACCAGAATAAGCGTTTAAAACCGAAAAGCTGGGGCACCTGGGGAGCTCAATCAGTTAAGCATCCGACTCTTGATTTCAGTTCAGGTCATGATCTCAGGATCATGATCAAGGCCCACATCGAGCCCTGCATCGAGCCGAGGCATCAGGCTCACGCTCAGAAGGGAGTCTGCTTGGGATTCTCTCTCTCCCTCTCCCTCAGCTCCTCCTCCTGCTCGTTCTCTTGCTCTGAATAAATAAAATCTTTTTAAAAAATAAATAAAACTGAAAAGCTGACCATGATCATAGCAATCCCCTGCTTAAAACCCTTCAGTGGTTCTATACATAAAAAAGTACATAACTCTTTAGGGCCTTTAAAGACCTGGACCCTGCCTACTTCTCCAAATACATCTTTGTTTAAAAAAAAAAAAAAAGATTTTATTTTTATTTATTTGAGAAAGAGAGAGAGCATGAGTCAGGGGAGGGGTAAAGGGAGAGGAAGAAGTAGACTCCCCGCTGAGCAGGGAGCCCGATGTGGGGCTCAACCCAGGACCCTGGGATCATGACCTAAGCTGAAGGCAGATGCTTAACCGACTGAGCCACCCAGGTGCCCCCAAATACACCTTTCATAGCCCCTTCTTTTGTATACTAGGATCTGATGTCTCCAGCCTTGCAGTTCCCCCATCTGTGCCTTTGCAAGTAAAATTTCTTCTGCCTATAAGGCCCTTCCTCTTCTTTTTAACCTGGTGAACTACTCACCTTTCAAAATTCAGCTACGGAATTTCCTTCTCTTTCTAGGCAAAAGCCATCCCTCTGGTGCCATCTGGGCATCAGAATTTTTCACAGCTCTCCAAGTGATTCTGATGTCTGTCCAAGGTTGAGAACCACTGCCACCATATATCACTAACACTACACTGTATTTCAATCACTTTTTAGCATATTTGTCCTCCTTTCTAAACTCTAAGGTCTTTGAGGAAATAAACCAAGTCTTACTCAATTTTGTAATCCTATGGAGAATGAATGAATGAATGAATGAACCTTATAAGTAATATAAAAACACAAGTTTCCATTAATATGGGTTTTTAAGTAGGCTTCACACCCATCGTGGGGCTTGAACTCATAACCCTGAGATCAAGAGTTGGATGTTCTACCAACTGACCCAGCCAGGTGCCCCTCCATTGATATTTTTGTTATAATCACATAAAGTTCTCTTTTCTAAAAATATGATGTAATATTATTTTGTAAGAATGTAAGAACTGTCTTGCTGATTTAAACTAAATATTGTCACTAATAGTATAAAGAACACGATTGCCCTCACTGACAACTACCTCAATCTGCTCAAAGATACGGCCATAATAATTCTAGCTTCCTGGAGTAATTTATCATAAAACCATTGTAGGTAAATTAATAAATCTCCTCAGCAGCTATTTATAATTCTACCTAGTCCTGTTTTGTAGGGATAGATTTACTATTGGCATGCAACAACGTTCCAGGGCCTAGTATTCGACACAAAGTGCAATGAAACCCCCTAAAATTTTCTTTTTTAGATAGAACTTGATCCTGGGACTGAGGACAATTTATCCCCAGAGCAGCTTCCCTAGATGCCTTCATTACACCATCACATTCTTATCAACAGCTGCTTAGATAAAAAGGCCTGAGGACAGCTCAGCCAGCCCAGCCCAAGGAACCTGAAGATATTTCTGGGATTAGAAGAGAGATAGTTGAGAGATCATGGAAATAGAGGACATCTGTTGTTGTCATTCCACAACAAAGAAGACACCAGAAAACTTGGGACTTTATTCTAGGTGGGAGTGCCTAACTGTGATTTGGAGGTCTCTAGCCATGGGGAAATGTGAATGCCCGACCCGGGCTGGGTCTGAGACACCTAATCTGCGCCCTGCTTGGCAGGGGTGTCCTATTAAAGGGCCCTCTCAACTCCTTTCATCCCATTTCCCTAGACACACATATGGTATTCGTGGACCGGGACCATTACCCCTTTCTAAAAGAACAGATCCCTGAATATTCGATAAGGCCATGAACTGGTAGCAAGAAAGTCCCTTGGTGCATGTGTGGTCAGAACAAGAAAGCCAGTGTTCAGAAGGAGTTGGAGTACATATCCACAAACGCACACAGAAGCATAAGCTAAAGCTACAGACAGTCGGGAGGCTAGTTATTGGCCTCAGATCTGGTCTAAGGAGGACCATTTGGATATAAAAGCATTCTTCCTCTTTTCAGGACTTAAAGGGTGAGCATCTTGTTCTTCAAATGAAAGGTCTGTGGGGGCTGTGGATAGAATGAAATCGGTCTGGAGGGGCGCCTGGGTGGCTCAGTCAGTTAAGCGTCTGCCTTTGGCTCAGGTCATGATCCCAGGGTCCTAGGATCGAGTCCCGCATCGGGCTCCCCGCTCAATGGGGAGCCTGCTTCTCCTTCTCCCTCTGCTACTCTGCCCCCATACACTGCTCATGCTCTCTCTCTCTCTCTCTCTCTCAAATATGTTAAAAATTTTGGGAAGGAAGGAAGGAAGGAAGGAAGGAAGGAAGGAAGGAAGGAAGGAAGGAAGGAAGGAAGGAAGGAAAGAAGGAAGGAGCCTAGATACCCTCTAGCTGGGGTCCTCACTGTTTCTCTACTGACCAGCTCCCTTGGTCTATTCCCAATGCAAGTAAATTTAAAGCACTAAGAGGAAAGTCGGGGGTGAGGGGGGCAGGGGAAGATATTTACATTTGTAGTGATGGCAAAGTATCACTCAAGTTGGCACAGCCTGAGCTACTAACTAGGTCCTTCCGGTAGTCATGCTAACATTCCTTATACTATAGAGGACTCCCCATAATGAGTAGACCCTGACCTGGAAGACCAGTTTTTCTAATTAATTTTCCCTACTTGCACCTTCTAATCCCAGGTTACGATATAAGCTTTTTGGTCTTTTGAGGAGCAAAGTCCTTTCTTTCTTTCTTTCTTTTTTTTAAAGATTTTACTTATTTATTTGATAGAGAGAGAGACACACACACACAGAGAGAGGGAACACAAGCAGGAGGAGTGGGAGACGGAGAAGCAGGCTTCCTGCTGAGCAGGGAGCCCGATGTGGGGCTCGATCCCAGGACGCTGGGATCATGACCAGAGCCAAAGGCAGAGGCTTAACGACGGCGCCAGGCAAAGTCCTTTCTTGTCTAGCCTTCAGCAGACATGGTTTTGGGCTTTGGACTGAAGCAGCACTAACTTTCTGCCCACCTCTCAACACCCACAGGGCTAGTTTCCTTCTGGCTGCTCCCAGGCTGTCCTGTTTCTATCTCCTCCTCCCTGAGGCCCTGAACCCACACTGTTCCTACCCCTGCCCCTAGGATTATAGCATCCTGAATGGTCTGCGGTGTCTCTCTCTGTTTCTCTCCAGGCTCCCTGGCTGCTGCACCCTCCAACTTCCATCATATATTCTGTACCCAGCTTTCTCAAACTTCTTTCTGTCCCCGACTCTGGTTGTCCCGCACATTTTCTGTCTTTTCTTTCTTTTTCAATAAACACTTTAGAATTTTGGATCTGTTTTTTTTTTTTACAAATCTACCCCTAGGGATCACACCCACCTCCCCCAACATATAGGGCTACATTTCCTTACCTCCCTCTAGTTCAATTTTTCCCCCATTCAGGCTTGAATAACATGTATCTTCAGAACCACCCACATACATACACTAACTGCCATCAAGCATTTACAAAGACTTAAAATACTTATATTTATATTTTAATAGTCCTGGGGTGCCCGGCTGGCTCAGTTGGTGGAGCATGTGACTCCTGATCTCTGGGTCATGAGTTTGAGCCCCACATTGGGTGTACAGATTACTAATATATATATGTATTTATTTATTACTAATATGTATATATATATTTATACTAATATATATAAAAGAACTATGTTTATAAGTACATAAGTATATTTCTATATAAATATATATGTTACATATAACATATATATACATAAACATATATTAGAGTATAAATATACACTAAAATATATATATATTTTTAATAGTCCTACTTTTAGACCTCCCCTCTCCACTGTCACAGTCACTTTGAGAAAGGAAGGCATTTCTTCTATAAACGTCTCTGAGTATTTATGGCTGGAATCTTCAGTCCAATGACCAAATGGCAATCCTTAGGTATGAAAACATAATGTGAGTCTTCTTCAAATCAACCTTGTTTAGAGTGTTGCCGAAGCACCACCTGCATCACTGTAAAATGCTGATTTCAGAGGCGCCTGGCCAGCTCATTCGGTAGAGCACGTAGCTCTTGATCTCGGGGTTGTGAGTTTGAGCCCCACATTGGGTGTCGAGATTACTTAATTTTTTTTTAACTTTTAAAAAATAAATAAATAAAATGCTGATTTCAGGGGCCTCTCAGAGATCAGAATTCAACAGGTCTACGGTGAAGTCCCAGAATCTATATTTTAACAGGCTCCCTGCATGAGTATATAGTTTGGAAATCACTGCAGTGAGACATGCTGCTTCACGGCTTTGTTTGCTTCAGGAGTCGGGATCTTGACTGTGGTCATCAGATGAGGAACCCATTAACGGGTGTTTGTTCGTTAGAGAGAGAGAGAGAGAAAGAGAGAGAGCACGTGCGCATGAGTCGGGGAGGTGGGGGGCAGAGGGAGAGAGAGAGAGAGAACCTTAACCAGGCTCCATGCCCAGCACAGAGCCTGATGTGGGCTCTGTCTCACGTCCCTGAGATCATGACCTGAGCCAAAATCAAGAACTGGGCGCTTAACCGACTGAGCCACCCAGCTGCCCTGTGGTGTTGTTTTTTTAAAGATTTTCTTTTTAAAATCAGTTTCAAACAGATTGAACCTCCATTACTTCCTAGGCAGACTAGATACCCTTATCTTCTTCCAGAAAGAATGGAGTTTCACTTTCCACCCCAACGGTGCTTGAACCCCTTTCTGCAATTCTCCAGTCCAGAAAGTAGCCTCTTCAGGACCTGCTGCTGGGAGAAGTAGTTGACACACTACCTGATCCAGGGCCTCAAACATCCTTATTTTTTCAGAGACACTATAAAATCTGATGACAACATAGCCCCCACCACAGCTATGTTGTAGCCTGATCGATATAAACCCAAAGGCTGAGCTCCTGTATAGTCACTTTTACTCTTTGCCTGACAGACTGCATCCATGACAATTCTCCCAGGACTGAATCCACCTCTCCAAAGCCCTATCTTTCTGTGGAACGGAACTGAATGGGGGTAATAGAGCAGCAGAGATGGCTGAAGAAATACCTCTAGTGGGGCGCCTGAGTGGCTCAGTCGTTAAGCGTCTGCCTTTGGCTCGGGTCATGATCCCAGGGTCCTGGGATCGAGCCCCACATGGGGCTCCCTGCTCGGCGGGAGGCCTGCTTCTCCTTCTCCTGCTCCCCCTGCTTGCGTTCCCTCTCTCACTGTGTTTCTCTCTGTCAAATAAAAAAAAAAAAAAAAAAGAAATACCTCTAGTACAGCACATCTTAAAATGAGAGATGAGACAGAGAGAGACAGAGAGGACAGACTGTCCTTTTAAAGATTTTATTTATTTTGAGAGACAGAAAGTGCGTGCAAGCGCGGGCGCACCCACGTGGAGGGGAGGGGCAGAGAAAGAGGGAGAGAGAGAATCCTAAGCAGGCTCCATGCTCAGCATGGAGCCCCCCACACAGGGCTTGATCTCAAGACCCTGAGATCACGACCTCAGCCAAAATCAAGAGTTGGAGGCTTAATCAACTATGCCACCCAGACACCCCAGACTATGTCCTTTTAAATGCAGGGCTGAGGGGCGCCTGGGTGGCTCAGTGGGTTAAAGCCTCTGCCTTTGGCTCAGGTCATGATCTCAGGGTCATGGGATCGAGCCCTGCATTGGGCTCTCTGCTCGATGGGGAGCCTGCTTCCCCCTCTCTCTCTGCCTGCCTCTCTCCCTACTTGTGATTGCTCTCTGTCAAATAAATAAATAAAATCTTTAAAAAAAATTTTATAAATGCAGGGCTGATGGTTGAGATGGTGGGAAAATAAGAGCCAGTAAGAAGACATCAGCACTAATCCAGAGGAGAAAAAGGAAGCTATAAAGCTGGCTTTTACCTTGGGATAGCTACTGCTTCTTCGAAACCCGAAGAGTAGTTTTAATGGGCCAATCAAGTGCAAGGGACAAAAGAAACAAATCCAGGGGCCCAGGCACACAGCATCTCCCTCCTTCTCTGCTTAAAGTCACATCCCCAGAGATGATGCCCTTAATGGATGAAAAGGGGAAAAAAAAAAACCACCACCAACAACAAAACACTACTGAGAGGCAGATGGGAGAGATATGTGCTGGTCTTGGTTTTGTCTCTGGATAGAATAGAAAAAGAGGAGAAAGAGAGAGAGAAATTCCCTTTAGACATCATAACCCCAAACCTGTACTCAGGCATGTTGGGTCCAGAATTCACATTACCTATACGGTCAAAACCCCGCACACCAGAAATTTAGCTTAAAATAGGTCTGTATTGGCAATTGATTCTTGAACAACACAGGTCTGAATTGCATGGGTCCACTTATATGCAGATTTTTTCAATAAATACAATATAGTACTGTAAATGTATTTTCTCTTCCTTATGATTTTTTTTAAAGATTTTATTTATTTATTTGAGAGAGAGAGAGCACAAACAGGGGGAGCTTCAGAGGGAGAGGGAGAAGCAGGCTCTCCTCCGAGCAGGGAGCCCGAAATGGGACTTGATCCCAGGACCCTGGGATCATGACCTGAGCTGAAGGCAGGTGTCCAACTGACTGAGCCAGCCAGGCACCCCATCTTCCTTATGATTTTTTTTAAGTAAGGTCTACACCCAACGTGGGGATTTGAACTCATGACCCTGAGACCAAGAGTCACATGTTCTACTGACTGAGCCAGTCAGGTGCTCCTCTTATGATTTTCTTTTTTTTTTTTAAGACTTTATTTATTTCACAGAGAGAGAGAGAGATCACAAACAGGGGGAATGAGAGAAGGAGAGCAGGCTTCCACGCTGAGCAGGAAGCCCAACGTGGGGCTCGATCCCAGGACCCTGGGATCACAACCCGAGCTGAAGGCAGATGCCCAACTGGCTGAGCCACCCAGGCGCCCCTTATGATTTTCTTAATATTTTCTTTTCTCTAACTTACTTTACTGTAAAATACAGTGTATAATACATACAACATACAAAATATGTGTTAATTGGCTGTTTATGGTATCAATAAGGTTTCTGGCCAACAGTAACCTATTAATAGTTAATTTTGGGGGGAGGCAAAAGTTATACAGATTTTGACTGTATGGTGGGTTGGTACCCCTAACTCCCATGTTGTTCAAGGGCCAAGTGGATTTCCAGGTGACTCGTAAGAGTAAGTGCAACTCTTTTCTGGAAGAATTCACTTCAAACCCAGGTCTCAACAAATCTCCAAAGAGAAGGGCCCAATGAAGGTGTGCTCACAAATAAATATCACATCCCCACAATGAAAAATATGCAGGACAGGTTAAAACATATAAAGGATATAATAAGAAGGACCAACATGCATCTAATGGGAATTCTAGAAGGAAATATTAAAGAAAATAAGAGAGATGGGGCACCTGGCTGGCTCAGTCAGTAAACCACGCACCTCATGATCTTGGGGCCATGAGTTCAAGCCCCACATTGGGTGTGGAGATTATTTTTTTTTGAGATTTTTGAGATTTTTTTTTAATTAAAAAAAAAGAGAGAGAGAGAGACAGTATCTAAAGATAATGGCTGAGTATGTCCCAAAAGTAGTGAAATTAAAAAATCCTCAGATTTAGGCCACATTTATAGGCAGCAGCCTTACTCTATTAAACTTATTAGGCTAATGTCAACCCTTCACTTACCCACATGAGGTACCCAGTCATGTCTCATCCCCAAAAGGAGAAAAGGACAATTAGTATAGTTGCTTGAGTAAGTCTCGGAAGAACTAAGCCATATCATTGTCCTCCTACCACATGGGACAATGCCTGGCACATAGTAAGCCCTTAATAAACATCTGCTGAATGAATGAATGGATGATCAAGCAACCACAGTGAAGCTAGAGAACAATACTGGAGGGTCGGTAGTAAGATTCACATTGAAACTCAACCCAAATTCTGAATGCAAGCAGGTTCACTCAAGGGTAAAAGATCACAGAAGCAGGGGCTCCTAGTCCCTAATATCACATGGGTAGCAGGATGACAAGGCTTCAGAGATTTTGCAAATGGAGTTGAATTTGGGGGTGTAGTCTGTGTGTGAGTGTATATGAAGCAAGATACTTCTTTCATATTGTAAATGCATGTTGGGTTATTTTTTCTAAATTCACTGGTTTTCTCTTCTGTTACATTACACCTGAATGTTTGCTCCAGTGTGAACATTTATTCCCAAGTGCACTCAAGGACTTCAGAAAGCAAACAGCATCTGTTGACCTATTACACTGGTTTTACCATGACCTACTTAGATCTGTTGTCCTTTTTTTTTTTTAATATTTTATTTTTAAGTAATCTCTGCACCCAATGTGGGGCTTGAATTTACAACCCAGAGATCAAGAGTTGCATGCTCTGCTGACTGAGCCTGCTAAGCACCCCTAGATCTGTCGTTCTTAACTGGCAGAGGGAGGATAGCGATATTTATCCCTATAATCGTTTTTTGGTTTTTGTTCTTTTTTTAAGTAATCTCTATACCCAACGTGGGGCTTGAGCTCACAACCCCGAGATCAAAAGTCACATGCTCTGCCGACTGAGCCAGTCAGGTGGCCCTCCCTGTAATAGTTTTTATTGCTTTGTAACAAATTACCCAAAAGTTAGCGGCTTTGAGAAATACAAATTTGTTCTCGCGGTTCTGTAAATCAGAAGTCTTGGGGACAGTTGTGGCCAGGCTCGGCTCAGGGTCTCGCGAGGCTGAAATAAGGGTGTTGGCCAGGCTGCATTCTCATATGGAGTTTGGGGTCCCTTTCCCGGCTTGTTCAGACTGCTGGCCGAATTCAGTTCCTTACAACCACAAGACTGAGGGCTCCAATTCGTTCCTATCAGCAAGGGGTCACTCTCAGTTTGCAGAGGCCACATTCCACACCTCATCAGCAGTTCGCAGCATGTTTGCTTTCTTCCAAGCCAGCCAGAGTGCATTGCTCTGACTTCCTCTTCCCCACCAGCCAGAGAAAACTCAGCTTTTGTAGGGCTCATGTGATTAGGTCAAATCCATCCGCATAATCTCCCTATCTTAAAGTCAACTGATTTGGGACTTTAATGACATGGGCAAAATCCGTTCCTAGCAGCACCTAGATTAGCACTGAATTGAATAACTGGGAGGAAGGGTGAGTACACTAGAGCTAGGAAATCTTAAAATTCTATCTTAATAGATAGAAGGGTCTATCTTAAAATTCTGCTTACCACAACCCCCAATGATGAGATGTACCCATTTTATTAAGAATACCATTACAAAATGGAAGAAAGAAAGAAAGAGAGATCAACTAATTGCTTTAATTTTTTTGTTGTAAGTTTATCATTTCTGACACTTCACTCGTTAGCACGGCTCAGTTGCTACAGACTAGTAAAACTACAGGAAACTCTGGGGAGATAATGAATAAAATAAGATAAAAGTGTGACCTTAGGCTCAAATCTTGACCACTAAATGCTAGCTGTGGAACTTTGGGCAAGTTACTTAACTGTTCTAAATCTGTTTCCCTACTTATAAAATAGTATATTCCTCATATATTATATGGATTAAATGAAATAATATATGCAAAGTACTTAATAAGGTACCTAGAACTAACTTAAATGAGGGCAATTATTATATTAACATTGAATGACATAAGAGATGTGAAACTATCTCAGAAAGTATAAAGAGTTATTCTAATGTAATATATTATTACTAGGTACACACACAGAGCATACCGTTAGGCAGCTCCCTATACATAGGTAGACATGTTTAGTATGTATACATATTATACCATACTTCTTTAATGCACATTTGTGCATTTGAAATTCCCATTTGTCTTTGTCTCTGAACACATGTAGTGTAAACACATCAGTGTATATTTTCAAAATAAAAAATAATAAAGAGGACTGATAACCACCTTTAAATAAATTAAAGGGGGGCGTTGCCTGGGTGGCTCAGTGGGTTAAAGCCTGTGTCTTCAGCTCAGGTCATGATCTCAGGGTCCTGGGATCGAGCCCCGCATCAGGCTCTCTGCTCAGTGGGGAGCCTGCTTTCCCCTCTCCCTCTGCTTGCCTCCCTGCCTACTTGTGATCTCTTTCTCTCTGTCAAATAAATAAGTAAAATCTTTTTAAAAATTTAATTAATTAATTAAAAGTTTTGTATAGACTTACTGACTAGAATTATAACCAGTAGATGTAAATTAGAAACACAGATCTGGGCTAAATACAATGAAGAAATTCGTTAACATTTATCAAAAAGTGGATTGGGAAAAAAAAGAACAAAAAAGTGGATTGGATAGGGGTGCCCTGGCTGGCTCAGTCAGTAGAGCATGTGACTCTGGATCTTCAGGTCATGAGCTTGAGCCCCACATTGGGTGTACAGATGAGTTAAAAAATAGAATAGAATAGAATAGAATAGAATAGAATAGAATAGAATAGAATAGAATAAAAATTAAATTAAAAATAAAATAAAATAAAATAGGGGGCGCCTGGGTGGCTCAGTTGGTTAAGTGTCTGCCTTCGGCTCAGGTCATGATCCCTGGATCCTGGGATGGAGCCCCACATCGGGCTCCCTGCCCATTGGGGAGTCTGCTTCTCTCTGCCCCTCTGCCCTTCTCACTCTGCCCCTCTCCCTGTCCGTGCTCTAATAAATAAATAAAATCTTAAAAAAAAAGATTAGTTAAAAAAAAGTGGATTTGGTACATAGTAAATTCCATGTCCCTGAATAACCATTTATCAGGGAGACTTTTAAAAGGAATTCATATTTCAGATATGAGGTCTGGACTAGTAATTTTTAAAGTCCCTTCCAGTTTTAAGAGTCCATGAAATTCTAATTGTTGCTATTGAGTGTGTGTCGTGTGTGTGTATGCACATGTGTGTATTAGCCTGACGACTGATATTTCTATATAAATGTTTGCCATTTGATTCAGTTTTAGCAATTAAAAATACATGTAAATGTCACAGGGGAAAAAAAAAACCTGTTCTCTAGTTTTTGACCTTAAGTAATATTTTGAAGCATACAGTTCATATGTTTTAGTTTACCCCTGTTTAGATCAGGCCATATATATTGCTTGTTGTTCCGAAAAACAAAATTATGGTTAGTTCATATTATTAGAAGTGAACCTCTAATATTATACTTTGCCTCTAGAAGCTTCACATCAATCCATCATTTCATAGTTGCTTTGGAAATATCTCACCATTCTCTGTGTGTCAGGCCTGCAGTGCAAAAAAATAGTACTTTTTACTGGTAGACTAACTAGTTTCCAAGATTTGCTTTGTGGGTATTTTTTCCAAGTTCAGCTTTTTAGTGGCACTTATTAAACTGGTCTTGAAGCTAAGTGTGACACCTTCAATGGGCCCAGGACTCATAGTCATGTACTATATGGGCAACAAATCTCAGCTCTTTATTTTATATTTAAGTCTACCATGTATATGATTGGTTATATATTTTCTTTTACCATTTTCCCTCATTTATTTTATTTTTTAACTTTTAAAAGATTATTTATTTATTTATTTGAGAGAGAGTGAGAGAGAGAGAGAGCACGAGCAGGGAGGGAGAGGAAGAAGCAGACTCCCCTGCTAAAAAGGGAGCCCGACTTAGGGCTCGATCCCAGAACCCTGGGATCATGACCTGAGCTGAAGGCAGACGTCCAACTGACTGAGCCACCCAGGCGCCCCTATTTTCCCTCATTTAAAAAGTAATATGGGGGCACCTGGTTGGCTCAGTCAGTGGAACACATGACTCTTGATCTCGGGGTTGTGAGTTCAAGCCCTGCTTTGGTTGTAGAGATTATTTAAAAGCAAAAAACTTAAAAAATAAAATATAAAAATAGAAAGTAATATACATTCACTGCAGAAAATGCATCATTATATGAAGATATAAATAAGGCACATATCTCTTATTATTTTAATCAGCAGCCAAAGACCATCGTCATTAATCATTTCTGAACACTCTTCCAGAATTCTCTATGCTTATATACGCATATACATAGATAAATGATTTTACATAAATGGGATTATTCCACATGCAGTATTTCATAACACCTGTTTTCATTTAACACATCGTGAGCTTTTGTCATGAAAACGACTACAGAGACTGAGCCATTAATAACTGTGGTTAGCACATCGTTCCTGTCTGCTAGTCTGCTTTTGGAAAAAAATGACCATTGCATATTCCATGTGGTCCTAGTGAGAAAGATACTCACAGGAGTCTCTTCCCACTTGGTGTGTAGCAGGGAATCAGCCTGCCTAGACCTCACAAATAAGAGTTCTCTATGCCCTTAGCTAGAGGAATTTCCTAAGGCCAATCAACATCATCTCTGAGACTTAATATATGACCACTGGGACAAAAAAAGTCTCACTTCTTTTGGGATTGAGAATTATTAGGACATTATAAACGAAAGTTGCCTGTAGCCCTCTTTACTGACTTCAAGAAGGAAGCTGTCTGTGATAGGAAAATTGAAGCCACGTCACAAAAAGAAGCGGAGATAAGGAAAGATGCGAGATGGGTAAGAAGAGAGAGTACTGATATATTGGACACTGGATCCAGACATACCTAAATCTACTTCATCTAGACTACGGTCAGTGCTGCCATGTGGTGACATATGCTTTCCTAAAAATCACTCCACTATACAAAGTTCTTCAGTAAAAACCCCAGGGTTTATGTGGAAAATGCAGCTAGGAGTACACCATTCAAAACCTTTGTTTATAGACAGGCTGCCTGGGTGGCTCAGTAGGTTAAGTGTCTGCCTTTGGCTCAGGTCATGATCTCGGGGTCCTGGGATCGAGCCCCACATTGGGCTCCCTGCTCAGCGGGGAGTCTGCTTCTCCCTCTCCCTCTGCCCCTCCCCCATGCTCGTTCTCTTTCTCTTTCGCTCTTTCTAGATCTCAAGTAAATAAAAAATATTAAAAAAAAAAACTTTGTGTATAGAGATGTGAAGTCACTATATTGTAAACCTGAATCTAACATAACACTGTATGTTAACTATACTCAAATAAAACAATTTTTAAAAAACATACCAAGAAAATATGTGTTTCTGAAAACTGAATAACACCTAACTGCTCTCAAAAAACCAAAAACCCACACTGAAAACCTTTGTCGGTGGCACATACACAAAAAGGTACAAACCTAATAAAAATGTTAGTGGCAGAATTTTACACCTATTTAGTGGCTATGAAATAAACACATCAATAATGAAACAAATAGGGCACTTGATTTTGAAAAAGACCCGAAGTTTGCTTGTGGAAATGGGTATCAGAGGGGCTGTAGCTTGTGAGTTACTGTGAAGGGGTAGGAGGGTTATCTGAAATCAGACTCCTAAGGAAAGTTCTAATGCTTAGATATGGATGGGTGTGACTCAAAACACAATGAACTGAGGTAGCTGGTGGTTGTCTGAGGTAGATAGGTGTGTATTTTGTGCATTCCTATGTGATTTGATTGATCTGGGTGTACTTTTCTTTCTTTTTTTTTTAAGATTTTATTCATTTATTTGACAGAGAGAGATCACAAGTAGGCAGAGAGGCAGGCAGAGAGAGAGGGGGAAGCAGGCTCACTGCTGAGCAGAGAGCCCGATGCAGGGCTAGATCCCAGGACCCCGAGATTATGACCTGAGCTGAAGGCAGAGGTTTAACCCACTGAGCCACGCAGGTGCCCCTGGGTGTACTTTTCTGCTTTTACCTAGTTTTTCTGGCTGACAAAAATCACACTTAAGCAAATGCAAAGATTTGCTTTATGTTCAAATTTTTCTCTAATATATTAATCACAAAGGAACAGACAAGTGTTATAGCAGTCTATATTTGATTATGTAAATGAATAGATTCCTTTTGTTTTGTTTTGTTTAAGATAATCCCAATTAGTTCTATTCCAGAGTCCTGAACAGTAATACACGGCTACTTAGTACTCCATTACATAATAGTAAGACAATTTAAATCCCAAGCTGGCTTTTCTGCATCTCTTTTTTTTCCTGCCTCTCTTAACAAATTTCTAGACTCTCTTTCTCTACTTTCAGTTCTTGTGTGCTCAGAGATTGAAAATTCATTTTAATATTAATATCAAGAAAACATCATTGAGAAGGTGGTATGGACCTAAAAAAGATTCCTTTTTTTTTTTTTTAAAGATTTTATTTATTTATTTGACAGAGAGAGAGAGATCACAAGCAGGCAGAGAGGCAGGCAGAGAGAGAGGGAGAAGCAGGCTCCCTGCTGAGCAGAGAGCCCGATGCGGGGCTTGATCCCAGGACTCTGAGATCATGACCTGAGCCGAAGGCAGAGGCTTAACCCACTGAGCCACCCAGGCGC
>CM052901.1:26510154-26665990 GCA_028534135.1 Potos flavus | reverse complement strand
TTTTTTTTTTTAAAGATTTTATTTATTTATTTGACAGAGAGAGAGAGATCACAAGCAGGCAGAGAGGCAGGCAGAGAGAGAGGGAGAAGCAGGCTCCCTGCTGAGCAGAGAGCCCGATGCGGGGCTTGATCCCAGGACTCTGAGATCATGACCTGAGCCGAAGGCAGAGGCTTAACCCACTGAGCCACCCAGGCGCCCCCTAAAAAAGATTCCAAAGCCAAATAAGAATGATTTTTTTTTTTAAAGAATGATTTTTTTGAATATTTACCATCATAATCTGGAACACAGCTGACCTTTCCAACATAACTGACGGTTGATGATTGCAGAATTTTAGCTTGGTCCTGAGAAATTTTGGCCAGTTTCAGAATGATTTTCTCTTATGGATTCTGATACTCCAAAATCCATAAAAACTCTCACAGAGATTGCAATATTAAATCAGGTCATGTCAATACTGTATCTCAAATTCTGACCCTGTATACAAAAAGTTTCTCCCTGAGTTATCACTTTAGCTCTTGTTTGTAACAAAAGCCTACCCCCGTGACAGTCTTTACCCTTGAGGTTGGAGCAAAGTTGGCCCCAAGTATACTGTCGGTTTGTATTATTCTTTCCAAGTGAAAAGAGTGAGCATCCCCAAATTGTTCCATACACCGACTGTGACTTCTTGCCTTTGTAATTCCTAAGTACAGTTTATGCTGTGCAGGTAAGGAGACAGAAAAAGCTTCCTTAAACCCACTTTAGCCTTAGACCTGGGTAGTTTTTCAAGCCGCCAGGAATGAGCCGGGTAGGAAAAGGTTTTATCCTCATTCTTATCTGTATGTATGATTTTGTGGCATTATACAATTCTGTTGTGAAATGAATTCAAATAACCATTTAACATGCATGTACTTTCAGTTCTGGGGTACCCTAGAAAGTAGCATCCTATGGACCAAAGGTGGGCAAAATTTTGAGCCTGGTAGTAAATATTTTAGGCTTTGTGGGCCACACAGTCTCTGTCCCAATTACTCAACTCTGCCCTAAAAGCAGACATACAATACGTAGACAACTAGGCCTGGCTGTGTTCCAATAAAACTTTATAGTAATCCTCCTTTATCCATGGGGAATATGTCCCTGGACCCCCCCGGAAACTGAACCCTGCAGTGCCTGAAACTACAGATAGGACCGAACCCTATATATATACTATGATTTTCCTATACACACATACCTACGATAAAGTTTATTTTATAAATTAGGCTCAGCAGAAGATTAACAACAATAACTAATAACACAATAGAATAATTATAACAATATAGTATAAGAAAAGTTATGTGAATGTGGGCTATCTCAAAATATCTTATTGCACTGTACTCACCCTTCTTCTTGTGATATGAAATGATAAAATGCCTATGTGATGAGATAAAGGGAGGTAAACGATGTCGGTGCTCTGATGTACTGTTAGATGACACGTCAGAAGGAGGAGCATCTGCTTCTGAACCACAGTTGATCTTGGGCAACTGAAACTGCAGAAAGCGAAACCATAGATAAGGGGGCATTGCTGTATTTACAAAAACAGACAGTGGGATGGATTTGTCTAGTGTACCATAATTTGCCAACCCCTGCTTTGCACCAACAGCCTCCAATTTTTTTTTAATGGTGCCTTGGGGCAGTCTCTGGACTCTCAGGGACCTGAACTACTCCTGCTTCAACTGGAGCAGTTATTCTTTATATGATAAGTAGACTTTAGGTTTGATTAAAAAGTTTCATTTCTAACAAGGAGAAAAGCTTTAAAACTACTCCCTTGGACTAAACCTAAAACCTACTGCTTTAAAATTTTAGATGATTCGGGCAAAATATCTTTAAAAATGATGACACGGGGTGGGGGGAGGTGGCTGGCTGGCTCCGTTGGTGGAGTGTGCGACTTTTGATCTCAGGGCTGTGAGTTCAAGCCCCATGTTGGGTGTACAGATTACTTAAAAATAAAATCTTAAAAAAAAATTATGAGGGGCACCTGGGTGGCTCAGTGGGTTGAGCATCCAACTCTTGGTTTGGGCTCAGGTCATGATCTCAGGGTTACCGGATCAAGTCACTCGTCAAGCCCCTGCTCCTCCCCCAACTTGCACTCTCTTTCTTTCTAAATAAATAAAACCTTTTTAAAAAATTATGACGTGTAGTACAACTGTGTTTTGATTTTACCAGAAACTCACTTTCTCACGTAACTGATAAAAGCATTTAAACAGACAACTTTAATAGCTCTAAAATGTTTTCTGCTTATCATTTCTCCACTTTGATTTTTTCTAAGCATGTTTAAGGTACCTTAGAAGGTCCAAGAGAAAAAAAAAAAAGATCCAAGAAAGGTGATATGGTATAGTGGAAAAAAAAGGCACTAAATTAGGAATCCATATTTGGATCTGTTGCTAGATTGTGAGCTCCTGGAAGACAGGAACTAAGATATCTTATTCGTCTTTTTTTTTTTTTTAAGTTATCTCTATGCCCAACGTGGGGCTCGAACTCAGGACCCCAAGATCAAGAGCCACATGCTCTACCAACTGAACCAGTCGGGCTTCCCAAAACCAAACTTAATTTTTAAGGCAAACATAAATTCACTATTAGATGACTAGAAAGAGAATAAATTCAGGTAGTTTACTTTTATCTTCCCGTAATCCATAAGGGAAAAAAGCGTATCTTTCCTAGTGAGCAACGAAAATAAAAAGTTAGTATTGGAGACACAGTTTTATACCTGGGAAAGTAACATGGTTAAAACATATAAAAGCTAATAATTACTAGATTGTGACAAAAGGACACGAGGACCCAGAAAGCTGCTATTTTGAAATCCAAAAAGCTCTGGAAACTAAAAATTTTGTTTTGTATTTTTAGTAAGTTATTTGACAGTCAAATTGATCTAACCTAAACTTATTTGGCGGTACTATCTGACCTGAACTGAATGAGGCTATTCACTGCTATTCATTTACTCCATATGAGTTATCATATGGTTTGCTGAAAACAAAATTACCATATTCGAACATGCAGTGTTTCCCCTGAATTCCCTGGGAAGTTACAAAAGTTACAGTATATGGCATTTGGTTTTACTCAAGTACACCAGACAACGCCAGGTCCTTCCCTGGTTGCTTTACAAGGAGAAATTTAGAACTTCATTTTAACCTCTAAAGCCAAGTGCCCAGACCCAATCCAGTCTTTCTGCTGCCATCTTGAGCAGTAGAGTCTGAGCAAACAGTCCTGAGAGCCTTCCTGTCATGACGTCCATGGTAAACAAATGTGTTTCGGCGATCATACAGAAAGTTAATGTTATCACTTTGGTGGTCAATGATCCGGTAAGAAGGAACATCTCGGTCTTTCAAAAACTATTTTTCTATTTTCATCACTGGACATTGGGTAATCAAGGGTCAGAATTAAGTTACTAGCTCGTAGCTTTGCAACGGTATCTGTTCAATATATATTTACCATTGATCTCTTGGCCAGTCTGTAAGAATTTCTCTCACATTAAGCGTGGGCAGCAACAAATATTTGTAGAGAGAGTAACTGGAGGCCCTATGCTGGCTCTGCTCCACCAATAAATCCATCATTACTTCATAGAACTGGCACACTCCCCACGTATCTCTCATGGACCCCACCCTCTGGCCGGCAGGATCGTATCTAGGGATCTCAATTAGAGATCCTGCAGTAAATAGGGCGAGTTATTCCCGTAACGCTAGAGAAGGTGGACCTGCCTATGCCGGAGGGCGGGATATTCCGGGCTCGGATAAATTAAGACGACGTAAATAAATGTAAACCACAATGCCAATGCTTCCCGACAGCATTTCCTCTCAAGGGAAAGAAGCCGACTCAAAACCACCCCTCTGAAAATGCCTCTTTTTGGAACTGCAGAGTTAGAGCATAAGACCATCTGCCAGACCCCACCTACGTCTGGCTCGCTCCCTCAGCTCTAAGGTACAACGCCGCTCCTGCGCAGGTTGTAGGCTCCACCCTCCTCGGCTACTTCCGGCCTTCACCGAACGCCCTCAACGCGCTTGCGCCGTTTTGATAGGCCTCTCGGGCAGAAGAAATCTGAGCGCTGCCGCTCTGGAACCGCCCCCGCCTCCTCGTCGCCCCGCCCACGCTTTAACCGGCCCCTCCCGAAATCTCGCGAGGTTAGGTGCGCGTCCGTATTTTGCGGGCAACTGACTCTCTCAGCTGCTGTAATTGCTGCTGCGGGAGAAATTGGAGCTGTCGTCGTCCGCGCGCCCGCCCTCCCCCACAGAGAGCCACCGCCTCTTCTCTCGCTCTCCTGGTACACCTATCGCCGGGAGCGGCGGCTGCAACAGTCCCTGGACCCACCGCCGCCTCCTCAGGCTGCCGCTCGGCCGGTCATTCCCGCAGCCCGGGAGCTGACGGCGGCCCCTTGCCCCTCGCCGTTCCTCACTCTAGATCGTCTCTCCGGTCCCTGTCCTCGCCCGGGACCCACCACCCCACGGTCTCGCCGGGGTGGAGGACGACGAGGAGGAGACGAAAGTCACCCTCCCTCCAGGCGGCGCCGGCCCCCTCACCCGCGGGTGTGTCCTATAAATGGCGTCGGAAAGCGACACCGAGGAATTCTTTGATGCCCCTGAAGATGTGCACCTAGGGGGCGGCTACCCTGTAGGGTAAGTAACTAGAGCTATGGCCCAGAAGCCGGGTGCTCCAGTGCCCCGGCTTCCGCGGTGCCTTCCCCCAGCACCCCTCCCAGGTCCCGCTGTGTCCGCCACCGCTGCTCCTGTGTCTTACTCGGGCACTTCAGAGGGAGTCGGGGGAGGGGGAGTCGCCCACCTCGGCCAAACCACCGTCTTTCTCTGGTGAGCGGCTCCTGGGGCTAAGGAACCCCTTTTTCGTCTGGTCCAGCTTTCTTCGAGGTGGGACAGCTTACGTGCCCGAAAGCCGGCGATTTGTATTTGTGGGGTTTCAGCGCTTTACCTTCGAAACATCCGTTTTGGCCCTGGGGACCACAGATTAAAGGAGCAGTAACAGGAGAAATTGCGTTTCTCATTGGTTTTTTCCTTTTGCCGCTAACTTACCTATTCGCTTCAGAGGTAGCTGTAACTATCTACCGTCCACTTCGTTGCACCGAAAGAAAAGGAGCGGGGGAATGGTTGGGTATTTTACTTAGGAAAGTCCTTTAGCTGATGTACTGTAGATCACCGGTGTTTTATTAAAATAGCACCTTACGGTGAGGCAAAGGAAATCGAAGACAAGGTCCTTACCACTAGGGAGAATGCCGTCTTAAAAGGGTAGCCGGACTCAATTGTACAAAACCAGCTACAGGGATACAAACAAGTGCTGAGTAATCTGGTGGTTGGAAGGAGAGCCACAGCTTTGTGTTATTTATCTAATCCTGCAAGATGTTTTAGTGATGATTAGCATGAGAGATTCTGTGTAAGGAAATGCAGTAGCTGGAATGCTTCGCTTGACTGGGACTTCTACTTACCCACTCCTCCACTTTTCAAAGTCGAAACAGGATTTAAAGCTATTTTGCCCAACTCTTCTACGGACTTGTGTGGAAGTAGAGGCAGTGAAATATATTTTTATGCTGTAAGAACTTGAGAATTGGTAAAAATTTGTATGTTAATGTAAGTAGATACCATTATGGTTACAGGAGTTCAACCGCCTTCAATTCCCAAACTTACTCCCTGGAAGAAATACCGTGTTTGGTGCAAATAAAATTACCTGTACTTTCTAGAAGTCATTCTAAAGCCTAATATATTTTATATATAACATTCCAAAAAAGTTAGGACAGCAAAATCAGAAAGAAATATACATTCGTGGGTCGCAGATGTGTTTCTGCCAACCTTCCTATCATTATTAATGAGATTTTTGGGTGGCAGGGACCAGTCTTGAGGTGGCACTGAGTCTCCTTCAAGTTCAGTATCTGAGACGAGTTCATAGCTAGATGGTAGAGGATTGAAAATACTTTTGAATTTCCAAATAGATTGGATTCCCTTGAAATTAAATTTTGTTTTTGTGGTTTTCCCCTCAAAGTAGTGAACTGTCGAACTGTTGATTTAGGTTAAATGACAGAACTAATGGTTTAATGCTTTTGAGTGTGTGTATGTGTATACAATCTATGTATATGATCGTAATCAGTTTAAAAATACATGAATATTGTTCCTTTCAATGAATGAAACATTTAATTTTGAAGGACAGTTATATCAGGAGTGTATATTGTCTAGCCTAGTACCTGGCACAGAGAAAGAACCCAAATGTCCATTCCTTTCTTTCTTGGAATTAACAAATTTAACTTTACACAGTGGTTACTTTGGGAGGAAGTGTGCAGAACTTGGAGCTGTTTAGCTTATTTAAACCCAATGAGTCATTTTGATAGAATCGATAGAATCACTTCTTGCTTCTTGGGATAATAAAGCTTCTCAAACACTTTGATCCTTTGATAGTAGGTGAAAAGTAAAAACGTCTCTTGGGACCCAGCCTTCTAATTTTAACTCTGACCTGTCCATCCTCTCCAAATACTAATCATGTTGAGCTCTATGGGTAAAGCTATACTGTCAGTCTGTGAATTTCATGGCTCCATTCTGTATTAGTGGGGGGGGGGGGGGTTGGAAGAGAATTAGATTCATCTGGAAAATTGCATCTGAAAAGAACTAGCAGTACTGGGAGAACTGAAAAAGTTGGCATCGTTAACATTTCCTCTGTCCTTTGTGATTGATTTTGTCTTTTGCATAAGGTACCATAAGGTACCGTGCGAGAAATGCAGTGAGAAATCTTGATTTGTGGAAATAGATGGTATCACTAGATACCTGGTCATCAGAAGTATCTTCTGTCCCTTGATAATGAATTGGAGTGGTACGCCATACAAACTCTGAGAGGTTAACAGACTGAGTTTGCAAACTTTAAAAAATGTTCCTTGCTCTTGGGTGTGCCACAGTACACAGACCATTTCATCAAATTGTAGTAAACTGATAGGCAAGTGAGAGTTATCTCATATGTTTTGTTAATCAGAATCCAAATACACAATCCGTTTCCTGAAATTTATTTATTTCTTCTGTTCCTCTCCATTGGTGTCTTCAGCTTTGTTGTTCTACTCTTTGAAAGTTCAAAATTAGCCCAGTTTTTTTAATAAAGACTTGATTCCAGTACAGCCTACTTTTCCACAGTGGCAGATCTCCAATCACCCAGCTTTGCAATATTACCACGTTAATTTTTTTTTAATTTTTAAAAAGGTTTTTATTTATTATTTATTTGGGAGAGAGAAGCAGGCTTTCGGCTGAGCAGGGAGCCAGAGGCGAGACTCAATTCCAGGACCCTGGGATCATGACCTCAGCCGAAGGCAGAGGCTTAACCAGCTGAGCCACCGGGTGCCCCTTATACCACATTTATAATGCTTTATTTTGATTGATATTTTATGTCGGATTTCCTTGTTTTCTCCATTTTTACATATGAGGAGCCTTTGGCTCAGAGAAGTTAATGAATTGGCCTAAGAGACACAGCTTGTAAGTGACAGAACTGGGATTTGAAGCCAGTTCTTCAGACTCCTAGTCCAGTATTTTTTTCCAATACATTATAGCTGTCCCACACTGTATGTATGCATTCGTGTGTAGAGAAACTGGAGTAAAATGCTTTAGGACCAGTTTGCTGAATTGAACTGATAATTTCTGCATATAAATTATTGTGAAAATCGAAGCCTAGGGACTTGTCCAAGATGCCACAGCAAATTAATGGCAATTAGAACCAGAATCCTGGTCAGTTTCACAGTCTAGCATTCTTTTTGCTACTATGCTGTCTTTTGATAAAGCAGGAAAGGGAGGAGGAAGTGTGGTATAGTAGAAAAAAGCCCTGGACTCTGAGTCATTTCATTTCCTCATCTTTAAATTGAGATTACACTCTGAGATCTCTTCCTAATTCTAAAAGTCTCTCATCATGTTGAGGTTTAATAATGTGCTTTTACTGATAAGCTTTTGTTCTTGGGAAATCTTTCCATGTGTTTCTTTTTTTTAAAGATTTTATTTATTTATTTGACAGAGAAAGAGAGGGACAGGGAAAGAGGGAACACAAGCAGGGGGAGTGTGAGGGGGAGAAGCAGGCTTCCCGCTGAGCAGGGAGCCCAATATGGGACTCGAACCCAAGACCCTGGGATCATGACCTGAGCCGAAGGCAGATGCTTAATGACTGAGCCACCCAGGTGCACTCCTATTTTTTTAAGTTTTTTAAAAGATATTTTATTTATTTGAGAGAAAACACACAAGCAGGGGGAGTGGAAGCAGGAGCCGGAGAAGCAGGCTCCCTGCTGAGCAAGGAGCCCGATGTGGGACTCCATCCCAGGACCCTGGGATCATGACCTGAGCCGAAGGTAGACGTTTAACCGACTGAGCCACCCAGGCACCCTTTTTTTTAGTTTTTAGTTTAACAAATCTGATGGTATTTGGTACATGATTCAGGACCCATAGACTTTATCTTTTGTTTTTTTTTTTTAAGATCCACAGATTTTATTTTTATTTAAAAAATTTTTTTAAAGATTTTGTTTATTTGAGAGAGAGAGCATGCGCGCGCAAGAAGTGAGAGGGGCAGAGGGAGAGGGAGAAGCTGACTTCCCTCTGAACAGGGAGTCCCATGTAGAGACTGGATCCCAGAACCCTGAGATCATGACCTAAGCCAAAGTCAGATGTTTAACCACCCAGGTGCCCCTAGACCCATAGATTCTTAAATTAAATGTTTACTGGGTAAATTATATATGAGATGAATGCTCCTACTAGTTTGTGTGGATTATACATACACATGCTAAAGGCTGGCAGTGAAAACATGTTATAAAAATGAATGTGACATTTTGAGCGGTCTTTATTTTTTTAGTGGCAACCAAAATATTTTTGAGGCCTTGAAAGGATGGATAGAATGGTAACATTTTATTTTTATTATTTATTTATAAAGATCTTATTTATTTAATTAATTGACAGAGAGAGAGAGAGAGAGAGAGGGAGGGAGGGAACACAAAACACAAGCAGGGGGAGTGGGAGAGGGAGAAGCAGGCTTCCTACTGAGCCGGGAGCCCAGTGAGGGGCTCAATCCCAGGACCCTGGGATCATGACCTGAGCCAAAGGCAGACGCTTAACGACTGAGCCACCCAGGCGCCCCTGATGGTAACATTTTTAGAGAGGAAAGGATCAGAGATCATTCAGCCCAGCCCTCCCATTTAACTGAAAGAGAAACCTAGGCTCAGAGAGGGGAAGTCAACACATTGCTGATTAATGGCTGACTTGAAACTGGAACCCAAGTCTCCTGATCCTCATACCATGCTGCCTTTTCTCTGGAAGGAGGGAAGTACTAGCTATCCCTGCTCTAAGTTACTGGCACTTACCCTATTAGTGGGGATCTTTTTTCTTTTCTTTTCTTTTCTTTCTTTTCTCTTTTCTTTTCTTTTCTTTCTTTTCTTTTCTTTTCTTCTATCTAACGTGATTCTGTTTTGTTGCTGTCAGGGGTCATGGACTGTTTTGTCTAGGGTTCTAACTTTTGCCCACTAATTTTCTCCAAATCAGGATGAAAACCGGTGGCAGAATAGTTGATCTAAGAACAGCGATTGTTATTTAGTTCAGTTTCAGGAGTCTAGTTAGTATGAACCCCGGTCTTTTTTTTTTTTTTTTTTTTTTTTTTTAAGTAGGCTCCATGCCCAACATGGGGCTTGAACTCAAGACACTGAGATCAAAAGTTGCATGCTCTCCCAACTGAGCCAGCCAGGCACCGCAGTAGTCTATCATAATGGTGAAATCTTGATTTTTAAGTCATGAGAACTGAGATCAAACTGTCCTGAAGAATTGTTCAATCTGAAAACAAAAAGTTGCATAGCTGCCTTTGTTGAAAATTTAGCTTCTCACTTTCTTAGGCATTAGAAACATTTCCCTCCGAAGTGAAAATTGATACAAGTTTCAATTAAAAAACATTTGTGCAATATGGGTGACTTTAAGAAAGATTCCTTAAAATGGCTGTTCATGGGTTGGCATTTAATCAGATTATATTTCTAAATCCTGGATTATTGTTGATTGCTTTTGGTTTTGTGGATTGATAGAAATATATTTGTAAAAGCTGTTTATCACACTCACATAACATCATGTTGAAGTAGGGGGAACCTACATATAAGGTAAATTCAGGCTCTAAATTTAGTGTCCTCCAACTATCAATTGGTGATTCATGGAGGTAGGACAATCTGTATTATATGGCAATTTGGGGGCTCAGTTTGAATCTGTACAAATTCCTGTAAACTGAAAATTTTACTCGGTTCTTGTGATAACCTACTGCATAAAATAAAGTAGATAAAATTTGATTTTTAAAATGTTAAAAACCTATATAGTTTTAGGATGTTGACAGTTCAATGGTGGGCCTACAGAACAAAGTTTGTAATTGTTGGTATTTGAGACTTACTGTGTGACCTTTACAGTACGCAACCATCCGTGTGTTCTCTTCATTGTTTTAACTTTGACAAAGTCAGGTGAGTTTGCCAGGCAAGCCCCTTAAAGATGCTGTTTGTTTCCTCCTCATACTCGGCTGCAATTCTGGTAATTACTTCCTGGGTAGTGTAGGCGGAGGATAGGTTTGGTTGTTGGGGGTATGGTGATGGAGGTAGAGGTGGTTGAGGTAGCCCAGCAGCCGCTATAGAGACCAGGTTATAAGGCTGCTTCCTGGAGCCTAGATAACAGATAAAACAAAGCACACCATTTAGTATTGTTTTAGAGTCACACCTACACAGTGTGAATTAAATAATCCTTTTTGTAAGAGATTAATAGCCCATAAGAAATAACTCAAAGTTTAAAGTAACAAAAATTAATAGGTACTTTATGATGTTCTCCTGATAACTAACTTGAATTGATAAATAACCTACATTTCTGTTTTTCTACCCAGAGCTAAACTAATTTCTACAGACTTTTACAAGACCTGTTCTCTTTTAGCTGTGGGATATTATTCAGCTAAACAGCTAAACCTTTAATTGGGTGCTTTCCTTACTCTTCAGAGCAGAAGCTCATTCTCTTCTTTCAAACCAAGTGGTCTTTGTGTTAGTTTGTCATCTTGTGATTCAAAATTGAGGAAAAAGCACATGAAACATAGTGTGGGCCTCATACCTGATGGCAACCCCAATGTTTTTCCCCAGCCAGTATACAAATTTATTTTGGTTACCATAGCAACCAGCCTATCAGTTATTCTTCTAGCTCCTTTGCCTTGTCTCAGATACTAGGATTACCATATAATCAGGTTCTGCTAAAGCTCTTCAGGTTTTAGCATTTTATTACCAGCTGCAGCTATCTGGCAGTTTACAGTTTGGCATTCCATCGGGGTCAATTAGTTTTAAGTCCGCAAAACTTTTTTGTCTCCAAACATTTTAAGCATACAGACTTTAACAAGAATGCCTTTAGGCAACAGTTCCTCACTCTGATGTTTCCAGTTCCATTGTTAGTTATTGTCCTGAAGATTGAATACATTGCATCACTGACATCCAATGGCCATCCTTTTGTAATATCAGCTAGAATAAGTTTCAAGATCAAGAGTGGCCATTTAAGAAATAATATTTGCAAATGTGATTATAGACTATCATCAGAAGCTACCTCAAGTGACTTAAAAGCACCTTGATTCATCAGGAGCTACCAAATAAGTAATCTGGCTTATAGAACAAAAATGACTTCTGTAGGTTATAGAAAGAATGGCCCTTAGATTAATGCATTCTAATTTGAGAAAATTGTTTAGAAATGTAATAGGAAAGGTTATTTTTCTTTTGCAGCCTTCGAATAAACAAGAAAGGAAAGGTAAAGACTGAATAGTTGTGTGGGTCATTATTATAAGCCTTTCTATTTACTTGACAAGTGCATTTTTTATCTCTTAAAAACCTCAGAATTCATATAAATAAATTAGTTTTGAATTTTAAATATTTACTTGTCTTGCTAAAAATAAGAATATTGAGGGGCATCTGACTGGCTTCGTTATTTGTAGAGGGTGTGACTCTTGATCTCTGGGTCATGAGTTCGAGCCCCACGCTGGGTGCAGTTTACTTTTAGGGAAAAAAAAGGATATTGAAATATTTAGGATTTATAAACTGTTGATTTATGTATTAGTGTTTGGGTTACTGTTTGTCTTTGGTGCTCATGCTTGTTAATACTGTATGGTATAGTAGTGACTTCTAAATATGCACAATTAATCTCTTGGGTTCACTGAATTGGACATGGTTAATCTGCTAATGATTTAGCCAATATTGGTCTTCGTTTCCATACATGGGTAATGTCTTTTTAAAAATCAAAGTAGAATTTCCATCTTAGGATTTTTTTTTTTTTTTTTTTACTTTTCAAAACATGTTTATCTTGTTGAACTAGAAAATTACATAGTAAGATTGTAAGTTTGTGAAATGATTAAATCTTCCTGGTTTGAATTTTTGTTGAAATCATGATTTGAATGGCTTCATTTTAAGACTAGCGTATCCTAATCAAAACTGTAGTTAAAGTCTGATAATGCTCCAAGGAGAACTTTATTTTAGTTGCACAAATAGATTTTTTTTAAGATTTTATTTATTTATTTGACAGAGAGAGAGATCACAAGTAGGCAGAGAGGCAGGCAGAGAGGGAAAGGGAAGCAGGCTCCCTGCTGAGCAGAGAGCCCGATGCGGGCTCGATCCCAGGACCCTGAGATCAGGACCTGAGCCGAAGGCAGAGGCTTAACCTACTGAGCCACCCAGGCACCCCTAGTTGCACAAATAGATTTAGGGGCAGTAAAAGTTTTACTTTCTCCAGAGGGCCCTAATCCTGAACATTTTTATATAGAAAGCCGGGGGTGGGGTGGGGAGGAAGATAGTTGTGTTTGTTTTGTTTTTTTTTTTTAAAGTGTGAAGGGGGCACCTGAGTGGCTCAGGTCATGATCCCCAGGTCCTGGGATGGAGCTCCGCGTCGGGCTCCCTACTCAGCGGGAAACCTGCTTCTCCCTCTCCCACTCCCCCTGCTTGTGTGCCCTCTCTCACTGTCTGTTTCTGTCAAATAAATAAATAAAATCTTTAAGAATAAATAAATAAAAGCGTGAAGCATAAAATTTTTCTGACTGAAAACCTTAACAGTATTTTCCAGTAGGCAGCCTGTACAGAGCAAGCCATACCTGTGTGAAACCTACCTGAGCACTACTAATTGTCATGGACTGTTCCAGTACAAATTGAACTGTGGGCATTCTTTCCAACCACAGGTCAGACTTTCTAGAGAACCAATAAATAGACTGTAGAGCTGTATTCAAACCTACTTTCTCAGAAGCAAGCATCCTGGTTACTAAGTAGGTTCAAGAGGTAGGAGTGTTTTTTTCTGGCATTGCTCTCAAACTGGAAAAACTAGCCATGGATGAACTTAATATCCACAGTTCTCTTTTAAATTTGCTCCTGAAAGTGTGTTTAAATTGGGAGACTGAGGGAATCATCTTTCTGGTTATTAGCAGTACTATTAATAATTCGTGTGTTTTTTATTTTTATTTTATTTTTTTTAAAGATTTTATTTATTTATTTATTTACCGAGAGGAGAGAGATCACAAGTAGGCAGAGAGGCAGGCAGAGAGAGGGGGAAGCAGGCTCCCTGCTGAGCAGAGAACCCGATGTGGGGCTCAATCCCAGGACCCCGAAATCATGACCTGAGCTGAAGGCAGAGGCTTTAACCCACTGAGCCACCCAGGCGCCCCAATAATTCGTGTGTTTTTTTAAAAATATCTTTTAAAATGTGCTTATCTACTCATGTCAAACTGAAAATGGTGGGTTGTTTGAACATTACTCCAGCCCCAGTTCCACCCCATTTACCCCCATCTTTCTCTTTTGCTTACCCAATGTCATTAGGACATAGATTCACTAGATATAATAACTTATTGTCCCTTAGGACTGAAAAGGGACTCTGATGGCTGAAATATAATGGGTGGGTCTTTGGGAAGAATTAGAGAAAGATTGATTAAATAGGGTATAGTGAATGTGTTGGTAAGTGGGATGGGTTAGCATCACAGGTGGAGGTAGGTTTACTGGGTTAGTGGAAGATAGGTGAACAGAATGAATAAATAGGTAGCTTGAGAAAACTAGGACACTTCTGAGTGAAAGTGAGTAGGTTTGTCGATATTTTGCAATTGGTATTTTATCTTTATTGGGTTGGCTTTAGAGATTACGGCTAATGACTGAGATCAGTTTTTTTTCCCTTTAGGTGAACTTTACTATCCCTATTTTTTTCAGGTCATAGCTCTTGGCTGTTGACTTTTAACATTTGTCTTATTTCCCAGCACAGAGAGATGTCTACAGCTGCTATGTAGTAGCAACAAAGGGTTTAGATGGCGATAGGGATGGCGAGTAGGCATGCTCTGTGGTGTTCCACTTCTTTTCACATTTTCTTCTACTTTTGAACTTCCTGGTTCCTTCAATTCTGCACCCCGACCCCAGTTCCTTTAAGAGCAAAGAATGAGGAAAGGGAGGGGGCTGAGGCAAAGACAGTAGTTTGGATTTATGGAACCTTTGTAACTTGAGGACATCCTGTACTCAGCAAATATTAAATGTTAACAGTGAAGCCTTGGGAGGTGTTGCCACTTATCCCAAAGTCCTGTCAATTTCTTGTTATCAACTTTTTCTTCCAGTGATGAACGGGTTCATAATAAGAAAGAAATATTATAGCCCTACGTGTTGTTACATGTAAAGAATGATGACATACCATCAACCAGTGTTGGTCATTAGTTTTCAAGGTACTTCTTTAGTCTCATTATCTCTTCTGATTATCCTGCAGCTCTGTGAGACAGAAGGACAATTTTTGTGAGATAGGTAGGACAATTATTATGTTAATTTTGCAAATAAAACTCAGCTGAGGGTAGATCAAGGCCAGCCAGCAGAAGTGGAACTTCATTACTTTGTGGTAATTAGATGATGGTTTTGAATGAAGATACAAAACATTAGGTCTCGGGGTCCCTGGATGGCTTAGTCGGTTAAGCGTCTGTCTTCAGCTCAGGCCATGATCCCAGGATCCTGGGATCGAGTCTTGCATCAAGCTCCCAGCATCACAGGGAGCCTGCTTCTCCCTCTGCATGCCTCTCTTTCTCTCTTTCTGTCTCTCATGAATAAATACATAAAATCTAAAAAAAAAATTCGGTCTCTCCTTACTTTGCTTTTCTAAACTATAAACATTTGTGATGTTATGTTTTAAATGTGAATTATTAGAATGATGAGACTAACTCTCCTGCCATTTGGGTATGTATAATTTATTGTTTAAAGCAATAAAAAGCAGTATTTTTTAAGAAGAGTTTATTAGAGTGAGAAAGAGAGCGCACATGCACACACAAGCAGGGGGAGTGGCAGGCAGAGGCAGAGGGAGAGAGAGAAGCAGGCTCCCGGCTGAGCAGAGCCAGCCTCCAGGCTCAATCCCAGGACCATGGAATCATGACCTGAGCCAAAGGCAGATGCTTAACCAACTGAGCCACCCAGGCGCCCCCCCAAAAGCAGTATTTTTAATGTTCTTTTCAAGCTTTGATGGAATCGATTATGGTACAGTAGCTAGGTCAGAAAATGACCTTGCTACTGCAAGAGCTGGAATCCCAGATACTGCTAACTACATTTCTTAGGGTATGTTCTTTGTTCCTAAGGGAAAACCCCTCAACATGTGAGCCACTGCTGATTGGGCTTCTGTGCCTCATCAAAGAAGTCTTAAACCTAGATTTTTTTTTTTTCCCCTGTATTTGTTTTATAGATTGTTGTCAGTCGTTTACTTAGGCCACAGTTTTGTTGGGGGGGGGGCGGTGGTTCTGGTTTTTTGTTTTTTGGTTTTTGGTATAACTGATTCATATTTTTGGCTACAAGCCACTAATTGGAAACACAATGCTTCTTTTTTTCCCCTTCCCCTTCAGAGGTGTTTTCTAGCAGTCACAATGAATGCATGTGGTAGTTATTAATTTTTTCCACCTAATCAAACCTCTGTTGGCTGTCAAATTAATGGGGAAAATGCATTCCTCGCAGCTAAGTAATTAGAAAAATAACATTATCAGTAATTACTATTTAAGATCTAAATAAGATTGAATAACCTTTTTATAATAAATAATAAACTTGCCACTCAATTTTTTTTTAAAGATTTTATTTATTTATTTGAGAGAGAAAGAGAGAGAAAGAGCACGAGAGGGGCGGAGGGTCAGAGGGAGAAGCAGACACCCTGCAGAGCAGGAAGCCCGATGTAGTACTCCATCCCATTCCGGGACTCCAGGCAGTCGGGACTCCAGGCAGTTGCTTAACCAACTGAACCATCCAGGCGCCCCCACTCAGAATATTTTATGTAAGCATTCTAGGTAATTTGAGATTTTTCTAGAGTATTATCAAGTCTTTAATACATATTTCATTACAGAATGCAAAAGTAGAAATTCAAATACATACAGCATAGTAAACAAATTTATAAAACAAAATGCTTAATATTAAATGTACTGAAATATGATCATTTTTCTATTATTCATGATATGGACAGAGAACATGAATAATTAAAAGCTATCAGTTACACCAGTGCCTCAGTTCAGTCATTAGTTTACAACCTCCTTTCCCATCAAGCCTTTTATCACAGATAGCAGTAAATTAAAAAAAAAATTAAAAACAAAATAAATGGTTTGGTTTGATTTTTGTCCCTCTGCCCATCTTTGGTGATGAGTAGTAAACTCAGAGAAAAGTGAAGAATCTCAAAGTCTGAATAAATCTGTTCACTAATCATAGAATTGATTTATGTAAAACTTTTTAAAGGGGAGATTGTGACAGATTTTTTTTTTAAGATTTTATTTATTTATTTATTTATTTGACAGAGAGATAAAGAGCACAAGTAGGCAGAGCAGCAGGCAAAGGGAGAAGGAGAAGCAGACTCTCTGCTGAGCTGGGAGCCCAACTCGGGGTTCAGTCCCAGGACCCTGGGATCATGACCTGAGCCGAAGGCAGACGCTTAACCTACTAAGCCACTCAGGCACCCTCATGACAGATTCTTTAAAGCTCTAATTTTTATATAGGGTGACCTTAGAAGTTATTGGCATTTACTTTTTTTTTTAAAGTACGCTCTATGCCCAACATGGGACTTGAACTCACGACCCAGGATCAAGAGTCGCCTGCTCCACTGATGGAGCCAGACAGGCACCCCTGGCAGTTACTTTTTAAAATTAGTACACCATTGGATGTTTTAGATAACTTGCAAAATCATATTAGCACATTAACTTGCTAAAGCTTTTGATATGACCTGTAGACCAACCTCTTGTTTACTTTTTAAAAGGTAAGTTACAAAGTGATTTAGCAAGACTGCATTAGTAATGATGTCTCTAGGCAGTCATAAATTTAGTTACCTGTTTCTGTTATGATTTTACTAAAAATTACTTTAAATCATTAAGAGATGTGATTTTATCTAACCCACTTTGACAAATCGGGACATTGTGAGATAGATGCCCTCTCCTGGAGTTACTGTTTTAATGTGGGTATTTATTGAATGTCTGTAAGTGTGCAAAGTTTTAGTTTAGAATTTTTGAGTAGGCCCAGGGAACGGATATATTTTTCTGTTATTTTTGTCAGTAAATAGATTATCAAGATGTTCTTTCAGGAATATGGCATAAAACTACATGGATTTTGTAAATGAGTTTTGAAAAATCAGGTTGTCATTTTAGACAAAATACACATCATTGTTAAGGATCTACTTTAAGTTTGTAATTACTTCATATGTGACAAGATTTATATTTATGAAGTTTTCTTTTATTACAGATTATTTATAAATGTTGCCACAAAAATCTGCTTTCAAAAAACAGAGCCGTTGTGCCAAATTTTTTTCACCGTCTATTCCCATTAATATCATGGATAAAATAGTTATTAAGTATATTAGATATATTCTACTTCTTTGCTTTCATAGTATTTAAAACTTAAAATGGTCCTTCAAAGAATAGTAGAAGTAGTAATTCACATCTCGAGGATTCAGTTAATTCCCTATTTGATAATTATAACTATATTCTTGGCTTTTTGTTAATCTTGTTAATAAATCAGTTTCGCCATGTATCTAGGGAAATATGAGTCCTATTTTCAACTGCTTAGTTAAAACATGACATTATAGGTTGTACTAGGAAAATAAGACTCATTCGTGATTCCCTAACACTTTTTTTCCTGCTATTCTTAGACTTTTCAGGTTGGGATTGTCACTTTTGGTAGCAGCCAACTTAAAATAGAGCTGTGAGAATGGGTGTGGTACTTTCACAAATTATTTATTTTTACAAACGATTTGATTTTGAAAGGCCAGCAAATAATTTTCTCTTAGATCTCAGTTCTTTAATTTGAGTACTGTTATTAGTTGAAGGTGTTCTTTGACTTACCTCTTTCTATGGATGATTTTATTGCTTCATATACGATTAGTAAAACTTACCATAGGAATCTACCTGGGCACCTGGGTAGCTCAGTAGGTTGGATATCTGACTTGTGATTTTGGCTTGGGTCATGATCTCAGGGTTGTGGGATTGGGCCCCGTATCACGCTCCACACTCAACATGGAACCTGCTTGTCCCTCTCTCTCTGCTCCTCCCCGAGCATCTCGTGTGTGTGCACAAATAAATAAATAAATAATCTTTTTAAAAGTGTGACTAATAAAATAGTGTATATACCTCAATTCCAATGAGTAATACTGCATACCAAATTTTATTTTATTTTTTTTGTAAGATTTTATTTATTCGACACAGAGAGACAGAGAGAGAGAGGGAACACAACCAGGGGGAGTGGGAGAAGGAGAAGCAGGCTTCCCCCTGAGCAGGGAGCCCAATGTGGGGCTCGATCCCAGGACCCTGGGATCATGACCTGAGCCCAAGGCAGATGTTTAACCAACTGAGCCACCCAGTCGCCAGCCCCCCCTTTTAAGATTTTATTTATAGAGCAAGATTTAAAAGATAAAACAGTATCTTATCTAAATTTGAACTGTTTTCAATTTTTGTTCAACCCTGGGGTTTTTGTTTTGTTTTTGTTTTTGGCTTTCTGTTTGATGTTGTTTTCCTGCCTGACCTAAGTGGGGAGAAAATCTTCATGTCAAGGTTTTCTGATCACCAGAACCCTTCTGATTCCTAATTTAGACTTAGCCACTTGCATGTTGTTGGTCTTAGTTTACCATCAGATCTTCCTGTTTCAGCTTACTGGGCTTTAGAAATCAAAACTCTTTAATCACCTGCTTACTTTAATGACTTGGTAAGGCCTTATCTATGCTCATATCCTATTCACCGCAAGGACCTTAGAATCCCAGCACCCTCTTTGTACAGGCAAGCTGTTCTTTGTTCTGCTTGATTCAGTTCCCTGAAAAACTGCTTAAGCTCATTTTACTTTTATATTTTCCTGATGGCAAAAGCAAAAAGAAGAGGAGGAAAAAAACAAGATCAAGCTATAGGGTAAATCTCTGTTAAGCTGTTGGTAGTCACCTTCCTATAAGAAAAATGTTTCCCCAGCTTTATTCCAGCTGATTCACTCTATACTCCTCCTTCCATGTCATTGCTCCTTTTTACCCCTTTAGGAGTCTGTCAGGAATTTTGCAACCTGACAAGAGGCTTCTTCAGAGCCAGCCACCTTTTTTTTTTTTTCTCAGAGCCTAGAAAAAGGTGCGTCCTCTTACTGACAGAAAAAGAAGACTTCGTTCATCCATTTTTCTTTGTGTTGCCAAATTGTTTTGGTATATTCTTTTCATCCAGTATAGTATAAAGTCTAGAAATGTGAATGTTAAGTATGAGATTGCTCTTCATATTTTATTTGTGTGCTTTAGGAGGTGGATCTTTGAGTTCCTAGTTGTTTAGTGGACTATGAAGCAGGTGGCAAATGTAGGTTTAGTTTGCACTCTCCTTCCTTCCTATTGTCAGAAGGCTTACAGATTGTGTTTGTTTGCTTTTCAGATAACCCTCAGGTAAGAGGTAAAGGAACACCAAGCCCAAAAGGCAGAAGGATCTGTCGTAGCTAAAGGGTGAGAAACTAGAGGTAGGGTGGTTTATGGGATCTGGTTTTTTGAAACCACAGAAATGCAGTGTTCTTTTCTAAAGCAGACTTAAGCACTTGTACCATGATTTTAAGGCCTGATTACCATAAAGCCATAGCATATGAGTGATGAAGATTTAAGTTTAAAATTGGAAAAGGTGATCCAGTGATTGCCTGGAGAGAAACCACTTGCTGAAGCTCTGAAAAACCAAGACTCCTATCTATACCTGATTTCAAAACGTGGGTGTTGCAGTAAGCCAGGCAAAACAGTGCATGCAACTAGCTTCTATTTGGGGAATTTAATCTATAAAGGTTCTTAATACACACTTGTATTGATTGCCATTCAAATCTAGGAGCTATTAGTGCTTCTGGTTGTGGAAGGATTTTGAGATTATATAATACACACTTGTATTGATTGCAATTCAAATCTAGGACTATTAGTGCTTCTGGTCGTGGAAGGATTTTGAGATTATATAATGACAGACTTGGGAAGCAAATCCTTCGTATTGCAGAAGAGTCATCAGTTTTTTGGTTGACAAATAATGTATCTGAAATATTTCTAGTATCCTTTTTATAAAATGAAGAGTGTCCTGAAAAGATTTTGTATATATAATAATTGAACCTCCTTTTTTTTTTTTTTTAAAGATTTTATTTATTAGAGAGAGAGGAGGCATGAGCAGGGGAAGCTGCAGAGGGAGAAGCAGACTCCCTGCTGACCTGAGTTGAAGGCAGATGCCTAACTGACTTGAGTCACCCAGGTGCCCTGAGAGAGAGAATCTTAAGCAGGCTCCATGCCTGGCACAGAGCCCAAGCAGGGCTTGATCTCACAACCCTTAGATCATGACCTGAGCCAAAATCAAGAGTCGGACCCTTAACCAACTGAGCCATTCAGGTGCCCCTTATTTATTTATTTTTAAAGGTTTTAGTTCTTTAAGTAATCTCTATACCCAATGTGGGGCTTGAACTCACAACCCCAAGATCAAGAGTCATATGCTTCACCTACTTAGCCATCTAAGTGCTGCTTGAATCCCTTTTTAATGACAACATAATTTTAATTGATATTGATCTACAAAGTTGGCTATTGATGTTTATTTGACCTATATAGGTTAACCTCCTTTTGAACATGTTGACTGAGGACAGCTTCAAAATGATATAAATATCTTTAAGTAATGGTTATAAGTCAATTTACATATCTAGAGATTTTGTCAATTTATTACAGTAGTCATCTTGTTTTTTATTTGGTTTTTGGTTTTTGGTGAGGGGATAATCTAAGCCAAAATAATTAAGCTATTAATATACCTTCGTACTCTTTGTTGAGCACTTTTGAAAAATGTACTTAACTGCATATATACAGTAGTATTTGCATTTGGGCATATGCACATATGCACTGAATGCATTGTCTGGGAACGCTTTGAATTCACACCTGTGCAAGTTTTTTTTTCTTTTTTCTGGTCAGTGAACACTATCGAATACTTAGATGAATATTTATGCAATGATATTGGCCATTCAGTTCCTCCCACTTTTTCCCTTTATCACACACTGACAGATCATAGGATTAATTGTCCACTTAATTAATTTGGGTATGGGGTAGAGTCACCAGATAAAATACAGGACTGCCAGTGAAATTCCAATTTTAGATAAATATACTGAAAATGTATTTGTTATTTATCTGAAATTGGAATTTAACTGGACAGCCTATATTTGTAGTTGCTAAATGTGGCAGCCCTTGGTGGGGGAGAAGCAGAAGGAGACTGGTGGTTATGGGCACAGTCGTGAGATTTAAATACAACTAGAGTGTGCAGTGATAAAGGTAGCCTTTACTCTGACGGGAATACTAAAATTTTTGAGTGCAGTCTTTAATTTAGAGTCCAACACTTTTTTCTTTGGAAGTGCATCAGTGAAAACAAAGCTCAGAAACTTAACAATGTATTGTTTAGGGATACCTAACATTTGTAAATGATAAAGTAAGGGAAAAAATCAAATCTGGGCTAGTGGTTTCCTCAAGGGGAAAGGCAGCAGATGGAGTAGAACAACACAGTAGCCGTACTGGTCTTGATGCTATTCTCATTCTCAGGTGACATGGTGAATCACTGTTCATTGTATTTGTTATGCTTCAGAATTACATGCATATGCTACGTATACTTTTTTTTTTATATATATCAAATATAAAGTAACAGTTTAGAATATGTTTCAATGAGAAAATTAGACTATAGGCAAAGTTTCACTGCCTGTACTTTCCAAAATAAATCCCAAATCCAAAAAAGGAGAGTCCTTCATTTCTTCCTTATCTTCTCCAGGTTAGCGTCCTTAGTTTTATGTATCATTCTACTTGGTTTCTAGAACATTCACTAAATTGGTTTCTCTTTTTCAGATATGTTCTGTTTCATCAGTGCTTCTCTTAAAATGTGGTATCTCAATGGTACACAATATTCTTATTTATTTATTTATATTTTTTATAGAGGGAGAAAGAGAGAGAGTAGGGTGGGGGGGGCAGGGGGAGAGGGAGAGAGAATCTCAAGCAGACTCCCCGCTGAGTGCAGAGCCTGATGCAGGGCTCCATCTCATGACCCTGAGATCATGACCCGATATCTAAATGTTTTTACCTAGTTTGCTGTTAAGTCATATCTCCCCAATCATGCATTTTACCATTATCCCTACTACACTGCAGTCTTTGAAGATTTGGCTTATTGTTCTAATGTGTTATAAAATATTTTTGGGCCTTGTCAGCTAGTATATTTCCTATCTCTCCCACTTTGTGTCGTCTGCAAATTTGATAGATATGCATCAGTGTCCACATTCAAGATATCAATAAGAATAAATAGGATGGGGTGCCTGGCTGGCTCATTTGGTAGAGCATGAGACTCTTGATCTCAGAGTTGTAAATTCAAGCCACATGTTGAGTGTAAAGATTACTTAAAAAAAAAATCTTGGGACGCCTGGGTGGCTCAGCTAGTTAAGCGGCTGCCTTCGGCTCAGGTCATGATCCCAGGGTCCTGGGATCGAGTCCCGCATCGGGCTCCTTGCCTGGCAGGAAGCCTGCTTCTCCCTCTGCCTCTGCCTGCCTCTCTGCCTGCTTGTGCTCTCTCTCTCTGACAAATAAATAAATAAAATCTTTAAAAAAAAATCTTAAAAAAAATAAAGGAAGGAGGATAGAGCACAGGAGAAATTATTTGATAGTTCCTTATGGTTTTTCATTGATCCGTTAATCAGTATACCTTCAGTAATGTTCAACCAGTTACAAACCTACCTAAGTGTATTCTAGCCTACATCTCTTTGTTGTCTACAAGGATATTGGGGCTGGCTCAGTCGGTCAAGCATGCGACTTTTGATCTCTTGGCGTTATGGGTTTGAGCCCCACATTGGATATAGAGATTACTTAAAAATAAAATCTTTTTTTTAAAAAGGAATATCATATTATAAAATTTAGTGCTTGAATCCAGATTTTTTGCATGTATACAGTATTCGTTTTATATTCTAGGCCAGTAAGCCTATCAGAAAAGGAAATTAGGTTAATCTCATATGATTGGCTCTCTGTGAATGCTTACTGACTCTTAATTATCTTTTAGCCACACCTAGGGCCCTTAATCCATTTAACAATGTGCTCAAGAATTTTGCTTAGGATTGAATCTGTTTATAGTTTTTAGCATCTACCTGCTTTCCAGTGTTGACTATCAAGTGTTTTTCTCATTTTCTTCTTCCAGACTCTGATTCTTTAAAGGTTTTAGATAAGGAAGTAAGCTGTGTAAATTCTCAGTGTACGCTGGGGTATAATTTGTCTGGGACTGGAGAACTGAACTCATTTAGATTATCTAGGTACTTTTATCTCCTTGAATACTTTGGGATTCGATTTCCTCATTCTGCAATTTGTTTTTCCTTTTCTGGTTTGACTATCAGTAATCTTAATTGGAAAAAGAAAAAGAATCGAGGCAGCCTTTTACATTATACTATTTGTCTATACATATAAGCAGACCTGTACCTTTTGTTGTTCTTGTTCTGAATATAAATTAAAATAAAATCTGTGTCTGGTATTTTTTTAAATCCTAGCACATTCTGAGCACCAGTCTTTGTGATATTGTTCTTACAGGTTTTTGCAGTTTTCTTTGGATATGTGCCCATTCCCTCCCTCCAATTCCTTCTGCATGTTTTCCTTTAAAATATTTTTTATGATAAGACATTGTGGAAATGCAATCAATAAAATTCAGACCATGAGAATTTCTACAGGATGAATAACCTAGTTTCTTTTTTTGTTGTTGTTTATTGGTTGGTTGAAGACATTTTTTTTTTTTAAGAGCAGTTATAGGTTCACAGCAAAATTGAGAGGAAGGTACAGAGACTTCCCATTTACCTCCTCCCACTCACACATGCATAGCCTCCCACATTATCAGCATCCCTCACCAGAGTGGTGCACTTGTTACAATTGATGAGTCTACATTGACACACCATGATCACCCAAAGTCCATAGTCTACCTGAGGGTTCACTCTTGGTGTTAGACATTCTATAGGTTTGGACAAATGTATGACATGTACCCCTCATTATGGTATCATAAAAAGTAGTTTAACTGCCCTAAAAATCCTCTTCAGGATGAATAACCTATTTCTTCCAATACATGAACTGCAAGAAATAAGAGATTGAAGGGGACCCTACTGATTGAGAGAGATATATCAACCAATTATAACACATGGACCTTATTTGGATATTAATTGAAAGGAACCAACTGTAAAAAGTAATTGAGACAATCTGGGCAATATAAATTCGTGACTGTGTGTAATAGGGTGTTGTTAAATTTGATAATAGTATTATGGTTATGTTTTATTTTTTAATAAGTTTTTTTTTAAGAATTTTTATTTATTTGACAGAGAGAGAGTGAACACAAGCAGGCAGAGTAGCAGGTAGAGGGAGAGGGAGAAGCAGGCTCCCCGCTGAGCAAGGAGCCAGATATGGGGCTCGATCCCAGGACTGATCATGATCTGAGCTGAAGGCAGTTGCTTAACCAACTGAGCCACCCAGGTGCCCCTGTGGTTATGTTTTAAATAGAAGTCTTTTTTAGATACATAACATTTTTATGGGTAAAAATAAAACAATTTCTGGGATTTGCTTCAGAATAATCTGGCAGGGTTGTGGGGGAGGAGTATCATTATTGAACATGGTCAATATATTGTACATGTGGGTTCATAATATTCTCCCAATTTTATATACGTTTGAAATGGCCATAATTAAAAGTTGGAAAAACTCCCCCAGGATATATTTTTATGGTCAGTCACATTGTTACTAGCAGATTCAGGACTAAAACTCCTATCTCCTAATTCTAGCTCATGTTATTTTACTATGTAGCTAAACTTCTAGTCCTTCAACATCCAAATTGATGTTATGTTGCCCTCTCAGTCTCTGGGCCCCCCAGGTCTTACCTGGGCAATTCGTGGTAGTACTTTGGATTATCAAGGCTATAATAAGTGGCCAGTTTTACTTGGTTGGCTACATACCCATGTGAAACCATGGTTTTTAGAATTATTAGGGTAAGTTCACAGGCTGCATGGGTTAGAATCAGCAAAGAGACTTGTGTCCTAGTCCTAACTAGGCCTTTGATCTTAGCTTAAGCTCTAGGAGGGTTGGGGTCATGTTGGCTTTGTTCACTGTTTTACACCCAGTGCTTAGCACTGTGCTGGTACATATTAAACAGTAGGTAAATGTTAAATGAATGGATTAATGTCACCTTATTTAGCCTCATTTTCCTCACATGTGAAATGAGATCATTGGTCTAAATGGTTCTTAAGCTTCCTTCAAACACTTTAAAAAAATTATTTTTCCATGGTACCTGAGTGGCTCAATTGGCTAAGTGTCCGATTTCGGCTCAGGTTATGATCTCAGGGTTGGGAGATCAAGCCCCATGTGGGCTCCGTGCTCAATGGGGAGTCTGCTCCCTCTTCCTCTGCTCCAAACCCTGCTCTCTCACCTGCTCTCTCTCTCTCTCAAATAAATAAAATCTTAAAAAAAATTATTCTTCCCTTCTGAGTGATTTTTTAAAAATCCTTTTAGGATTTCGGGGTTTGGTTTTGTTCTGTTTACTTTTTAGGATTTTGAAAAGAATTACTGTAAACTTCTCTAACACTAGGTAACATCAATAGATAGGTATACTCACTTCTGTCACCTGTGACAGAAAACCCAGTTATGGTGCATCCAGATCTCTTAAAAATAGCCTACTGCTATGCATTTTCTGTAAGATTGATTTTGTTTTTCCAAAGTAAATGAGTACTGTTCTTGCAATTACTAGAGAGTCCGGTTTAGCAAGTTCCAAAGTCAAGCTATCTAAGAGGGTTAATAAAGCATCGTGTTGCTTGCATATTTGTTAAGCTTTCACTGAAATTGTATTGAATGCAGTATTATGTCAGAACTTATAAAGGATTGGACTTTGTGCTTCCTATGGAAACTTGGTGAGCACTTTTTAGGTAAGTTGCAGTTATTGTCGTCAGATCCAAGTCTAGTGACTGGGCACCTACCAGGGAGTAGTGACCTTATTATTCTAATGAAATTGTGCTGGGGGTATGTAAAGGCTATTGTTAGGTCAGAGTTTATAAAAGAAAAATAACTCCTACACTGTCTTGCACAATCACCAAAGCAATGTTTTGAAGCCATGTAAATTAAAAAAATGATGAATATTGTCGAGACATTAAAATGAATTGTTCTAAACACAAGTACCCTAGCTGCAAAAGGAAAACTATAATTAAAATGCTAAATGGATAGGGACTTTGAGAAACCATCTGTCACATGCTATTTTATATACAAACATGAACTTTGTTAGTGTAAACTCAACATAGCTAGTACATGAAAATAACTTTCTTTTTTTTTTTAAAGATTTTATTTTTATTTATTTGACAGAGAGAGATCACGAGTAGGCAGAGAGGCAGGCAGAGAGAGAGAGAGGGGGAAGCAGGCTCCTGCTGAGCAGAGAGCCTGATGCGGGGCTCCATCCCAGGACCCTGAGATCATGACCTGAGCCGAAGGCAGAGGCTTTAACCCACTGAGCCACCCAGGCGCCCCTGAAAATAACTTTCTTATACAAAACAATATAATGAGGGGCACCTGGGTGGCTCAGTACATTAAGCATCTATTTTGGCTCAGGTCATGACCCAGGGGTCCTAGGATCGATCCCCGCATTGGGCTCCCTGCTCAGCAGTGAGTTTGCTTCTCCCTCCTCCTCTCCTGTGATCTCACTCTCGCTTTCTCTCAAAAAAAATCTTTTAAAAAAGGATATAATGAATTGAGATATTCTATCTGTATTGAAAGTTACTGAAGTTCCAGTTTGAAAATTGCATTTATATTCAAAACCTAAGTGGAAGCCACAGTAAAAGTAATTTTAATGTTTGATCTGTAAGCCCTGTGGGTTTTTTTTTAGTAGAATACCAGCACTTTTTTTTTTTACAACAGACTTTATTATAAAGCTGTTTTAGAAATTGCTTGTTTTTCATGTTTAAATTTAATAGTGTCATTGGTAGATAATGTCTTCAGTTTCAGAAACTTGCAAAATCAAAGATTTTCTGTGTTTGTAACTAGTATTAGTATGTTGGAAGTTTTACTTACGCTATTAGGTAATCAAGGAAGTTTAGCTTTTAATTTATATTTTTGTTCAACTTCATAAGCACATTTATTTGTTTGCACATTTATTATTTAAATTAAACTTTGTCAATCAGATATTTAAATATGTTGAAAATATTTCATTTAAAAATACCCTACTGGGGCACCTGAGTGGCTCAGTCAGTTAAGCATCTGCCTTTGGCTCAGGTCATGATTCCAGGGTCCCAGGACTGAGCCCTGCATCAGGTTCTCTGCTCAGCGGGAGCCTGCTTCTCCCTCTCCCTCTGCCTGCCACTCTGACTACTTGTGGTCTATCTCTGTCAAATGAATAAATAATATCTTTGAAAAAAATAAATAAAAATATCCTATGATAAAATGTTTCAAATGAAAAAATGAACTTTTGAAGCTCTCATTTTGGTTTGTTAGGTTTTATTTAAGTGGGGTATATCACCAATACTTAAATATGTCTACCTATGGAGTTTTGTTTTGTTTTGTTTAAGCAGGCTCCATACCCAATGTGGGGCTTGGACTCAGGACTCTGAGAGTCCTTTGCTGTACTGACCAAGTCAGCCAGGCGCCTCACTTCAGAATTTCCTTAAGATTTCACTTGTGTGGGGTGCAGTAAAAGTTATTTTATGTAGGCATTTAGACTTTTTCTGGGAAAAAAAATTACTGACCTTAGCCTGTAAAAAGAAGGAATCTAATTTACAATATTTAGTATCTACAGAAATTTTGAAGGAATATTTTTCTAGTTAACTAGATGTATCAAAGTAATACTGGCCATTTCTGGATGTGTGTATGTTGGATTATGTCAGTGTTTCCTACAGTATATCTCAAGTTTAAGGGAAATCAGAGGGAATAAAATTTAGATCATTAATCATGGTATAAATTAGCATCTTCTCTCCCAAACTAATGAACGGTCTTAAAATTTCCTAAAATTACAGGAACTCTAAAAACCCCTGCTTAAAGGTCATGCAGCTTAGTTTGTTGGGAAAACCTAGAGTAGAACTTAATTTTCTTGACCTCTTGACACCCATTTCTCCTGTCCCCAAACTTGAACATGAATAGTTGTTTTCTTGAGGCACATAATCGCCTTGAAATAGTATAATGTTATCTCTACTTTGAAGTTAGAGACTGAGAAACAGAGACTGAGTTGAGCTGTTGTCCAGAGATACTTAAGATTAGGGACCCCTCCCTTACCTGGCAGCCACTTCTTTGGTAATGGTTTCTCTAGTACAGCTGAAAATAAGAAATAATCACTTAAACAGCCTGACCAATCAAAAAAAGTGCCACAAAGTCCACAGTAAAGTCGTGTACAAAAATTCTCATGGGGAGACCCTCACTCAGAATCTCTGGATTCTTCCTTTAGCTTTACAGTTCCATTTTTGAAAACCTGGTTTCCCAGCTCAATGCGGATTAGAAGCAAAAATTAGAAGGGGATGGGGTGCCTGGGTGGTTCAGTCAGTTAAGCATCTGCCTTTGGCTCAGTTTATGATCCCGGGACTCCTGAGATGAAGTTCTGTGTCAGGCTCCTTGCTCCAAGGGGGAGCCTGCTTCTCCCTCTCCCTTTGCCTGCCACTCTCCATGCTTGGACTCGCTCACTTTCTCTCTGTCAAATAAATAAATAAAATCCTTAAAAAAAATTAGAAGGGGATGGGGAGAGAAGCTTTTAAAGACAGGCACATGGCCAACTGTAAGAAGTGACCAATTAAAATGACCACTTAAATTGAGGAAAGAGATTCAAAACTGTAAAACAGACGTTCCAAGCATAATAGCCTAGGGTCCTGTAGTGTGAAGGCAAATAAATTCCCTGCAAATAAATGTCCCTGGAGGGCATTACTATATTAAAATATAGTGTAGTATTTGAGCATAATTACTCTGAGTCAGTAAGGGAAAATTTTATATCCTTTGTTTAAAAAGGTATTTTCAAGGGAAAGATTACTGAAATGGCAAGGCTTAGCCTATGATGTACTTATTTACAAGCAGCTTTTGAAATGGAAATTCAAAAATAATTAAAATACTTTCAGAAGTTTGGCACTAAAAGAGAAGCTTCCTCTCTCTTGAAATATTATATGTGGAACATTTCATTATTTTATTCCCTAGCAGTGCCAGATCAATTAGGTGTTAATTGTAGTTGTAAAAGGCAGATTAGGATTTAGAGCTTTTGACTTCATCAGTCTAGTCTACTCCAACCCAAGAAGCAGCACTAATTGCCTTTACTTTGGTGTTCATTCATAGCACCAGTTAGGATATTTTCATCATCATCTTAACACCTTACCCAGAAAGGAGGCAGTATTGCAAAGTATTTTAGAGAGTGGGCTCTCAGCATCAGACTGCCTGGGGTCTAACTCTGGCCTATTTATTAGCAGTGCAATTTAAATGACCTCATCTGACCCAAGCCTTGATTGTTTTGTTGTTTAAAATAGGGAAGGTAATAAAACTACCTCATAGGAAAGTTGTGAGGACAAAAGAAGCTAAAACAAGTCAAGTCTTAGCAAGGTTTTGGGCACATGCTTAATAAATGATGGCCATTGTTTTGTTATTATTACAATGCCCCATTAGGAACGCTTCCTGTGGGAATACTAAATAATGATTTACTGTTTCTTAGGGTGAAACTAATTGTTCTTTTCTCATCTTGGCACATGATACAAATCATTTTAGCCAACTTCACAAATTACAAATGTGCTTTCACTTTTTACTAAATGCCAATGTTCTATAAATGGTTCAAAAAATGTATCAGAGAAGAATTCTGGTCTTACCTACAGGCTACCCTGGTGAAGACAATCTTAGGCTTGATTAGCCTAGAAGAAGGTATAGTAGTCTGAAACGTTTTACTGCCTACCAAGACCATAACAACTTCATAACATTTAAAATATGTTTCAAACACGAGTGTCTTTTGTTACTAGTTTTTTTGTTTAATGGCATCACAGAATGTAAGCCAGATCCCATTTTAATCACCAGCCCAATATAATCTGACTTTTTTCATATTCCCTGTTGGTAAGTGGGCTGGAGTTTGACAGCCTTTAGGGTATCTTTTCTGTGTTCAAAAATTGGACTCAGACTCCCCACTGCTGACAAACTGCCAAATATCTTGGAGACACTTGCTGAAGCTCATCATTTGTGAGTTTCGATGGAGCAATTTAAAGCTGCTGAAGAAACTCCCACTTACTGTGCATGCCCCATGGCTCTCACTTAATCTTTACAGAAGTTCTGTGAAGTAGAGTGCTTTTACCCTTTTACAGAGGAGATTGAGGCTTGGAGAAATTAAATGATTTGATCAAGATCACATGTAGAGTAAATGGTAGAAAGACTATTTAAGCAGGGTCCATATGCTTGAAAGCCCTTCTCTTTTCATTATGTCCCCTTGGCTCTCAAAAAAGAAGTAGTAAATTGCTCTTTACAGTTTGTACATGCCTATATGTAAAGTCCTGTTAGAACCAATCTGAAACATTTCCATAGTGTCAACAATTGGCCCATAATTTAGATCCTGTGACTCAACGGCCAGAAAGTGCTCTTTATGAAATCAGTTACATAACAGATAAATGTGGCTCCCCATTCTGTGTTTTTTTGTTTGTTTGTTTGTTTGGTTTTTTGACAGCTAAAAAACCTGGTCAGATTTCTCAAAGTGAGGGTCATAGGGAAAGTAGGTTTTCTTTTTCTTCCTTTTCTACCTCATACGAGGCTTCAGTTTTTTTTAAATCTTACTTCATCTCACTGCTACACCTCTGAGGCGGGTGATTTTTTTTTTTCCTAATTGGCATTCAGAATATATGCCACATGGAAATTCAAGCCCCTTCAAGGTTTTTTGTTTTTATTTTTGTCCTTTTGATTGCACTTATATTGTTTTACACATCCTTTGTGTGGAATCTTTTTTCTTTTTTTAAGATTTATTTATTTGAGAGAGAGTGTGCTTGAATGGGGGCGGGTAGAGGGAGAAGGAGAGAAGCAGACTCCCCACTGAGGGTGGAGCCGAATGCAGGGCTTGATCTCACCACCCTGAGATCAGATCAAGAGTCCAAGGCTTAACCTACTGAGCCACCCAAGCACCCCTCTTTTTTCCTTTTTTAAAAAATCGAAATAGCCTTCGTCCTAATCACCTCTGGATAAAGAGAATTTTGTTACATAGCAGTATAGGTTTGCCAGGAAAGCCAAATAATTGGGAATATATTTTTCATCTCTGGAAATTGTCCTTTGTTAACATGGAATTATATTGTCCAGGCACCACAATTACATGGCGCTCACTATTTTATATAGCTACTGGGTTTTTTGGTTTGTTTTGGGTTTTGTTTTAAGGTTTACTTATTTTTAGAGAGAGAGAATACACATGATGTGGGGGGGAGGGGCGAAGGGAGAGGGAGAATCTTAAGCAGGCTCCATGGCCAATGTGGAGCCCTATTGGGGGCTTGCTCTCACAAACCTGAGATCATGACCTGAGCTGAAATCAAGAGTTGGGAGCTTAACCAACTGAGCCACCCAGGCACCCCTAGAAAATTTGTTTTAAGGAAATTTATCATGAAAGAGCACAAAATTTTATTTACAAGGATGCTTATTACAGTGTTACATATTGTAAGAAGACTTTTTTCAATCACACACTATATAAATGTTTTTTTTTTTAATGTGGGCTTCTCTTTAATAAATGTGTAGAAGTATTTCCCTTCTTGCTTCCACTATTCACCTCCTTCCTTTTATTTCCGTACAGGTCTCCAGGAAAGGTTGGGATTTCAACATTAAAGGTAAGTTATGTTTTCTGAGAGTTATATTTCTACAAGTTATGAACACTTCTCATTCATTTTTCTGTTTTATGTAAATCTTCATTTTCTTGCTTTTGCTGTTACTTATTTTTTGCTAAATAGTATTGTCCCCGTGTCTTACTAGCTGTGATTGGGTACTCTAGAAATAACAAATATTGTGCTACAAGGAAGGGACTGTAAATTTTTTAGATTTCCACTAATTTTGTTTTATAATTTTTAGTATAGAAGAATACTATAAAATACATGTGTATGTTAATTGAAAAAGTAATACTTGCATGACAGAAATGTGGAATAACCAAAACACTTGTATACTTTTTATGGGCACATGCATTGGTATCATCACTCTATATAAAAATCAATCCCAGCCTTATTTCCAAGCAAAGGAGTTTGATATTGAGACATTATGCAAGTGAGAGCCATTTTAAGTCCAAGAATATCACCAAACAAAACTATTTACATCAAATAGAGTATATACTGTATGTGTATGTTTGAGTATGTCTGTGTATAATGTATGTATAATCTCAAATGTGCTGTATTTTTTTAGTACCAGTGTCCCTACCTTGTATTTATACACATTGGATACTGATCTCTTTGATAAATTGTGGTATGTTCATATGGCATATTCTACAGCAGTAGATATGAATGAATTGGTTTATATACAGTGACATAGATGAATTTCAGCACCATAATGTTGAGTGGGGGAAAAACAAGTCACAGTAAGATACATACAGTAAGATTCCGTTTATATTAAGTTCAAAAACATGCAGAATCAAAGAATATATTGTTTAGAGATAAAAACACAGTAAAACTATAAAGAACATCAAGCGATGATAAACACAAAATTCAAGGTATCCTTCATCTCTGAGGGGGGAAAGAATGTAATGAAAATGAAGAAGGATATGCAAGAGATTGAAAGCTAATCGTAATGTTCTTTTTCTTAAACTGAGTGCTTAAGGTTGTTCTTCATTACTTGTATTTTATAAAAGTTCTCGTATTTACTCTATTTGACAAAAACAATTTTTAAAAATAATGCATGACATGGTTAAAATTTGCTCCGTACAAAAAGTAGATGGTTGAAAATGTAGCTTCCCTCCCATTCCTCATCCTCCACTTCCCAGTCCCCATATCCAGAGACAATTGCTGTTTATGCCTGTAGGTTTTATTTATTTTTTTTAATCTTTTTTTTTCAAGATTTTATTTATTTATTTGACAGAGAGAGATCACAAGTAGGCAGAGAGGCAGGCAGAGATAGAGGGGGAAGCAGGCTTCCCACTGAGCAGAGAGCCCAATGCAGAGCTCGATCCCAGGACCCTGAGATCATGACCTGAGCCGAAGGCAGAGGCTTTAACCCACTGAGCCACCTAGGCGCCCCTGCCTGTAGGTTTTAAAAGCCACTTAGCCCTAAGATATTTATAGGTTACAAGAAATAGGTTTGTGAAATTTACTATATCTCAGTAATTATAGATTGTGCTTAACTTGAACAAAATTAGATAGAAAATATACATATTTAGTAAAAAAAAACGTTGGATATTGTTCTTTTTTACTTTTTATTTTGAAATAATTACAGATTACAAGAAGCTGCAAACAGAGTACATAGGACTCCTGTGTATCTGTCATCCATTTCCCCCAGTGGTTATATCTTAATTATAGTACCATATCAAAGTCGGAAATTTGACATTGGTACAATATGAATGTATGGTTTTGCTTCAGTTTATTATATATGTATATTTGTGTAACTACCACCACAAGGTGCAGATCTATTTCATCACCACAAAGATCTCCCTTATGCTACCCTTTATCTAAAGTCACACCCGCCCCCTCCCTCACATCATCCCTAACCCCAGGCAGCCACTAAGCTGTTTTCCATTCCTGTAATGTTGTCATTTGAGAATATCCTATAAATACAATCATATAGTGTGTGACCTTTTGAGACTGGCTCAAAGGATTGAGATCCAAATTGTTGCATGTATCAACGGTTTATTCCTTTTTATTAAATAGTAGTCTATGGTAAGAATGTACTCAGACTATTGAGTGCATATCATGTATAACAGCGTATCTATTGATATTAAGCAATCCAAAGAAAGATTTGGTATAGTCCTGATTTTTTTATGATTTTACAATCTCCCAGAAGAGGGATATATATGAGGTATTGGTGTTCGTAGAACAGAATAGACTTTAAGTGCTCCAAGCAGTTTGGAAGAGGAAGGGGGAGATAGAACAACAGGAAAGCATGGGTACCTGGAATAGCAGAGAAAAGTTTCAGGGAGGAGGTAGAACTTGTGCTGGGCTTTGAAAATTGGGAGAGATCTGCATAGGCAGAGAAAAATCGGGAAAGCATTGTATGTTAGGCAATAATATGAGCTCATTAATATGCAAAAGTAATATGAGCTCATTAAATGCTGGGAGCATTGAAAGACTGGTGTGACCTATGTAAATGTTTCAGGAGTGAAATGATCGAAAAGTGGGGGCTCCTGGGTGGCTCAGTGGATTAAGCCTCTGCCTTCGGCTCCGGTCATGATGTCAGGGTCCTGGGATCGAGCCTCACATCGGGCTCTCTGCTCAGCAGGGAGCCTGCTTCCCTCTCTCTCTCTGCCTGCCTCTCTGCCTACTTGTTATCTCTTTCTCTCTGTAAAATAAATAAATCTTTTAAAAAAAAAAAAAAAAGAAGAAATGATGGAAAAGTAAAATGGAGCCAGATTTTGATGAACCTCAAATGTCAGCTTAAGAACTCTGGGCCTTGGGACACCTGGGTGGCTCAGTCCATTAAGCTTCCAACACTTGGTTTCTATTCAGGTCATGATTGAGCCCGGGCTCTGTATGGAGTCAACTTGTCCCTCTCTCTCCCGCCCCCTACTTTCCTATAAATAAATAAAATCTTAAAAAAAACTCTGGGCTTTAAAATTTTGAAGCAAGACATTTTAAAAGTCAATATTTGTATGTCTTAACAGTGTTTTTGCTGGGGGAATTAACAAAAGATTAAGTGGTGGAAGGGTGGTAGATAGTTTGGAGGAAAGAGACTAAGTGCAGAGAGAGCTGTTAAGAGGCATTTAGAATGTCAAGACTTGAGACTTAGACAAAGGGATTGTGTTGATAGGAATCGATGGATGGACATGACCACTATTTAAGAATTGTTTCTTGGTTGTTTTTCTTTTTTCCTCTTCTCAGCAAAAGAGAGTAGAGGTCACATCTCTAAAACGTTTTTTAAAATTTCACGTTTGGGGCATATGGCTGCTTCAGTCAGAAGAGCATGCGACTCTTGGCTTGATCTAAGAGTCATGACTTTGAGCCCCACATTGGGGGTAGAGGTTACCAAAAAATAAAAACAATAAATAAACTTTAAAAAGTAAATAAGTAAATACATAAAATTTCACTTTAGTCACTGTTAATAGCTTCCCCTTCCTCACTAGTAAAAACTAGAAGTGACCTGAATTTTTTAATAACTGACATTTTTAGCTTACTGTTATTTAGTAGATAATAATGAAAATTTCCTAGAGTGTAGATTACTTTTTTTCTTTTGAAGATTTTATTTATTTGACAGAGCACAAGGAGGGGGAGCAGCAGAGGGAGAGGGAGAAGCAGGCTTCCCCCTTAGCAGGGAACTCAATGCGGGACTTGATCCCTCGACCCTGGGATCATGACCTGAGCCCAAGGCAGACACTTAACTGACTGAGCCACCCAGGCACCCCAAGTGTAGATTACTTTTGTACAAATTTGTTAAAATTATTAGTCTTTTGTTAGATGTGCTTATTAAAATTAAAAAGCTCAAATTGTAGAACTGAATACCATGAGGAGGGTACAAGCAGCTTTCTAATATCCAACAGAGATGGAGGGAAACAGTGGAGTGAATTGCTAGAAACTGAATGATCCTACCATACCTTTTTTTTTTTTTTAAAGGTTTTATTTATTTGAGAGAGAGATCATGAGCGGGGGCAGGGAGGTGGTGGATGGTGGGGAGGGACAAAGGGTGAGGGAGAAGCAGACTCCCCACTGAGCAGGGTGCTGGATGCGGGGCTCAACCCCAAGACCTTGAGATTATGACCTGAGCTGAAGGCAGACGCTTAACCAACTGAGCCACCCAGGCACCACCCCTCCCCCCACCATACCTCTTAAGGAAATATATTTCTGAGGTTGTGATAGGCATGGGTTAAAGAAATGGCCTGATGGTGGGAAGCTGGGATTTGGTAGGCCCTGTGCTTTGGTAATGCAGCAGCCCATCTCCGGAAGGAGGTAATGAATTAGGAGTGTCTGAAGTCCTAGTTGGTGTTGGTTGTCTGCAGGCACACTCTTGGCTTCCATTGCTTTACCTCCACAGCCTGATCAAGGTGCTAGGGGAAAGACCTGGACTGTAGACATCACTGAGAGAGAATCACAGATGACTATGTATGTACGAAATGAGGTTTTACTAAGAAACCTTCTGATTAACTTCTCTAGAGATTAGATCCTCTGGTAGGTGCCATATCACTCCATTAAACTTGTGACTTAACCACAGTTTACCTTATAGAGGTTGATCCCTTTCAAAGGTTCAAAGTCCAGGAGAGTTTTGTTAAAGCCAAACAAAATAGAAGTCTAACCACTGCTTGGCAGTTTTGATCAGTGTGAGAATGTTAATCCGTGATGGTTGTAAGTACTTAATTCAAACAAATTGAGGTACAGGAATTATTAGTGTGTATTTTTGCTTAGTTTAATTTAGGAAACATACCCATGGAATTAATGTTGTATAGTGCTTCTGATATTCCTACTAATGAGCAGTTATTGGAGGATAATTGGATATAGTTAATTCGTAAGATAGTTGAAGGTGTTTCTCTAATATGCATTAACTGTACTTGATGACCATCAGCCTTTCAAGTATTCTCTGTCCCTCATCTTGTCAAGATTATCTTACTAATTGGTTTTGATTAGAGTTCTTTTTCTTTTAGTTTAAAACCAGAATTTGATTAAAGATATATAAACTTAAGATATGTGTATTTACTAAAGAAATGCCAGAGCCATGCATTATTCAGCATTCATTTAGCAAATGACTTCTTTTGCCTGACACTCTTTTAGGTACTGTGTACGTGGTGATAGAACAAAGCCCCTGCTCTCACGGAGCTTACATTCTAGTGGGGCAGGGAAGAGACAAAAAAATAAGCAAGTAAACAGGGTCGTTTCAGAGGGAAATAAGTACAATGGAGAAATGGAAAATATAGATAATGTGATAGAAAGTTAAGCAGGTAAAGGTATTTTAAGGTTTTTCTAATGTGATAACACTTCAGGGAAGGTTTTTCTAATGTGGTAACACTTGAGCTGTCACCCTAAGGTGGTAAAGAACCATCCAGTCAGCCACAGTGTGATTGTGGGGTTGTGGTGGACAAGGGAGGTGAGAAATACAGAAGATGTCGAAGATACAGGCCCTCATGGGTTGTGGTAGAGTTAGGATTTTTTTTACCTGACACTTAAAATTCCATGAAACAACTTTTCAGCTTGAAGATATCAGAAGTCCTACAGAATTTCTCTAGCACATTAAATCTTCAGCATTATATAGATCTGGAGTAATTTTATCACAGCACCTATCATGATCATATCCTAATACTTGTATAAGTGCTACCTTGATACTTACATACATCGTTATGTGCCTTAGATCACTTATCTGTCAAAAATGGTTATTGTGACCTTGTGACCTTCTCTGACTCCATGATGTGTACCAAAAATTATGGAAAGTTTTTTTTCTCAGTATCATTAATAGCATTCGAATTGCTATACTTCTGTAAACATAATGACACTTTAGAATGGAGACAAATACTATGTTTACATTCGCAAATGTATAATTATCTTATTTTACCAGAATTTTTTTTCCAGCAGAAAAGCCATATCCATTTCTACGTTCTCTAACCTCCCAAATATATATATATATGTACGTATGTGTATATGAATGTATACGTAGATATATATGTATTTTTGGTGGGTTTAATTTCGTCTGTTACTGTTTGGGGGACTTGAACTTCTGTTGTCTTGATTCCTTTCATCTAAAGCATGTAGCATTTTTAAGAAAACTATTCTCTGAATGTGGTTTTCTGCATTATGTACTTTCATATTTATGCATATTTATGGAGCAATACTCTGGGAAAAATAGGAATTGTGATTCTTGCTTTAAAACCTTCATCTTTTTAAGCTACAGAGGTACTTGGTAGTTTTTATCTTCCTGTATGGTTTTTAATGTTAAAAAGATGGGCACATTTATAGGAAAATAGCCTTTTGCCGTAGAAATACTGAAAATTGCTGACTGGTAACCTTATACAAATCACATTGTCCCACTTGGCATAAAATACCTGGGCATCTTCCTTAGACAAACATCTAAGCCCTTTATGGGCCTTTGCTTTATTAATGCTATGTTTTCTAATTTGTACCCATCTTAAACAGAATTTTAAAGAAGTCATCATTTGATCTGTTTTTCTTTTCTTTTTAATATAGGAAACTGAGAGCACTGCACACCAAGGTGGAAATGAGTCTCCTGTACAAGAATTCAAACAAGATGTGTCTAAAAAGGTTGGTAAGATATAATGCCAGTATTAGTTTAACATGTCATATATATATATGGTGTATTTAGAGTGGAAAGTTTCTGTATCATTTTAGTATATGTATTTGGTGGATGTTCAGTAAATGTTCCTTGAATCTTGAGTTTGAGATTGAAGACACATCAGGCTTTTTAGAAGTCATTTCGTAAGCAAACTAATCTATCATTGTTCCTTTAAACAGTATTTTGAAAAATGTTTTGTAATGTATTTTTATTTTTTATGCTGTATTTTTATTAGAATAAGTTGTAGCTATTCTTGAAGTTACTACCAAGAGTTAAAGGTTTCGAAAAGCTCAATGTAACAAATTCTGATGTCTTTAGGAGTTAGAGGTTACAAGAAGTCATTACTCTGATAGTGTCTTTGATACCTTTTAAAGAATTGATGCTTTAAAGCTTCAGAGTTCAGATTACTAGAAGAGACTGAGCACAAGATAAAAATTTTGACAATGGGTAGTTCACAGTATCAGGAGAAAACCCACGGAGAAAGGATGCTGTGTGTTCATTTAGTTATACTACTTGTGAGTATTTTCTGTGCCCCTGGCCCTGTTCTAGCCAGTGGGTTTCTGGAGACCAGCAACATGACACATTCTCTATCCCAGAGTTTCTCAGTAGTGACGCTTGGGGCTGAATAATTTTTTGTTGCGGAGGTAAGGAGAGACTTTTCTGTGCATTGTAGGATATTTAGCAGCGTCCCTGGCTTCTACCCAGTAGACGTCAATAGATTCCTCCCTACCTGCACCCTATCGTGACAACTAAAAATGTCTTACAGACATCACCAGAATTCTGAGGAGTACTAGGCAAGAACGCCGTCAATGAAGATCCATTGTTCTACCCTTAGGGAATTTATAAATTTAATGGACTCCATATTTTAAGTGTTATTTTATTTTATTTTATTTTATTTATTAGGGAGGGAGAGAAAGGGTGGGGAGGAGCAGAGAGAGAGAGAGAATCTTAAGCAGACTCCATGCCTAGCGTGGAGCCCAATTCCACAACCCTGAGATCATGATCTGGGCCAAAATCAAGAGTCAGATGCCGAGGAATCCCTGGGTGGCTCAGTCGGTTAAGTGTCTGCCTTTGGCTCAGGGTCATGATCCCAGGGTCCTGGGATCGAGTCCCACAATGGGTGCCTTGCTTTCCAGGGAGCCTGCTTCTCCCTCTGTCTGCCCTTTCCCTTGCTGTCATCTCTCTGTCTCCCTCTGTGACAAATAAATAAATAAAATCTTAAAAAAAAAAAAAAGAGTCTGATGCTGAACCAACTGAGCCACCATAAAAAAATGAACATTTTGTGGAGTTTGTATTTTGCATACTCAAGGTGAGAATTAAGTTTTAACTAAACCTGTAATATTTTATCTGAAAAAAAAAAAAAAACTGGGCAGACTATGGTCAGGTCAGACTATTATCATCCCGACCCAAGGCACAGATGAGAATCACTGCAGATTGCCTTGACATTTGACAAGGTTGGAGAAGTGGAACAATTTTTAAAGAGAGAAACTGTAACTTGAAGACTTGACCTTGATACTGAATTCCCCCCCTCCACTGCCACCCCCCATGGACTTTTGAGGTTTTAGTGGTGTCTTTAATCCCCCGCTGCATTTTGGAAGTCTTGCTCCCCCTACTGTTCCCCCCGGGTACAGTGTTCCTTGGCTACTCTCTAGGGCTGCCTGGCAAAGGCTTTGGAGGGATTCCTACAAGAGATGCCAAGGAGGTTCACATGGGGCATTTTACTTCAAGCATTTATTGGGTGATTTGGGGAAGGAGAGGACTGAGGGGATCATGTCGTGTTGCCGGGTCATTTTGTATGGGAGTGGACTCGGCCCTGGATGCTTTGATCAAAGTCATCTGGGAGCGAAAACGGAAGCATGGGGGGTCTCATTTGGTTCTACACGGGAGGGTCCCAAGGGCCAACTGGGACGGGCCTGGAGACCAACCCAAATGGACCAGAAGAAGTGAGGCCAACAACAACAACAAAAAAAACCTCTATATTATAATATTTATCAGCTTTTTTCCTTTAAAAGGAATTTTGGGGGAGAAATGGTATTGTGTATCAGCATAAATAAGATAACAAAAGTAATACCTTTTTTTTCCTTTTTAAATCAGAAGTTGCCCACGGTTCTACACTGTAACAAACAGTGGTCTTAATTTTTCAGCATTCCTTTCTGGGTCTTACCCATTTGCATGCATTTTTGTTTGTTTTGGTTTTTTTTTTTTTTTTGGTTTTCTTTGCCTAATATAGTGTAGATAGAATTCTAGATTTTACTTTTTCCTCTTACCATTATTAGTTTTCATCATATTTCTACACACTTTCAATACTCAGTTTTCATTTGATAGTGTCAGTTTCTATCAAGCAAATGTATTACAAGGCATCTAGCCATTTTTATCGTTGAAAACTTGAAATGTTTCTATTTTTCCCACTGGAGTTTTTCTTTTTTCTTTTCCTTTTTAAGAATTTTTTCTTAGGGTAAGTAATAGTGGCCAAAAAAGGTGATTTTTAAGGAGATTTTAGAAATAGTCAACATTATAGAGCAGTTGAGTGAAGCTTAAGACTAAGTCTCACTTTTTAAGTTCTAGTCTTTTCAGTTGATTTAAGTATCACATATGAATGATAAAGGCTGTGGGGATATACACTGCTCCAGGCAGGACACAATCCCTGTCCCCAGGAGCTTATGTTTTAGTAGAGGAAATTAGTTAAACACAAAACTGAATGTCAAGTGTTCATATAAACTTACCAACTATAATAAAAACAGAAAAGGAGACTTAACTTCCTCCTTGAGGATAGGAACGGGGAAGACCTCATGGAGGAAGTAACATCTGAGCTGGTTCTTGATGAATGGATACGATTTGCACAGACAGAGATGAGAGTTGAAAGGCATAACCGAAGGCATGGAGAAGAGAAATGTGCAGAATGGTTGCAAATGAGACTGGAACCCAAAGTTAGGGCCAAACTATGGGAATGCCTCTTATGTCATACTAAAACATCTGGTTTCTGTTTTATAGTCACTGGAAAATCAGTTAGATTTTTGAAGCAGGGGGATGTTGTGAAGCTAACAGTTGCTTTAGCATGTTCATCTCTATGTTGGTCTCTTTTTTTCATTTGTCATTTTGCCTTTATTAAATATAAACCACAAAACAATTTTGGGACTGACTCCTACACTATTTGCCATAGAAATCCTTTTAGTTTAAAGAAAGTACATTTTGGAAGTATGTCCAGGAGAGAATATGATAATTCTTTTGTAAAACAAAGGGTGAAGTGATTGAGTTCATATCACAGAAGATAAGAAGGGAAGATAAGAGGGTATGACCCCTCTTAATGTGTCTTTTCTTTTTCCATTTTTTTAAAATTAACATATAATGTATTATTTGTTTCAGGGGTACAGGTCTGTGATTCATCAGTCTTACACAATACACAGAGCTCACCACTACACAAATGCTCCCCAATGTCCATCACCCAGCCACCCCATCCCCCCACCCCACCCCTCTCTGCTCCAGCAACCCTCAGTTTGTTTCCGGAGATTAAGAGTCTCTTAAGGTTTGTCTCCCTTTCTGGTTTCATCTTGTTCCATTTTTCCCTCCCTTCCCCTATGATCCTCTGTCTTGTTTCTCAAATTCCTCATATCAGTGAGATCGTATGATAATTGTCTTTCTCTGATTGACTTATTTCACTTACCATAATACCCTCTAGTTCCATCCACATCTTGCAAATGGCAAGATTTCAATTTTTGGTGGCTGCATAATATTCCATTGTGTGTGTGTGTGTGTGTGTGTGTGTGTGTGTGTGTATACATATACACACACACACCACCTCTTCTTTACCCATTCATCTGTCAGTGGACTTCTAGACTCTTTCCATAGTTTGCCTATTGTGGACATTTGTATCTTTGGGGTAAATACTCAGTAGTACAGTTGCTGGGTCATAGGGTAGCTCTATTTTCAACTTTTTGATGAAACTCCATACTGTTTTCCAGAGTGGCTGTACCAGCTTGCATTCCCACAACAGTGTAGGAGGGTTCCCCTTTCTCCTCATTCTCGCCAACATCTGTTGTTTCCTGACTTGTTAATTTTACCCATTCTGACAGGTGTGAGGTGGTATCTCATTGAGGTTTTGATTTGTATTTCCCTGATGCCGAGTGATGTTGAGCACTTTTTCATGTGTCTGTTGGTCATTTGGATGTCTTCTTTGCAGAAATGTCTGTTCATGTCTTCTGCTCATTTCTTGATTGGACTATTTGTTCTTTGGGTGTTGAGTTTGATAAGTTCTTTTTTTTTTTTTTTTTAAGATTTTTATTTATTTATTTATTTGACACAGAGAGGGAGAGATCATAAGTAGGCAGAGAGGCAGGCAGAGAGAGAGGGGGAAGCAGGCTTCCTGCTGAGCAGAGAGCCCGATGTGGGGCTTGATCCCAGGACCCCGAGATCATGACCTGAGCCGAAGGCAGAGGCTTTAACCCACTGAGCCACCCAGGCGCCCCGAGTTTGATAAGTTCTTTATAGATTTTGGATACTAGCCCTTTTTATCCGATATGTCGTTTGCAAATATCTTCTCCCATTCTGTCGGTTATCTTTTGGTTTTGTTGACTATTTCCTTTGCTGTGCAAAAGCTTTTTATCTTGATGAAGTCCCAATCTATGTTGGTCTTGATCCTCACTGTCCCCTGTTTGCTACCTCCTGAAACCCAGAAAATAAAAATTACAAGGTTAGATACTATACGTAGGTGCTATGAGGGCTTATCAAGAGGGAGAAAATATGGGCCTTGTGTTTCAAAAGCTAATTATCTGTTATGGAGAAAGTATTTATATAGAGCTAGCCCATACAGTACTTTGTGTTTATATTATAGTTCATACTGTAGTGAATGGTAAGACTGATAGAAGTTCAGTGAAGGGATAAGGGATTGCGGAAGACTTGTGATTTTTAAGCTCATTTTAACCCCTCTTCTGGCATTAGCCTTTCCATTATGCATTTCAGATCTTTACAGTAACTTCATGCTCACTGCGCCCACATATATCCTGTTCGCTTTCAGCAGATAACCTTGTTTCTGACTGCATGAAGACATTAGATACTAAGAATCCTGAATTTACTCCATTTCATCTGCTCTCACTTCCCTTACCTGCAAATTTGTTTTCATCTTTTGCCTCTTTTTCAAGTCTGAGAATTTAGTATTTTTTTTTCCTGTCCAAAGTAGCATGGTATAATGTAAAAAACACTGGATTTTTGAGAAAAACCTGGATTTCAGTTTTGACTTTGTAGTTTACTAGCTGTGGGACCTTGGACAATTTTTTTTTCTTTTCTTGGACAAAATTCTTAATGCCTTTACCTCAGATTCTTGTTTCTATAGAAGGGTGATAATCTAACTGCCTCAAGGCCCGTGTGATGACTAAATAGAAAATATGTGTACTGGCCTAATACACAATGGGCCCTCTTTCTTTTCTTCTCCAGAACTTCGTTATCTTTCCATTGGCTCCTTCCCTTCAGGTTGTAAAAATGCTGGGTCACTTTCTTGCAGCCTCTTCCATTTATAGTCAAGCTTTTTGAAAACATGGATTGTGCTGGCTATCTCTATGTTGTCACCTCTTACTCATTCTTAAACCCACTAAGGTACTCAGTGCTCAGTAACCACCTACTTGACAAAGTAGCTGGACTCTAGTTAATATTCTTGTGTTAAAAGTGTGATTAACACTAAGACAAAGGGCGCCTGGGTGGCTCAGTTGGTTAAGCAACTGCTTTCCACTCAGGTGGTCCTGGGATCCAACCCCAAGTTGGGTTCCCTGCTCAGTGGGGAGCCTGCTTCTCCCTCTCCCTCTCTCTCTGCCTGCCACTCCACCACCCCCCCCAGCTTATCTTTTCTCTCTCAGATAAATAAATTAAATCTTTAAAAAAAAAAAGACTAGGATAAAAATTTGAGCGTTGAGAAAAATCATTATGTGGACTATGCTGGGAAATCAGGGAGGAATATTATTGAGCAGCAGCCTTTTCTAGTTCAAGTCAGCATGAATTTGTGGTAAGCCAGATCAAGATGGCTCTGTGACACGTTCCGTTAACTTTCTGGAGCCAAGGAATTGAGAAAGCAGAAGTCATCCATGGTTGGGCATGGCGGAAAGATAAGTGGACTGAGAGATTTTAGGTGGTGATAAGGACAGTACTGGGTAGAAAATATCTTTTCTTCTAAATGTTGATAGAAGATATAGAAACCCCATCCGTATTTTTCAGCTACAGAAAAGAAGTAAAACGGGGAAAAGGCAAGGTGAGCTGAGTGTTTGAACTCTTTTCTTGGTCCTGCCATTTCTCTGAATAGTGGAATATTAGGTGTAGTTTATTTAAGAACGTTAATCTCCCTGCATCTGCTGGCTTTTCTGTCTTAGGCTCGAGTTCAGAACTAAACAATTCGAATTCTTGTGCTAGGTGGTTTTGAGTCTCATGGTTTTGTTAACTAGGCTCAAAGCAGTAGGTTGTTACTGTAACTAACTTGGCGTAAATATGTAAATGAAGAATGACATGAAGAGTCTGAATGTAAATTTCGGTCTGAACTTTATTTTGCAGGGTTGGTTGAACTTTGTGATTATACATACTAACAGATTCCCTATTATAATGGTTAAGAGTTCAGATTCTGGAACCAAACTCCCAGGATTTTTGCCAACTTCATCACTTACAAGCTCTGTGTCCTGGGACAAATCACTTGATCCCTCTATGCCTTTGTTCCTTCATTTGTGTAGTGATGATATTAAGAGTGCTAGGTCCTATGGTGATTGTGAAGATTAAACATGTAAAGTGTCAAGAACATTCCCTGGCACGTAGTAAGTACTCTGTAAATGATTAGCTGTTATGTTCTTGTAAATAGCCTCATTTTTTAAAAACTGCTTTTTAACCTTTCATCAGATTATTGAAAGTATTATTGAGGAGAGTCAGAAAGTACTACAGCCGGACGATGACTCCTCGGATTCCAAAGGAAAAGGACACTCTGACCAGGCTACTGCCAGTTCTACTGTGGCTGGAACAGATCTTAGCAATATACCTGGACTGTTAGCCATAGATCAAGTACTACAGGAAGATTCCAAAAAGGCAGAGAGTCAAAATGCAATTGAAGAAACTGAATTAGAATCAAAAAGATGTTTTCCTTCTGATGACACCTATGAGAAGCCAGTAGATGAAATCACTAAGTTAACTGAACTAAGTTCAACTGAGCAACATAATGTGCCTGAAACTGAAACAGAAGTATCGAACAAGGAAGCCATGGAAGTCAGAGGAAGTGAGGTTCTAGAACCTGTGTCCTCAGACTCTTTATCTACTAAAGATTTTGCTGCCATGGAAGAAGTGGCTCCCGCCAAACCCCCAAGACAGCTTACTCCAGAGCCTGACATTGTGGCCAGTACAAAGAAGCCTGTTCCAGCACGCCCTCCCCCTCCAACTAATTTCCCACCTCCTAGACCCCCACCTCCATCTCGACCTGCTCCGCCACCAAGAAAAAAGAAAAGTGAATTGGAATTTGAGGCCCTTAAAACGCCTGATCTAGATGGCAAGTATTTAATTGAGACATAACTTTTTGTGGAGAGATTTTGGAGTTGAAACTATATGACTTTCTGGTTTTGTTTCAGTTTATGCTATATACAACCACATCGATGACCATGACCAAGTTATAAAAATTATTTTAGTAATAAGTGAAAATGTTTACTTTGGTAGTAAGTTACTATGTTTGAACATTTTAGTAGACTTCAAACTTTCAAATCTGTTACCATTGGAGACTTATGATCTGAATTCAAAACGTAGATCTTCTCTTTGTGTATAAGTTTATAGCTTTTAGGAATTGAAATAACATGTTTGAACCCTGGTTTCTCCATATATAAAATGAGAGTAATAAAACCACTTCCGTCATGGGATTGTTGTAAGAATCAGACAAGGGTTAAAACACTTTTTAAGCTCTATATAAGGTTCTATATAAATACAAGTTATTGTCATTATCATCATCATCATTATTATTATCATCATCGTCATTGCAGTTCCCAAAGAGAATATTACATCTGATACTCTCCTAAGTACGAACATGGCTTCAGAGAATACAGTCAAGGATTCTCAGCCTTCTCTTGACTTGGCAAGTGCTACCAGTGGAGATAAAGTAGTTACTGCCCAGGTTGGTGAATTCATGTTATATTTGATAGAGGCTTTAACAACTTTCTGCAGCTGTCTGGTTTGTTGCTTGTTGAACCTTCTTTCTTCTCCAGGCAGAATATTTCCTTGTCCTTGAAACCTGACCTTCTTATATCCCTTTTTTTAGCTCTGCTACTACATAGCTAGGTGACTCTAACAAACTAATATTTGAGTTTCAGATGTGCCGTTGATAAAATGAGGGGAAAACCTTCCTTGGAAGGTGTCTTGCAAGGATGAAATGAGCTAAAGTATGCCAAGTACCTGGCATGCAGTAGGCAATCAAAAAAAAGAAAGATGCTGCTATTTGTAATATTATTATAATGTTAATAAACGTCAACTATAGTCTTCATTTACCTTCCTATGATGGTCAAGGTTGAGGACTTTTATTTATAATTTGCTTTACCTAATCATGAAACAAAACCTTCATATACTAGGCTATATATCTATATATGAGGCAATAGGAAACACCTGATAGCATGAATTTTTACCATAGCCCAATTTCTGGGACTCAGAAATTATGAGATATGGTATTATGTGGTAGCTGTGGTAGGGACAGGTTAGCAAACTGGGAGATCTGGAACTTCACTCTTGTCATAGCCTTAGAACAGAGATTGGCAGTAGCCTGTTTTTGTAGAGTCCCTGAGCTAAGAATAGTCTTTACATTTCTGAAGGATTGTAAGGAAAAAAAAAAAAAGAATATGTGATAGACATTATATGTGAAGCAGAAAGCCTAAAACATTTACTATCTGGCTCTTTATAGAAAAAGTTTGCCAACCCCTGCCTTCGAGATAAGCAACAGTATAGCCCTGATTAATGGCACTCTTAGTGCTGGCATTCTGCTAGTAGAAAACTGCTTTTGGGTCAGGTTCAAATGGAACATTTATTTGCTTTCAAGACGAAGATATTATTTCATGGGCAGCAATGTTTTTCAGCATGTTGGGAATAATAAAGGACCTAAATGGAGTATTTCATTTAAATTTTCAGTAGGCTCCATTATGTGAATTATGGAATTCTTTAGAGCTGTGTGTGGTAATGAATAATTGAGTGTTTATAGAAATTGACTCCGTCTACTTTCTGTTTATAAAATTGTAATTTTAGGAAAATGGAAAAGCACCTGATGGGCAGACCATAGCAGGGGAAGTGATGGGCCCTCAGAGACCTAGATCCAACTCCGGGAGAGAGCTTACTGATGAGGTATAATTAGATTTGTTTTGTTCTTAACATAAAATATAAAAACCATAATGAGAAGATGAAGAAGTTCTCAAGATGAATGGTGGTGATGTTTGCACAGCATTGAAAATGTGCTTAATATCCATGAACTATATACAACTATAAAAATATTTTACCAGGATTAAAAATTTTTTTTAAGTTTATTGCTGCTAAGCAAAAAAATATAATGTAGAACAAAAAATGAAAATTGATGATTTTCTTAGTTTTTAAACATTTTTTTATTATTTTATTTATTTGTTTTTATTTATTTATTTTTAAACACTACACCCAGTGTCTCAAACTCACAACCCCGAAATCAAGAGTTACATGCTCTACTGACTGAGCCAGCCAGGCATCCCAGTTTTGGGGGGTTTTTTGTTTGTTTTTTGTTTTTGTTTGTTTGTTTTTAAAGATTTTATTTATTTATTTATTTATTCATTCATTTGAGAGAGAGACAGAGATAGTAAAAGGAGAGAGAGAAGCAGGCTCCCCACTGAGCAGGGAGCCTGATTCAGGGCTAGATCCCAGGACCCTGGGATCATGACCTGAATCAAAGGCAGACTCTTAACTGACTAAGCCACTCAGGTGTCCCAGTTTTTGTTTTTTTAATATGTTGGAGTTTGCAACTCTAACTTAAAGTTACCTTTTTATTCCATTATGTGGTAGAATAAATGTATTGAAAACAAAGCCCAAATTTAATAGAAGATGGGCTTAAAAAGAACTTGATGTTATAATTACATGTTTTTACACATGTTAGGTGATAATGCAGTGTATACAGACTCAGTACTTACTTACCATTAAAATTTAGTATACATTGATTGGCCAATTCTGAATAAAGTTTTGAAGTAAAATCTTAGTTTTCATGTCTTTTTTCTTTTTTTTTTTTTAAGATTTTTAAGTGATCTCTACACCCAATGTGCTGCTCAGACAAAACCCCAATATCGAGAGCTGTGTGCTCCACCAACTAATCCAGTCTGGTGCCCCAGTTTTCGTTTCTTTTAAACGATACTTTTAAAAAAATTACTGTACTTTGGAAAACAGTATGGCAGTTCCTCAAAACATTAGACATTGAGTTACCATGATCCAGCAGTTTTACTCCTATGTATACACCAAATAGAGGGGGCGCCTGGGTGGCTCAGTGGGTTAAAGCCTCTGCCTTCAGCTCAGGTCATGATCTCAGGGTCCTGGGATCGAGCCCCGCATCGGGCTCTCTGCTCAGCAGGGAGCCTGCTTCCCCCCTCTCTCTGCCTGCCTCTCTGCCTACTTGTGATCTCTCTCTCTCCCTGTCAAATAAATAAATAAAATCTTTAAAAAAAAAAATGAAAATATATGTCCACCCAAAAAACATCACAAGTGCGGCGCCTGAGTGGCTCAGTCGGTTAAGCATCTGCCTTCAGCTCAGGTCATGGCCTCAGGGTCCTGTGTGGGGCTCCCTGCTCAGCAGGGAGTCTGCTTCTCCCTCTGCCCTTCTCCCCCTGCCTATGCTTGTGTGCCCTCTCCTCCCTCTCTCTCTTAAATAAATAAAATCTTAAAAAAAAAAGTACAAAAGTATTCATAATAACCAAGTGTGGAAACACAAACGTTCATCGCCCATGAATGGATAAATAAAATGTGGTATATCCAGTCCACATGGACTGGTTTTTGGCAATTAAAAGGAACGAAGTTCTGACACATGCTGCAGTATGGATGAACCTTGAAAACATGGTGCTAAGTGAAAGAAGCCAATCACAAAAGACCACATACAAGATGACTTGGTTTATATGAAATATCTGGAATAGGCAAACCATAGAGACAAAGAGTAGAATAGTCGTCGCCAGGGGCGGGGAGGAGAGGAGAATGAGGTATGACATTTAATGGGTATGGGGTTTCTTTTCGACGTAGTGGAAATATTCTTAACTTAAATAAAGGTGATTGTTGCACAACTCTGAATTTACTCAAAATTATTGAATTACACACTTTAAATGAGTGCAATTTTGCAGTGTGCGAATTGTATATCACAAAAAAAGTTAAAAATCACTGTACACAGTACTGAATGTATCTAGAAAGTCCTTAGCTTAAATGTTTGAGGATTTTGCAGACTCAAAAAGATAATTAAATTATAGGTCCTCTTGGTGTTATTTTTTACCTCAGGAAATTTTGGCCAGTGTCATGATTAAGAACCTGGATACCGGAGAAGAAATACCTTTGAGTCTTGCAGAAGAGAAACTGCCAACAGGTATTAATCCTCTCACTCTACACATCATGAGAAGGACTAAGGAATATGTAAGGTATGGCCTATTGTTATTATTTATCATTCATAGTATTTCAGAGTAGTGAAGATTTCTCTGTTTATGAACTACAACAGTCCTTAATTTGGTTTCATTTAGTCTTCTTTTTTTAAATTTGGGATTAAAATAGAGTTAGTTAATGTATATATTCTTCAACATTGTTCTCTCTTAAGACCATACAGTTACTTGGGGAAAACGGTATATATCTGAAATCTCCTAGTATTTCGTTTCTCTTATAAAATGATTTCTATAATACTGGAGGCATTATTGAAGCATATCGAGGGTAAAAAACCATGTGGAATGAAGACCTGGTTTCTGAAACCTTGCTTTAAGGACCACAAATTTTATAAGTAATTATATTATCTTCGTAGGTCAGAAAATGCCTTTAGAGTGAGGTGATTGACTTTACTATGAGATGTACGTAGATCGAAGAAATTATTGTGAAAGCAAATCTTAATAAAGTGTAATACATGATGTACCTGAAGAGCAAAGACGAAGCTAATTTGTCATTTTTGTGCAGCACATTTTGTCCAGCAAAAAGCCTTATCGGTAGTAGGTTTTCCATAAGTTCCTAAATTGCTTTCACTTGCATTTTGTACATTACACCCTGCTTAAAGATTCTATTTTTTGATCTCTCAAGTCTTACATTCTCAGGATCATCATTAAAATTAAACTGAAATAAAGTATGTTAACATAGTTTTATTCTGAGTACCTGAGTATATAGTATACATAGATTGTTGAGAGGTGTAGGGGAAATGGCTTCTTTTAAAATGACTTCTTTCCCTTGTAGTAATGACGCGGCACAGTCAGATGATGAAGAGAAGTTACAGTCTCAGACAACAGATACTGACGGTGGAAGGTTAAAACAGAAAACGTGAGTTACAATACATTCCTTTTCTTTGTTTCACGCTTGAGTTACGGTGCATCTCTTTTCTTTATTTCAATCATTTATTTAAAAAATAGGAGAATTGCCATACTATTTTAAATCTGTGTTCTATCTAGTTTATGTGTCCGTCTACCACCATTTCCTGTCCCCAGCCAATGGATTATGAGTTGCTCAAGGCTGTGTTGGTGGTCATTTCTATAGTATCTGCCAAATAGTAAATGATCAATAAATTTTGCATCCTGCCTGTATTATTTTTCTGATGGTAGGTCCCAGAAGTGTTAGTAGAACATGATTGTTCTTGAAGTTGCTTTCAAATCCTATTTGTTTTTCTAAATTCCACTACACAATTTTTCCCAACTACTCCGTGTCCTAGTAAATTTCTTTTTCTCAATTCTAGTGACACCTGCAGTCTACATAACTTATACTTACATTTCACCTTTATTTTATGTTATCTTAAAGTGTTTTCTGAGGTTTTTTCTTTAAGATTTTATTATTTATCTATCTATTTGACAGAGAGACAGACAGAGAGACAGTAAGAGAGGGAATACAAGCAGGGGGAGTGGGAGAGGGAGAAGCAGACTTCTCCCTCTGGGAGGGAGAAGCTGGGAGCCCGATGTGGGGCTCAATCCCAGGACCTTGGGATCATGACCAGAGGTGAAGGCAGATGCTTAACTGACTGAGCCACCCAGGCGCCCCTTCTGAGTTTTTTTTAAAGATTTTATTTATTTATTTGAGAGAGACAAACAGAGAGAGTATGAGTAGGGGGAAGGGCAGAGGGAGAGAGAGAAGCAGACTCCCCGCGTGAGCAGAGCGTCCCACGCAGGACTCAATCCCAGGACCCCGGGGTCATGACCTGAGCCAAAGGCCGACCCTTAACCAACTGAGCCATCAGGCACCCTGTTTTCTGACTTTTATTTTTTTTTAAAGATTTTATTTATTTGTCAGAGAGAGAGAGAGTAAAGCAGGGAGAGAAGCAGGCTCCCTGCTGAGCAAGGAGCTTGATGCAGGACTCGATCCCAGAACCCTGAGATCATGACCCGAGCTGAAGGCAGACTCTTAACCAACTGAGCCACCCAGGCGTCCCTGTTTTCTGACTTTTAAAAACAAGATAAATGGGTGCTAAGTAACTAAATCATATGAATCATATGTTGCAAAAGGATTGTAATCGTGACATCCTTCTGTTTCCCTTACAAACATCTAACACAAATGGTAGGCATATAGATTTTGCTTGACTATACAGTGGTCACTTATTTGAGGGTAATTCCCCAAAGCAAATTCTCCACTATTGTCTGATCTTTGCCTTGTGTGGGAAGTGTATCAAAGAAAGCATTGAGAATTCTTAGAAAAGATTTACTCACAATACAGGTATATGATGAAACCTCAGATATCTGGAGCTTGGCTGTCCAGCAGTGGCAACTATCAGATATCAGAATTAGGAATAATTAAGGAGATAGGTAAACATCTAGGAGAGCTGTCACTTATTCCATGCATTAAAGCTCATTCTTTTTCTTTCTTCTTTTTTTTTATTTTAAGTCCTGCATGGGGCTTGAACTCACAACCCTGCGACCAAGACCTGAGCTGAGAGCACAAGTCAGATGCTTAACTCACTGAGCCACCCAGGCACCCTGGCTCATTTTTCTAAAAGAAAAGCTCCTTAGGTTCATTCGAAGCCATTATACTTACTTTTTACATAATTTTTTAAAAACCTGGTCATCTGGTGTCTGAGGTCAAAGCAAAATAGAAGTAGCAAACAGTGACAACATGTAAGTCGACACATAAGAATGTCAGGTAATATTTTGATTGCACGAGAGGAATCCAGAAAATGATAAAAGGACTCATACATAGCATAGCCATTCCATATGGTATTGCTTTCAACTTTTTCTCAACACTACACACACAAAACACAGTAATAGTTCCACTGAACACTGGATAAACTAATGATTACACTGATGGCCAGAACAGTCTGCGCAGGGTTCTGGCTTCCCTGGACCCTGCTCTGTCACCTGACAGAGGTGACAAAGGACCTTTGACAAAGGACTCTGCTTTGTCACCCTCCCCCTTCACCTTGAAGGGTGAGGGGGAGCTAATATTATGGCCTACTTACAATCCATTTGAAAGGCCCCGAATATATTAACAGTCAAGGTGGTAACTGGCCGTGTTTATAATAAGGAAAGCAATTTATCGAACATTAAGTGCCATTGAAGAAGTCACAAAAATACACATTTTAGAAATGTTCTCATCCACAATGATTAAAATATGCTTTCTTGCTTAAAGTAGTAGTAAACCTATAGTTATTGGGAAAATATAACTTCTGAGTTACAGGTAGCAGAGACCTTATAGTGATTCTTTTTAAAAAAAGATTTTATTCATTTGAGAGAAAGCATGAAAGAGAGCAAGCAAGCGAGAGAGAGAACATAAGAGAACACAAGCAGCAAGAGGGGCAGAGGGAGAAGCAAGCTCCCCTCTAAGCAGGGAGCCTGATGTGGGGCTCGATCCCAGGACCCCGGGATCATGACCTGAGTAGAAGGCAGATGCTTAACCAACCAACTGAGCCACCCAGGCGCCCCATGATTTTTTTTTAAGATTTTATTTTTAAATAATCTCTACACCCAACATGGGGCTCGAACCCACAACCCTGGGATCAAGAGTCACACATTCCACCAACTGAGCCAACCAGATACCTCAAGACCTTATAGTGATTTTTTTTTTTTTAAGCAAGAGAGATTGAGAGCACACATGCAAGTTGGGGGGGGGCGGTTGGGGGGTGTTAGGGGAGGGCAGAGGGAGAGAGAGGGCATGGAGCCTGATGTGGGGCTGGATCTCATGACCCTGAGGTTAAATCAAGGGTTGGACACTTAACCGACTGTACTACCCAGGCACCCCCTTATAGTAATTTTAAAAATGGTTTATCATCTGTTTTCTGATTATCAAAACTAATACAGGGACACCTGGCCTCGCTGGCTCAGTCAGTGGAGCTGCAACTCTTGATCTCAGGTTTGTGAGTGTAAGCCCCATGTCGCGTGTAGAGATTACTTTAACAACAAGAATAGAAAAACTAATACAAAAATACAGAAAATGAAAGTCTCTCATACTCTCGCCCCCAGAAATAACCAGTGTTAATAATTAGGTGTATTCTCCATAGAATTTTTTTTCCTCACAAAAGTAGGATTAATACTGTGCCTATAGCTCATTGCCTTGCTTTTTTTGCACCCCCCCCTTTATTTTAAAGTAAGCTCCATGACCAGTGTGGTGCTTGAACTGACAACCCTGAGATCAAGAGTCACATGCTCTGCTGACTGAGCCAGCCAGGCGCCCCATCAGCTTGTTTTTTTTATTTTATTATTTTATTTATTTATTTTAAAAGATTTTATTTATTTATTTGACAGAGAGAGAGCACAAGCAAGGGTAGCGGGAGAGGGAGAAGCAGGCCCCTCACTGAGCAGGGAGCCTGATGTGAGGCTTGATCCCAGGATTCCAGGATCATGACCTGAGCCAAAGGCAGTCACTTAACCATCGGAGCCATCCATGCGCACCAAGCTTGCTTTTTTAAAAAATACCTGATACATAATGTACATCTCTTCATACCAGTATCAATAGTAAATATATTATAGCCTTTCTGTCAGCCAGACATGGGAGTTCAGTGCTATAGATATAATAGTTAAGACAATTGTAGTCTCTGCCCTCCTAGAGCTTCCAGTTAAATAGGAGAAACAGATACTAAACATAATTACACAGATAAATCTAACTATATTTGTAGTAATTGCAATAAAAGAAATATATGGGGTACTGTTGGAGTATTAAACAGGAAAACCTGCTCTAAAGAGTCAAGGAGGGCTTTTCTGAGAAATAATGTTTGGTCCAAGACCTAAAAGATGAGTAGAAATTAGCCAGGGGAGGAATGTTCCAGGCAGAAATAACATGTGCATTGGCCCTGAGGTGACTAAGAGCTCGGTACTTCGGAAGAACTGGGTTTGCCTCATTTATTTTATTGCATTCCATTTTAAGAATATATTGGCGCTTGCTTATCCATTCCTCTGTTGATGAAAAATCTACTTTTTATGATTTTTTTTCTACTTTTTACGCTTTGTAAATAATGCTGCAGTGAACATCTTTGTATATATAGCTTAGCAGCTCTTTCAGATACTATGCTTTAATATCATGAACTCCCATGAATTGGTAAAAATTTCCTCCTATAAATTTTGTTTCGGTTTTAGATATCGTGTATGTACTGTGCTTTGTTTTTTATGATCTTAATATATGAAATTTGAGACTGAGATTATTAAAAAAGCAATAAGTAAGTCCTATTTATGGAAGCTTGAGATGCATACTTGCATTACTTTGTGTTTGGGAATACTTCTTGGGAAAGCTCAACCTAACTGTATTGCATGCAAATACCCAGACTGAAAGAGAAGAGACAAAAGGCCATCGTAGGGTACCAAACATTTTATTCTGTAAGTACCTCCTTATAGTTTCTTTTTCTTTCTTCCTTCCTTCCTTTCTTTCTGTCTGTCTCTTTTTTTAAGATTTTATTTTTAAGTATTCTCTACACCTAATATGGGGCTCGAGCTCAGAACCCCAAGATCAAGAGTCGCCTGCTCTTCTGACTGAGCCAGCCAGGCATCCCTATAGTTTTTTTATTGGTAAAAAATGTGTTTTTAAGGATTACTCTTTATTTTTTTTTTTTTAAGATTTATTTACTTATTTTAGGGGGAGAAAGAGCTTGAGCTCACAGTGGGCAGGGGAGGGGCCAAAAGAGAGGGGAAAAATCTCAAGTAGACTCCACACTGAGCCCAGGGGCCAAAGTGGGACTCAGTGTGATGACCAAAGATCATGACCAAGGCTGAAACCAAGATTCAGACATTCAACGAACTGAGCCACCCAGGCGCCCCAAGGATTACTCTTTAAAGCAGTCTTCTCGAAGACGTTCTCGTTGCAGATTAATGGCCTGACCTGAGACCCTCTAAATCATATGATCTGCCGATGGGTCTCAGGTTCATGCACTTTAAACACTCCCCTCCCACCCCATCCCCACCAACTTTTTATTCACCATTGAAAGCCAGTGCTTGAGGGGCATCTGGGTGGCTCAGTCAGTTAAGTGTTAGACTCTGGATTTCGGCTCAGGTCATGATCTCAGGGTTTTGAGATCAAGCCCCTTGTCAGGCTCCTTGCCAGGCAAGGAGCTTGCTTAGGATTCTCTCTCTCCCTCTCCTTGTGCCCCCCAAACTTTGCTTGAGCCCTCTCTCTCCCAAAGAAAGAAAGAAAGAGAAAAAAGAGAAGGAAGAAGGAAAGAAAAAAGAAAAGAAAGAAAACCAGTGCTTTAGAGTATATGATACTATATATCTAGGAGAAGTGTCTGTATTTTTTTTGTAGCCATATTGACTTGAATGTATTTATTCCATAGAACAAAGGATACAGGAACTCAAAGACCTATTTTTTAAGTTAAAAAGGAGTTATTTCAAAATAATATACTTGTGGCCGTTATGAAATTATCCATGAATTGTTGAGCTTTTACAGTTAGTTAATAAATAATTTTAGTTTTGGGCATCACCTGGGTGGCTCAGTCAGTTAAGAGTTTATGATCTCAGGATCCTGGGATTGAGCCCTGGGTCAGGCTCCTTGCTCAGCAGGGAGTCTGCTTGTCCCTCTCCCAATGCCCCTCCCTCCGCTCGTGTACTTGCTCTCTCTCAAATAAATAGGTAAAATCTTTTAAAAATAATAATAATTTTGGTTTTTTGTATTTTTGGTAAGGACTCAACTAAAGAAGTTCTTTGGAAAATCAGTAAAGAGAGCAAAGCACCTTGCAGAGGAATATGGTGAACGTGCTGTGAATAAAGTTAAAAGTGTTAGAGATGAAGGTAAGTGAAATAGAACATTGCAAATGAATATTTAATTGATTTGTAATCATCCAAATTTAGCCTATAATTTATAAGAAGCATTCTTTTTATTGAAAGTAAGAAACCTTGGTAGCAAACATCTTAGCATTTCAATAAATCATGTTATTCTAGGTATCACTTAATTTTATGAGCAGGAAGAAAAATAAATTTGTTCATCTTAAACTTGAATTTGCACATACTTTGTAAGTATGGCAACCTGGAAGAGATGAGTGTTCATGATTCAGTTGCAAATTAGTTTTGTAAGGTTATTTAGTTTTTATAAATATTTTCAAAACTTGGAAAATTTTCTAAATTTGTACAGATCTTAACTTCCTGTGCCTTTGTTGTAATTCATTTATTTTATTTAATAAGCACTAATACAGTAGTTATTTTGTGATAGAGACTGTTCTAAGCACTTGGACCTGTATTCATTCATTTAACCTTTATAAAAACCCTATGAGGTAAGTATTGTTATTATCTCCATTTTATAGATGAGAAAACCAAGGCGCAAAAAGGTCCAGTGCTTTGGCTACGGTCACACAGACAATAAATGGCAGAGCTGGATTTGGACCCAGACAATCTGGCATGAGATCCGGTGCTCTTAACCAATATGCTATTTAGTAATAGATATTGCTTTTCCATTTCATAAATTTTCTTGGTTAAGAGTAGAATGAAAATCTGATAGCTTTATCTACATTAGCTAGTGATGATTTCTATATTGCTTTTCTATTCAGTGTTTCATACTGATCAAGATGATCCTTCATCAAGTGATGATGAAGGAATGCCATATACAAGACCAGTCAAATTCAAAGCAGCACATGGTTTCAAAGGACCTTATGATTTTGATCAGATCAAAGTGGTACAAGATCTTAGTGGTGAGCATATGGTAAGCAACCTTTATATTTTTCAGAATTGATTCTGTTTTCATTGAGAGAAGTACTTTGGCTTCTATAAAGCCAATCTCTTATGTATATAATTTTGCTAACCTGATTCAAGAAGAATAAATTAATATTAATAATGATTTAATGCCTAGGTAATGCAGAGTCTATCACTGGATTATTGTTCAAGAACTGAAAGGTTTTTTGAATTTTTATTTAAATTTTAGTTCATTAACATGTAGTGCAATACTGGTTTCAGGAGTAATTCATTACTTATGTACAATACCCAGTGCTCATCACAGCAAGTGCCCTCCTTAATACTCATCTAGCCCATCCCCCCTCCACCTCCCTCCATCAACCTTCAATTTGTTCTCTATTGTTAAGAGTCTCTTATGGTTTGGGACACCTGGGTGGCTCAGTCAGTTGAGCATCTTACTCTTGTTTTCAGCTCAGGTCATGATCTCGGGGTTTTGGGATTGAGTCCCTTGCTGGGTTTTGTGCTCAGCGGGGAGTCTGTTTGAGATTCCCTCTGTTTCCTTCTCTCTCAGCCCCTCCCTTGGCTCATGTGAGCACTCGCGAGCGCTCTCTCTCTCTCTCTCTCTCAAATGAATGGATAAATCCTTAAAAAGAAAAGAGTCTCTTATGGTTTGTTTCCCTCCCCCTGCCCCACTTCCCTACTGTTCATCTGTTTTGTTTTTTAAATTCCACATATGGGGGCATCTGGGTGGCTCAGTCGGTTAAGTGGCTGTGTCGGGCCCAGGTCATGATCCTAGAGTCCTGGGATTGGACCCCGCATCAGGCTCCTTGCTCAGTGGGGAGTCTGCTTCTCCCTCCCCCTTCTCTTGTGCTCTCGCCTGTTCTCTCTCTCTCTCCCTCTCAAATAAATACAAATCAAATCTTAAAAAAAATAAATTCCACATATGAGTGAAATCATATGGTATTTGTCTTTCTCAGATTGACTTAATTTTGCTTAGGATAATACATTCTAGCTCCATCCACGTAGTTGTAAATGACAAGATATCATTCTTCCTGATCGCTGAGTAGTATCCCATTGTATATATGTATATACCACATCCTCTTTTGCCATTCACCAGTCAATGGACATTTGGGCTCTCTCCATAGTTTGGCTGTTGTTGATAATGCTGCTGTAAACATCGGGGTGCATGTACCCCTTCGAATCTCTATTTTTGTATCCTTTGGATAAATACTTAGTAGTACAATTGCTGGGTTGTAGGGTAGTTTTATTTTTAGTTTTTTGAGGATCTTCCATACTGTTCTCTGGAGTGGCTCTACCAGTTTGCATTCCCACCAACAGTGCAAGAGGGTTCCCCTTTCTCCACATCCTTGCCAACACCTCTTGTTTCTTGTTTTGTTAATTTTGACCATTCTGACAGGTGTGAGGTGGTATGTCATCATGGTTTTGATTTATATTTCCCTGACGATGAGTGACGTTGAGCATCTTTTTATGAGTCTTTTAGCCATCTGGACATCTTCTATGGAAAAATGTCTATTCATGTCCTTGTTATTTCTGTGTCATTCTGTGTTATTTATTTTTTGGGTGTTGAGTTTGATAAGTTCTTTATTTATTTTGGATACTAACCCTTTATCAGATATGTTGCTTGCAGGGGCGCCTGGGTGGCTCAGTCATTAAGCGTCTGCCTTCGGCTCAGGTCATGATCCCAGGATCCTGGGATTGAGCCCCACATTGGGCTCCCTGCTTCAGGGGAAGCCTGTTCTCCCTCTCCCACTCCCCCTGCTTGTGTTCCCTCTCTCACTGTGTCTCTCTCTGTCAAATAAATAAAATTAAAAAAAAAAAATTTTAAGATATGTTGCTTGCAATTATCAAGAAGTGAAAGTTTTTGTTTTTAAAGATTTTATTTATTTGAGAGAGAGAGAGCATGAGCAGGGGGAGGGGGGCAGAGAGAAAGGGACAAGGAGACTCTGTGCTGAGCATGGAGCCCGTTGCAGGGCTTGATCCCAGGACCCTGAGATCATGACCTGAGCCGAAGGCACACACGTAACCAACTGAGCCACCCAGGCACCCCTTAAGAAGTGAAAGTTTTTGAATAAGTAAACTCTAGGCCCATATCATGAAGAAAGCTATGTAAAGGTACCAGACTTTAAAGCAGTTAAATTTACAGGGTGGTCTGTGTCTTTGGAAGACATTTAAAATGTTCCCGGGTATATTTTTAAAAGATTTTATTTACTGAGAGAGAGAGAGAGAGAGACAATAAGTGAACAGGGGGAGGAGCAGAGTGAGAGGAACAAGCAGATTCCATGCTGAGTGCAGGGCCTGATGCAGGGCTCGATCTCACAACCTGAAGATTGTGACCTGACCCAAAATCGAGTTGGATGCTTAACTGACTGAGCCACCCAGGCGCCCCTCCCTGAGTGTATTTTAAATAATGAACACAAATATTGCAGTAGGTCAGTATATTTTGTAAAATGGCAGCTAAAACCAGGAGAGAGAGGTACAAGTTTTCTACCAGAGTTAAAATGTACCAAAGTGGGTATAAAGTGCACAAGTGATACTGCAGTTATAGCCCCTGAAAATGCTAGGAACACAGAGAAGCTGGTAATAAACTGCTGGACTGGACAGATGATGCTGTTGGTCTTTGATCAGGGAATCTATGTATCTATTTAGATTTTAAATCCAAAATGTGGCTTAACTGGAAGGAAGCGACCATAAACACATCAGATGGCAGCCAGATTCGAATTTAAACTTCGGTGCTTATAATCTCCACATGAAATATTTGACTTGATTATAGTAACTTCCTTAAGGAACTCGTGAACTTCCTTGTACTGTTTTGATTCACTTTCGTTATTTCCAGTTTTAAGTAAAATCTCATTGTAGTAGGTTCCCAATAACAAATTTCTTAATATACTTGCATTTTATGGAAATGAACGTTATTTCAGTATATGAGCTATTGCCTCTAATTTGGGTAATCTTTTTTTTTTTAAGTTTATTTTTAAGTAATCTCTACACCCAATGTAAGGCTCAAACTCATGACCTAGAGACCAAGAGTTGCATGGTCTCCCAACTAAGCAAGCACCCCTAAGTTAGATAATCTTTTTGATCTGCATAGATATGTGTTGTAATAGTAGTTATAACAATATTTGTTGTAATAACATTTGGCTTTTCCGGTTTAAGGGTTCATCTTCTTAAATCACGCCATCCCCACCTCCCAACACATACCCATACACTTCCCTATTGTTAGCAGTATCTGGGAATTCTAACCATACACTGTGAAATCTTGTTTCTGGGGGAAAAACAGGTTGAAATCACACCATTCCAACACTTGCAAATGCCCAGTGCCATGAGGGTCACTGCTAACATGGGCCTATATTTCCCTCAGCCTTGATCAAGGGTAGTAGTGGTATCCTGAGGCTCTGCCTCCTCCAGTGCCACTCCCTCTTATGTTCAGCTAGGAGACTGAACTCCCCAACTAGGATTTGTGTTTTTACAATGATTTCTGGCCTCCTCGGAACTCCATTTCCATTAATTTGTGGGCAAGGCTTGGGGCTTTGAACTTGTTAGTTTAGATTATGGTAAACTGCTGCTATCTTATCCTACTTTTCTCTTAAAAGTTCCTCTTTGTGCTGTTGTGGCATCACTGAACTGTTGGCCTTAAGTGGTGTTAGTAATATGAGAATTATCTTAGTATCATTTGGAATAATTCTTTACTTTGGCTTTAAAATAATAGTTTCAACTCTTAGGGGTGCCTGGCTTGCTCATTTGGTAGAGCGTGCGACTCTTGATCTTGGGCTTGTAAGTTTGAGCCCCATATTGGGTGTAGAGATTACTTAAAAATAAAATATTAAAAAGAAACGTTTCCACTTCTAAAGTAATAACTCTGAACCTTCCTTTGTTTTTATAGGGAGCTGTTTGGACCATGAAATTTTCTCACTGTGGCCGATTACTTGCCTCAGCTGGACAAGACAATGTAGTGAGAATATGGGCTTTAAAAAATGCTTTTGACTATTTCAACAATATGCGAATGAAATACAATACCGAAGGTATTTTTGATTTACTTGTGGGCTTTAAAACTCTAGAGACATCTGATATTTTTACATTTTAGGTATAATAATGCCCTCTTCTCTGGCAACCATTTGCAGCAACCACTATTTTTAATAGTGGCCACAAACCTAAAAGTAGGACAGAAGTCAACACCAAAAAAGTGTCTAAATCCCATGGAAAACGCTCCCATAGAGCTTTTGACTTTATTCCTTTTGAAGTATTGTGCAGAGTTTAATTCATCAACTATTGAGAACAGAGTTACTTGGTTTCCCCTGACAACCTTTAGTTCTCTCCTGGGTTTAAATGAAATAACCTGATTAATTTAGAAAAAGAATGAGAATAATAATATCCATCCAGTAAGGAAAGAAAAAAGGAGACCCTTGGGGCGCCTGGGTGGCTCAGTGGGTTAAGCCTCTGCCTTCGGCTCAGGTCATGATCTCAGGATCCTGGGATCGAGCCCCGCATCGGGCTCTCTGCTCAGCAGGGAGCCTGCTTCCTCCTCTCTCTCTGCCTGCCTCTCTACCTACTTGTGATCTCTGTCAAATATATAAATAAAATATTTAAAAAAAAAAAAGAAAAGAAAAGAAAAAAGGAGACCCAGCCATGAAAGGAAATATGATTTGTCAGTACATCAGAGGTATATGAAAAAAGGTTAAATGGCAAAGAGAAACCTCAGAACGTGATGTGTGTACACCATTATTACAACTATGTAAAATATTTCTGTATATTGGTAACTTACCAGGAAAGCATGTAGAATTGATGTAGATAAGAGCTTTATGTTTATGGGATTCTTTTCTTATAATTATTTAACTACAATAAATTTTCTCTACAAACCCCTCCCTTCCACTCCCATCCTCACCCTAGCCAACTACGGCTGAAACCAAGAAGTTAGGGGATGGGAGAAAGGAGAATAGGTGGCCATGGGCTGGAGTATAGAGCATATCTGAAGCATCAGTTTGAGGAACATAGAAATCTGGAGAGATCCACTAAACTGGCAAATGATCCCTGTATACTTTAGCAGCCCTGTGGGTATTGCTTGCATTATAATACATAATTGAAGATAATAATGGGTTGGCAAAAAGTTTAACTATGTTTACAATACTTTTTTTTTTTTGCCCTGCCTGGAGCAGAAAGACTATTTCAGTGGCCCTTGCGACTTCTACCACCCCAGACCCTTTGTGTCCCTTTATTGTTCATCTTGTTTGTATTCACTATGAATAATGAAGATTTAATAATTTTTATTAAATTGACGATATGGTTATAAAGATTTTATGATAAAAATGATAAAAACCATTATTTTGGTGCCCAAAGAGTTAATGCTTCACTCATTTAGAAAAATGTGTTTTTTCAGAATGTTACATTCTATGACTATTAATTAGGTGTTCCTGTGTCATTATTTCTGATTGATGTTCTGTGTGTGTATATATACGTGCCTGTTTATAATTATTATTTTGTTTTTAGGACGTGTGTCCCCGTCACCTTCTCAGGAAAGTCTGAATTCATCAAAGTCTGATACAGATACAGGGGTATGTTCAGTATTTTATGGTTACTCTTGTTAAGTACTATAATTTGATTTGTTTACCATGAAATACCTTACTGTCTGTCAGAAATTATAGTTACATGAAAGCGGTTAATTAAGATACATTAGAGACAAATAGTTTCTTCTATTAGAATTGGTAAATGAAAAATTGTGATATTTAAAAGCTGTCGTACAGTGCGTGATACTACTCCAGCTACCAAGCTACTGATACAAACTTAAATAAAACAAAATCCTTTCCCCTTCAAATCCATGTTACAATTTAAAATACTGGATACTGAATAAGGAGTGATGAAGGAAAGAAAAAAAAAGTACAGAAATATTTTAATTTTTCCATCTTCTAGGTTTAATAAATGCTTCACCACAGTTTGAGGTAGTTTAAAATATTTTGATGGTTTTCATTTGGTCTGATAGCTGGAAGGTTAAATATAACCAATTTTACACCTAAAAAGCAAACTGGAGAATATTCTAAGCTGTCCCATGTGCTTCTTGTGTATTGACCTAGACAAGGGTGATGTAAACAAAGAACCTAAAACGTCCGCCTGCTCAACAGTATTTTCCTGAAATTTCATTGTCTTTATAGTATTGGACACTAATGTTTTGCTACTCTAAACATATTCCTCTCAGCTTTCTATGGTTCTATTTTTCCTTGTTCTCTTGCTGTCTTTTCCTCTTTGTCCCACTTAAATGGTGCTGTTTTTCAGAATTGTGTCCTTGGCCTTCCTTACTTGACATATTCATTTGTTGCCTCCAGTCCTGAATTAGCTTTACCTTCATAATTCTTGTTTCCTTTGAGAATAGCTTGATGGTTTTTAAACAAGCAGAAGATCTTATTGGGCATGCTTCCCTTTTCACGTAACAATTATATGGAATCTCTCCATCAGTGTATTCACCAAGCACATTGGCTAACGGGTCTAAAACTGAACTCCCTCAACAAATGTTTTTTGAGTGCCTGTTAATGTTCCAGATACTGCTAGATTCTGCAAAGTCAAGTGAGACATAGGGACTATGCCCAGGGACTATGCTGACTGGTGAAATCAGTATATCCACAATTCTAGTATTGGATATTCTACAGAAGGTACTACGCAAGTATAGGAGTTAGTTATCCCAACAAATCAGAGCGTGAGGAAAATCTTCCTGGAGGCTTTGTGTGTGAGCCAGGAGTTAACCGTGTGAGAGAAGGAAGGAAGGAGCACATCAGAGCAATCAGCTAGCGCAGAGGCCTGGAGGCTGAAAACGGCTTGGCATGTTAAGGGTGCTGCCAGAAGTTCCATGTGGCTGGAGCAAAGCAGGCAGGTGTGAGAGTTGGAGGAGAGGTAGACAGGATTAGGATTTTAAATGGTCTTTTGTGTTAAACCAAGACATTCGGACTTTGTCCTGTAAACTGCAGGGGAGGGGGAGGGGGCTTTGAGGGGTTTCAATCAGGAGCTTAATTAAAATGTTAAGATTTTTGTTTCAGGGAGAGCATTCTGATAAATACTGTAAAGGATCAAGTAGATGGGGGCTCCAGGCTAGAGACAAGGGAGACCACTTAAGAGGTTATTAACCCAGGAGAGAAACAGTACTTTGATTATGAAGCAGTGGGTCTAGAAACCATAATGATGAGCTGAATTTGAGCGACATGGAAGAGAGAGGATCTCTGGCACTTGGTGACCGACTAGCTGGGTTGGCAGGTGAATAGCTAGGATAATTCCCAGCTGTCTGGCTTGAGTAACTGGCTACATGTTAATGTTCACTCATGGAAATATTTTTAGTACCTACCCACAACCCTCTCTGAGCCTTTAATGGCATCACCATCCATAAGTTACTTTTTTAACTTCATCAGAAGATACTCCATTACTTCTTTTTCCTTACCCACATATCAAATGAGTTATAAATTTCTATCCACTCTGCCTCCACCTACAAGTCCCTGTGGAATCTGTCCCCTCATTCTCCATTATCACTCATATTATCTAGGCCCTCAACATTCATTGAGATGTTTGCTGTAGCTTCCTAATTGCTTTTTTCTGGCTCCGATCTGTACCCAGTTCATTTTCTATACTGCCACCAGCTTTTTTTTTAAAATCCCGATCTGATGCCGTTTTGTGGTTTAAAATCTTTTGATGGTCCTTGTCACCTACAAAATTAGGCCCTTCCTGATACTGCCTCATCTTACCCTTTAAAAAAATTTTTTTTATGATAGTAAATGCAATTTTTTTAAAAAAGATTTTACCTATTTGAGAGTGAGAGAGAGCACGATCCGGGGGAGGGGCAGAGGGAGAGGCAGGGAGCCTGATGTGGGGCTCGATCCCAGGACCCTGGGATTATGACCTAAGCTGAAGTTAGATTCTTAACGGACTGAGCCACCCAGGAGTCCCCTCATCTTACCTTTTTAACTCCATTCTAATTCCCTGGTGCCTATGCAGCCTATTCCCCATGCTAGATGCTGTCCCCTAGCCATTCTTTTACTTTCGTGCCTTTGTCTGCGCTGGTTGCTTTGCGCTCAGTGCCCTCCCTGTCCCCTTTTCTCACTGGGCAGAGCCCTATTCATCCTTCAAGATTCAGTTCAAAAAGAAAAAAGATTCGGTTCAAATATCTTATCGTCTCTTAATATTTTCCCTGAATCAGGCAGACAAAATTGTTCCTCATTTGTATTCCGACAGAACGTTACAGGTATTTTGACGCTGATATTACTTACCATGTCTTCTTTGGCAGTTTGTCTCACTGGCTAGACTCTGGGCTGATTTAAGGCAAAAAACTGTACTTCACAGATCTTAGTGTCCTTGGAACCTGACCCCATGCCTGACTGTGGTGGGCCTGAATCAGTGTTGAACTCCTGCTTCTGTGCCTTTGTTTCTATCCTCCTTATCTGGATGCCTATAATCTCCCTTCTTTCTGTTCAAAGCTTGCCCATTCTTCAAGGCCCACTTCCTCCTAAAGCCTTCACTGACTAATGTAGCAGTAAAAATTTTAACCACTTTGCTTTGGGGGAAAGGGTTTGCCTTTATTAGTTTAATTCACCGTAAAGCATCCAGGCATTGATTATTATTAAAAACAGGAACTATTTGTCCCAACTTGTAGTATGCTCATTTCAACAGTCCTACTAACAGATTGTTTTATGTACTTTTTTAAGATTTTATTTATTACTTATTTTAGAGAGAGAGCGCAAGTTGGGGGGGAGGAGCAGAGGGACAGGGAGAGAGAGAATACTAAGCCAGCTCTGAGCTGAGCTCAGAGCCAATGCAGGCCTCAGCCCCAAGACCCTGAGATCATGACCTGAGATGAAATCAAGAGTTGGGAGTTCAACTGACTAAGCCACCCAGGCTCCCTCCTACTGACAGATTCTAAACTACATCTATCCACCCCACCTCATCCCCCCAAAAAACCTAAGTAACTTCCAATCTTGTTTGAATACAGGCCTTTTATTATTTTTTTAAAGATTCATTTATTTATTTGAGAGAGTGAACATGCGACTATGTGGGTGGGGTGGGGCAGAGGGAGAGGGGGAAAGAAACTCAAGCAGATTGCATGCTGAGCACGGAGCCTGACTCCGGGCTCGATCTCACAACCCTGAGACCACGACCTGAGCCAAAACCAAGAGTCGGCCGCTCAACCAACTGCATCACCCAGGTGCCCCAAATACAGGCCTTTTAAAAGAGAAGGGTAGCAGTTCTTTGACACAAAAAGTAGTGACCCCCTGGAGTACTGAGCTTTTTTCCTATAGTAGTTGAATATCATTTATATCTGTTGTTTTCAAGAGTAGATTGGTATTTCTTTCGCTTTTGTCATTTTGATTGGGGATGGTTAGAAGAGGCCTCTATTCCATACGCCTTTGGATTATGGTACCTGCTGTGTTATCTTTGAACCTAGTGCTAGCTATAGTATATATAATTTTCCTGATGTGTGTGTTCTTTTTTTCTTTTCTCATAATGGTGATATATTTATCTCTTTTTAACTACATCCTCACTCTTATTAGCATTCATGTAAAATCGAGTACCTAAGTGTACCTATAGTACAGTTAGGCATATAGAGTGACACACCCAAGATCCCTAACTTATTCATTGGTCAAGCCACGCCTAGAATTCCTGCTATGCTCTCCATTCCTATTGATTTCCAAAAGTAGCTTAGTGAATGCATGGAAGAAAGGAAGAGGGTATGCCTAGTTTGCTCCATTATGGTAGAGATTTGTAAAATTTCTACTTGAAACTAGAAGTTGTAACTGTGCTGTTAACCTAGGAATTGGTGCTTTTCGTGGGTTAAATCTGTGTTTGGGGTGCTTGATTAGTGGAACATCAGTATGGGTGTTTTAGCATTTAACTGCTGCTTTGAATTTTTGAGAGAAGATTGTAGGGAGGGAAAAAATTTTCTCTACTCTTAGGTTCTACAGCCATGATTTTGCAGCTGGGATCCACGAATAACCTGACAAAAGACAGATTCACAGGAGAAACAGTTTAACACACACACACACACACACACACACACACACACACACACACACACTATGGAGGGCTTCATAGAAAAATACTGAATGCCTAAAGAAGCACTTAGACCCAGGGGCTTATATATAATTTTAACAAAGAGCGATAATTTCTTTGAGAAGTGACAAGAAAAAAGGGGGGTGGGCTTTAGGGGCAGTAAATTGTGATCAGTTAAAAATATTGAGGAAACTAATGGAGGATAAGGGTTACTTAGTACTATCTCTAGAGGTAAGATTTATTTTCCCCTTCCTGGCAAGGAAGAGGTGAAGGGGAGACACCTTCACAAAGAGAATTTCATGCTCTGCTTTCAGGTAGAAGCAGGGAGGGCAGAGACTTTTTCTTGTGTCTGCTTATTCTCAGTTGCCTTCAGTTCAAAATGATCTTTATGCAAAGGGAATATTTTGGGGTGACAGTCTGATCTCCTTCAAGATTATTAGGATCTAAAACTTGGATGAAAGGAGTTAACTATAAGGAGGTGAGGTAATTTTTGTGAAATTATACATGTGCAGCATTTTATTAAAAAAATATGTATCGAGGGGCACCTGGGTGGCTCAGTTGGTTAAGCCTCCAACTGTTGTCTTCAGCTCAGATCATGATCTCAGGGTCATGAGATCGAGCCCTTCATCAGGCTCTGTGCTCAGCGGGGAATCTGCTTGAGATTCTCTCTTTCCCTGTCCATCTGCCCTTCCCTCCACCCTGCACACATGCACATGTTTTTTTGGGGTCTCTCTCTCTCTCTCTAAAATAAATAAATCTTTTAAAAATAAAGAAAGAACATGCATTCAGGGGCACCTGGGTGGCTTAGTTGGTTGTGTCCAACTCTTGGTTTTAGCTCAGGTCATGATCTCATGGGTGGTGAGATCAGGCTCCTCTGCCCCTCCCCTCATGCATGTGTGCACTCTCTCTGTCTCTAAAATATATAAATCTTTTAAAAATATGCATTGATTTAGATTGAGGTCAATCAAAAATTATTAACATTTCTACCATGTGTTAGGCACTGAAAATATAAAGATGCAATGGATAGTTCATGTCAAGGAGCTCTGCATGGAGAAAAACAGGCATCAATGATGACAATATATGTCCAAAGGAGAATTAAGTATCATTTTCCTTAGATAACCCATCCTTTGATAGTATACTTGATGTCAGTTAACACCCATACCATATCCTGAGTTAGAAACTGTGATCACTTTTTACTCTTCTCTCCCTTCAGCATTTGCTTACCAAATTCCACCCACTTGATCTCAGAAGTGTCTTTGGAATCTGGCCATTCCTTTCATTTCCACTGCTATAATCTGGGCCTTTGTATCTTACTTGGCCCATGATAGCTATTTTCCCAGATTCCAATCTTTCATCTTCATTGCTAAGAAAATTACTTTCCTATAAAACACATCTGATAGTATTCCTTTTCTGTTTAAGCACTGGTTTTGATTCTCTTTTTTTCCTATAGATTTATTTTTTTTTTTAAAGATTTTACTTATGTGAGAGAGAGAGAGAGAGCACAAGAGAGAACACAAGCAGGGGGAGCAGTAGGCAGAGGGAGAGGGAGAAGCCGGCTCCCATCAGAGCAGGGAGCCTGATGCAGGACTCCGTCCCAGGACCCTAGGATCATGACATGAGTTGAAAGCAGGCGCTTAACCAACTGAACCACCGAGGTGCCCTTCCTATAGATTTAGTTCAAATTCCTTAGCATGGCTCAGTCTTGCAGAGATCTCATTGTTATTTTTCACCCTTCCCTCTCACAAACCTTATATTCTGAGCCACTCAGTTGTTCATTGTTACCCCAACAAAAATGTCAGACCCTTTGTTGATTGCATATATTTATATATACTATTCCCCTTTGCCTGGCCAATTGGTTTAAAACTCAAGTCTCCTTGCTGAAGCGTTTCTTGCTTCACCCAGTGCGTAATTATTTGTATGTTCCCTCGCTGCTCCCATGGTATTTTGCTCATATTTCTGCTAAAGGCACTTTAGTACACTACATCAGTTTATGCAACAGCAGCTAACATTTTCTGAGCCCTTACTCTATGCCATGTACTTTGCTTAAGTACAATTTATATCTTATCATATTTCACCTCACAATAGCCCTGGTACTGTTATGAGCCTTATTTTACAGATGAAGCCTTAGGGATGTTAAGCAACTCACCAGTTTCACACAGTTGGTAGATACAGCGTCAGAATTAGAACCCAAACTCTGTCTTTGGAAAAACTTATGCTGTTAATCATTATGCTCCACTAGTTGGCATTGTAAGATCTAGCACTATGTCTTCATTTAGTCCACAAATATTGAGTGCCTACTATGTATTAATCACTGTTGTAGGAAATTGAGGATGTACAGTAGTGAACAAAAGCAACAAAAATATTTGTTGTTATGAAGCTTAAGTTTTCGTGGTAGGAGACAGAGAAGCAAACTAAGTAGTTGTGTAATATATTAGAAAGTGGTGGGCTGCCTGGGTGGCTCAGTCGTTAAGCGTCTGCCTTTGGCTCAGGTCATGATCCCAGGGTCCTGGGATCGAGCCCCGCATCGGGCTCCCTGCTCGGTGGGAAGCCTGCTTCTCCCTCTCCCACGCCCCCTGCTTGTGTTCCTTCTCTCGATGTCTCCTTCTCTCACTGTCTCTCCCTCTGTCAAATAAATAAATAAATAAATGACATAATCTGACATATCTTAAAAGGTTCATTCTGGGGCACCTGGGTGGCTCAGTTGTTAAGTGTCTGCCTTCGGCTCGGGTCATGATCCCAGGGTCCTGGGATCCAGCCCCACATCAGGCTCCCTGCTCAGCAGGAAGTCTGCTTCTCCCTCTCCCACTCCCCCTGCTTGTGTTCCCTCTCTCGCTGTCTCTTTCTCTGTCAAATAAATAAGTAAAATCTTTAAAAAAAAAAAAAAGTTCATTCTGGCTTTTAAATACTGAGACTAGATAATTAGAAACTAAGAAATGTCTTACTTATTTTGTTTTCTCAAATAACTAATACAGTATCTGGTATATAGTCAGTGCTAATAAATATCAAAAGGCTTACAAGTTTTCATAGCAGTCCAACTTTAAAATGACATTTTTAGATAACCAGGATATTTGAATATGGATTAGATATTAGATGATATAAATGGTATTTTTTAGGTGTGATAATAGCATAGTAGTTATATTTAAAAGAGAGCTTATTAGTTAGAAATACATAAAGCATATTTACTGGTAAAATCAATGCTGTTTAGATCTTGCTTTAAGTGCTCCAGCAAAAATAAGCAAATATGTAAAAGTGGAAGGATTGATAAAACGAGATGAGTAAAATACTGATAACCATTAAAGCAAGTGATGGATGTATGGAGTTCGATCTACTATTTATTACATTATTCTACTTCTATGTATATTTGAAATGGCCATAATAAAGTTGTATATATGTTTATATAGAGGCATAAATATATATTTATACAGAGCTATAAATATCATTCTCGATGTAGATACCTATTTATGGAGATGTATACATATAGATAAAATACATAACATTTTACTTGGTGATTATACCTTTAGTAATTCTACGTTTAAAAATCTATCATAAAGAAATAATCATATAGGGGTACCTGGCTGGCTCAGTCAGTAGAGCAAGGGACACTTGATCTCAGGATCCTGAGTTGAAGCCCTACTTTAGGGGTAGAGCTTCCTTTTAAAAGAGAAAAGGAGTGCCTGGGTGCCTCAATTGATTAAGTGGCTGCCTGTAGCTCAGGTGGTGATCGCAGGGTCCTGGGATCCAGCCCCCCAGGTCAGGCTCCTTCCTCAGCAGGGAGTCTGCTTCTCCCTCTCCCACTGCCCCTCCCCCCACTCGTGCTCACAAGCACATGCTCTCTCTCTCAAATAAATAAATAAAATCTTTTAGAATAAAAAGAAATAATCAGATAGGCTGGGATGTAAATAAAAAGATTTTCATCTTAGTATTCTAAAATAGCTAAAATTGAAACAACTAAAATTTTTAACAGTTGGAAAATAAAAACTATAGTATAATTCTTTAAGTAGAATACCATGCAGTCCTTAGATTGTTTTCAAAGACTATTTAATGACTTTAAAAATATTCAAAATTAAATGTGAAGTGAAAAAAGCAGAATGAAAAATTGAATATAATATTATCCCAGTTTTGACTAAAAATATCTAAATACTTTATAGATTAAAATTTCAAAGAAGTACACTAAATTTGGGGCGCCTGGCTGGCTCAGTCAGTAGAACATGTGACTCTTGATCTCAGGGTTGTGAGTTCGAGCCCCACATTGGGTGTAGAGATTACTAAAAAAAATAAAATCTTTGGGAAAGAAAAGAAATATACTAAATTATTACTAGTAGCATCTCTAGGTGGTGGGATTTTAGGTCTTTTTTTTTTTTTTTACTCTTTATACTTCTCTGTACTTCTAAAATTTTCTTTATTTTTCTTTTAAGATTTTTACTTATTTATTTGACAGAAAGATAGAGGGAGAGCACAAGCAGTGGGAGCTATAGGCAGAGGGAGAGGGAGAAGCAGGTTCCCCGCTAAACAGGGAGCCCGATGCGGGGCTCAGTTCTAGGACCCTAGGATCATGACCTGAGCTGAAAGCAGATGCTTAACCAACTGAGCCACCCTGGCACCCCTAAAATTTTCTTTAGTAAACATACCTGCTTTTATTAAAACAGATTAACAGAAGATACTGTCAAAGTCTCAAGTTTAAAATCTTTGACCATAATACCCTTTATATTAGGATAAATAAATAATAAAATAGACATAAAGATTCATGTTCCAGGATGTTCATCGAATTGCTATTTATGCTAGCGAAAAATTGGAAATGTCTAAATGACCAGCCAGTTGGAGAATGATTAAATTATGGCACATTGATATGCAGCTAGTAAAAGTTTTCAGAGAGTGAATTACTGAAAATACTCATGGAATAATAGAAAGGAAGATACTGAATCGTGTGTGACTTAAATTAATGTTTTTTAAAAAATGAAAGATGAAGGCAGTCATAATGTTAGCAGACTGTTGTTTTAATTTTTGTTTTTTTACTTCCTGTGCTTTTTGAATAATCTACACTGGCCATGTATTTATAATCAAAAATGTATTTAAGTATTTTGAAACAAAATACAGAGTACAAGAAGAACCTGGATGTTTGAGGAGAAAAATAAGATCTGGAATCACTGCTAAAGGAATGATGCTGAGGACTTAATGAAATGTAAACGATGATTAAACAAAAGGTTGGACTTTATGCAATAGGTCAAGCCTGTTTAGTTTTATGTGTTCCAGCTGTGCTCACCAGGCTGACAGCACAAGTAGAGGCCGGAGCCTAGTCCTCTAGGATTAGTAGTGTTTGGCAAAAGGTCAGGGCATCGTAGCTGCTCTACCTCCACAGTGGATACGACGATGCTTTTCTACACTGTGAAGTTCTAGGCAAATAGTAGTGGCAGTTCTTATCTGTCCCACGGCTCCCAGCCTGGTTACAGCCCTCCTTATTCTTATTTACACTTACTGACTGCTCTGCCTGCCTCCACTCTTTCTCCCTGACATCTTTTACCTTCCTGCTGAACTTTCTCTTTCTAAAGCACCAGTCACATCGTGTTGTTCTTTCTTTTCAGAAGCCTGTGCTGGCTGTTCATCTCCTTAGAATATCTGAACTTTTAAGCCACAAATGCGGGCCTCCTTATGATCTGGTCTCAAAATACCTTTCCTCCCTGATCCCCTGCTATATCTCTATACACCTTTTCCCCGGTCCTCGTCATCCTACCTGTCCTTCCCTAAATAAGCAAGGCTTATTAGCTGACGACTCCGTATTTTTGCTCATGCTACATCCTCTAAAACATTTGAGGGACGATCTTTGGACTTACAGTTGTATTTCTGCTTTGGTTCTGCTGTTTACAGGTGGCTGTGTGAGCTTTAATATGTTATTTTGATCTCTTCGAGCCTCAGGTGTTTTTCTTAATTTCTTCATCTTCATAATGTTACTACCTACCTGACAGAGTTGTTAGTAATTCATTCAGGTAATGAATACAAAAGCATGTTGTAAACTAAATGCACGGCACACACGTATGGCATTATTTTCTACCTACCTCTGTCAGGATGCTTTTGACTTCAAATAACAGAAATCCAACTGAAAATGGCTTAAACAATGAGGAAGCAAGTCTGGAGGTAAGGCGGTTCCAGGGTTGGTTAATTCAGCAGCTCAATAGTGTCATGAGGGACACAGGGTCCTCCTGCCATCCTCCTGCTTTGCTCTTCTTTGTTGTTCTTAGGTTTGTTCCCTTCACGGTAGTAAGATGGCAACTACAGTCTTAGGTGTCACATGGACAGCAATGTTCAGAGGAAGGAAAGAACATCCCTTTAGTATGCGCCTTAGGAAATCTTTCTGGAAGCTTCTCCCCTGTCTCCACCCCGCCCCTTTCGCCCAATAAACTTTCTGTCTTGTCTAATTGAAAAAAATTGCAGCACATGCCCATGCCTAAACCAGCTATCACTGGGAAAGGGAATGAGCTCGTCTTGATTAGCTCAGACCAATCATGATTCACCGCCTGGTGCCGGCTCCCACCTCTCCGGAAGGAACAAACACTCAGAAAAGGACAAAGTAGGGTCTCTGTTAGGGAGGGAAAGATTGCGATAGCACAGTCTTCAGGGATGATCCTGCTTTATTGGAACAAGGAGGTGAATGAGTGATAAGTAGTAGATATATCGTAAAGGGGAGTTTGTTTTTGGTAGATCAAGATTTCAGTCAGGCAGCATACAAAATGATGAGAGAACGGATGGGGTGGGAAGAGTATGAAGCTTTTGTTTTTCTAGTTTTAACATTTGTCTTTATATCTAAATAGGTATGCAGTGGAGCTGATGAAGACCCTGACGATAAAAATGCACCGTTTCGGCAGCGGCCATTTTGCAAATATAAAGGACACACCGCTGATCTCCTTGATCTTTCATGGTCTAAAGTAAGAAATTCTTATTTGAAGAGTGTATTAATTCTACGTAACTATGACTTTAGGATAAAACAGATGTTTTGTTTTTCAAGTGTTTGGTTATATATACTTCATGGGAGTTACCTACTACAAAGTAATCGGTTAAAAGAGGAGAAACATCAAATTAGGCTAATAAAATGTTTATATTAACAGCTTCTGTCTGGATCTGTCTTTATACTTGTATTTTTTTGCTTCTTTATAAAGTAATTTTGCAAAGTAACTATTCTCCCAAAATGGATATGACTTCAGCTACAATGCTGAGGTCTGATCTATCTAATCAAGACTGCTTTGGCTAGGGGCGCCTGGGTGGCTCAGTGGGTTGAGCCTCTGCCTTCGGCTCGGGTCATGATCTCAGGATCCTGGGATCGAGCCCCGCATCGGGCTCTCTGCTCGGCGGGGAGCCTGCTTCCCCCTCTCTCTCTGCCTGCCTCTCTGCCTACTTGTGATCTTTCTCTGTTAAATAAATAAAATCTTTAAAAAAAAAAAAAGACTGCTTTGGCTAATCTGCTGTATTAAATCATTAAGTTTAACAATATATGACTCTTTGATAAGTCATCACTTATGTGTTTTTTTCCTTAGAGCAAAATTATTTCAGAAGTAGAGGCCCTGTTTTGCCACTGAACAAATACCTTAGCAGTTTTGCAAATATTTAAGAGATACTTTAAATTTCATTTAAGGCATTTGAAGCAGGAAGCAGTGTTTGGAATTCCTGCATAATACCTTACACTTCGTGTTAACATTTTTCAGTAATCAAGATCTAAAATATATTTAGAATTTGGGGAAAAAAAGTAATATTTAAAAGCCTTAAATGGAGAAAAGTCAACTGAGTTAACAGCACTAGCAGGAATACCAGTATTGCCCGTATATTTTCACTGTGTTAGGAGAACTTCATGTACCCCAAAGTTACCGCTGCTGTATACAGGCAAGTCAGGCTTTCCCTGAGCTCCAGCTTTGGATCACTCCATTTTTGAATTGCTGATCCTGTCATACTTGTTTAGATATTCTGGATGCTTTTCATAACCCATCTGTCATAATGTCTTCTCTAACTTGGAAGAAGCTTGGACCTCACCTGGTCATCTGGTTTTAAACTGAGCCCTAATTGTGTCGCACCCTGTGTGAAATCTGACTTGTCAGAAGATGGAAATCTGAAGTTTCCTTAATCTGATAATCCTACTCATCTGGGATAAGAAGTACAAAGCACATAATTGGGAATGTTGCACTCCTTTTACTTTCTTAAAGCAACCCAGTGTTTTTATGGGATGTAACGCTGACTGAAAGAAATGAGCTCTCCATTGACCACTTATCAGTCAAGGTTCTCCAGAGTTTCACAGCCAAGGGGACATACATACATACATACATACATAAGGAGATTTATTTTAAGGAATTGGATCACTCAGCTGTGGGTGCAGGCAAGTTGAAATCTGCAGGGCAAATTGGCAGGCTAGAAATTCAGCAGGAATCACACTAGAGTCTTAGGGCAGAATTTCTTCTCCAGGAAACTTGCTTTTGTTCTTAAGGCCTTTATCTGTCCCTATGCTCTTTTCTTTACCTTTCTTTTTTACCTGTTTACTTATGTTCGTTTCTAGATATTGTCTGTAACAGGATCCTAAGACCTTCCAGAGTAGGGACCATATTTTATTTTACTGTTGTTTCCCGTCTGTATCTAGCATAATCAGTATTTATAGTGAGTTTTCTATGTATTAAAGACCTACTTTATGCCAGGTAATGAGAATTACCTTGTTAATTACTTTTTTTTTTAAGATTTATTTGAGAGAGTGCATGAGCAGGGGGGAGGGGCACAGGGAAGGGGAGAGGGAGAGGGGAAGCAGATTCCCTGCTGAGCACAGAGCCTGCCACCACAGTTGGCCAGTTGGAGGGGCTTGATCTCCAGATCTGGACCCCGAGATCAGGACCTGAGCCTTGAGATCATGACCTGAGCAGAAACCAAGAGCCAGACACTTAACCGACTGAGCCACCGAGGCGCCCCTCTTGTTAATTCTTACAGTAACCTGTGAGGTAGACGATATTTCATTTTGTAGATGAGGAGACTAGGTCTCTGACCCATCCGAGATCACAAAACTAGTTATGGGTAGAACTTAGGTTTGAATCTAATTTCTTTGACTCTGAAGACCGTGCTTAGTTCAAGAAAATTATTTAATTTCATTTATTCAATAAGTATTTATTGAACAGAAACTTCTTGCCATAACAGAACAAGTCTTTACATGTCTTCATTATCTTTTAGGGATGTTTTCATATTTCTTTCACATGCTTAAGGCAATGGACTCTTGCAAGAATTGAATAAAGTCAGTTTAATGAAGAGCAGACTATAGATTTAGAATTTTTTATTTTTATTTTTTTATCTGAGTATTGTTGACACATAGATTTGGTTTTTATACAGTTGTTATTAATAGGAAATATAAAACAAACTGTACATACTCTTCAGAACTTTTCTGGAACTGAGTGGAACTTGAAAATAAAAATAATTGTTACTAGATGTTTCAAAAATTATAAATCTTTCAAAGTTTTTTTCTGTGTAGAAACCATCTTTTATTTTTTAAATTTAAAATCAATTCATTAACATAGAGTATATTATTAGTTTCAGAGGTAGAGTGTAGTGATTCATTATTTGCATATAACACCCAGCGCTCATTCCATCAAGTGCCCTCCTTAATGCTCATCACGCAGTTACCCCATCTCCTACCCACCTCCCATCCAGCAACCCTCGGTTTGTTTCCTACAGTTGTCTCTTTCTCAGACTGACATATTTCACTTAGCATAATACCCTCTAGTTCCATCCACATTGTTGCAAATGGTAAGATTTCGTTCTTTTTAATGGCTGAGTAATATTCTACAAAAAAAATTTTTTTTTTTTAAGTTGTATATTATACTATCTAATATTTAAAAACAAGTAGGGGCACCTGGGTGGCTCAGTCAGTTAAACATCACTCTTGATTTCAGCTCAGGTCATGATCTCAGGGTCCTGGGATTGAGCCCTGTGTCAGCTGGGAGTGTGCTTGAGGATTCTTTCTGTCTCCTTCTGCTCCTGCCCCCATGTACACAGGCAGCACATGTGCGCACGCTCTGTCTCTAATTAATTAAATAAAAACAGGTATACCACATAAAACATACACCTTTACAACTAGCCCCAAATATCGTATATTTATCAGTACAGTAACATATCCAAATCAATATTTGCACTTAGTATTTAACATCTCTGTGCCTCAGTATTCTCATTTGTAAAGGGAGATAATAATGTACCTACCTCATAGTATAGTGTTAACAATTTTTAGCACTTTGCAAGTACTCAGTAAATGTCATCATTGCTTTGATTTGTTTAGCACCTTTAGGAATACCAGAGAATACTAGGATCTCATTTGTGTTGCCTCATTCAGTATAACTCATAGTTCTCCTTAAATCATGCCAAAAAGTTAAAGAACTTCTGCCAGCTGGAAACTTTTGACAGATAGATGTTTGGTTCCTGGGTGATGGGCCATCACAGTGCCTAAAGCAGATACACTACCCTCTTCTAGCTTTTGAAAATTCTATGATCTATTCTGAGATATTTGACGATTTCTCTTCTCTCATTTTCTTGCCTTGGGTGTGACGGGTACACAATAACTTTTCATTTTCATGCTGTATTATAGGATAATCTTTCTGAAGGCGTTTTAAGTGACAATTAGGGAATTCTTATGAGTTAAAATTCACCAGTGTTGCCACTGTCAGAATAACTGAAGTGACGATCAAATGAATGGATGCCTTATATTCACAGCCTAGTTTCACTATACGGGACTATACAAACTAAGGCACACCTTAGTCCTCTTGGTGCTTAGCAGATTTATTTTGACATAGATTGTAAGATTATCCTAATTGTAGAACAGATAATATTAAAAAAGTCTTAGAATCGAAGGACTATGGTATATAACTGGGAAAAAATGGGATCTTCCAAGTGAATTGGATAATCTTTTGTTCTTTCTGATGCTAGGTATAACAATAGTAATAAAACTGCTGAGATACATAGAACTGAAAGTTTGCTTTTATCATGCAAGCAGTGTTTTCATAGGGTGATAAAATGATCAATGTCAATTTCTCTCTAGAACTACTTCCTGCTTTCTTCTTCGATGGATAAAACCGTCAGGTTATGGCACATTTCCAGAAGAGAATGTCTTTGCTGTTTTCAACATATAGATTTTGTCACTGCCATAGCTTTCCATCCAAGAGTAAGTAATTGTTTTTATATATTTTTTATTAGACCATAAGAAAGGTGAGGGAACCTGGTTTCTCTGGAGGGCCATGCCGTTGGACTACAGGAAAAAAAAAATTATTAATAGCCACATAGTTAAGAACAACTTAATTTAGTCTTTCTCTTTCTTTCCTTCTTTCCTACTTTCTTCTCTTCCCTTCCTCCCTTCCCCCCTTCCTCATTTATTTATTTTAGAGTAGGCTCCACACCCAGCAAGGAGCCCAGTATGGGGCTTAAACTCACAGAGATCAAGACCTGAGCTGAGATCAAGAGTTGGACTCTTAACTGACTGAGCCACCGAGGCGCCCCTCTTTTTTTTTTTTTTTTTAAGATTTATTTATTTATTCTGAGAGAGAGAGATACACCAGCATGAGGTGGGGTGGGGAGGGGAAGAGGGAGAAAGACTCTCCAGCAGACTCCCTCCTGAGCGCAGAGCCCGACAATGTGCGGCTCAGTCTCACAACCCTGAGATTGTGACCTGAGCCAAAACCAAGAGTCAGAGGCTCAACCAACTGAGCCACCCAGGCGCCCATTAAGCATCTGACTCTTGATCTCAGCTCAGGTCTTCATCTTCAGGTTGTGAGTTTAAGCCCCGCATTGGGTTATAAGCGTGTAGCCTACTTAAAAAAAGAGAGAGAGAAAGGAAATATTCTGCTAATCTGTATCAGAACTAGAAATGTTATAATCTAACTATAATAATGAAAAGCCATCCCAAATCTTTAATAAGATATGCGGGATATAAATAACGTATCCTGTTAAAGATGAGAGAGATTGGAGATGGAGGAAGAAGAAGAGACAGCAGGTGGATAAATAAGATAGGGAAGCATATAGGGAAGAATAGTGGGGGTGGGGTGGGGTGGGAAGAGACAAAGAGGAAAAGATTGAAAGAGGCAAAGACCAAAATTCATTACAAGATATACTGAATTCCTGTTTAATGTCTGGAAATGCTGTTTTTGGTTTTTTGGGTGGGTGTTGTGGGTTTTTTGTTTGTTTTGTTTTGTTGTTTTGTTTTAGTGAACTCTGCACCCAAGGTGGGGCTTGAACTCATGACCCCGAGATCTAGAGTCACATGCTCTACGGACTGAACCAGCCAGGCGCCCTTGGAAATACTGTTAATCATGAGATCCACTTAATTCATTTTCAGTGTAGGATATCCCTCACTATCTTTCCTCTGAAAAGGAAGTATTTCATATGATTTCAACCAAAGGAGGAAAATTCATCTTGGAATTGCTGACCTATATTATGTTCTTGTAGGATAGAGCCACCAAATGAGTGAGGCTAAATAAATTTTCGCTCTTTACAACTGTAAGCACAAGGGAAGTCCCATGCTGGTGCTGCTCCGATTGCTAGGTTGAGATTAGTGGAGAATTTGAGCTGACCTGACTTACCCTCCCCCATGTCGATGTATAAATCTTATTTCTATTCATGTCCTCATCTCTGTATAACACCCATTGTCATGTTAATGGCAGCATTTTAGTTACATTCACATTTCTTCCTCTTTTTCCCCAGATTAGGTGAGAAGATTGACTTTTTTCCCCCTTCAATATAATTTCCCTCCTTGGGCAGGCCTATAATATAGACCCTTAGAAGACTTTGGTTAAGAACTTTGGCAAATTAAGGGGCGCCTGGGTGGCTCAGTGGGTTAAAGCCTCTGCCTTTGGCTCAGGTCATGGTTTCAGGGTCCTGGGATCCAGCCCCACATCCCCACATCCGGCTCTCTGCTCAGCAGGGAGGCTGCTTCCCCCTCTCTCTGCCTGCCTCTCTGCCTACTTGTGATCTCTTTCTTTCTCTGTGTCAGATAAATAAATAAAATCTTTAAAAAAAAAAAGAAAAAAAAGAACTTTGGCAAATGAAAAATGCTTAATCTTTGTTAATACCTTATTAGTTTTGACCGTCAAGCTTTTTGAGGCTTCTTTCTGAATAACACCCCCATCCTGTCAGCCAAGGATGCAGCAAAAGAATGGCTTTACCCCTGTCAGCAACTGAGCAAAATCCTTCCCTCACCTCTATTTTAACTATAATGTGTCAGGGTGGAAAGAGAGAGGTATTAGGTTGTGATAGTTATCTATGTAGTACTTTATTATTAAGGTTCCTGTTTAGTCAGTAGTTTTTCTATACTTATAGTTGGTTTTATTTTTGGAAACTGAAAAGCCCTAATTCTAAAATTCTGTAGCTCTGAAAGATTTTTAAGAGGGGCTAGGGAAGGGGTGTGGTGTTAACATTTTCTTGGGAAACATGACTATTAAATAATGTTATCTGGAAGAAAGGAAGCAGAATTATAAAAGAAATAGCAAAATGAAGATAATACATGCATACACATATACACACACGTATGCATATATGTAAATAAAATTCTGAATTGTAAGACCAACATGAAATATTTTTACTTGTTCTGCTCTTCTAGTGGTAGTCATTAAGTTGAGCCTGCTATACCATAGCCATAAAAATGTCCTTTCTCTATAAATTGTCCTTGACAGGCTTCAGAGGTAAGAATGACAGTCTTGAGCAGAGAAGGGAATACTTCTTGTTTTGGCATCCCAATTATTTTACTCTTAAATAATTTTTTATCAAAAAAAATTTTTTTTCAAAATTTTTTATCAAAAATCAGACCAGTTTAGGTGATCATTTTTGCAACATATACAAATATTGAATCATTACATTATACCCCTGAAACTAATATAACATTGTCTGTCAATGATAGCTCAAAAAATTTAGACCAGCTTAGTGGTAGGCCTGGTTTAGTGTATAGAAGGGTTTCTCATTCTTGGCACTTGACGTTTTGAGCTGTATAATTCTTTGTTGTAAAGGGAATAAATTCTGTCCTGTGCATTGTAGAATGTTTAACAGGGTTCCCATCCTCACCCCCCTAGATGCCAGGAACATCCCACCCCCAGTTGTGACAGTCAAAAATGTCTCCAGACATCGCTAGGTGACCTCTGTGGGGCCAACTTGCCCCCTGTTGAGAACTCCTGCTTTGGGATTGAGAATTTGAATACTGAAGCGATTTCCTACTGACATGGTGTCAAAATTACCACAAAATAACTGGTTCTGTGGGCTAACCAGCGGTAGTCTTTTATCCGAGTATTACATGGGCCCCAGAGGAAGATCCGGACAAACACAGTATTACAGGATAGTTTCTCCCAAAGCATGTTCCGTGAGGGTGCTAACCCTGCTAGGCGTTCCTGCCAACTCCCTCCCAACCACAGCACCCACCCCCCAAAAACAGGTCCCTGGTTATATAAGTCGGAAAACGCTACCTACTTTATTCCTCATTTGGAGGTTGAGAATGCGTGTTAACTGAGAATCCTCTTTAACTTTTTGTAACCCACAATCTCTCAAACTTACTTGAACCATTCTCCTACACAACCATTCTCCAACACATTATCCACTAACATCCATACTTTGGGAAAAGCAGTTTAAGGATATGATAAAGCAATTAGAAAGTCATTTTTCCAAAGTGAGTACTGAAGTTTCTAATAGTTCTTTTTAGTGAATAAAATAATGCTTGCTTGGGGTGCCTAGCTGGCTCAGTCGGTAGAGCATGTGACTCTTGGTCTCTTTGGGGTTGTGAGTTCAGGCCCCACATTGGGTATAGAGATTACTTAAAAATAAAATCTGAAAAAAAATAATGCTTGAAGAATAGTACTTTATAAATGGGATCTACATATTTTTTAAACATTAATTCTAATAGGCTTTATGTTTTGATTTGCTAATGAATTTTTCTTGATCTGGTAAAATGAGAGCTTTCTCTTTTGCAACATTTTTAGGATGACAGGTATTTTCTAAGTGGGTCATTGGATGGAAAGCTCCGCCTTTGGAATATACCTGACAAAAAAGTCGCTTTGTGGAATGAAGTAGATGGTCAAACAAAATTGATCACAGCTGCAAATTTCTGTCAGAATGGCAAATACGCAGTGATTGGGACATATGATGGCAGATGTATTTTCTATGATACAGAGGTAAATGATTATCTTGTGTAAATTGCATAATGGGATACTTAGCAGTTTCGTATAAGTTGGTGTATCCTCTCTGGGCATGATAAATTGGGGCAAACAATACTCTGCCTCTCTGCAAGTTGTATCAGATGATCTTTGAGGTTCCTTCTAATTCTCATATTTTAAATTTGTGATTTCTTTTTAGCATTTGAAATACCACACACAAATACATGTCCGATCTACCAGAGGACGCAACAAAGTTGGAAGAAAAATTACTGGCATCGAACCTTTACCCGGAGAAAATAAGGTACTAAGTATTCAAAACCGTCTCTCCTCACACTATATATAGACTTCTGAAAATTCTTACTGTCTTGGCTTAAGAATATATTTTCTGTCATGTGGAATATAGCCTTTTTTAGTTTTGAGGTATATTCTCTCTGTATATGTGTATGTAATACCCTTTTTGGTTATACCTTAACTTAGATTAAAAGATGGTATTTTTAACTTTTCTTTTCATTTATTTTTAGATACTGGTAACCTCAAATGACTCCAGAATCAGACTATATGATCTTAGAGATCTGTCACTGTCCATGAAATATAAGGGTTATGTCAACAGTAGCAGCCAGATCAAAGCAAGTTTCAGGTAAATCGACAAAGAGAAATTCCCAAAAGAGATCAGAATATTTCTCTTCTACTCCCATAGTTTCTTTGATCTATGCCTTATGTTCAATGGTGTTTTTAGTTTCTTTGCACTTTTACAACTGATCGCTCATGCTGTCATCATGCAGTACTTACCTTATCCACCTGTTGAGTCGACAGAGTTGGAATTGCCCCTATTCTGCAGACAAAGAAACCGAGACTCAGGGGCTCCTGGGTGGCTCAGTGGGTTAAAGCCTCTGCCTTCGGCTCAGGTCATGATTCCAGGGTCCTGGGATCGAGCCCCGCATTGGGCTCTCTGCTCTGCAGGGAGCCTGCTTCCTCCTCTCTCTCTGCCTGCTTCTCTGCCTACTTGTGGTCTCTCTCTGTCAAATAAGTAAATAAAATCTTTAAAAAAAAAAAAAAGAAAGAAAGAAAGAAACCAAGACTCAGAAAATGAAGTAATTTGTCTAAAGTCACTGGTAGTTGCAGAGCTGGGATTAGAAGACTCACTCCCAGCTCTGGAATTTGTGCTTTTGTACTTTTATGTCAGCTCTCTAAGAGGAAGCTTACCTGCCACCCACCCACGGTCTTGATCCTTTTAGGTACTGAAGCTAATAAAGCATTTTAACACCCTAAAGTACAGCATCCTGTATTTATACCTTTACATAACATTATTATTTGAACTCTTAATTTGGGGTCTGGAGGCTCTCCTTAAAATAACTGCCTCTTCTTCCTCATAGCCCTCTTTCATTCAGCCCTTTCCTTAACAGTTTCCTTTCTTCTTGAATTACCCAGTAATTACAGAAATGTAGTTGGTGAAGTGCTCTGCTTCTCTTTCATCTCTTAAGTAGGAGTCTCTCCCCGTGGGGGTTAGCTAGCAGCACAGTTATCTAGAGCTTTCATGAAAATCCTTGTGCCTCCTGGCTCCATGTCAGACCTGCACGTTCAAACCTCTGGAGTGAGACCGGGACTCTGTACGTCAACAAGCTCTCTTGGGTGTTTGCTTAGGTATTTTAAAGTAGGAAGCGTGCTGATAGAGGGAAACCTCAAAAAATCCAAAACTGATTTTTTTTCTTTCTCAAATTTAGCCATGATTTTAGTTACCTCGTTAGTGGCTCAGAAGATAAGTATGTTTATATCTGGAGTACTTACCATGACCTCAGCAAGTTTACTTCAGTCAGGAGAGACCGAAATGATTTTTGGGAAGGTATTAAAGGTAAATAAATGCCCGCTTCTGTGTGTCTTCTCGATGAATAAAATTAAGGTGGAGATGTCTTACAAGTAAATTTGTGTAGGCATTGTTTCAGAGAGAGAGTCTGGCAGTTACAACTGCTTTTGCTTTGTATTTGGCTTTGTTTGATTTTTCCAAACCAAGGCAGAACTTGTACAGGCATACCTCATTTTAATTAAGCTGTGTACATTGTTTTTGTAGACCTAATTCTGTTGCACATTAATTGACTACAGCACAGTATAGACATAATTTTTATATATGCACTGGGAAACAAAAATTCGTTTGATTTGCCTTATTGCAATATCCGCTTTTTAACAATGATCTGGAACAAAACCTGCAGTATCTCTGAGGTATGCCTGCATGTGGTATTTTTTCAAGCATATATATTTGAATTTTAAATAGTTCTTAATTACTTATGTGTTAATTTTAAAGGATATTAGGTTATAACATATACTATTGTAAAAAAATACACTATTGTATTTTTTGCCTATGATACTTTCTGTCTTGATGTTTAGGATCAAATTTATTCGTTATGCTGAAGTAAATTTTTTTCCCCAGCACATAATGCAGTTGTTACATCAGCCATCTTTGCTCCAAACCCAAGTTTGATGTTGTCTTTGGATGTGCAATCTGAAAAATCAGAAGGGAATGAAAAAGGTGAAGATGCTGAAGTTTTAGATACCATGCCCTCTGGTAGGTACTCATATTTTATTTGACCTACATTTTTTCTAGTCAGCACTTATAGCTTCATTGACCAACATTGGGTATTGTGAGGTTTTCGTGTGTATGAAGAATATTTCTTGTTTATGACTTAATTATGAGTATCCCTTTTCTAAACATTTCAGTAACCTATTTCTTGCAAGTTTTACTTTATTTAAATTTACCTTTGAACTTAAAATGAAAATTTTGGAAGTTGATTTTTTTTTTTAAGATTTTATTTTTTTATTCGAGAGGGAGCACAAGCCAGGGGGCGGGAGGAGAGGCAGAGGGAGAAGCAGACTCCCCACTGAGCAGGGAGCCTGATGAGTGCTCGATCTCAGGACCCTGGGATCATGACCTGAGCCCAAGGTAAAGCCACTCAGCTGCCCCCATCATTATTATTATATTTAAAGATTTTATTTACTTGAGAGAGAGAGATCATGAGCAGCAGGGAAGGTTAGAGGGAGAAGCAGATTCTCTGCTGAGCAGGGAGCCCAGTGCAGGACTCAGTCCCATCATGACCTGAGCTGAAGGCAGACACTTAACCAACTGAGCCAGCAAGACTCCCCAGAAGTTCATTATTTTTTTTTTTATGGGCAGTTGTTCCCTTTGGAGAAATGCAAACAAGACATACAAATTACAGAATTTCTTTGTTACCTGTGTCTTCTAGCAGACTGTCATTCTGAGGACAGAGACTTACTATGTCCTATATTATTATTGTAATGCCAGTGCTTGCCTACATACAGTTGGTCCTAATAAGCATATGTTGAACAGATGAATTAAACCAAATGAAAGTAGCGTCCTTTTCTACTTGCCACAAACTGATAGCTTTGGAACTTCTCAGATAGGTAACTATTTACAAGCCCGTATTTGCAGCATATGCTTAGGGAAATGAGGAGTAATTCCAGTTATATAAAATGGTCAGATTAGGAAGTAGAAAGAAACCACCAAAAAGTCGTACTGAGTGTCAGTTATATAAAAATGGTTCCTGTTAGGGGTGCCCAGGTGACTCAGTCGGTTGAGTGTCTGACTCTTGATTTTGGCTCAGGTCATGATCTCAGAATCGTGAGATCAGCAGAGAGTCTGCTGGAGATCCTCTCCCTCTCCCTCCCACCCAGGTCTCACATGCTTTCTCTCTCTCCCCCTCTCTCTCAAATTAAAAAAAAAAAAAAAAGGGTCCCTATTAGCCATTACGAGTATGGTGAGGCCATATAAATTTGGGCTAGTTGTTAACGAAAACAAATCTATTGTTGAAATGAATTGCAGAATAGTTTATTAAATGTTCTTTCTAATTCTAGAGACTACAGCTGGACTTTTTAGAGAGTTTTAAAACCACAACAAAAGATACAGTATACAAATGGCACTTCTAAAAGTACTTGAATACTTCAGAGTTCACAAGTATTTTATTTCATTTAATCTCAAGTAATTTCCCTAGCGCTATTATTTACATTGTGCATTACACTAAATACACTATTTCTTCTGTCTGTGAAAGCAAAGGTGAATTTCAGTCTAGCACTTCCTTCAATTACAAGATTTAAAAATAAGCCAAGTCAGCATTATTAAACCTTTACTAAATGCCTGTTTGGAAATATTTTTTTCTTTTTCTTTTTTCTTTTTTTCTCAGAGCCAGATCCAGTGTTCTCCTTTAACTTAAGTCATTTGGGCTTTTTTTCCTCCCAGGGATACCTTTTTATACTCTGTATATCTCCCCTACACATTTCACTGAAAATTCTAGCCTTTTTAAGGATTTATTTTTTGAGAGAGAGTGCAAACTGGGGGAGGAGGGCCAGAGGGAGAGAGAGAATCCCAAGGAGTCTCCACGCCAAGCGCAGAGCCCCAACACAGGGCTCAGTCTCATGACCCTGAGATCATGACCTGAGCCGAAATCAAGAATTGGACGCTTAACTGATGGAGCCCCCCCAGGTGCCCCTGAAAATTCTAACTTTTAAAACAACTTGAAAGATGAAAAAGTCCTTTTTAAAAAATTTTTTCAAAACTCCACCATATTAACAAGGCTCAGTTGACTCACTGGGTCCTTTTTAAAGAGGCACAACTTTTAATGGATTATACTCAGATTTGTGTTTGCTGTTTTGTACCCATCGAGGTAAACTGTAAGAAGAAAACTCTGAAAACTGTGGTATGAGATCATAAAATATATCTGATTGCCCTCTCTCTTTCTGACATGGTTGGCAATTTATGCTTCAGTTTTTCTCATGTATAAAATAATGATAATCTCTAGTTTATAAGTTTGCGATAAGAATTAAAGAGAATATATAAAGTGTCTAGCAAAATGCCTGCTGCGTAGGAGACGTCTTCATTATTGTCGTATCTTATAAAGCATTTATCTGTACAGTATGAATTATGTTCTTCTCTAGCCTTTCTCATTATCTCCTATCTCAAGTCCTTTGCTGCCTACTGCTGCATAGCACAAGGTTGAGATTGGCCAGAGAGTGGGAAGGAATGTTCACAGGCTTAGGATATGTTCTTAGCAAATCTAAACGAAGCCATTTTGTCTTAACCCATTCTGTACCGAAGTTTCCAGTTAAAGTTTGGATTATTTTTTTCCTTACCGATCAGTCCTTCATAAATCTACAGTTTTTACCTATGCATAATAGAGTTATGAATTTTGTTTGTTAAATGCTTTTTACTGGTAAATGTAAGAGGTAGGCATTTTGCCATTCAGCATAGCTACATAGCTCTTCAATACAAACCATAGAGGCAAAGTTACTGTCAGCATTCACCGAGCCATCGTGTGTACTTCATTTCGTGGCAATTTCAGTATGTCTGCTGGACCATGAACCTTACTGTCAACCTCATTAGAGACCCCTGATAACAACACACTTGGCCCAGCTGATCCCATTCTGCCAGCATTGCAGTCCTGGGGCTGAATAACATGCTAGCCTCTTGCCATGAAGTGAAGCATTGGACAGTTTAGAGGCCTAGGCTGCCTGGGAGTAAATCCAGGCATCCAGGCCCCAAGGGACTGTAATCTCCCCAAGCCAGGGAAAGATCAGCTAAAACACGGTAAGTGGAAGTGAGCCTCAGAGAGGAGGAGAGTACAGGAGAATGAAAGGATTACGGGAGCGAGCTGGAAAAAAGAGACTGAGTGGCACCTGGCCTGCTTGGTCAGAGGAGTGTGCGACTCTTGATCTTGGGGTTGTGAGTTCGAGCCCCACTTTGGGTGTAGAGATTACTTAAAAAAAAACAAAAAATCTTGGGGGAAAAAAGACTGAAAACGTGGGGAAATGGTGTGGGGTCACGGGCATGTGACACTTAAAACAGCAGGCTTTATATTCAACTAAAAACTTTTTTTTATGCTTTTAAGGTATCACGAAGACAGATAATACGGAAGTTCTTCTTTCTGCTGACTTCACTGGAGCAATCAAAGTGTTTATTAACAAAAGGAAAAATGTATCTTAATTTGAAATGACATTTAAAATAAACATATCAGTAAGTTTCTGTATGTATCAGAACTGAAAAAAGTATATTATAGTGTTTCAGGCTAACATTCTTTTTTGGTTGTTTAATTTTTATTGAAGTTGTTCAAATATAATATATTTTTTGAGCGGCAGTGTTAATGATCTATAAACCCTGGACTGATAGACTAGACAGAAATGTGGCTAGAATAACATTGCCAAACATTAGGCTTTATGTTTTGTTATATTTGTGTTTTTGTTATATAATTGTGAACATGCACAGGTTTCTGCATGAAAATATATTAATATATTAATCACACGTGTGTGCCTTTTGGTTACATGCACTAAATCTAACAGAGTTAAATTATTTCAGTGGCCCTTTTGGCCTCTTACAGGGAAGGGGGGGGGAGTCTTGTTTCTAGCTTATAAAGTTTCTTTTGCACAAAACTTCATTTTTCAGAAAAGTGGTATTGACTGAGTTACTGTTTTGAAAATGTTATACAGGTTTTCAATAGGTCAACAACCATGTGTAAATGTTTTTTATAAATTTCTCAATTTGGGGACAAGATTTTTTTTTTGTGGTCTAAATTGTGGACTTAGATTCTTTTCTTTGTTATGTATATATATAATTTTTCTTTCTTTCTTTCTTTTTCTTTTTTCCTTTTCCTTTTTTCTTTTTCTTTTCTTTCTTTTTTTTTTTTCTTTTTTTTGCTACACTGGAGCACAATGTTTCTATGTAAAAAATTCTTTTCATTCTTTATCCATGAGCACCAGGCTTTGCTCACTTAAAAAAATTAAGCCGCATTAAGGAGTGAGTCTTCTTTTTTACAATAATGTAAAAATGAACTGTTTACATTTTTTTAAAGCATTGTAGTTTTAAAAATTAAGCTGTTTTGTTTTGTGTTGTTGAATTTGAAAGCCTTTGTAAATATTGATATAATGTACCAATGAAATAACATCTGGGTCAATGGAACCCTGATCATGTTGTTGATGGTTAGCATATGTTTCTGAAAATTAAATATGTATTATTAAAAGTTGGTCGCCAAACACTTGTTAAATATGTGACTTTATTTTCAAATGACCTTGGTAAACTGAGGAATGTAAGAAAAACAAAGTCTTATTTTATACTTTGATTTTTAACAAGCAGAAGACCAGATTTTGGACCCCTAAGTTACAATGCGTTAATCACATACCTTTATGAAAAAATATTTTTCTAATTCTAAAATGAACACTGCTAAGACTATCTGTATGCTTATGTGTTCTTTACTGCATTTGTTTTCGGTATCTGAGTAAGAAGCTGGAAAGCCATGATCATATCCTGATTAATCAGCATGGTCTTGGAGTGTTCTGGATATCCTAGTTCATTATATATTGTTTGCCTTGGTTTCAGCCTTATGCTGCTTTACTCCTCTTGCCAGTGCTGTGCTCTCCCCCTTCTCTGCTCACTCTTCTGTACTCTACGTGACACATGGAGTTGTTTTGCCGTTGGCTCTGTAACCAGTCCGTTTCTTTAGTCTCAAGGTCTGGCTGGCAATTGGGTTGATCTAGTGTTTCAGAGAATTTGATGTCTTCAACTCTTTGAGGCAGCTTGGCTTTCACTGACTTCTGCCTGAAGACTTGTAGTACTGTTGTGGTGCTAATCGTTTCAATTGCAGATAATTGGGGCATTGCCATATGAATATTTCCTGATAGCTTTCATGCAGTTTCTGGAACGAAAAGGCAAAAAATAGTTGGGATGCGAGTTTGAGAGACTAATACTAACATTTCTAGGTTTAGTTTTTAAACTGTTTGCTAACACTATATAAATAACACACAGATTTACAAGTCAGAAGGTGAATTTGAAAACATAGGATCAAGATGTGTACTAAGAAAAACTGATTAATATTTCTCCCTAAAATGAGTATTAGAAACTCACTATAATAAGTGGTGTGAAGGAAAGAGCACAGTGTAGAATCAGATAAACTTAGATTTGTCTCCCTCTATTAGCACATTCCTTGGATAAGTTATCTATCCTATATTAATTTCCATTTCCTTATCTATAATATGAGAACACCTAACTGAAATTATAAATTTTTACTGAGAAATGTATGTATAAAGCTTGGTGCCTGGTAAGTAGGTGTTCTCAACAAATGTGCATTTCTCACTGCCTTTCCCAAATCCTTGCATGCCCTCTAGACCCTCTTCCTCCATAAAAAAGTATATAGAAGTGCTTTCTAGACATCCGAGATTTCATGGGTGAATAGCCTTTTAGGGATTGACATAAGGCACCAACTTTTTAATTTTTTTTCCAGCTTGATGCTTTAATTTTAAACCATCTACCATCACCTCTTCAGAAGAGAGGACATTTTAATAGTTAAAAAAAAGTTAAATGAAATCTTACCATCTTAGAGCGGTGAACAATCTATCAAAGTGAATAAACCTAGCTTGTGAAAAAAAAGAGTATGTAACCATACTCTCTTATTTCAATTTCTTATTTCTCCTTCTGTGTATTAAAAGCTCTTTGAAAAGTCATTTTGAACTTTTCTCTCTCTCTCTCTCTCATTTACCTTAATTGGAATTAAAATATTAATGACTCAACATAATTTAGCATGCCATTTTCTCTAATCTTCAAATGGTACAGCTAGGCAATGACTTTTTATTCTTTGAAATACATGTTTAACAATGTATTATCCCTCAGATCCCAATTTCAGTTGTGTAATTGTGAGAATCTGAAGCCAGATATCCCTACTCGTGAAAAAAATCATCAGAATATTTTTTTAAGGATTTCACTTATTTTTAATTAAAGAAAAACAGCCTTTTCCAAGGGTTAGAGTATTTTTAAATAACCTCAGTTACTATGAGGATTCAAGGTAAAGACCTGTTTGGGGTTTAATGTTTCCCCATAACTTTTCAAAAGAAAAACATTCCCAATTTTACTGGTTTCTAGCTCTCTGACTTACTTATTCATTAAGCAGATGTTTATTGAACACCTACCACACACACAGCGCTGCTGGGACTAGAGAAAAATAAGGCAACGTTCCTGTGCCAGGAGAGCTCACAGTCTGGCAGAGAAGATGCCCACAGAAACAAGTAAGAAGCTTGGAACCATCTGGGGGCTGTGGCTCTGGAAACGCGCGTTCTCGCCCTAACCCCTGTCTGTTCCACCCTTCCTAGTAACTTGAGGCAGCCACTTGATCTCAGGCCAACCTTTGTTCATCTAATGTTACCAGCAGCAAGGATAATGTGGGTAACAGAGTTTATAAGTAAGCCAGAGGTAAGGCAGAAAAGAGTACCCTCCGTGGCGACATTTTCCCTGGTGTCTGGTCCTCTCCTCGAAGCCTGAAATCTTTGTCTTATTTCCCCCCAAACTCTTAAGTGTCTTCTGCTTTGAGCTAACTCCAGCTTAATAGGCCCCCTCCGCTCAACTGCTCTCTGGTTCCCTTCAGTTCTGAAGCTTTGCCTCTTTCATTTTGTTCTGTTTGGGTCTCCAGATTTGAGTCATCTATGCTCCTGGGGAACCCAGCCTCCCTTTTTAACCACAGGCACTTTTCTGGTACAGATTCACACACATGAAATACATTCAGGTTGATGCAGCGGGGTCGAGGGATGTGGGAGTGTAGACCTGAAGGAAAGATCTATTGCAGAGTCCCAAACAAATCAAATGCCATCATGTAACTTAGCTAGGGTGGTCCAAGCAGATAGTTTGCTCATACATCCAGCTACCCTGTGTTACATTTTTTTAAATAAAGTTTTTATTTTGGAACCTTTAGATTTACAAAAAAGTCGCAGAAAATACGGAATTCCCATATACTCCTTTCTCAGTTTCCCCTAATGTTAACATCTTACATTACCACGGTGCATTAGTCAACACTAAGAAACCAACCCTGGTACATTACTATTAAGTCAAGGCCAGACTATTCAAACTGCACCAGTTTTTCCTCTAGTGTCCTTTTCAGTTCTAAGATCCAATACAGAATACCATATTGCATTTAGTCATATGACGCTTACTTAATTTAAATAAGCATTTTATTTTAGAACATTAAGGGGCGCCTGGGTAGCTCAGTTGGTTAAGTGCCTGACTTGATTTTGACTCAGGTCATGATCCTTGGGGTCGTAGGATTGAGTCCTGCATTGGGCTCCGCTGCCCTCAGCGTGGAGTCTGCTGAAGATTCTCTCTCTCTCTCTGCCCCTTCCCCCCCACCCTCAAATAAATCAATCTTCTTTAAAGAAGAAGAAATAGTTTAAGATTTTCAGGGAAGTTTGCAAAGAGTTCATGTATCTCTCATACCACTTTTTCTGTTAACATCTTACATTACTGTGGTACATTTTTCACATTAAAAAACTAACATTGGTACATTACTACTAAACTGTATGCTTTATTCAGATTTCAGTAGTTTTTAACCTAATGTCCTTTCTCTGTTCTGGGATCTCATCCAGGACATGATATTACCTGTGGTTGTCAGGTCTCCTAAGGCCACTTTTAGCCATCATTGTTTTTCAGATTTTTCATGCTTTTGATAACCTCAACAATTTCGAGAAGTACTGGTCAGGTATGTTGTTGAATGTCCCTGGGTGTGGGTTTGTCTCAAGTTTTTCTCATGATTTGACTGGGTTTATGGACTTTGGGAGGAAGCCCGCAGAGGTAAATTACTCTTTTCTTTACATCACATTAAGGAAACATACTGTGAACATGACTTAGCACCTGGCCGAGGTAGCGTCTATCAGGTTTCTCCACTATAGAGTTAACTTTTTCTTCCTTTCTAGAAATCTGCTCTTCATAAATGAATCACTAAGCACAGCCCAAACTCAAAGGGTGGAGAGGAGTTAAGGCCCGCCTCCTCGAGGGCAAGTAGCTGTGCAACTTATTTGGCATTGTTATGTGCAGGAGATAGGTCTCTTCTCTCTCATTTATATATTCACTCAACCTCTTATGTTAGCATGGGCTTGTGGGTATTTATTTTATGCTTTGAGTTGTAAACCAATACTGTATCATTTTGTTGTTTAACTTGTCCCAGCCCTTAACGATTAAGAATTCTTTCAAGGTGGCTTCTGTGTCCAGTTGACGTCCCCCCCCTTTTTTTTTTTTGAGCATTTCCTTACTTTCTGTCACTCCAAGATGCTCCAGGCTCATCTTATATATTTCCTGCCCCAGCCATTTAATCAAAGAGCCCTGGTTTCTTTTATTGGAGAAGGGTATTAGAAGTCACGATCTGGGTCATAGATGTGCTCATTGCTACCGGGTGTCATTTCTCTTAGGCCTTCTCAGCTGGCAGAGCAAAGAGCAAAGAAATATATGTGTATATGCTAATATCTATATATACAAATTATAAATATTTCTATGTAACTATTAGTATTTAGTTAAATATGAGTGTCTTAGTGATGTCTCTGACTAATCCATTAATACATAGATCATTCTAGTTTACTTGCTTATCAGTAACCTTCTTCTCCAACAGTGAGAAACCTGGCTCCCACCATTTACTATCCATTTACTTATTTATTCAATCCCAGCACAGCACATTCAGCAGTTTCAGAATTGGTAACCCATACCCCCATGAGAAACAACCTTCCTTACCAACAGGAGTACAGTTTTTACATATAGTCCTTTATCTTTGGTGTCATAGTTCTGGTCACAACACTGTTTTCTAAAGTTACTTAGGTGAGTACCTTTCTTCCCATCCACGCTTTTTTATTTTTATTTATTTTTATTTTTTTCACACTATCTTTTTAATATTAGATTAAGTTATCTGTCCCTTTATAAAATCATTTGGGATTTGATGACTTACATAGCCATCCTTATTTAATAAGTAAGCTGTGGCATTTCTCTGTAGACCACTCCTGCCTTGCTTTCAGATGCTTAGCATTTTCCTAAAGTAGTTTTACCGTCCTGTCCGTTACTGCACTGAGGTTTCACTCATTCCGCAAACATCAAGTGCTTAGTCTGTGTCAAGATCTTGAGGGAGTCCAATAGGAGAAACAAACAAGAATGTAATTCTGTTAGGACTGTGTTTACATGATTAAAGGGGTCATCTCTGATTTTCTTACCTCAATGCCAAACCATTTATGGGGGGAGAGGGGAATATATAAATATGTATATTTGTGTATATAAATAACATGTAAAGAAAAGAATTTATAAGGAATATATAAGTCTATATATATATGTATAAAAAATGTCAGGTTACTAGAAACCCACTTCTCTAATTCAACATACAAGCAAGTATTGATTACACTTGGCTTATATATAAGCAGTATTCTGAGTTGTCAAAAGCAAACATTTGAGGGGGCGCCTGGGTGGCTCAGTGGGTTAAAGCCTCTGCCTTCGGCTCAGGTCATGATCTCAGGGTCCTGGGATCAAGCCCCGCATCGGGCTCTCTGCTCAGCAGGAAGCCTGCTTCCCCCTCTCTCTCTCTGCCTGCCTCTCTGCCTACTTGTGATCTCTCTCTCTGTGTCAAATAAATAAATAAAATCTTAAAAAAAAAAAGCAAACATTTGAGAATACACAATTTAGTGACATAAAGAATTAGTAATTCATTAAAAGATAGGAAAGGCATTCTTTCAAAGAAAGCCATTTCTGACTCAGTTATGCATAACTTAATCCTCTCTCTCGATGAAAAGCCACTGAAGTACAACCATTCTAACGGACACTGTGAAAGTTGAGTGCATTGGTGGTTGGGATTCCTGCTGCGGATCTTCCTGGAGGCTCGCCCGACAGCCCATAGCTCAGCTGCAGATGAGTCTGCCTGCATTCATTTGCTAGTTCTGTCATAACGAAATACCACAGCCTGAGTGGCTTCAACAACGCAAATTTGTTTTCTCACAGTTTTGGAGATCGGAAGTCTAAGATCAAGATGCTGGCAACTTTGGTTTCTTCGGAGGCCTCTCCTTGGCTCGCAGATGGCCGCCCTCAGGCTGGCTCTTCCCGGGGACATCCCTCTGTGCACACGTGCCCCTGATGCCTCTCTTTCTGTCCTAATCTCCACTTTTTTTTTTATTTTATTTTTTCAGTGTTCCAAGATTCATTGTTCATGCACCACACCCAGTGCTCCATGCAATACATGCCCCACTTCTTAAAAGGACACCGGTTAAAATTGGATTAAGCCTCACCTGAAGGCCTGACTTTGATAGTATCACCTCTTTAAAGGCCTTATCTCCATATAATAGAGTCGCATTTCTTAGGTTTTAGGGATTAGGGCTTCAACAGATGAATTTGGGGGCAACATAAATCAGTCCATAACACTGCCCCGACAGTCATTTTATTTAAAACGAATCTAAAAATTGATAAAACTGTACTAAGAAGAGGAAACAGGGAAATTAGAAATACTAATGACTCAGCCTCTGGCTGTTTTTTCAGGCCCTGAGCTCAGAGTTAAACATGAAATCCATCTAAAACAGAAAAATCTCAAATATGAAAGTGACACTGTAAAATAGAATGTCAAGGCTTATAAATTTATATATACATATATACACTATTATATATATACACATACATAATATACATTTTGTGTACACACACATACAATCGGCCCTTGAACAACATGGGAACACAAGTTTGAACTGTGTAGGTCCACTTATAAGCAGAGTTTTTTTCTTTAAAGGTTTTTTAAACCTTTCCTTTAAAGGTTTCTTTAAAGGTTTTTTTGGTTTGTTTGTTTTTTACGTAACCTCTACGCCCAATGTAGGGCTTAAACTCACAACCCTGAGATCAAGAGTCACATACTCTACCAACCAAGCCAGCCGGGTGCCCCTGTAAGCAGATTTTTTTCCAGTAAATACAGTTCTGTAAATGTATTTTCCTTATTTTCTTAATATTTTCTTTCTCCTAGCTTACTTCATTGTAACAATGCAGTATATAATACATGTAACAGAAAATATGTGTTAATCAACTGTTTATGTTATTAGTAAGGCTTCCAACCAACAGTAAGCTATTAGTAGTTAAGTTTTTAGGAAGTCAAAAGTTGTAAGTGGATTTTTGACTGCATGGGGGTTCAGCCCCCCCAACCCCTGCATCGTTGAAGGGTGTGTGTGTGTGTGTGTGTGTGTGCGCGCGTGTAGTGTTTAGACATATACAGATACTAAAACAAATGTCTAAAATCCAAAGTCATTCCTTCTCATGAACTTTTAAACATCTTTATCGGTATATAATTCACATACCACGAAATTCACCCATGTGGCATACAACTCAAAAGTGTTGGTTGTGCAACCATCACCACCAAGTTTAGAATATTTTCATCACCCCAAGAAGAAATCTTGTGCCCATTGCAATCACTTCCCACTTCCCAGTTCCATTCACCCATCCCCAGCCTCACTAATCTACTTCTGTCTCCATGGATTTGCTTATTGTGGACATTTCATACAATCGGAATCATTAAATATGTGTTCTTTTGTCTCTGGCTTTTTTTAGTTAATATTTTCATCCATGTTGTATTATATATCCGTATTCCATTTCATTTCTAAATAATACTCCATTGTACATTTGTCTTGTTTCTCATCTTTGACTACTATGAGTAATGTTTTGAACCTTGGTGTACATCTTTTTGTGTGCACATTTGTTTTCAGTTCTCTTGAGTATAAACATAGAAATAGAATTGCTGGGTCACGTGGTAACTTTTTATTTAATTTTTGAGGAACTGCCAAGCTGTTTTCTTCAATGGCTGCACTATTTTGCACTTTCACTAGCAGTGTGTGAGGGTTCTGGTTTCTCCACATCCTCATCAACACTGGTTATTGTCCATTTTTTAAATTACAGCTATACTTGTGGATGTGAAATCTATTTTCATTATGGTTTTGATCTGCATTTCTCTAATGACTGATGTTGCATATATGTGACACATACACATACAGTTTTGTGAGGAACCTAAATCTTAAGAAGATTTGGTAAAAATCTATAGAGAAGCCATGATTTAAGGATGATTTACATGCAAAATATTACCCTTGGGGCAGCATTTGTGGGAGCAGAGTTGAGTTATATATGCTGATTCCTGGCTGGGACTAGATTCAGTTGCTGGCATACCAGATGTACGAGCTGACACACATTCATAAGAAATCTTTTTTAACTTAGGATTTTATTTATTTTAATACTTGCTCATCATAGAAAACCTGTCATAAACAATATAAATAAATAATCACCCGGAATACTATAATTCAGAGATAACCAGTACTAATATTTTAATGTATCTAAATTTATGCATATATATATTTTAAAAGCTTATACAATTATACAAGGTAACTAGAATAATGTGCTACATATGGGCAGTTTCCGTATTTTTTTATGGTGTATAAATGTTCTATCACATGGACACAGTTTAAGCAATCTATTGAACATTCAGGATGTACCTGTATTTTATTACTATGGGTAACGATGAGAGACATAGACATAAATATCTGTCAGAATTTCTAATTAGAAAAATAGGGCACTGGAAAAACGTTCGAAGAAAGGGAAGCAGAGGGGGCGCCTGGGTGGCTCAGTCGGTTAAGCGTCTGCCTTCTGCTCAGGTCATGATCCCAGGGTCCTGGGATCGAGCCCCGCATCTCGGGCTCCCTGCTCAGTGGGGAGCCTGCTTCTCCCTCTCCCTCTGCCGTTCCCCCTGCTTGTGCTCTCTTGCTCTCTCTCTGTCAAATAAATAAAAATCTTATAGAAAAAAGAAAAACGAAAGAAAGGGAAACAGATAGGGGCGATAGGAATTGCTTCTGGGGCTGGCTGTGCTGGGCCCCCAGCAACTAGAAACCCCAACTGGGCCAAGCCCATCACCCCATCTCACCCAGCTGCCAGGACAGGTCAGGCTTTGTGCTATTAACGTCTTTTTTTTTTTTTTTTAATATAGTTGACACACAACGTTACATTAGTTTCAGGAGTACGACTTAGTGATTTGGCAAGTTTACACCTTATGCTCTGCTCACCACAAGTGTAGCTCCCATCTGTCCCATTACATCATTATGACAATATCATTGGCTGTATTCCTTATGCTGTGACTTTTATTCCTGCCACTCACTCGTTCATTCGATAACTGGAAGCCTGTATCTCCCGCTCCCTCTCACCCATTATACCCAACGCTCCCCTCTGGCAACCATCAGTTTGTTTTCTGTATTGCTAGGTCTGGTTCCGTTTTTTGTTTGTTTATTCATTTGTTTTTGTTCTTAATGTCTTTACGTCCATGCTGACATTCTAACTTCTGATCTGTGGCACCAGAATGGCACAATCAGTGAGCTGAGTTCTAGCCCTCGAGTTTCTAATTACAACTGGTCATGCTTCACACCAGTATATTGAGAAGCATTTTCCCTAACGTTTTTTCCCAAACACATGCATCAGCAGGATCAATAAATATTGTCTCCCCAGGTGGTACTCAGCATTACGGTGTATAGTATTCCTTATCTGGATGAGAAGACCAAAAGCATGACTTAAAATTCTTAGAAGAACAAAGACTTAGATTTTCACCATCTCCAGTTGGGGGGAGTAGGGAGGAAGATCACAGCAGATGGCAGTACTTTGGTTCTCCTGGGACCAGACCAAACAGAGGGAACCAAAATACAGGAATGAACTGAACCCCAAAACAAATTTCACATCTATTTTAGTGAACTGTGACACTTACCTGTTATTTACAAAATAAAGTGTTTAGCAAAACAGTGCTTTACTAAAAGCAGAACCAGAACGAAACCGATTTTCTTAAAATGTTGACTGTGAGTAAAACTTAGTCATTAAAATAATGGCCAAAGAGAACTTAAATTGAATCTCACTTAGGTATGTCAGAGTCCATAATCAGGAGAGTCTTCTAAAAGGTGAGTTTTGGATGAGGCAAAAAAAAAAAAAAAAAGTACACTTGGTCTTAATGAAGCTCTTTGTGTAGTAAGAGTGAACCCCAAACTATGAGGCCAGTGGGGTACGGACTGCAGAGGCCGCAACAGCGGGGACAGACACACGGGGCAATGGGACTGGAAGGTGGTGGAAAGCCTTAAAACCCCCTGGGAATCAAGTTGAAATAAATACAGAAGACAAGTGAATCATTCCTCTTCCTCGTTAATTATTACGGATTGACCCGTAGATGCGTATGAAAATTGATCCCAGGGCCTTTTAAGTATGAGGCGCTCAACAAATGTTCCATCTGAATTGTGTCTGCTGCATTGCATGGTACATTGTGGAAAAGGTAGGAATAATAGAAGAGAGACCGGAAATTACATGTGATTCCATTGGTTCGATTTTTGCCTTGACATAAGCATTCACTAAATGAAAGGAATAAACCATTAGAGGCAGGGTTCAGTCAGCCAAGCTCTCATGCATCACCATTAGGGAAGGGGTTTATTTTAAGCTTATAAATATAAACAAGTACATGAAAGCATTTCTCTCTCATGCATTCATGTCAAGAACAGGACATTTTGTTTCTCCTTTTTCCAGTTCCTCTCCTTTCACTCTGATGTTCTCAAATTGTGGTCTGTCTGGTCGGTCCGCCTTCCTCGGAAGCACCTGGGGGCTTGTTAAGCATGCAGACTCCTGGGTCACACTGAGTCAGAAATGGGGGGAGAGAGGGGGAGGAGGGTCAGGAATCTATTTTGAAAAACTTTCTAGAAGATTGTTTGGACCCTCAAGTTTAAAAATCCCTGAGCTGGGAATGGAAGTTCAAGGAGCTAACTGGTTTGGTAAAGGCTAAAATGCAGACAAGCAAGAACGCCCTGATTCACAGCATTGGCCATTTTTGTTGTGTAAATGTGCTCACTGGAGCCCCTCTCAGGCTACCAGCGACCCAAACCGAATGCTCGCGGAGCACAGGCACCAACCGGGCAGAGGCTTGTCTGTGGCATTTCCTCCATACAGAGATGATAGATGTAAATAATCGCAAGATCGTAACTGAGAGCAAAAAGTGGGAAAATAATTAGGAAGGGACACGTTCTGAGTATTTTTTACCTTCGTCTTTATTATGTTTTTATTTTGCCACAATTTAAATTTTTTTCTTTTTCCTTTTTGCAACTCAAATGGTAACCAGGGCTCTTGAACAAATGGCTTGCAGCTTCAGTGACTGGCTCTCACGGGTACTATAAGCCGACACCGGCATAACACGGTCCCAGCCATTCCCGAAAGACGCACGACCTACCATTGGCCTGTGAACCCATCGTGCCACATGAGTAACATCAGAGAAGCTGCCACCTGCCCGGCGACGAAGGAGCAAGGTGTGGGGCGGATGGAGGATGGGCTGTTTAGGGAAGGATTTTGCCAGTGGCCAACATCCATGAATTGCTGTTGGTTTGTTCACTCCACTGGGACTTATGTGGCCACACGGAACCCACTAGGCAGCTGCTTTAGCCTCATTCAGAGGCCTGCCCTAGACCCTGAGCTAAGCGAAAAGGGCCACAGGTGGCTGGGTATGTGTGCGTGCCTGCAGCCCACAGGCAAACTGTCCTCTGCCTCTTGTACTCCAGCCCAGGCTATCCTGAGCGTCAAGCACAGACAACGTGCACCATTTGGGGGGGGGGGGTGCCTCCCGAATCAGCATCACAAGGAATGAGCCCCGTAATTTGCTTCTTTACAAACTCACCAAGCCATTCCTATAAGCCGTGAAATCTTAGAACTCCTGGGTTGCAGCCGCTGGGAATGACACATGCCTCCGAGGGTACGTGAAGACGCTCCAAGGCGTGGATAGGCACAGAGTGGTAAAGGAATCAATTTCCAGATCCTCCACTTGCGTGTGTTCTCGGAGTTCCTAAAATCCCTCTGTCTGAGGAAGAGGCAACATGGAGACTCTCCTGAGAGCCCGTCTCTCCCCTTGGCAGACCAGAAAAAATCCTACTTCTCGATCCCAAGACTTACTACAGGGACTGGCCCCAGGGTAGAAAAAGCTCCCTAAAGACAAACAGAGGAATGATTCAAAATACTGGTGCCGGAGGCCAGTCAAGTGGTTTCTGATGCTTTGCTCACAAAAAATTGAAGGAGTACCTCCTCTGGGACTCAGTCCCGGCGGGCTCAGTCGGTAGAGCATGCGCCTCTTGATCTCAGGGCTGTGAGTTCAAGCCCACGCTGGGTGTGGAGCTTCCTTTAAAAAAATAACTTTGATAATAGATCACTGCGTTCTTTATATATACTTGGAAAGGATTCAAAGAATTGAGTGGCATTACTCCAGCAAAATTGTCACCTACTTAAAATTGTGAATAAGGTTCCTCAATGCTTATATCTATAAAAGGAAAGAAAAATAGGAATAAAATTGAGGCTGAACCCTGTCTCCTTTTAGCAGTAAGAAATAGTCATCCAAAGGGGTGCCTGGGTGGCTCAGTCAGTTAAGCGTCTGCCTTCGGCTCAGGTCATGATCCCGGGGTCCTGAGATCGAGCCCCGCATCTCGGGCTCCCTGCTCAGCCAAGAGCCTGCTTCTCCCTCTCCCTCTGCCTGCTGCTCTGGCTACTTGTGCTCTCTCTCACTGTCAAATAAATAAATAAAATCTTTAAAAAAAATTCACTTCTCATGTTTAATAATTACTGGTTAAAACTGATCAAGTGTGCAGCAACATAACTGTAAGACTCACTTGATTCAGAAGAGAAGTGTTAAACATTTAGAGCATTATGGTCACAGGAAATGAAAAATACAAGTTTGACATGCGTATCTATCTGTCCTGCAAGGAAGTACGACGGGATGATCAATATAAACACTTTCAAGAATAAAAATATATGGCAGTAGGATAAAAAGAGGAGCTAAGAGGAACAGACGTATAGTTAGTCCCCCCTTATCCGTGGGGGATATGTCTTAAGATTCCCACTGGATGCCTGAAAATGCAGATAGTCCTGAACCCAATATATACTCTATTTTTTCCTATACAAACATACCTACAATAAAGTATAATTTATTAATTAGGCTCAGTAAGAGATTAAGAACAATAATAAACTAGAATAGGGGCACCTGGGTGGCTCAGTGTGTTAAGCCTCTGCCTTCGGCTCAGGTCATGATCTCAGGGTCCTGAGATCGAGCCCCGCATCGGGCTGTCTGCTCAGCAGGGAGCCTGCTTCCCCCCCTCTCTCTGCCTGCCTCTCTGCCTACTTGTGATCTCTCTCTCTCTCTGTCAAATAAATGAATAAAATCTTTAAAAAAAATAAAAAACTAGAATAATTATAACAATGTACTGTAATAAAAGTTACGTGAATGTGGTCTCTCTCAAATTATCTTACTGTACTTCCCCTTCTTGTGATGAGGGGAGATGAGAAAATGCCTACGTGATGAGACGAAGAGGTGGGAATGACGTCAGCATGGTGACGTAACATTAGGCTACTAGTGACCTTCTGACGACGTGTCAGATCAAAGAACATCTGCTTCTGGCTGGTGTTGACCGCAGGTAACTGAAACCACAGATAAGGGGGGACTACTGTATATATTCAAGGAGAAAAGAGAACCAATAGTTTTCAACTGTTAAAGAAACTCGTCTGTGTCTTTGTTAAAGAAATGGCGGTAGCTATCAAATTATTACAGTATGAGTCTTACGGTATATGAAATGTATCTTAATAAAGCTGTTATTAAAAGAGACAAAAATTGGAATGGGATGGGATGTATGGTATTTTGGAATAACTACTAACTGCCCCCCCATTCCTAAAACTGAATTTCTGGGAGAGCCTGGGTGGCTCCGCCAGTTAAGAGCCCAACCCTTGATTTCAGCTCAGGTCTTCAGGGTTGTGAGTTCAAGCCCCGTGCTGGGCATGGAGCCTACTTTAAAAAATTAAAATAATCAAACTGAATTTCTGAAAAAATATATATTGGATGACAAAGTACTACAACATTTAAATCAATTCTTCTGCTTTCAAATGGACTAAGTTGTGTGTTTTTTTAAAAACAGAAAAGTTTCAAAGATTTCTTTAAAATGATGGTGCATACGAGGAAACAGCATATATTCTGACTGTGCCATTAGCTTTGTGACTGAGCAAGTAGCTTCCTCCCTCCCCAGACCTCAGTTTCCCTATCTGCAAAAGAAGGGATTGGAAACAATATTTCAAGTCCTTCTTGGTCTAACTGGTGATCACAGCACCCAGTTCACCTAGTTGGTTGTTTAGTCTTCGGGCCATTGTATCATTTCAGTTCACGTCCACTAGAGGGTAGCCAGAGAAAGGAGATGAGACTCCAAACAGTTAATCGTATTCTTTGCATTTAGTCCTGACCACCGCTCCCCCCCCCCACCCAAAAAGAGTTGGCGGAAACAATTGATGTTACATAGACAAAAACAAAATAGGGATTTCTGTTGGTTTCCTTTATTTTAGCTGTTGTGCTCCTATATTACACAAGGAAATTATGAGAGAGATGTTTTACAGAATGTTCTTTTTATTCAATTTGAGGAAATCAAGAATATACCTGATTGTCAGGGCACCTGGCTGGCTCAGTCAGGGCAGCGTGCATCTCTTGATCTCAGGGTTGTGAGTTCGAGCCCCACGTTGGGTGTAGAGATTACTTAAAAATAAACTCTTGGGGTGCCTGGGTGGCTCAGTGGGTTAAAGCCTCTGCCTTCGGCTCAGGTCATGATCTCAGGGTCCTGGGATTGAGCCCCGCATCGGGCTCTCTGCTCAGCAGAGAGCTTGCTTCCCCCTCTCTCTCTGCCTGCCTCTCTGCCTGCTTGTGATCTCTCTCTCTCTGTCAAATAAATAAAATTTTTAAAAAATTATTTAAAAATAAACTCGAGGGGAAAAAAAAAAAGAATATACTTGATTGACAATGCCATGTCCAGTCTATCCCCAGCCAAAAATGTTAATCTTCACCAAATCAATCCTCCACATTCTTTTTCCTGGGATTTCCAACTGAGAATTCTGATCAGGAATTTTCAGTGATTTCCGTTTGCTTACCACAAGAAGTCTCAGCTTTCTAGACGACTTTCTAATCAACCTTGTTTCCCATCACTCCCCAGAAATTATCTTGGCCCCTCGAGAGGCACCTTTCAATAAAAATCACACACAAACATTGTCTTGATGTTTGCAGGGCGGACACCACTGTGGTGTGATAGAAAGAGCCACAAACGGGGGCTCCTGGGTGGCTCAGTCGGTTTAGCATCCGCCTTCAGCTTGGGTCATGATCTCCGGCTCCTGGGATCGAGCCTCGCGTCCGGCTCTCTGCTCAGTGGGGAGCCTGCTTCTCCCTCTCCCCCTGCTTGTGCTCTGTCTCTCTTTCTCTCTCTCAGATGAAGAAATAAAATCTTTTTTAAAAAATAAATAAATAAAAAGGAAAGAAAGAAAAAGAGTCGCAAACTGGGCTCGCAGAGCTCCTTGGAGAAATGGCTGATTTCGGGACTGGGCAAGGTAGGCACAAGATAAGCCTGGAACATACTGTTATGCCAGAAATTAAGGAAGTGCTCAAAATAAATGACTGGGGTATGCCACAAGGACAGGAACCAGCTTGACAGGGCCGTCGGCCAAATCTGTGACAAATTGAGAATCAAAATAATTCAGTACAGTAATAAATTATGAAACATTGAAAAAATAGAATGCCATGAGGCCGTACCAATAAGAAACGGAACTGAATAACTAACTAAACAAAATAGACGAGGGGGGGGGGCTCTCATTTACTGTGAATGCAGCTGGTGAAGGGAAGGCAGGTGGGAGTTGGAAAATCATCAGTTTGCAACCAGCATATTAAATATCAGACAAGGGTCATCAATGGCTTTCGATTAGGAGTAGCCTATTTGCATAGTCTTAAAGCATTACCCCACAAAGCACTTGTTCACTGCACAGTAAAAAAATAATCATACAGGGATGAAATGGAACAATACCTTCACCCTGTGATCAGAATTAACACCACCTGTGTGGCGCAGATGGCCATGTGTCTCCAGACCTGAGACCCCGAGAAGGACCCAGCATCACCTCCATAGGATTCCAGCTGAGACTGCATCATAATCGTGAGGAAACTTCAACCAAACCCCAAATAAGGAATGTTCTGTTGAGGGGGGGAGCGGAAAGAGGGGCATGAGGATGGTATTCTTCAAAGATGTCAATGTCCTGTGGCGCCTGGTTGGCCCAGTTGGTAGAGCACGCAACTCTTGATCTCAGGGTCACGAGTTTGAGCCTCACCTTGGGGGTAGAGATGACTTAAAAAAAAAAACTTTAAAAAATGTCAATGTCATAAAAACAAAGCCTGTGGAAGTATTTCCAGATTAAAGGAGATTGAAGAGTCATGACAATGAAATGCATACGTGATCCTAGACTGGAGCCTGTGTGAGAGGGTGGATAATGTGATACAGAACATCACTGGGTCAATTGACAAAATTGGAACACGATGACAGATTACATAAAATTGTATCAATATTAAATTCAATGAAGTTGATTACTGTGGTCAAGTAAAAGAATATCCCTATTCTTTTTTTTTTTTTAAGATTTATTTATTTATTTTAGAGAAAGAGAGAGAGAGCAGGGGGAGAGGCAGAGGGAGAGGGAGAGAGAATCTCATCAAGCAGACTCCGAGCAAAGTACAGAGCCTGACTTGGGGCTCAATCTCATAACCCTGAGATCATGACCTGAGCTGAAACCAAGAGTGGGACGCTTAACTGACCATGCCATCCAGGCACTCCAAGAATATCCCTAAATTATGAAATAAACACTGAAGAAGTATTTAGGGGTAACAGGTCATACATTATGTAACTTCTCAAATGGCTCAGAAAAAAAATGAGTATGTACACACAGAAAGAGAGCAGGTACAAATGAGCTATAATGATAGTAATGGGTGTTTTCTGTACCATTCTCATTTTTGTAACTTTTCTCTAATTTTGGAATGATTTCTCAATTTCAAAGCTAAAAATAGAAGATGTGGTTGCAAATCCTGACCATGCCCCTTAGATCTCTCTGACCAAAGACAACATATATGAATTCTCAGCAGAGACAGTTACCAGTCACTGAGCACTTACCGTGGGTGAGGCACCATGGCAAGCATTATCTCAATCCTTAAAATGGTACTTCAAGAGAAGCTCCATCTTGGTTGTACGATCAGGAAACTGAAGCCCAGAGAAGTTAGGTGGCTTACGCAACATCACCCAGTTATTAAGTGGCAGGGTTGAGATTCAAACCTAGGTCTGAAACTAATACCCCATTTCCGAAGGAGAGAATTGTACTTAGTCGTACGTTGTTTTACATAGTAATTATGATGTTCTAAAATATTATTTAATTAATGTATTTAACATGGTAACCCTTTCTTTTCTGTCTTCTCCCACTGCTCACCAAGGCAGAAATCTTTGTTTTGTTGGATGATATATTCCCAAGCATCTGGAATAATGTCTGGCACACAGTAAGCACTCAGTTAACATTTCTCATGAAGACTTACACCTTAGCAGTGTTGGGAAGATTAAATAAGAGGATGTAAATAACACTTGCTAGCCTTTGCTGTAACTTTTTAAAAAGATTTTTATTTATTTTTAGAGAGAGAGAGAACGAGCAGGGGGAGGAGCAGAGAGAGAGGGACAAGTAGACTCCGTGCTGAGTACAGAGCCTGACGTGGGGCTCGATCCCACGATCCTCCCAAGATCACGACCTGAGCCGAAGCTGAGAGTCAGACGCTTAACCAACTGAGCCCCCTCAGGCATCCCTGCTGTAACTTTTGAACGAGTTTGTAACTTTCGAGCAGAGACCCTATCAGTTCTATCAAAGCTTGGGGAGCAATGAAATGTCTCCTGCTCACAGAACAAAGGTGGGAGGGCCTCTACCTTGCATGCTTGTAATCAGCTGGACCACAGCCAGGCCATAGGCACACTCTGTTCACGTCTATGAGACATCTTGAAGGCACTCAGTTACTGGAAAGTAATTTTAAAATATGGGTAGCTTCCAATCTTTCTCGGCTCCTGGACACTGGCAAGGAAACCTTCATTTCCCAAAGGAGACAGATTTTCCGTGCCGTTGGAAATGAAAATTTGATGGTAACATCTCCGTTCTAGGAGCCCAAAGAAAGGCTAAAAAATCTCCAGGGGTTGGCAGGAGGCGGAAACTCAAGACCAGACCAAACAACATGGAGATCTCAGGCTTGTCCTTGGTACATTGGGCTGGCTCCACCTTAAGGAGGAAAGAAACAGAAAGAATGAGAAAAAAAATATGTCAGTCAAACAAGAGGAAGAGGTAGTCTGTGATTGTCATAAGAACATGGTCAGGTTTTGCTAACCCCTTAATCCCGGCCCCTAGCCCAGTGCCTGGCATACAGTAGGTACTCAATAAATATCCATGAACTGATGGACTGTCCGATTTTGCTGCCGAAGCAGCCCCTGCACGTCTCAGATACTTACGACCAGTCTTGGTCTCTTGTGAGAAGGAAGCCCAAATGTAAGAATACCGGAGCCAAAATACAAAAATACAACACCTCTTACAGCCTTGGCTCAGAACTTTGAATACGGGCCAAATGGAGTCAGTGGTCAAGATAAGTCACAGGACCAAGGCCAAAGTCAATGGAATGGGGAAATGTATTCCACTTACACTACCGGGTGCGGTCTGTTGCGAGGTTGCACAGCAAAGGGTGCAGATGTATAATTCTGTTGTAAGGAGAAGATAGAGACAAGAAGAATCATCCCACACCCCAGGCACTCTGGTCCATACGCCGAAGAAGAGCCGAGAGGGCTGTGAAGTCCTGTTTATGTTATTCTGGTTATAATTATTCATGCATTCGTGGCTTATTTAATTAAGACCTACCTCTCGCACTGGATGAGAGTTCCCTGAGGATCGGGGTGGTGTTAGGTTTGGCTCATCAATGAATCCCCAGCAACTAGAACAGTGCCTAATACATAAGAGATGCCTTTTTTCTTTCTTTCTTTTTTAGAACAACTCAGCAAAAGAAAATTCCTTTTAAAAAAATAAATAAATAATAAAATAAAATTCCTTTTTACTGTTGGATACATAGTAGATACTTAATAAATATTGTTAAAATAATGGCTCGCTGTGTGTTTCACTGGAGTTTCTACATGACCCTCCACTCCTAAAATCTCAAGTGTTTTCACAATTCAGCCTGAAATCCCTTGCAATCACTTCAGGGAACAAAGGTCGCTGTTAGGGTTTGGAGGAAAATATTACAAAAGGACAAAGGTTTACTTAAGAGATTCTAGAAGAGGAACCTACAAGCTGGAATTTAGGTCTGATTCTGCAATCACAGAATGTATCTGGAAAGCCTTGATAAGAAAGTCCTCTGGGGTGACACTTGATTTCTGGCATATATCGAGTAAAGTTGAATCCAGATAACATTGTTACCCACTCTCACACAAGAACTTGAGGACATAAACCATGTAGACAAAGAAAAACTCTTTGTGCAAGCTTTGAGGGAGGAAAAGAAATCATTACTACCCATTTACTTAGTTGTGTTGAATGAATCTTTTTTTTCCAGTTTTGTTGAAAAAAATCATTGGAGCCCCTGACTGGCTCCGTCACTAGAGCACACAACTCTTGATCTCTGGGTCATGAGTTCGAGCCCCACATTGGGCGTAGAGCTTGCTTGCTTGCTTGCTTGCTTGCTTGCTTTTTAAAGATCTTATTGATTTATTATTTATTTGGGGGCGGTGAGGAGCAGAGGGAGAGGGACAAGCCGACTTCGTGCTTAGCCCAATGCGGGGCTCGATCCCACAACCCCGAGATCACAACACAAGCCAAAATCAAGAGTCGGACACCCAACCAACTGAGCTACCCAGGCACCTCAGGTGTAGAGCTTACTTTAAAAAATACAAAGGAAGAAAGAAAAAATAACTGACATATATCACTGTATAAGTTTAGGGCATATAGCATGATGGCTTCGTTTACATATATTGTGAAATAAGTACCACAATAGGTTCAGCGAGCATCCATCTTTTCAGTTACAATAAAAAGAAAAGAGGGGCTCTGGCTCAGTCGGTAGAGTGTGCGACTCTTGATCTCGGGGTTGTAAGTTTGAGCCCTGTGTTGGGTGTAGAGATTACTTAAAAAAAAACAAAAGTCTTAAAGAATGAGGAAAAGGAAAAAGGAAAAAAAAATTCTCCTTGCGATGAGAACTCATAGGATTTACTCCCTTAAAATTAAAAATAAATAAAGAAAGAAGGAAAGAGAGAAAGAAAGACTTTTTCTATATATCACACATCTGTGTTAGCTACTGTCATCACGTTGTACATTCCGTCTCTAGTACTTATTTATCTGATAACTGGGAGTTTGTACCTTTTGACCACCTTCCTTCAGTTCCTCCTCACCCTTGGCCCCACCTGTAATTACAAATCTGATCTCTCTCTCTCTCTTTCATTTTTTTTAAAGTAAGCTCTGCGCCCAATGTGGGGCTTAAACTCACGACCCCAAGATCAAGAGTCGTGTCTCCACCAACTGAGCCAGTCAGGTGCTCCTGATCTCTTTTTTTAATTGAAGTATAATTGACACAAACTAGTGTGTTAGTTTCAGGAGTACAGTATATTGATTCAACAATTCTATATATTACTTATGTGCTCACCATGACAATTACAGTCACTATCTGTCACCATACAACGTTACTACGATATTATTATTATTATTATTTTAAGATTTATTTATTTATTTTAGAGAAAGAGAGTGCGAGCAGGGGGAGGGGGCAGAGGAAGATGGAAAGAGAGAATCTCAAGCAGACTCCACGTTCAGCATGGAGCCAGATACGGGGCTCGATCTCATGACCTCGAGACCGTGACCTGAGCTGAAATCAAGCATCGGCCATTTAACCGACTGAGCCACCCAGGCGCCCCTACTACAATATTATTAACTATATTCCCTATTCTGTACTTTTCATCTGATCTCTTTTTCTGTGGGTTTGGGTTTTCTGTGAGAGTGGGGCTTGAACTCACAACCCTGAGATCAAGAGGCACATGCTCCACTGAACTGAGCCAGCCAGGCACCTCTATGAGTTTGGAGTTTATTTTGTTTTGTTTTGTTTTAGATTCCACATGTGAGCTCATACTGTATTTGTCTTTCTTTGTCTGACTTATTTCTCTTAGCATTGTGTCCTCAAGGTTTATCCACGTCACAAATGGCAGGATTTCTTCATTTTTTTAAAAGATTTTGTTTATTTATTCATGAGAGAGAGAGAGAGAGAGAGAGAAGCAGAGGCAGAGGGAGAAGCAGATGCCCCGCTCAGCAGGGAGCCCGATGTGGGGCTCAGTCCCAGGAGCCTGGGATCTTGACCTGAGCTGAAGGCAGACGCTTAACTGACTGAGCCACCCAGGCGCCCGAGATTTCTTCATTTTGTATGGCTGAATAATATTCCATTATATATATATGTACCACAAATTCTTTACTCCACATAAATGCCAAGTTGTTAAATAAAATGAGCCTTATTCTCAGTTACCGCCCTCCCCCCATCCCCGACTCCCCACGCAGTCAGACAGAGATGTTCTGTGAAGAACCGTATGGCTCAGATAGGGGGAGAAATTGAATGCCTACCTAACAGAGAAACACCCTTCTGTGCTTGCTATATTTTTCTACAGAAATATTCCGAAGTAGAGGTATATGAATGAATGCCGTAAGCATAAAACTTCACTGAAGTCTTGGGTTTTACTTTAAAAGTCCATGCAAATTGTGCTTTTACTACATGTAATATCCAAGTTTGCTATAATATAAAAATACCATTTGGGACACCTGGCTGGCTCAGTGGACCATGTGGCTCTTGACCTTGGGGTTGTGAGTTCAAGCTCCATGTTGAGTGTAGAGTTTACTTAAAAATAAGATCTTAAAAAACATTTTTTTAAATACCATTTAAAGTTACTCATCATCTAGTAAAAATGTACGCTCCAAGAAGATGCATTTTGTTGAAGCTGTTAACCAGATTATAATATTTAGATCTGCCTGCCTAGATTTTTCCACCTCATACAGGAGGGATTTCCAAAAACCGATGTCAGAAGGGAGTCGGGGGCTGCTAAGCCAGAGAAAAGCAAACAATGAGAAGCCAAATGAGATATTTCTCTAAGGGGCTTGGGGGTATTTCTCCAGAAGTTCTGTTGTAGTGGCACCTGGGTGGTTCAGTTGGTTAAGCGTCTGCCTTCAGCTCAGGTCATGATCTCGGGGTCCTGGAATCGAGCCCCGCATCAGGCTCTCTGCTCAGCGGGAAGCCTGCTTCTCCCTCTCCCACTCCCCCCGCTTGTGTTCCCTCTCTCCCTGTGTCTCTCGCTGTCAAAAATAAATAAATAAATAAATAAATAAAAGCTTTAATAAATAAATAAATAATAAAATAAAAATAAATAAAAAATAAATAAAATCCCATTCCCATGGAATCCCCACCCCCGCAGAAATCGCCCAGTTTGTTTGCACAACACAAAGGTGTCTGCCCAGTAGGCTATAGATTGTCCAATCGGGTTAGAGAAGGGATTTCTTGTTATGACTACAGAGCAATTCTTTTTTTTTTTTTTTAAGATTTTATTTTTAAGTAATCGCTACACCCAACATGGGTCTCCAGCTCTAAATCCTGGGATCGAGAGTCGCACGCTTCCCCCCCCCCGCCCCCCGCCCCACTGACCCAGACAGGCGCTCCTACAGGAATAATTCTTACTCATGCTGTAACAAATCGAAAAGTATAAAAAAGCAGGAAAAAAGTAAGCTGATAACCCAGAGCAACCCCATCTGGGCATATTTTCTTCCAGCTTCTTTTCCTGCCTTTTTTGGTTTGTTTTTACACACTAGAGATCATATGACATATGTACATTTTTATCTTGGTTTTGTCAGTTAATAATATAGCATTTTCCATGTCCTTAAATCTTCCTCTAATGATTCCGTTGAATGATTGCACCGAGTCCCGGTTTCTAGAACTAGATATTTGAGGTTTAGATTGTTTCCAGTTGTTCAGTTTTCTAAATAACACTTAGATGAACACCTTTGTGCACAAATTTTCGTCCACAGTACAGAGCGCACACTTAGGTAAATGTCCTGGAATGGGGACTCAATATGCACATTTAAAGATTTTTATTTATTTAATTGACAGAGACACAGCAAGAGAGGGAACACAAGCAGGGGGAGTGGGAGGGGGGAAGCAGACTTCCCAATGAGCAGGGAGCCCGATGCGAGGCTCGATCCCAGGACCCTGGGACCATGACCTGAGCCGAAGGCAGACACTTAACAAATGAGTCACCCAGGCTCCCCTTTAAGATTTTATTTTTAACTAATCTCTACATCCAGTGTGGGGCTTGAACCCACAACCCTGAAATCAAGAGTCACAAGCTCCACCAACTGAGCCAGCCAGGCGCCCCCCATCAGTCAGGATTCTTGAAATCAAGAGCAGTAGATGCTGACTCTGGGAGGTTAAGCAGAAAAGGAGTTTACCGAAGGATATTGAGTTTTTCTCAGAATTGTTGGCAGGACTGGATAATCAAGTCTAAACTGCCAGAAACGATGCCCCAAACCGGGTTACCGAACAAGCCTGATGCAACAGATCATAGCCTAAGTAAATGGCACATCCTAGAGTTGTACATATACGGCAGCTTTGAACCGGACTATAAAAAACCCCACTGCCCTACACTGTCGCCAGCCCCAGAAAAAAGCAGAATCTCTCCTTTCATCATCCATGTCAGCAAAAAGAGAAGCTCCATGCAGAGCCTGGTTTAATTACCACCCTCACCGTCAAATCTCAGTCTCCTGAAAGCGAAGCTGAGGTCACCTGCTTGCAGGCTAGCTGCAAGACACACTGAGAATCTGGGAACGGGCTTATACAGACTTGGAATTTCCACAAATAGAAAAATGGATAAAATGCCGGTTAAGTTCAAATTTCAGAGAAATGATGAATAATATTTACTATAAGTCTATCCCGAACATGGATGGGACATCATTACACTTAAAAATGATGTGTTGTTCGACATGGATGGGACTAGAGGGTATCACACTAAGCGAAATAAGTCAATCAGAGAAAGACAATTATCATACGATCTCACTGATATGTGGAATTTGAGAAACAAGGCAGAGGATCATAGGGGAAGGGAGGGAAAAATGAAACAAGATGAAACCAGAGAGGGAGACACACCATAAGAGACTCTTAATCTCAGGAAACAAACCGAGGGATGCTCGAGGGAGGCTGGGTGATGGCCATTGGGGAGGGTATATGCTATGGTGAGTGCTGTGAATTATGTAAGCCTGATTCACAGACCTGTACCCCTGAAACAAATAATACATTGTATGTTAATGAAAAGTAAATTATTTGTTGTTTATCTGAAGTGCAAAGTTAACCAGGTGTCCTAGATTCGTATTTGCTAAATCTGGCAACCCTAACAGAAATACTGTTGTTGAAAAGGTGACGGGCAGCCACGAATGAGTATTTCAAACACCCACGTTGCTTTACTAAAAAGAAGCACCAGCAACGAATGGAAGTTTCTAACTCACCGACAGTCTCACTTCAAAAAAATGTTTGCTAATTTGATAGGCAAGAAATGACATTTAATTATTGTTTTAATTTACCATCCTGGGATTTTTAGTGGGGCTGAACAACTTTTCAATTCTTCATTATGTTAATCTCCCCCTTCGCGAACAGATCTGTCTTGCGCGTGTCATTTCTCTGTTGGGGTCTTTCTGTGTTCATTATCAGAGACAGCATCAGATCTCTGTGCAATAAGTACATTATTCCTGCGCCTGGCTTATTGTTAATCTTTTAATTCATGATCCTTTTATTTAGAGATGGTTTACATGATCAATCTCTTGCTTCCCCGCCCCCATATATAGAACAATTTTCCCCTTCTAGAGATCAAAGTTCACTTAGACTATCTTCTGGATTTTTGTGGTTTTACTTATTTATTTTTACCCTTTAATGTGCATGGGGTGAGATGATGATAAATAGACTTTTTTCTAAATAGTTAACCAGCAGAGGTGACTGGTTGGCTCAGTTGGTGGAGTGTGTGACTCTTGATCTCAGGGTCATGGGTTCAAGCCCCATGTTGGTTAAGCTTACTTAAGAAAAATAATAGTAATAATTTATAAAAATATATATATATAAATTCAAAAGGATTTTGTATACTAGGGATGACTAATCAAAAAATAAAATGTAAAAAACCATACTCATGATAGGACAAAAGCTATTAAACAACTAGCTTTTTGTTAAGCAAATTTAACGAAAGATATGTAAAACCTTTCTAGTGAAAATTAGAAGATGACATTACTAAAGAGAGAAGTACACCATATTCAAAGATGGGAAGACACAATATAAAGAGATCAATTCTAGGGGCGCCTGGGTGGCTCAGTGGGTTAAAGCCTCTGCCTTCGGCTCAGGTCATGATCCCAGCGTCCTGGGATCGAGCCCCGCATCTGGCTCTCTGCTCAGCGGGAAGCCTGCTTTCCTCTCTCTGCCTGCCTCTCTGCCTACTTGTGATCTCTCTCTCTGTCAAATAAATAAATAAAATCTTTAAAAAAAAAAAGAGATCAATTCTCTCCCAAATGATCTATACATTTAATACAATTGCAGTAAAATTCCCTGCAAGCTTGTGCGTGTGTGTATGTGTGTATGAAATCTGATAAGTTGGTCCTCCAAATTGTATGGAAGAGAGAAGAGTCAATGACTCCCACATTCTGAAGAACAATAAGAGTAAATTTTCCTTACCAGATACGATGACTTAGTATAAAGATATAGCAATGAAGACATCGTGGAATTGGCCCAGGGACAGATAAGAGTCTCGATGGAATGGAACAGAGAAACCAGGAGAGACGCACTCATACACAGAAACTTGCTATATGACTCAGTGACTTTATAAATAAGAGGAGAGAGGATGGACTGTTACATTAAATGGTTCTGGAAAAATTGGTTGTCCCAGTGGAAGACATTGATAATGTTAGATCACTACCATGTGCCATGGACAAAAATAAATCCCAGAATAATGAAATATTTAAGCACAAGAATAGAATGTGAATGCTTTTGGAAGGCAGTCTGATCATAACAATCATAAGGATGAGGAGGAAAGGGAATTTTCATAAATTGCTAGTTCATGGGAAAGGTGAGGCTGGTCCAGGCTATACAAACTCCAGAGAAACTCTTACATGGGCGCACAAGGAAACGTCTAGAATGGTCATTCCACTGCTCACTTGGGCAGCACATACACTGAAATTGGAATGATACAGAGAAGATTAGCATGGCCCTGTGCAGGGATGACACAGAAATTCACAAAACGTTCTGTATTTTATTTTATTTTAACAATTTTATTTATTTTTAATTTTTATTTTTATTATTGTTTAAAGATTTTTATTTATTTCTTTGAGAGAGAGAAAGAGCGCATGAGCAGGGGGAGGGGCAGAGGGAGAGGGAGAAGCAGACTCCCCGCTGAGCAGGGAGCCTGACGAGGGGCTTGATCCCAGGATCTCAACACCATGACCTGAGTGGAAGGCAAACGCTTAATCGACTGAGCCACCCAGGCGCTCCTAAAAATTTCACTTTAAAGTAATCTCTGCACACAGCGTGGGGCTCAAACTCACATCCCCCAGATCGAGTCGCAGGCTTCACTGACTGAGCCAGCCAGGTGCACCATGTTCCATATTTTCAAAAAAAGGACATTCCAGTATCACTGGTGATGGTGAAAAATTGGAACAAACCTGTGAATCAGTAGGTGAATGGATAAATAAATTGCAGCATGTTCATACAATGGAATCACTTATAACAGTTCAAAGGAATGAGCTATATATGCATGTATTAATATGAATAACACTCAAAATCATTATGTTGATGGACACTTGGGCTCTTTCCATATTTTGGCTATTGTGGGCATTGCTGCTATAAACATTGGGGTCCCAGATGTCCATCGACAGATGAATGGATAAAGAAGATGTGGTATATGTATATAATGGAATATTACTCAGCCACTGAAAAGAATGAAATCTTGCCATTTGCAACGACGTGGATGGAACTAGAAGGTATTATGCTTAGTGAAATAAGTCAGTCAGAGAAAGACAAATACCATATGATTCAGTCATAAGTGCAATTTAAGAAATAAAACAGATGAGGGGCGCCTGGGTGGCTCAGTCAGTTAAGCATCTGCCTTCAGCTCAGGTCATGATCCCAGGGTCTTGGGATCGGGCCCTGCATTGGGGGCCCTGCTCAGCGGGGAGCCTGCTTCTCCCTCTCCCTCTGCTGCTCCCCCTGCTTGTGCTCTCTCTCTCTCAAATAAATAAATAAAAATCTCTAAAAATAAAAAATAAAAAGAAACAAGACAGATGAACATAGGGGAAGGGAAGGAAAAATAAAAACAGAGCTGGAGGCAAACCGTAAGAGATTCTTTTTTTTTTTTTAAGATATTTATTTGACAGAAAGAGAGAGAGCACAAGCAGGGGGAGCAGCAGAGGGAGAGGGAGAAGCAGGCTCCCCACTGAGCAGGGCCCCATGCGGGGCCCGATCCCAAGACCCTGGGATCATGACCTGAGCTAAAGGCAGATGCTAAACCAACTGAGCCACCCAGGTGCTGCAAGAGATTCTTAACTATAGGAAACAAACTGAGGGTTGCTGGAGGGGAGGTGGGTGGGGATGGCGGTAACTGGGGGATGGGCATTAAGGAGGGCATATGATGGAATGAGCACTGGGTATTATGTGCAAATGATGAATCATTAAATTCTACCCTTGAAACTAATAATACACTATATGTTAATGAAATTGAATTTAAATTTAAAAACATTTAAAAATCATTATGTTGAGGGGCCCCTGGGTGGCTTGCATGGAAGTTGTACACAAGATTTAGATAGCAGTTACCTCTAATGGAGTGGAGAATAGGACTGAGGAAAGGGACAGAGGACATTTCAAATGTATTAACAATGTTTTATTTCTTGAGATACTCTGAAATTTTTTTTGTAACTATATGACGAGATGGATATTAATTAAACTTACAGTGGTTAAAAAAAAAAAACTTAAAGTGGTAACCGTTTTGCAATATACGTGACTCCAGCCATTGTGCCCTGTACCCTAAATTTGTCCAGAGATGTATGTCAATTACAGCTCAATGAAACTGGAACAGGGAAGCCTGGCTGACTCAGTTGGAGGAGCGTGTGACTCTTGATCTCGGGGTTGCTGGTTCGAGCCCCGCCTTGGGTGTAGAGATGACTTAAAGAGCCAAAACTGTTATTAAAAAAAAAAACTGGAACAAAATTTTTATTTATTTATTTATTGTAAATTTATTTATTTAGGTCCTCTCTACACCCAACGCGGGGCTCGAACTCACAACCCTGACATCAAGAGTCACATGCTCTTCTGACAGAGCCAGCCAGGTGTCCCACGGAATAAAAGCTTTAAGGAAAAAAGAAAAACTCTGAAGCCCGTGTGGCAAAATATTAGGATTCGTCATGTCTAAGCTGTGGTTAAACAGGTGTTTATTTTCTGCTCCTTTCTATGTGCTTGAAATATTTCATAAGTTCAAACCTTTTTTTTTTTTTTTTTAAAGAATCAACAAGACAAGGTGAGTGTGGGCGTGAAGTCAAGAAAGGAGTCAAAGATGACTCAGGTTTCATGGCCAGTGATGATGTCATTGACAGAAAACGAGAAGCTAGGGAAGCTGGCTTTGTCGAAGATGAGGAGCTGTATTTCTGGCATGTTCGGCTTAAAGACACAGAGGAACATCCAGCTAAGAAACACGCGTTGGGATGTGAACGGCCAGAGGTCAGGACAGGAAACCTGCCTGCAAACAGGGAGTGGCAAAGCAGGACGTGGGCCCCGGGCCCCACCCTCTCGGGTCGCAGGGAGCAGGCGGTACCAGTCTTTTTTTTTTTCTTTTCTATTCTTTTTTCCTAGGAGCCTTTAATGGAGAAGAGAGTCAAGAGGGAGAGAACAAGAAATGATGCAGCGCCAGGCAGTGAGGACCGGGGAGAGGTTATTGAATATGGTGATGAACCCTTGCAGGCAGACTGTGTCGAGCAGGGATGAGGTCCCGGTGGCAGGCAGCTAAGGAACAAGTGGCAAGGGAAGGGGAAGCAGAGGGAGCTCACTGATTTTAGAAATCGGCAATGAAATGGAGGGGAGATGCTATATATTGTTTCCGGACAAGTGTGCATGTAGCAAAAGTAGACACACTTGCATGGGAAGTATCTACAGCAGCTCTATGTATATACATACAGAATAGTCACACTTATCCACATGTGTATGAATAGACGTGTATTTGTGTGTGTGTGTGTGTGTGTGTGTGTGTGTGTGTGTGTGTGCGCGCGCGCGCATGCGCGCATGCGTGTCTTAGTCCACTTGGGCGGCTACAGCAAAATACCACGGACCATCACATTGAACATTAGGATTTCAACGTATGAATTTTGGGGGACACAAACGTTCAGACCACAGCAATAAATATACATAATGGAATATATTTTAATCACTCACAATACTAAGACTATTCAAAATCTGCCACAGGGAACAAAAATATACAAATATACATACATATATGATATATATATAATGATAGGTATATATGTTATATATCTGTGTAATTTTTTAGCTTGTGCAAGGAGGGTATGAGGAGAGGGTTTAACATTTAGAATGATCCCGACTTCGAAATTTCAAATGAACTACCATTTAAAATTGCAGAAAAAGAAAATTTCCGGGGTCACCTGGCTGGCTCAGTCGGTGAAGTGTATGACTCTTGATCTTGGGGTTGTGAGTTCGAGCCCCATGGTGGGTGTAGAGATTACATAAACAAACAAACAAACAAACTTCTTTAAAAAGTGTTTAAAAAAAAGAAAATTCCAGAAAGCTTTTCACATGGACTACTCCGAGGACAAGGAGTCAAAAATACACTGACTCTGTAGACATTTTTAGCCATTTCAAGAGAAATATGAAGCCAAATTTAATAACCATTAAGAATTAGATACAAAAAATAAATCCTCTCAGAGGGGAAAATTGAAAATTGCTCCCTAATTACTAGTGGAAAAGCAATACAATGGCAGAATGCTTGGTGTGGAAAGATTCGGGCTTTCTTACATTAACAAATCAGAAGAGGGGTGCCTCGCTGGCTCAGTCCATGGAGCCTGCAGCTCTTGATCTCAGGGTTGTGAGTTGGAGCCCCATTTTGGGTATGGAGTCTACTTAAAATTTTAAAAAAATATTTTTTTTAAATAATCAGGAGAAGAAGAGCACACGGCCATGTAAAGTCACCAAACTGGACGACATTCAGAAAATTAGGTAAAGGGCCAAGGAGATGGAGGAGTTTCATTCTTTCTTTTTTTTTGCTTAAACTTTATTTTATTTATTTATTTTTAAATATTTTATTTGTTTATTTGTTTATTTGAGTGAGTGAACGAGAGCAGGAGCAGGGGGATGAGCACAGGGAAAGGGAGAAGCAGGCCCCCCGCTGAGCAGGGAGCTGGACTCAGGCCTCGAGCCCAGGATCCTGGGATCGTGACCCGAGCAGAAGGCAGAGGCTTAACCCACTGAGCCACCCAGGCGCCCCTGGAGTAGTTTCTACAATAGAGCAAACAGCATTTCCCACACGTGTGTGAATAAGGGACATTCTTAAAATTGTCACGTGTGGCTGGGACTCCACCAGGCGCTCAAGATATAATACTCATTTGAATTCAAGTAGACAACCAAACAACAGAAACATTTTCTGGCAAATTAATTGCTGCAAGAAAGGATTACGATTTGATTCACATGCTTCAGAAATTTTATAAGATGCCAAAATACCAACGATAGCACATTTAGAGGATTAAATTATTTTTATTTTATTTCTTTGTTTTTAAAAAGCCCAAGGGACCTGGGTGGCTCAGTCAGCTGATTCCAGCTCAGGCCATGATCTCAAGGTCCTGGGATCGAGCCCCATGTCAGGCTCCACGCTCAGTGGGGAGTCTGCTTCAGGATTCTCTCTCTCCCCCTGCCCCTCTCCTCGCTCGCTCACACATTCTCTCTCTCTAAAATAAATAAAAACAGTTTTAGAGATTTTATTATTTTTTAAAGTAATTTCCGCACCGAACATGGGGCTCAGACTCACAACCCCAGATCAAAAGTCATATCCTCTACCAACTGAGCCACCCAGGCACCCCTAAGCTCAAGGATTTCTATTTTTAAGTTTTTTAAAATAAAATCTGACATATAAAAACCAATGTTAAACATTGTTTAAATTAAAAAAGAAATCGTAAGTTTTGTTTAAAAACAAGAATAGTACGGGGTGCCTGGCGGGCTCAGTCGGTGGAGGGTATGACTCTTGGTCTTGGGGCTGTAAGTTCGAGCCCCATGTTGGGTGTAGAGATTACTTAAAAATAAAATCCGTTGGTGGAGCGTTGGTGTACCATTGGTGGAGCGTTGGTGTACCGTTGGTGGAGCGTCTGACTCTTGGTTTTAGCTGAGGTTCTGATCTCAGGGTTGTGGGATTAAGCCCTGCATTGAGCCCCGCACTGGGCTCCACACTCAGTGCAGTCTGATTGAGCGTCTCTCTCCCTCTCCCTCCGCTCCTCCCCTCCCCTAAAATAAATAAATAAATCTGAAAAAAAAACTTAAAAAAAAAACAATAAGAACAGTGCATTTCTGTCTCTTCTTTGTTTTGTTTTATTTAAATTCAAGTTAGTTCACATATAGTGTATTATTAATTTCACGGGTAGAATTTAGTGATTCGTCAGTTGCATACAACATCCAGGACTCATTCCATCACGTGCCCTCCTTCATGCCCATCACCCAGTTACCCCAGGCGCCCGCCCACCTCCCCTCCAGCAGCCCTCAGTTTGTTCTCTATAGTTAAGAGTCTCTCATTTGTGTCTTTTTATCACATACTTTCTTCGCATTATGAGCAAGCTCTGCTGGATAGGAATTTTATGTCATGTAGCCATTCAACAAATATTTATTGGGCACCTACCACGTGTCAAACACTGTTCTAAGTACTGTGGATACAGTGAGAATAAAACAGGCAAAAAACTGCTTGCACAGGGCTTATAATCTACTAGGGGAGAGACAAACACTGAACGAAATACTTAGGTAATAAGTGCTTTGGGAAGAAAATAAAACAGGAAAGAGGAAAAAAATGAGTCTGGGGGTGGGTGTGGGTTGCAATTTTAAATAAGATTTTCAGGGAAGGCGTGCCTGAGAAGGCGGCCTGAACAAAGCTGAACAGAGGGAAGGAAGGAGCCACTCGGATGTCTGGGGCAACGGCATTCCAGACAGAGGGGACAGCAAGTGCAAATGCCTTGAGGCTGAAGCTTGCCTGGTGTGTCTGAGAAAAGGCCAGGCTTGGCGTGAGCTGCCGGAGGGGGTGGGGTGTGGTGGTACAGAGAGCCGAGAGGTCGCTGGACACTGCAATCTGTTCTTAGAACTTTAGCTTTGGGGCGCCTGGGTGGCTCAGTCGGTTGGGTGTCTGCCTCAGCTCGGGTCATGATCTCAGAGTCCTGGGATCGAGCCCCATATTGGGCTCCAGGCCCAGTGGGGAGTCTGCTTCTCCAGCTCACTCTCCCTCTGTGCGCTCTCTCTCTTTCTCTCTCTCTCAAATAAATACATTTTTAAAAAATCTTTAAAAAAAAAGAACTTCTGAGCAGAGCCGCTGTAATCTGATTTCGGTATTACAGCCGACCCTCCAACAACACGGGGTTGAACTGCACAGGTCCCCTTATACACGGGTTTTTTTTAGTAAACACAGTACAGTACTGTAAATGTATTGTCTCTTCCTTATGACTTTCTTAACATTTCCTTGCTTGCTTTATCGTAAGAAGACAGTATATAATACAGATCACATACACAATACGGGTTAACTGACCATTTCTGCGATAGATAAGGCTTGTCGTCAACAGTAGGCTATTGGTAGTTAAGTTGTGGGGGAGTCAAAGTTATATGTGGATTTTCAACTTTGCGGGGGTCAGCAGTCTTGACCTTCACGTTGTTCCAGGGTCAACTGTGACAGGCCCACGCTGGTTGTGGTGTTGTGAACAAACTGAAGGAGCCAAAGTTCCGGGCAAGGAGAACATTCATTTTTTTTTTTTAAGATTTTATTTATTTGGGGTGCCTGGGTGGCTCAGTGGGTTGGAGCCTCTGCCTTCGGCTCAGGTCATGATCTCAGGGTCCTGGGATCGAGCCCCGCATCAGGCTCTCTGCTCAGCGAGGAGCCTGCTTCCCCTTCTCTCTGCCTGCCTCTCTGCCTACTTGTGATCTCTCTCTCTCTGTCAAATAAATAAATAAAATCTTAAAAAAATAAAATAAAATAAAGATTTTATTTATTTGAGACAGAGAGAGAGCACACACGAGCAGGGGAGTGGGGGGCAGAGGGAGAGGAAGAAGCAGGCTCCCCGCTGAGCCCAGAACCCAACACAAGGTTCAATTCCAGGACGCAAGAATCATGACCCAAACCAAAGGCAGATGCTTAACCGACTGAGCCACCCAGGCGCCTCCCCCTCCTTTTTTTTTTAACCTTTTTTTAAAGATTTATTTTTTTATTTGGGGAAGAGAGAGCAAGAGCGAGGATAGGGACAGAGGGAAAGAATCCCAGACTCCCCGCACTCAGGGCTCCACCCCACAACCCACGAGATCACAACCTGAGCCAAAATCAAGAGCAGGACACCCAACGGACTGAGCCACCCAGGCGCCCCACCTTTCTTTTTTTTTTTACTTGTTGATCATGGCTAATAGAAGATTTTTTGAAGATTCTTTTTCAGTTTTTTATTTTATCTTATTTTATTTTATTTTATTTTATTTTATTTTATTTTTAAAGATCTATTTATTTGACAGAGAGAGAGAGATCACAAGTAGGCAGAGAGGCAGGCAGAGAGAGAGGGGGAAACAGGCTCCCTGCTGAGCAGAGAGCCCGATGCGGGGCTCGATCCCAGGACCCTGAGATCATGACCTGAGCCGAAGGCAGAGGCTTAACCCACTGAGCCACCCAGGCGCCCCTCGGTTTTTGTTTTTTAAAGACTTTATTTTTAAGTAATCTCCACAGCCAACGTCAGGCTTAAAATTATGCCCTGAGATCCTGAGTCCCATGCTCTACCAACTGAGCCAGCCAGGTGCCCCTTGGCTAATGGGAGATTTTAAATGATATATGCCTTCAGGCATGCCAACGTTGACACGCATATATGTGTGTGTGTGTGTGTGTGTGTGTTTATATAAATACATATATAGTAAATAAATATATATTGTATATGTAGAGACACATTCAACTTTATTAAGCTATCATTGCAAGCAATAAAGCAAACTTGTTATATATAGATATGAATATATATGTGGATACGTATACCCATCCCCCCACTATATTTTGTTTTAATTGTAGCTTAATCTGAAGGAACAATTTTGAATAGATTCATTGGAGAAAAGGGAGGAACACAAACACCCTGTTTTACGACACGAAGGTAGTCTTTAATTCGGCTGCTTTAGAAGTCATTACTATTTCGCTCTAGATAATTCAGCTTCTGAGTTTGGAGAAATCAAAGACTCTTGTTTACGTTCACTTGTAATTACTATAACTCTGCCTCGGTGAAATTCAGACCGTCTGAGCCCCAGAAGACTCTGGTTTGGGTTTATTTTCTTTGTTTGCTCGTAACTTCTCTCTGAACCCCAGTATCCCTGGGGAGTCAGGTGAATGAATTTATATAGCGCAAGGCCACTTGGGTCTGGCTGAACAGACTGTCCCTGCGTGTCTCCAGGGGGGTGCCATTCACATAAATCAGAATGTCATCAGTGTTCTCTAGAATGCTCGATATGCCAGCCGTGGCAGTGCATGTATTTAATAAGTATTTCTGAATGTCACGGAAACGGCACTCACTGGGGGGGACGATATGGTTCTGTAAGATGTTTAGTTGGTCAACGTTGCTTATGCATTAATGCCCTGATGATCGTGTTTTCCTTCTCCTGGTGATCTTCTATGAAGTTCCCGAAGTTTCTGGGCACAGCAAACCATTTTGAAAAGGCAGGAGGTCATGTAATAAGAACAACTCTATGAATATGTTCCCTTAGACATCATGGTTCCCAACACTCTCTGGCTTCCTCGTCAGTCTTTTTATTTATTTATTTATTTATTTAGGCCCTTTTGTACCCTCCAAATCCGCACACAGAAGCAGTTTATTGGGCTACGATTAACTTTCGACTTTCAGACTAAGGAAATTTCTGAAAACAGACATGTATAGTGTTGCTACCGTTTTACGAGCACAATTTCTCTATTTTTTTTCTTAAGATTTTATTTATTTACTTGCGAGAAAGACAGCGTGTGTGTGCCCGGGAGGAGGGGCAGAGGGAGAGGGAGAGAGAGAATCCCAAGCAGACTCCACGATGAGCACGAAGCTCCACGCGTGGCTCTGTCTCACAACACTGAGATCATGACCTGAGCCGAAATCAAGGGTCGGGTGCTTAACCGACTGAGCCACCCAGGCGCCCCTCAGTTTCCCTATTTTTAACTATGGAAAATGTTGTATACAACATACACAAAAGCAGAAAAAATATTATAACGAATCCTCGTGTTTTTGTGCTGTGCTATTTTTTTTATTTACCTGAAATCCACATAACATACAGTTAACCATTTTTTTTAAAGATTTTATTTATTTATTTATTTGACAGAGAGAGAGAGAGAGAGAGAGAGATCACAAGTAGGCAGAGAGGCAGGCAGAGAGAGAGGGGGAAGCAGGCTCCCCGCTGAGCAGAGAGCCCTATGCAGGGCTCGATGCGGGGCTCAATGTGAGGCTCGATCTCAGGACCCTGAGATCATGACCTGAGCCGAAGGCAGAGGCTTTAACCCACTGAGCCACCCAGGCGCCCCCAGTTAACCATTTTTTAAATTAAAAAATTAATTCTGACTCCGGACCTCAGGGTCATCGAGTTCAAGCCCCATGTTGAGCGTGGAGTGTACTTTAAAAAAAAAATCAGTTGTGATAAAAAGCACATAATATAAAATTCACCCTCTTAACCATTTTTAAGTGTACCATTCAGTGGTGTTAACTATATTCTCATTGTTGTGAAACAGATTTCTAGAAACTTCTTTATCTAGCAAAATCGAAACTCTGTACCCATTGAACTCTCCATTTCTTCCTCCTCACCTCACAGCCCCTGACAACCACCTTTCTACTTTTTATTCATAATTTTGACCACTCTAGATGTCTCAAATAAGTGGAGACGCACAGTAGTTGGTTTTTTTTTGTGACTGGCTTATTTCACTGAGCATAATATGTCAAGGTTCATCCATACTATAGCATGTGACAGGATTTCCTTCTTTTTTTTAAGGTTGAATAATATTCTGTGGTTGATCATTTAAAAACGTGCAATTTAGTACGTTCATCACCACCTGTCTCTAGTTGCAAAGCATTTTCATTGTCCCAGAAGAACACCTCATACCTGTTAAGTAATTACTCCCCATTTCCCCATCCAACACCCCCTGGCAACCACTGCTTTCTGTCTCTATGGATTTGCCTTTTCTGGGTATTTCATATAAAAAGAATCATACAGGGGCTCAGTAGGCGAAGCGTCTGCCTTCGGCTCAGGTCATGATCTCGGGGTCCTGGGATCGAGCCCCGCATTGGGCTCCCTGCTCAGCAGAGAGCCTGCTTCTCCCTCTCCCTCTGCCCCTCCTCCCTGCTCATGCTCTCTCTCATAAAAATCTTTAAAAAAAAAAAAAAAGAACCATACAATATTTGATCTCTTGTGTCTGGCTTCTTTCATTTACCACAATGTTTTCAATGCTCATCCAAAGTGTAATATGTATCAGTAATTCATTCCTTCTTATGGCTGAAAATACTTCATTCTATGGCTCTACCATAATTTTTTTATCTATTCACCTACCAATGGATATGTGGGGTGTTTCCATTTTTGGCTACTGCAAATAATGCTGCTCTTAACATTCATGGACAAGTATCTATATGGACATATTCTTTTATTTCTTTTGGATATATACCTAGGATTGTAATTGCTTGATTATATGGTAATTCTATGTGGTTTTCTTTTTATTTAAGTTAACTCTACACCCAAAGTGGGGCCCAAGTTCATGACCCTGAGATCAAGAGTCACAATGCTCTACAGATCATGCTAGTCAGGTGCCCCTATATGTTTATTTTTTTTAGAAATTGCCAAATGGTTTTCCCTGTAGCAGCTGCACCATTTTCTGTTCCCACTAGCAATGTATGAGGATCCCATTTCTGCATGTCCTGGCCAGCACTTGTTATTTTCTTTGTAGAAATGTCTATTCAAGTCCTTTGCCCATTTTCTAATTGGCTTGTTTGCCTTTTTCTTGTTGAATTATAAGAGTTCTTTGTATATTCTGGATACTAAACTCTTACTGGATATGTAATTTGCAAATATTTCCCCCATTCTGTCGGTTTTCTCTTTACCTTCTTGATGATGCCCTTTGACGCACAAAAGCTTTTAATTTTTTTAAAAGATTTTATTTATTTGTTTGAGAGAGAGAGAGTGAACGTGGGCAGGGGTGGGGGAGTGGAGGGAGGAGAGGCAGAGGGAGAGGAAGAAGCAGACTCACCGCAGAGGATGCTGGGATCATGACCTGAGCCGAACGCCCACGTTTAACCAACCGAGCCACCCAGGTGCCCCGAAATTGCAGATATTTAATAAATGTGGAAAGGAGGTCTCCCAATATAACGCCCTATTGGAAGCTGTGGGATCGTCTCTGCAATTTCCCTTTACTGTGTGAGTATTCGTGTCCGGACCCTCCTCATCCTCCAGGTCCTGCTCAAATACCTCCTCCTTCAAGGAGCCTTCCATAGACCCTCCTCAGATGTGATCTCAGCCGCCTCTTTACCTCAAGCATGGTCTTTATTACGTACTACCTTGTATCATAAATACATTCTTGTTGGGATGAGCACTGGGTGCTCTGTGTAAGGGATGAATCACTCAATTCTACTCCTGAAACCAGTCCTACACTGTATGTTAACAGACTCGAATTTCAATCACAATCACAAACACAACAACAACAACGAAACATTATCCGGGATTTTGTAGGCGCCCCCCTTGCTTTCATGTATTTCCCTCAGGTGAGGCTCTTCAGAGATAGAGAAAAATGTTCGAGTCCAGTGACAATAAACCAGCCAAATAATGTGTTAAAAAATAAAATAAAATAAAATAATAAAATAAATAAAAACTTTCATTCTTTTTATTGAATGTATCCTTCATCCTTCCTCCGTGCATAGCATGATGCTCCGTGTTTATGGAACTGAACAGAAGCCCTAAAGCGAAAAAGTGAAACCTACGGCCTCAGGAACGACTGCGGAGCCCACGAGATTACCAGATGGCGTTTGTGCACCATCCGAGTGACAATTGCCCCTGACAGCTCGCAAGGTCCTGGAGAAACGGCCGGCTTCTCAGGCCGCCTCTCACACCCCTCACTCCCCTGCCTTCTGTGTTCCGGCCACGCTGGCCTTTTTCTTTCCGCCTTTGAATGCACTGAGTGGGCTCCCTTCTCCAGGTCTGGTACCTATCATTCTCTACTTCTGTGCACTTTCAGTGGCTACAACAGAGTCTGTGGGAGTAAAGACGCTTTTGGCTGAAAGTCACAGAATTTCCACTAAAAGTTGCATAAACCAAAAGGGTTTACTTTTATCACATAAAAAGGAAATCCGAGGCAGGCGGTATTGGGATTGGCTCAAAAGGTCAATGCCATCCAGATTCCGGGTTGGCTTCTCTGGGATAATCTTGGCCTTCCCTCATGGTTGTAAAATGGCTGCCAAGAGCAGATGCATCGCAAGAAAACACCTCTCTCAGAAAGAAAAGGGGACAGAGGTCTCCCTGCCCATCTCTTTTTATCAAGGGGGGGATGCTTTCTCAGGAGACTTCCTTTCACACTGCTCTTTTGTATTCCACTGGCCGAAACTGAATGGGAGTCAAGGCATTCCTCCTAGTAAAGGAAAGTGAGATTAACACAATTTTTTAAAAAGATTTTATTTATTTATTTGAGACAGAGAGAGAGAGCATGAGCAGGGTGGAGAGGCAGAGGGAGAGAGAGAAGTAGGCTCCCCGCTGAGCAGGGAGCCCAAACCACGGCTGGATCCCAGGACCTCGGGACCACCACCGGAGTGGAAGGCAGACGCCTAACCAACTGAGCCACCCAGGGGCCCCTTAACATGATTTTTTTAACCAGTCCTAATTCATCCAAGCCCCTGCGACTCCGCCCTATACCCAAAGCAAACCTGGGCTCTCTTAGCAAGGAGAAAGTTACGGCTGTTGTGCCTGTAACCAACAGTGTGGGCCACACGCCATCCACGGAACGCTGGGCGTGAATTCGCACTGATCTAGGTACATCCAACAGTGAACAAATCCTATATACATACACTGTGCAAAGCCCAGATTGGTGACACAAAGCCCCTACCTTTATAGGACTCCCGGTACCCAGCCCTCTCAGACCCCCTATCTGTGCTTTATGGGGACTAATGGGATGGCTGCTGAAATAGATTTGCTGCTAGGAGACTTGGTCCTTTCCAGGTTCCTGGAAACCATCATCCATGTCCTTGTTTTCATAACAAAGTCCTTTATGTAGGTGTCACTGCTTGGTCTCTGAAGTTAGGGAAAGTGGGGAAAGTGCCCCACGGCAGTGGTAGTAATCTTAGAAAGGCTGCCTGGTTTGCCAGAAATTGTTAGTCGTTTTTCAAGCTCTCGGCAAATGAAGTAACCAGACAGAAAATTGCCAAGGTCAGCGGGGCTTCTCACTTTACACTTGGGGACCTTTCTCAGGGTCCCCAGTACTTCAAGATTCCCATCCTTACTTCTGTCTTAAGCATGCTTGTCTTACATCTGGTTAGAAGACGTCCTTTGATTCTTAGAGAATAATTTCTCGGAAGATGAAGAGGATAAGGAAAGGAGTAGGAGATGGGGAGGCGATAGCTGGACACATGTGAAAGCTTCTAGAAGACCAGCGGGGCCTTCCCGGTACCAACCCCACCCCAACCCCAGCGCACAGCCGCTGCTGAACTATTCAACCTGCCACAGGCTCAGACCCCCGGTTTTCCCCCGCCCTCGTGGGGGTGGGGCGGGGTGGGGGGTGGATTCGGCCACAGCAAGTTTCCACTCCCCACGCCTGCTCCCTCCCGGGGTCGCCCCCGGGCGCAGGACCCCCTGGGCAAGAAAGCGGTGTTGGGGGGGCAGGACCCTGGCGAGCCGCTCGGGCCAGACACCCGCTCTCCACCGACAGCGGCGCGACCCGTCCCGGGCGGAGCACACAATAGGCGGCCGCTCCACGTTCTTTCCCAGTCCCCGACCGCCGCGGCCCTGGGGGCTGGCGGGGTGGGGCGACGCGAGAGTCCCCCGGCTCTCCTGCAGGCACTGCAGCCGCTGGGGCGGGAAAGGGGCACTGGGGTGGAACACACCCCACACTTGGAGATATTTCGTTGTACCACCCCCATACAAACACACACACACACACACACACACACACACACACACACACGCACACGCACACACGCGCGCGCGGGCGCGCGCGAAAAGCGAAGCAGCCCGATCTCCCCTCCCGGATGCGGCTGCACCAGCAACATCAGCTGCGGGCGGAGCCCGAGCGGTTGCCACTTCCCCCCTCTTCCCTCGTGACCCTCGCCCCCCCCTCCGGTTCGCCCTCCCCCCGGCACACACCCTTCCTCGCCGGACACACCCTCCTCCTGGGGCCCGTCGCGAGCCGACCCCGGGCTCTCCAGGGGAGGGAGCGGCCGAGGGGCAGGACGGGGAGCGCGCGGGCGAGCCGCGGGGGGAAAGGAGGGGACGAGGGAGGAGCCGCGGCAGGGAGGGAGGAGCCGCGGGAGCCGCGCCGCCGCCGAGCTGCGATGTGGCCGGTCCGCCGGCGGGTAAACAGAGGGAGCAGCCGCGGCCGTGGCCGCCCCGGCCCGGGGCAGTGAGTGCGCCCGCCGCTGCCATGGCCGAAGTGCGCAAATTCACCAAGCGGCTCAGCAAGCCCGGTACGGCGGCAGAGCTCCGGCAGAGCGTGTCGGAGGCCGTGCGGGGCTCCGTGGTACTGGTGAGTGGCCGGGGCACCGGGCGCCCCGGGGGGACGCGCTCCGGGCGGGAGCGCCGGGGTGGCTTTCCGCGCGCGGGCGCGGGCACGGGAACCGGAACGGCGCTGGCGGCGGCCGCCCGAGGCGCCCTGCGCTCTCTTTCTCCGCTTCAGCAAGTTTGCACACCAGCCGCCGCCGGCTGGGGTCCGAGTCCCGGGCGCCCGCTGACAGCGCGGCCGCCGCCCGGTGCGGCGGAGGCGTGCGCCCGGCGGGACCCCGACCGACGGGCGTTCGGGGGCTCGGCCGGCTGCGCGGGAGGCGGGCGCTCGGAACCCGGGCCCGGGCCCGGGCGGGGGGGGGGGGCGTGTGTGAGCTGGGGAGCGGAGCTCGCGCTGCCCTGGAGCCTGCACAAAGAGCCGGGGACCAGGGCGCGACGAGCTCCCGATTCCCTCCTGCGGGCACCTGAGCCGCGGCGGAAGGATGCGATGAGCGTTTTGCACACACACACACACACACACACACATTGTGTATACACAAAAAAGAACCCCACCCAAAAAGCTCCGGGCTCCCAAGCTCGGGCGGGCGGTGAGAACAGAGGAAGCAGAGCGACTTCCTCCCGCTACTGGGGAGAGGGTGGTGATGGGTGGCGAAGGGGTGCTGCTGCTGCCGCGGAGGGAGGGAATTGCAAACAACGGGGTTCCGGGGCGAGTGCGCGCGGGGTCGGCCGCCACAGGGCGAAGGTGTCCCCTGGGACCTACAAGCGCTCCAGAGGCGAGGAGATGGGGCAGTGTTTGGGGGATGATGGTGTGTGCCGGTCCAGGGATGGAGGACCGGGGGGGGGGCGGGGGGAGGTCAGAGCCCGGGGGTGCCTCCGAGGCGGCAGGGCTGGGGGATGGGGATTTGAAAGCGTGTTGACCCCCTGGGAGCCCTCCATCGCACCCTCAGCCTCCTCCGGATTGTCTGGCTCAGGAGGAAAGCGGACGGGTGCTAACTGGCACTCGCCCCTTCTGTTTTCAAGACACTCGTTGCCAATTTCCTGGACTAGAGAGCGAACCCTAAATAAGCCATCAGAGTGGTTAATTAGTGTTTGTTTTGTTACTTTGGGTTTTCGTTGTTGCTGTTCATTCTCGTGTCTCCTTTCCCTCCACCTTACAGCGTCTCCTCTGCTGTTTAAATTTCACCATTTACGTGTGGGCCCTTTTTGTTTCAACAACTTATCATTGGAAGCGAACTTCACAGCTTTTGCTTGTGATTTTTCTGTTGATCTTGTAGAATCTGCGATAAAGCCAACATTAAAGGGAGGCCAGGGGCTTGATCCTAACCGTGGAGAAAGTTGACATTAGTGGGAGTTCTGGAGGAGGATCAAAGGTAAAATGTGTACCTTGGAGATAAAGATCTGATCCCTAAGAGCTACAACTGTGCAGAGCCAAGTGACTAAAGAAATCTCTCTATCGTGGCTGGACCCTTGAAAGTTTAATCCTGCTGTTTAGCAGAGCTAAAACCAGACCTTTAATGTTGTTTTAATGGACTTGGCTTATTGTGTGTCTCACTGATTTTAGAATGAGGTCCTGTTAGGGTCAGATTGGAACCTTGACTGTCATCACAGCCAGTTTAGAGAGGAAGGCAAGCCGTGTGTAAGGCATTTATACCCGGCTCTCATCTTGGGTGATTGCTAAGAAGTGATTCAATCTGCCTAGCTCAGGAGACGCTTTCCTAAATTGGGGAAGAAAAAACCTTGCTTGAGCAGGGGTGGCTGGCCCTCTACTGCATGGTACGAAGGGAGCCTGTGATGTGGACAGATGGTCTCAAGAGAAGAAATGGGCTCCGGCAAACCTCCACTGGGATTTACCAGCATTCAGCCTGCTACTCTCAGCAGCAAGACGTTAATATTAGCATTCGTGCCCGGGTTTGTTTTTTTTCTTTCTTTCTTTCTTTTTTTTTTTAGATTTGTCTATTTATTTGAGAGAGAGAGAGAGAATGGCAGGGAGGGGCAGACGTAGAAGGAGAGAGAGAGAATCTCCAGCAGTTTCCCCACTGAGTGCGGCTCCGCGGGGCTCGATCCTATGACCCTGAAATCACGACCTGAGCAGAAATCAGGAGTCAGGGCACCTAATGGACTGAGCCATGCAGAATCCCTAGGCTTTTAGGCTTTTAAAAGAATTTTGTGTAACACAGGTGCAGCTGCCCTTTCCTTACCACCAGCTCTGTGGCAAAGCTGGAAAAACTGTTAGTGGGAGCAGATTTTTCTGGAAGCTGCTGCCAGCCTGGTTTACTTGGGACTGAGTGCACAGATGTTTACCAGGCAAGGCACCGGAATGATATTTATTTACTACTCTCGTGTGTGATCCACACTGAGATTTGGGGAGTTGGGGGGGAGCGGCATGGGGGACAGATTCTAGGAATCTAAACCAGTGAATGTCTGTTGAGCCTTTCTCCCACGTTCAAGACACAATGGTAGGTGCCCTATAGTTATATGTGAATGTGGGTGCCATTTTCTTCATTTGTTTTCATTAGTTGCAGCCCAGGTTGGGTCTTTGTATGTATTTATCAATAGGACACCTAGATTATTTGCACCTTGGCGCATGTTGTTTGCAAGCAGTTCGGTCAATGAAGAAATAAGGAAACAGCCTTTAATGGAGTGGCTTCTCCTAACGGGCTCTTTTCTTGACTCCTGCTTTTCTGACACAAAGAGCCAGTCACCAGAGTTAGTCAAGCCACGGGTGGCTGGAACGCAAGTGGACCATGTTGCAGCTGCCGTCACAACTTCTGATTCTTTTCTGATTTAAGCCCCAAAGTGTTTATTAGGGACAGCTGAAGTAGGATTTACACTTGCTGCTATAAACCCGAGACACTCCCATTAGGGCTTCAATATGGACTCACACACGGGAATACCTCAGAGGTCTGTGGGTTCGGTTCCAGACCACCGCCGGAGGAGAGTGACTGTCACAATAAAGCGAGCCCGATTTAGAAATTTTTGCTTGCCCAGTGCATCGAATAGTTACGTTTCCACTATACCGTAGTCTGTTAAGTGCGCAATAGCACTGCGTCTCGAAAACAACGTAGATGCCTTAATTAAAAAAATAACTTCGGCGCTAAAAAATGCCAGCCATCACCGGAGCTTTCAGTGAGTCGTAATCATGGATCACAGATCACTGTAGCAAATGCAATATTAATGAAAAGGTCTGAACTCTTGCAAGGAGTAACCAAAACGACACAGATGCGAAGTGAGCAGGTGTTTTTGGAGAGAAGGTGCCCAGAGACTCGCTCAAGGTAGTTTGCAGCAGACCTCCACTTTGTAAAACAGGCAATTATCAGCAAAGCACGGCGAAGCGGAGTGCGATGAAAGGAGTTTACGCCTGTATTCGTGGGATTTCACGAGGGAGCCGGTCCCACAGCAGGTCACGCTGTCCTCCGGCGGCTCTCCCACTAGGACTTGGAAAACCCTCCAGACTGAACACATATACGCCAAACACAGTATTTCCTGTTTAGATGGGTGTTGGTTTTGATTTGTTTTTTGGATTTAAAAAAAATTTATTTTATTATTATTTTTACAATTATACCCTTGTCGGCATGTTGCTACCATCGTTCAGTTTTGCTCCCTGTTTGAAGAACTCTGAGGGCCTGGGCTGTATAAAGCATGTAGCATGGATTCACCCTTCCATTCAGTTATTAGTACGGCCATGCCTCTATTCACTAAATAATGAAGCAGGCAGGGAAAGAGACCGGTTGCCGCGTTTTCCTTTAAGTTTGGCATTTATATGAAGGTCAGTTTTAATCGAGGGAAAGGGATAATGATAGAATTAACCATTGGCAGAGATTTCCCGGGAGGGGTTTGGAGAGAAATATTATAACCTGAGAGAGTGTGTGATTAAGAGAGAAGCGTTTACATATACACACATTTAAGATGCAGAGTTGTCGGGGCGCCTGGGTGGCTCAGTGGGTTAAAGCCTCTGCCTTCGGCTCAGGTCATGATCTCAGGGTCTTGGGATCGAGCCCTTCGTTGGGCTCTCTGTTCAGCAGGGAGCTTGCATCCCCTCTGCCTCTCTGCCTGCTTGTGATCTCTCTCTCTCTCTCTCTCTCTCTCTCTCTCTCTCTCTCTGTCAAATAAATAAAATCTTTAAAAAAATAATAAAATGCAGAGTTGTAACTTTTTGTTACGATTCAGGCTATAGCTGTTTGTGCCGGGGTGGGGGTGGGACACAAAGTCATTTGGCAAACCTGTCAGGTTCTAGCTGCCCTTAAGGGGAGTGGTTGTGTCAGCGTGGGAAAAATCGCCTGGTAGGCGTTTAAATACTGCTTGCCTGCTGCTACGGAACTCACCCTCAATTCCTCGGGCGCAGAAGGATCTGGAAAGAGTTGCTAGATGTTCCGGGCTTTAGCCTCTTGAGGCAGGATATGTCCCTGGCTGGCACCGGCTGGATGTCATCTAATAACCCTCGTAGAGAAAAACTCTCCAAAAGCCAAGGATGGCTGAGAGTGGCCGCAGCTGTTGACTCCCCCCCTCCAACCCGCCGCACACAAGTACCTTTGCTTGGAATGTATGTTAGGTTCATGTGGAGGGAAGGCCTGGGAATGAATCTGCTGTCCTGCTCCCTCTTCCCAGGGGAATTTGTGGGGCGTACCTTAATATAGGACCAAACAACCCAGTGGAATAAAGCCCACTGCGGTGGGCTTCTTGACCAAACGTTTCCGGTTCTCGGACCTAGCTGGGCTCTGGCGGAATGAGCTGCAGGACAACTACCCCAAGTGTTGGCGCCTAAACAAGAAGGAGGCTCCCTGCTCCCGTGGGCTGTTCCAGGTTAGGGGGCCCCAGGGTAAGCCACCCCTGGAGGATCTGTCCAAAAGCCCAGGGCAGAGGTTGATGGGAACCCTCTTTGAAGCACCAAATAGCGGGATTTGTTTTCTAAGACAAACGTGCGCAACAAATCTCTGGGTTGAGTCTTTTTCCTAGACTGATCCTTGTTAAGCCTTCTTTTTTAAACGTTTATTGCTTCGTTACATAGTAAATGCATGTTTGTTGTAGAAAAAGTGGAAAACCAGGTGAGAATAATCATCTCATTACGCAGGGAGACCGTTAAAATTCTAATATGATCTCTATGTGTGTATCTGTCTATGAAAGCAGACGAAAAAATATCATCCAAACTTTAAAATATTTTTTCGCTTATTAATATCCTACAAACATTTGTTTCTTCACTTCAGTCAATACAAGTCTACGTGATCGTGTTTAATGATGGCCAAAAATTCCACTATGAGTGTATAGTAGGTAATCATACTTTGCTGTGCGATAGTTGGGTAGTTTCTAGTTTTGTGGTGTTGGAGACGTGAGTCGTGCTAGCTCCTCAACACCTGTGGCCGTTTACATTTACATTCACTTAAAAAACTGGCTCCTTTGCACTTGCCACCGTTGACATGCACAGTAGTCACTTGTGGCTTTGGGGCCGCCAAATAGGACGGTGTAGACAGAGACCCATTCCCATCACTGCAGCAAGTTCTCTAGGACAGCATGGGTGTAAAACATTAACGGATGAACATCTTCGAGCAGGCGTTTTCAAGCTTGCTTTCAAGCTTGCTTCAGGGGAAATTTCCAGCAATGGAGTTGTTTGCTGCAACATTAGACACATTTTTAGTATTAAAAAGCCCTCTGATGGGACACCTGGGTGGCTCAGTCGGTTGAGCGTCTGCCTTCGGCTCAGGTCATGATCCCAGGGTCCTGGGATCGAGCCCCCCATCGGGCTCTCTGCTTCGTGGGGAGTCTGCTTCTCCCTCTCCCACTCCCCCTGCTTGTGTTCCCTCTCTCGCTGTCTCTATCTCTCTGTCCAATAAATAAATAAAATCTCTTGAGGGGAGGTGAGTGGGGGGGTGGGGATCCAGAGTGTACTTACTGTGATGAGCACTGAGTCATGTATAAAACTCTTGCATCACTGTATTGTACACCTGAAACTAATATAATGCTGTATGTTAATTATACTGGAATTTAAAAATAAATAGATTAATTAATTAAAAGAAAAAAAGTCCCCTGGAACACACTGTCAAATCGCTCTGCAGAAAGTTGTTGGCATTCACTGTTCTATCAGAATACACACATGTTCATCTCCCCTCTCCCATGCCAACCCTGGTTATTAATATTTTTTAGTCTTTGCAGTCTGATAGGTGGTCGGGTAGATGGTATAGCACTGTTCCAATTTGCATTTCTTCGGTTACCCTCGAACAGTTTCTCATATGTGGCTTTAGCCATTTGTATTTCTTCTTTGGGGGATTCGAGTGAACCTTCTTACAGACGTATTTCCTGGTTTGTAATTCTTGCAATAACGGTCTCAACCCCAAGACGCTGTTTCGGTAAGTCTGGGGTGGGGCCAGGCATCTGTGTGTTTTAAAAACTACCCAAGGTGATTCTGATGTGCCCAGAAAGGCAGATCTAGACCACCGGCCCGCTCGGGGCAGGCATGCCCCCTACCCGTACCCCCGACAAATGAAGACGTGGCTGCTTCTTCAATACTCCCTGCCTGTTGGGAGGGGTGTGCTGGAAAAGGCTCTTGAACTGAAATTTACTCCGTTAAGTTCTGCCACCGCCAGGCCTAGCCCTGCTGTTTGGAGCCACACAGAATATGTTTGCTTCCTCTTTCACGTGACAACCTTTCAAATATTTGGAGACATCCACCGTGTCATTTGGGGGGGGGGAGGGGCAGAGGGCAAGGAGAGAGAGCATCTCAAGCAGGTTCCACACCCAGCACGAGCCCGACACGGGCTCCATCCCAGGACCCTGAGATCAGGACCTGAGCCGAGATCAAGAGTCGGACGCTTAACCGCCTGAGCCCCCCAGGCGCCCCAACACCATGCCATTTCTCACAAAAGCCAAAGAGACTTCATTTCTTTCCTCTATTTCTCACATGACCTGGTTTCAAAATTCTTCACCATCGTGGTCATCCTGTTTGGGCTCTTTTCCAGAATTTCACTGTCCTACTTAAAACGTGGGAGGGAAGAGCCCAGGCTCAAGAGTCAGACCTGGGCTTGAACGTGGCCTTGGACACCTGCTTGCTCGCCTTGTGAACCGAGGCCGGTAACCAGATCTTATTTTCCTCATCTGTGAAATGAGGATAAGTAGGACCCACCTCGTGTGAGGGAGCTGGTGAAACAAAGGTATTCTAGAAGGGTCTGTCACAGATGGGGGAGGGGGCAATGTTTCTTGCCCTTTTAGATATTAGCCAAGTAGTCAGGGGCTGTGCATTCATCTCTATGCCCAGGGCCTCACACAGTGCCTGGAATGCAGTGGGTACTCAGCGGAAAATCCGGGGCGGCAGTATGTAGGCCGGACAAGGTGCTGGGTGACTGGAGGCCAGGTCACTAGTTAAAATATAGTTACATCGTTCTGGAGAGAGAGATAAGAAAGGCTTACCTGAGGCAGTGAGAATGGAGATAAGGGGGAGGATGGAAGAAGCGTTTCCGTGACAGAATCAGCAGGATCTGGGGATTCTTGAAGGGGGAGGAGAAGAGGGGAAGGAAGAAGTGGGAGGGAAAGAGGAGAGGTGGAGTCAAGACGGCGCTGAGGCGCTGAGGTTTCTGAGGCTGGGCGAATCCGAGGCAAAGCGTGTTTGGTGATAGGGGAGGGGAAAAGAAAACGAGCAACCTCATCCTGAGAGGGTTGTCAGGACAAAACCGGCTTTCAGTTAAGTCAGGCTTAATGTGGAGAGAACATTCTAGGGAATGGCTGAGCATGTAGTGGTGTGTTCTGGCAAAAGGCTAGGGTTCCTTTTTTTTTTTTTTATGCTTGGTTTTAAGTAAACTCTAATTCCAACATGGGGCTTGAACTCATAACCCCGACATCAAGAGTCACATGCTCTACCAACTGAGACGGCCGGGCGCCCCAAGACTAGGGTTCTTGAGGGCAGAGAAGTGTTCCAAATGGGATCAGGAAGGGGAAGAAGGGGGAGGGGGGAGGGCTGAGATGAGATTGTAGGCAAGATTAGCTGATTAAAGAGGTTTGCACCTTTGGGGGTGATTAGGGAAGTGGGAGGCAGGGCGTGGAGGAATGGTCTGGAGGCTAGCCCCAGACTTCCAGTTAGAACAGAGAGAGATGGGAAGTCAGGTCGCCCCCTGGGCAGCTCCCCCTCCCAGGGTTTGAGCTGCGGAGAAGAGGGGCTGCATACGTTGTTTCCTGCCCTGAAGGGACTCACAGGTCCGGAAGGGAGATCAGATGTATGCAAATAACCCAAATGGAGAAGACAGAAGTTGGCAGGAGGCTATAGCAAGTCTGCCTTCTGCCTTCAGTTGGTGACGTTATCTCTGCTTTCCCCAACCCACGTTCTTTTTTGGTGATCCTTCCCGTTTTTTCAAGAGTTCGGTCCTTTAGGGGTTCAACGATGTTAACCGGACCTTTGCTAATGAACACTGTTCTATGGCATTTCCCACATTTATTTGAGTACAGAGGCCCCCCCCTTTTTTTTAGTGGGGTCGGGGAAAGTAAATGGTAACGTCTAACACTCCAATTCGTCTACAGTGTACACGCGTAACTCACCGTGGCATTCCTTCACTTGACCTCCACGGACTGGAAGAAGTGCTTGCTACCTTCCCAAATCCTTGGTGCTCCACTCAGAGGAGCCCCCTCCGCCCCCACCCCTTGCTTGTTTGTGGGAATTAAGTTCAAAGGAGTCGTTTACCTACCTGGGTGTTACTTTCTTCTGAGATACACAATCATTAGTAAGGCGTGTTGAAGAATTCTTAGTATTTTGTTGTTGTTATTAACACAGAAAGGAAGGCCGGAAACCACAGGAAGGAGAAGGAGCTAGAGCTGTTTCCCCTTTTCTGTAAATCCAGCGGTGATTTTATGATCCACATCTCTCCGGGATTTAGATCTCTTGGTCTCCTTTAGCTTTGGTCCGGAGTGCGGGGTTGGGGGGGGCGGTGCTCATGGGTAACACTGGCCTGTTGCTTTACAACCATTTAGAGCCAGATGCCTCCTTGATTCTTGCCGGGCCCCACCCCGGAGGCTCAGAGCAGTCACCAGGCCAAGTCTCCTTGAGCTCCCCGGCCTGGAAGCTAGGGTTTGTGAGAGCAGCGTGACGGCGTCGAGTGGGGTCTGGAAGGACGCGGCCCGGGTTCAGAGTTCAGCTCCGCTCCTAACTGGGTGACCTTGGGTCCGTTATTTAACCTTCTAGTGTCTTGAGAACCCCTCCCGTGGCCTTGTGGAGAGGCTTAAAGGAGGCGTGGCTTGCGAAGCGCAACAGGGGCCCTGGCACGTGACTCTGCCAAGTGCTCTTGGCTCTCATGAATATTCCCAGGCTTTCTGGTGGGCAAGAAGCCTCTTGGGTATGTAGCCCAGGTCGCCGGACGAAAGTAAACCGGCAGAAGGGAAGAACGCCCCCTTCCTAGAAGGATAAACTGGCAGGTGGGAGCTAGGGCTCTGGATTTTTGGCAATCCTTGCCTTCAAACTAGTCTGATGAGTGAGTGGGAAGGCTGGTCCTCTAGCGGGGAGGAACCCCCCGGCCGGTGCCCGTGGAGAAGGCCCTTGGGTCCGGGGAACTTGCGTGCGAGGCCTTTGGCAAAAACACTGACCTTTAGGACCGGACGGTCTGTTCAGAGTGGTTGACACAAAAGGAGGGGCTGGGGGAGAACCGAGCTCCGTGTGGAAAAATTGAACTCCAGTGCTCTTTCCTTTGCCTCTCAAAACTTTATTGACATCCCTTTCACTCATTAATCCTCACCTTTCTCTCTCTTTTTTTTAAGTGAATATTGAAATTCAAATTCAAGTACCTTTTTAAAGATCTGTTTTGGAAACGTGTATTTTAGTGGAAAACTCTTAAAGCCTAAATGTCTCCTAAGAAATGAGTGTGCTTTATAGTCAGCTATTCTGGTTTCGTGGTAGCAGGAGAGGTCCGGGTTTCCAGCATAGTCCATACGACGGAAAATGTGGCAGCTGTTCGAGCGACACGTGGTTTATCTATTGTCCGCGCCCGACCTCGGGCAATCAGGCCTAAATTTGCTATTAATGATTTCCTGCAGTTGTTCTCCACCTTATTTTCATTGCCCATGGAGTTTCTCGTTCCCAGGAAGTTGTATTTTTGCTATTCTTGACAGCTTAGGTCAGATCGTATATGCTTCAAGCTGCTGAGAAACGTTCGAGGCTATTCTGATACTTAAGAATCAGCTTTCCCATCATGTTGCTTTCCCTCCCGACTGAACTGTTTTACTGGGTGCGATTTAACTAAGAAGTCCAGTGTTCTTCCAAGCCTCCGAGTCAGAACATCTTTATGGGAAGTGTTTCTGTAAGGTGTGTCAGGAGGCTGGGGAAAGGCAATTATTGGAAATGTTTTTTAGACGACCCCAGGGTTACAAAGGGTTAAAAACTGTTGTTAGGCCTATGACCTGGCATGTTGTCACAGGTCACCATTGAACACGCACCACGTTGCCCGCCCGCCCCCTCAACCCCCACCGACCTTGTGTGGAAATGGGGAAAGACACAGGTAAAGATGGGCGGCCATCTTGGCCAAATCACGGAACAGGTAATGAACTGGTGTCTTGTCTCCTTCAGTGTCATCAGGTAAAGAAGCACTAGCTTCTGGCCTAGATTCCCCAATAAATCAGGTGGAGGAAGCTCTTTTTGTGTGGTTTTGCTGATGATCGCCCTCTCCTCCTCCTTGGGAAACTGTTTATTTCTGAGCGAGCTTGGGTCTCCAGAGTGGGAAAGGAGGAGGTGAGGACAAAACCAAAACAAAACCAAAAAAGAGGGGTGGGGTTGCTGTTGAGAAACGTGGGCAGGATCTGTATAGACTTTTCCTTGCCAAAGTAAGCCTAAGGATTTTGAGAACTGTTTGCAATTGGCCGTTCTTCCCTTCTTTGCTATTTGAATAAGTATATGGAAAAAAAAAAAATCTCCAGAACACAGGCTCTGCCGAGGTACCTGGGATCGTATTCATGGAACTGTTTTTATGATTTTTTTTTTTTTGGTGCGGGGTAGTGCTGTCCAAAAATAACATCTATATGTCTCTCCGGGCCTTTGATATTAGTAGCTTAGTTTACCCACTTGAGAAACTGCCAGATTCCAGCTTTACGCCTAGCAGGACCCCGCGTCGGTGCTCATGGGTACATAGAAGAGTCTTGTGGGCATAACCGGTTTATTTTGCTAGGTTAACAAGTTCCTCCTGCTTCACCGCAGTGAAGGGTTTCCTAGAGACCCGAAGGAGGGAGTACCACCTGCGAGGTGCCTAACTTCCCACCAAGAAATAACTTCAGGCCAGGAGGCCACTGAATCAGCTATTGCAAAAACGGAACGACAGCATTATTTAAAAGCTCCTAGGGGGCCAGGAGCTCTCCCTCTGGCCAGCAGAGGCTTTCCATCGTGCTCTGTGGCTTGCGGAGCAAAGAAGGTTCTTCTGGCTAACCTGACCCCAGGGGAGAGAGGCTTCTCCACTATCAGGGGGCCACCGTGACTGTCTGTGGAGGAATTTTGCTTCTGTTTCCCCGCTGCAAATGAGCATTCGGGCACCGGCAGAGCCAGAAGAGAATTCTGTAAGGCTCCTGACTTCAGTTCTGTAATGGAAGCCCTGCTCTCTCTCCCTGCCTCCTTCCTTCCTCCTTCCCGCCTGTTTCTGGAGATACCCTGATGTCCGCTGCTGGCTCAGCACCGTCCCAGGCTCAGGGACCAGCCTGGGCCTAAGAAGGTGACATCAGAGGACACCGAATCCAGAGCTCAGGTCCTCTAGGCTGCTGGGTCTGCCCTGTACTTAAAATTCATTTCTGGTCACCAGGTTTTATCTTCTTCCTTGTCCCCTTATGTCACCGTCCCAGTCATGGTGCCTTTGTCTTACCCCATCCCCTGAATCTAAGCCCCCTGCCTCTGCTTTCCAGCCCGTTGCCCGTTTCCTCTAGAAGTGAGTTCTGGTCTTCTTGCTCATCCTGAGGAGGGCTGCCCTACCCTCACTGGGACCATAAAGCAGCTTGAGCTTGGGGCGCCTGGGTGGCTCAGTCGGGTAAGCGTCTGCCTTTGGCTCAGGTTGTGATCCCGGGGTCCTGGGATCGAGTCCCGCATCGGGCTCCCTGCTCAGTGGGACGTCTGCTTCTCCCTCTGCCTGCTGCGCACCTCCCCCGCCCCGGGTTGTGCGTGCTTGCTCTCTCTCTGACAAATAAGTAAATAAAATCTTTAAAACAACAACAAAAACAACACCACAACAAAAACCCAGCTTGAGCTCAGCACGGTGGGATTAGCGGGCTGAAGGGTCTGCTTAGAGAATTCGGGGGAGGCAGAGTGCCCAGGATGAGGAGGCCCAGCCAGTGGCCCTACTGAGGGCTGGACTAGACACACGGCCTGATTCGTTTCCTATGGCTGCTGTGACAAATTGCCACAAATTTAGTGTCTCAAACATAAATTTATTCTCATAGTCTGGAGGTCAGAAGTCCAAAGTGCGTTTCACTAGGCTAACGCCAAGGTGTCAGCAGCAGGGCCTCACTTCCTCCCGAGGCTCTGGGGGAGAATCCATTACCTCGCCTTTTCCAGCTTCTAGAGGCTGCCTGCATTCTTTGGCTCACGGCCCCTTCCTCCGTCTTCCAGCCAACAATGGCTGGTCAAGTCTTTTTTACATCATGTCACTTTGACACTGTTCCTGTCATCACACCCCCTTTTCTGATTCTGACTCTCCAACCTCCTTCCTTCACTCAGAAGTGCCCTTATGATTACACTGGTCCTGCCTGGATAAGCCTGGATAATTTCCCCATCACAAAATCCTTAATCACATCTGCAGAGGCGCCTTCGCCACGGAAAGTAACACAGACACAGATTCCAGGGATTAAGATGGCGGACCTCTGTGGAAACCATTCTTCCTACCACACAGGCATCGCTGGAGGTTGAAGATCGGTGGGATCCCAGGGTTGGGTTCACCACATGGATACTGGACATGGTGAAGGAGGACCAGGGATCCGATGGACTGGTAAACTGCTAGCCAGGTACGGAAGTCTTCACAGAATTCAAATGAGGAAGCACAATCCCTTTTGAGACTTTTGGCTGAAAGAAAGCCATACAAGTCTGCAGTCTGCAATTTCAATTTGGATGTTTTCTTAAATTCTTCATAATTAAAAAAATTTTTCCCACACAAAACTCCCTCAGTCTGGACTTCTTGTAAGTGGGCACCGCTCTCAGACTTGAGGTGTTTCAGGATACAAGCTGGCCAGACACTTCGCAGGCACTTAGCCAGCTTAGGCCTATGGAATTTTCCACCCCCAGCTAAAGAAAAGAGTAGTGAGGTGTGTGTATGTGTGTTTAAAAGAGAAAGAAATGGTTTCACATCGCAGAGAATAACTCTTCGGCAGACTAGCCCCAAGGCACCTCTCACGGGTGCTGTGGGAGAGACGCTTCACTCATCCTGAAGGTCAAGTTAGACCAGGCATGGCCTGCCTGCATTTCCAAGGTAACTGCAGGACCCTTTTCCAGAAACGGGTTTCTAAAACACATGGTTGGAGAAACAGCAAGGGGGACTGGAAAAAGCTCTCTGATCTCCTTCTGGTTTCATGACGATTTCAACCGAGAGATAGATTGAAACTTCCTCTCTTCACCCAGTCCAGTCGCTGCCATCTTAGAGACACACCACAAAAACTCACTCACTGGCTGATCACATGGGCACCGGCCCCCCTCACCCCAGCAAGTGTACTATCCCTGATGAGCAGAGAGCTTTACTACTCTGAAGGAGCACTCTAGCATAGATGTGGATTGCATTTTCTATTTTTACATCGATTCTAATTGGCCACGGCTATATTTCTCTGAGGCCCGGCCTAGCTTTTCTCAGGCCCATTGGCTAAGTGACCTGACTGTAGTGCAGTGACAATTGTGTAAAAGGTTGGGGGACCCCCCCATTTTGTTTACAAAATCTATAGGGACAAAACCTGCATTAACCATCTTCACTTTCTTCAGCTACGTTTTTCCTTTCTCCCCGCCCCCTCAGTAGGAAAACAGTTCCAATTCTCCTTGTCAGCCATCTCACTGAAAACATTCAGATGTTCTCAGTGGAATTAGCTTAAAAACGGTTTCTGCTGTATTCATGTACTACCAATCTATACTAATCTATAAGAGATGGAAGAATTGTTAACTGGAGTCCCGTCGAAGTCTTCTCTGGAAATTGGTTTCTTCTCTAAATGATAGGCTCTTTCCCTTCAGCCTGGCTTATTTGTTTTATTCTGTTTTATTTCGTATTATTTTCCTGATTTACGGCTTTCTGTTTCAGGGGTTTTTCCTTTTTTTCCTGGCCCTCCTCTAGACTTCATGGCTTATGGATAGTGTGCGTTCGATCGATGAGCCTCGTGACAGAGTCGATGCCTTAGAACTCTGGAACGTGTGGAACTGTGGTATATACCAGAAGGAACTAGAAACCAAGTGTGTTGTTGAAGAGGGAGCTGGGCGGGGGGGAGGGGGATGTGCTGAGCTGTGGAAGGTAACTGCTTAGCTGAGAGAAAAGATAGATACTTTCCTTCAGCGCGTGCCAAAATCTCAAGGGAAGTCTTTTTAGAATGGTTGCTTGAACTGAAGCAGAGAATCTATTTCCACTGATTTCTTGTTAAAGGATTAAATCCACTTAGAGCAAGGTGGAAGGGGGGGATGGGGGAAGGCAGGACAAGGACTTAATCTGAGGAAACTAAAGGATACAAAAAAGTTCAGACTGAAGGGAGGTTTTTTTTTTTTCCATTATAATAGACCAGGAGAGCAGAGATTAAAATATTAACAATATTTAACGAGGGTAGCAGTCTCTTTCTAGATTTCGATAGGAAGAAGTCAAACCCTTTAGAAATTGTACGAGGTAGAGCGCCTGGGTGGCTCAGTGGGTTAAAGCCTCTGCCTTCAGCTCAGGTCATGATCTCGGGGTCCTGGGATCGAGTCCCGCGTCGGGCTCTCTGCCCAGCGGGGAGCCTGCTTCCCTCTCTCTCTCTCTACCTCCCCCTCTGCCTGCTTGTGATCTCTGTATCTCTCTGTCGAGTAAATAAATAAAAAATCTTAAAAAAAAAAAAAAGAAATTGTACGAGGTAAATGAACTGGTTTTCTCAGAGCCCGCAGGGGTGAGTAGACGTTGATTCAGGGGATGGTTGATTCAGGGGATGGAGGCAATATACACCGTGAACTTGCATCATTCCGGACCCCCCATCAGTTAGTGAAGGAATGTAGTGGATACTTGGGGTGCAGGTCTCCGAGGCAGACGGAAGCCAGAGACTTAGGTCGGCCGGAAACGTGTAGAGGCCAGATTTCTTTTGGGAGTCAAGGGCGGAGGGCCTGGTGAGCCGGGTCAGCCTGCCCTCACCTCCTCTGTCCTGAGGTGGAAGAAGAGTGAAAGCCCACCCCTGGGCCAGACCCACGTTTCTCAAGGCAGCAGACCCTCCTAGACGGGAATAGTAGCAATGGCGGTTGCCCCTCTGAGCCCTTGAGATTTTCTCTGAGGCTGGCCCCCTCTGGGCCTGGCTTCCTCTCACTTGACTCTTTCCTCTCCCTACCATGTTGCTTTCTTCCCCTTCCAACCTTCTGCTACCCTCTAGCTGTTCTCCCCTCCCGGCGATTTTCTTCAAGTGCTGCTGTTGGTCGTGTCCCCCTCCCTGCACTGCCACCTTCTGGGAAAATCTGTATATCTGGCTCCCTGGTCCAGCCCCGGCCCCAGAGCTCTCCCATCTTCAGCCCTTTGCTGTTCCCTTCTGCCATGCTTCTGTGGTGGGCACGCTCCCACTCTCCCTTTCTCTTCTTTCTCCCTCTTTTTCTCACCTCTTCCTTCCCCCTCTCCTCAGCGTTTGGCCACAAAGTGTTCTCCAGGGGACAGAGCCATGTTTATTTTTTTTAACCTTTTCTTTAGCCAAGGATGGAAAATTCCAGAGGCCTGAGCTAGTGATGGCCGGGTGCCTTTTCTGGAAATCTAGTGGCCTGGATGCCAAGGGAATGTCGTGGAGCTACACATCTGGCAAGGTTGTCCCCTAAAATGGCCTGGCTTTGGATTTAGTTCCAAGTAAACGAAGTGGAGGTTCTATCTGCAGAATTATGGAATAAGAATGAAGAGTTTAGGAAATGAGATAATTAAAAAAAAAAGAAAAGAAAAGAAACGATATAATCACGGATGCAGAGCCCAGTTTACGTCACTGTGTTTTTTTTCTGCTGGGTTTAGTTGGGAACGAGTGGCCTTTGGCTTAGTAGACCTTCCAAAAGTGAAGCATGACACAGTTCCTATAGCTTAATTCAGTGGAGGATTTTGCTCTGTTGGGGTCATTATTTGGTACATTTCAGAGTGGGTTTCCTGGGGGGGGGGGCAGGAGCATCCTCGCCATTGACACCAGATGGAACTGAGGAAGTCCATCCCATCGTCATGTTTCTGGCTCCCTCCCTGGAGGAACCATTTAAGCAGGATTTCGTCCACATGTCCCTAGTCGTATAACAAATCCGAGTGGATCATCTGGACAGTAAGCAACAAAGTTCTTGTCTTGAAATAGCCAGAAAGCCACCGCCATTCTGTTGCCTCTCTGGAGAATGAGGGAAAATAACAGAATCCTCAAACCCAGAAAAATACTAAGTCTACCTGCAATGGCTCTACATTACTCTAAGCAAGCACCCAGATTTCCTAGTGGGGCCCTCACGCCCTTTCCTGTCCACCAGTAAGGCCTGGCCCACCCTTGAATTCTCTTCTCCAGCCACATCCCTTCCTGCAGTCTGGATATGGGCCACACTGGGCCACTGCTGCTCCCCAAGCACACTTGCCCCCTCTCTCCCCTCCAGGGCTTTGGCACATGCTGACTCTTCTTCCTGGAATGCCCTTCCAGTCCCTTCCTTGCTCAGGGGAATCCGATCTGTCCTGCAGAGTTTAGGTCAAATGGCCGTATTCCCCCCACGCCCCCCCCCCCATTTGGAGCACGTTGCTCCTTCTGTAGGCTTATCGCCTGCTACTAGTCTTATTGATTTCCAGGGGCTGCCGTAACAAGTTACCACGAACTGTGGGGCTTCAAATAACACATTTATTTTCTTGTAATTCTGAAGGCCAGAAGTCTGAAATTGCTATCCCTGGGCCGCGCTCCGTCCAGAGAACTTAGGAAAGGCTTGGATCAGTCCCTTGCCTCTCCCAGCTCTGGGGGCTGTCAGCGTTCCTTGGCTCGTGGCTCTGTCACTCCAGGCACTGCTTCTGTGACCACATTGCCTTCTCTTCATCTGTGTCAAATCTCTCTCTGCCTCTTTCCTATAAGGTCTTTTGTGGTGGCGTTTGGGGCCCAATCCAGTAATCCGGGATGATCCCCTCACCCCTCACCTCGAGACCCTTGACTTGTGTAAGGACCTTTTTGCCGTAAAGGTAACGTTTGCAGGTTCCAGGGATGGGGATGGGGCAGATCTTGGAGTGGGGAAGGGGGCATTTTTTCATCCTACCACACTAGTTCTTGAGCTTTGGGGAGGCTTGATTTCCTTCTGCCCCAGAGCTGTGATTGACCGCTTCTCCCACCCATGAGAATGTAAATGCCTTCAGGAGCTGGCAAGAAAGTGAAAGGAGCTCATGCATACTAGCCAGAGCTACAGCCGGGCCCAGCGAGTCCCCCAAAGATCTGTGTTGCCTCGGGCCCCCAGTTTCACTGGGTGGAACTTCCTTGTGCTCCTTGGTCAAATGGAGATCATGGTGTCCACCCGCAGTGGGCACCACTGTTTTCTAACAGCAAAACAAAACAACCCACCCCCATGTTTAAACACTCTCCATCTGCAAAAGTAAGGGATTGCGCAAAGGTCCGTCCATACACCAAAAAACCATGCCGTCATTGAAGTGACATCTAGATGTATTATCGACGTGGAGAAAAGTTTAGGTTATAGAAACGCACGATCGGATTTTTGTCAAAGAGAACACATGCGATATGTGTGAAGGTAGTTACCGAATCCCTCTGTGCCCTCAGTTTCCTCATCTGTAAAATGGAGATGATAGTTCTGACCTCAGCAGGTTGTTGTTAAGGATCCAGTAAAATACCACAAGAAAGCCCACAGAACAAGGCCTGGAACATAGCAAGTGCTGAATAAATGTTGTTAGAGTCAAAGAAAACATTCTTCGAAGGTGTGTGGGATGGGGTGTGTGTATTTATAAAGTATGGGCATATATAGAATATGAATAGTACAGGGGTGCCTGGGTAACTCGGTCGGTTAAGCGTCTGCCTCCCGTTCAGGTCATGATCCCGGGGTCCTGGGATCGAACCCCGCATCGGGCTCCCTGCCCAGCGGGGAGCCTGCTTCTCCCTCTCCCTCCGCCCCTCCCTCCCCCTGCTCATGCTCCCACTCTCTTTCTCTCACATAAATAAATAAAATCTTAAAAAAAAATAGAAAATATGAACAGTAGGTATCTCTGGATGGTGGAATTATAAGTTTTATTCTTGCTTTGCTTTTTGTTTTGCAAATGTTCATTTATTTTCTGTGGAGCATGTATTATTTTTATAATCAGAAAAAGTAGAATTCCAGACCAGTTCCATACTTACCTTGCTGTATGTGTCATGTATAAATATATATGTGATGTGTAATATCTGTATAATTAGCATGATGCCATTTTTTTTTTTTTAAGATTTTATTTATTTATTTGACAGAGAGAGAGATCACAAGTAAGCAGAGAGGCAGGCAGAGAGAGGAGGAATCAGGCTTCCCGCTCGAGCAGAGAGCCTGATGATCCCAGGACCCTGAGATCATGACCTGAGCCGAAGGCAGAGGCTTTAACCCACTGAGCCACCCAGGCGCCCCAATGCCATTGTTATTAAGATAATTTCTCCACTAATCCTGCTGTTCCTTGCCCACTGTTTTGTATACCTCACATTCTCGGTCTGTTGAATCAATACATTGAGGATGGTCTAGAAATTAGAGACTTCAATTCCCATTGGCTTTCCATTTCTGTCTGCCGAATTATTCCCCAGTTTTTGATCACAATGCATTCTCTACAAAATGAAGTTTCAAAAGGTATATATGTATATACACTTAAACACACAGGATATATATGCCCATATGACCATATAGATCTGTAAAATGTTTCCTATTTGTTTTTAAAGATTTTATTTATTTGAGAGAGAGAGAGAGAGAGAGAGAGAGCACAAGTAGGCGGACGGCAGGCAGCGAGAGAGGGAGAGGCAGGCTTCCTGCTGAGCTGGGAGCTGGATGCAGAGCTGGATCCCAGGACCCTGGGATCATGACCTGAGCTGAAGGCAGACGCTTAACTGACTGAGCCACCCAGGCGCCCCTGTTTACTATTTTTTAAATAAACTTTGAGAGGCAGAAATGCCTACCTTGAATTTCCTGCAATGTAAATTTAAATTGCTCTCAAGCTCCTTGCATGGGAAATGTGCCTCAGGTCGCTGATAACCGCAGTCATCCTTTGCTGCCATTAATAATACCAATCATTAGAGGGACTTACATTTCAGGGAAAGCTAATTAATAGGCGATATGCACGGATACTGCAGAGATTTCTGGGTGCAATTTTCCTGCAGAGATTTCTGGGTGCAATTTTCCTGCTTTTGCCCATGCTATATCTCCATTCTTTTATTTCAGAATAATGGTAGGCTTCTTGTGGCTTTGAGAACACACGGATGGGAGAATGACTGAGAAATTAGGAGCTCTGAAATGGAAGGTCTTGCCTCTGACATTTAGGATAATTAGATTATGGCGCGCAGCTTGGTGAACCGGGCCTTTTTCCCGGGGTACACAGTATGCCTTTCTTCTTCCATCAGCACGCCGTCCTTGAGTTCCCTTCTTTCTCGTGGCTTCTCTTCTTCTGTCTTCTCCCCGCTCCCTTTTCCGTCCCTCACTTCCTTCCCGGCCCCCGCCCCCCACCTCCGATCATTATGTAAAACTGATAGAGAAAAATCGATCTGTTGTATTTCACCTGGGTTTGGAATAGTTCTTCGTCACTTAAAAAGGAGGAGGGTGGGAGGCCCGACTAGGCAGAGCGCAGAGGGTTTCTGAGGTCGTGGGACTCTTCCGTGTGACACTGTCATGGGCGATACACGCCGTTAGGTGTTTTGTTCAGAATGGACAACAACCAAGAACGAACCCTGATTTGAACCGTGGGCTCTGGGTGCTGACGATGATTGGTGATGGACGAGTGTGGGATCATCAGCTGTAGCCCATGTACCTGTCTGGTGTGGGATCGTTGATCATGGAAGAGCCGCCGCGTCGTGTGTGTGTGTGTCGGGGGGGGGGGTACACCGGAATGGAACTCTCTGTACTTTCTGCTCATTTTGCTCTGAGCCTAAACCTGCTCGGGGGGACAAAAACAAAACAAAACAAAACAAAAAACAACCCCCCACACACACACACAAAAACAACCCGCCTATTTTTAAAAAAAGTAAGATGCATAAAGTATGGCGTTTTTCCTTTTGCGAAAAGGAAACTTCAGTGCAGTTCTCCTGTGCTTCTAAGTGGACCACTCATTTCTCCTGCCCGTCAGGGGTCCTCCTTTCCTCGCCCCCACCCCTGCTAGGTCGGAAGGCTGTTTTCCCAGCTCTCTCGCCAGCTGGTTTGGCTGGATCGGGAAGGCTTCCCAAGGCGGACTGAACCCTTTGAAGGCTGGGGATGAAAAGTGCTAGGTAAAAGCCATTGTGGCGTTAGAATGGGGCACGATGAGTCAGAAATTGTGCCGGTCCGGCTCCTCCCTGGGTGACCCTGGAGGCCGCGCACCGCACCCCGGCCCCCCCAAAATGGGTCCTGGAAGCCGAAATGGGGGGGCGCGAAGCCGTACCTGCTAATCAAATTCAGGTTTTGGTACAGCTGTGTTTGCTCCAAAGCCCAAGTGCAAATCAAATCATTTAGCATACGTTAGGGGAATCTGATTTTTGAATAAACTTGATTGGAATCCTTTGGCAACGCAAAGAATCCTTTTGTCATGCAAATGAGCGCCCACTCATTTATACCTTTTGGAAGGCAGGATTTAATGGTTGAGGTTTTTCTAGCTGCCTCCCCATTTAAAATCAAACTGCTTTGGTGCCTGGGAGAGCAGCAGCGCTCTGGGAAGTTGCTTTAACTCCTTCAGCCCCGGGGAAGCTGCCCAGTCAAGGACTGTTTCTGGGAACTAAATAATACCCTTGTCACCTGAAAGATTTAAAATAGCCTTTGTAAGTGGCTCCTTTGCCTCTGGAAGAGCATGACTCATTCCTTCATTGTAACCTGAAAGAAATCCAAGTCGCTGGAGAGGGTGGGGGGCAGCTGGGTGGCTCAGTCGGTTAAGCCTCTGCCTTGGCTCAGGTCATGATCCCAGCGTCCTGGGATCGAGCCCCGAATCGGGCTCTCTGCTCAGCAGGGAGCCTGCTTCCCCCTCTCCCTCTGCCTGCTGCTCCCCAGCTTGCGGTCTCTCTCTCTGTCAAATAAAATAAATAAAATCTTAAAAAAAAAAAAAAGGAACACGCTTGGGGAATGGACTTGAATTATACTTGTAAACATCAGTACTAGAAGTTTTAAATATTAGGAAACCAATATGATATGGGTTGGAAAGTTGATGGTTGGAGTCAGTATATTAGGATGTGGCCCAAAGAGCAAGGGGTGAATTGGCAGTCCTTTCCAGAATATTCCTTGGGGAAATGTTTGCTGGAGAGCAAGGGGTGAATTGGCAGTCCTTTCTAGAATATTCCTTGGGGAAATGTTTGCTGGCCACGTTCAGGGTCTTGAGCTCCTGCTGTACTCTGGGTAGCATAGGTTGTCTTATTCTTTCGTCCAGGGAGCCCTCCCCTGCCCCACTGCCCTCACGTCCTCCTCCCCCGCCCCCGCCCACTGCCTTGACCCCCTGTAAGCAGCCTTTGGATCCATCTTCTGCACATGACCAGTGGAAGGAAACAGTGTATTAGAAGGAGTCTTGCATTAGAGCTGGGAGATAGATTGCATTCCTGCACCTCTTAAAACCCATATTCTTGACAATATAAAATGGGGCCGTGGAGGGTGCGGTTCTCCAAGCCTTGGTCAGCCTTTGCCTTTCATTGACCTCAGTGGATGCCACTTAATGGAAAAATATGATCAGGGTTCACCCTATGGAATCATTGCTTAATATTGTAGATGACTCATTGGAACTGGTGTGTTAGAAAATCACTTCCAGATGTGTAGCAGAAACTTTTCCAAAAGGAAGAAATAAACTCTGGAAAACTGGGTTAGTTTTCTTTTTTCTTCTTATGATCTTAGGGCCGGGATCAAATCTTCCTGTATATGGTTGGCCAACGTGTATTTGGAGTTCTAAGTAGCAGGACCCAGTTCGTTTACTTTTAGACTGGCACCCACAGAGGTGGGGGGCTGCCTTCCAGCCTGCCTCCCTGTACCCTCCCCCCACCCCCGATCTCCCATCTCCCAACAACGAATGGTCTGGAAGCCTTACCTGGTCCCTCAGGCACTGACCTCATTCTTTATCATTATCAGCAAACGCTTATCCAGTCGCAAGTGTGAAGGCATGTTGCTGGGTACTGGGAAGGATGGGAGGACTACCCTGTTGGAAAACAGCAGAAGTGCAGGTAAATACTGCAGAGCGACTGAGCACGTGAGCTCGGGTGTCAGCATCTGGGTTCAAGTGTCAGTTTCTGGTTGTGGACTATTGGGAAAGTTACTTATCCTTTCTAAGTCTCAGTTTCTTTGTCTGTTAAATGGGCACTGGTCGTAATAATGCCTACTTCCTAAGGGAAGTGTGAGACCTAAACGAGTAAACACGGTAAACACTGGGAGCCGGCTAAGTGTCAGCCATTATTATTTCTCTAATTTGCATCTCCCTCCCGTGTGTTGTGTATGTGTGTGTGTGCATGTGTGTGTGTGACAGAGAGAGACAGAGACCATGAAACGTGCATTGTTGACTGACGCCCTCCGAGAAGCAACCAGCGTTTGATTGTTTGATTTCCTTTTAAATAGATTTCACTCCAGGGCGCCTGGGTGGCTCAGTCGGTTGAGCTTCCTCCTCTTGATGTCGGCTCAGGTCGTGATCTCAGGGTCGTGAGATCGAGCCCTGTGTTGGGCTCGGCAGCACGGGTGGAGCCAGCTTGGGATTCTCCCTCTCCCTCTGTGCCCCACCCCCCAATGGCGCGCATGCACTCTCTCTCTAAAGAAAAAAAAAAAAAGGATTTCACTCCAGCAAAGAATTCACTGGCTTCTCCTATTCAGTGATGTTTCGGTTGGGCCCTCTTAAAAGAGTAATGTGTTGTCATCTCCTTGGAGGCACCAGATGACGCGCCATATAGGAAAATATTTGTAAGCAGCCTAGCCCGGAGCCCTTGCAAAAGCCAAGTCTGCTTCAAACAAGGTGTTTTTGGGAAATACAATCTTACGTTTTCCACCCAGCTTACGTTTTCACGACTTATCTCTCACCGTCTTGCATTGGAGGACACTGCATTTGTAGTTTTGTTTGTGAATTGCAAAAGGCCTTCTGTATACTAGAATGTGGGAACATTTCCGAAGCCTGAGAAAGCCATCCGACAAGGCAAAGATCATAACCGTTCCTGTTCAGTAGAAATGTATGTCTCCCTTCTTTCTGAAGAGTTAAAAGTGGTTAGGAATCCGCGAAACTGCCCCAGAAGAACTCCAGGGGTGGCAAAGAGCGTGTACGCCCGAGTTAGACGGCACTGCCCGGAATCCTGACTGTACTAGGTATGGATTTTTTAAGAGAGAGCCGGCTGGGTGGGGAGCAGAGGGAGAGAGAAAATCCTAAGCAAAGTCCCTGTTGAGCACTGAGCCTGACTTGGGGCTCGATCTCACGACCCTGAGATCACGACTTGAGCTGAAATGAAGCGTCGGACACTTACCCGTGGCGCCACCCACGCGCCCCCAGACTGTATTTGTTTTCTGTTGCTACTCGGCATGTTAGCACACATTTAGCAGCTTAGAATAACTTCTTATTTCATAGTTTCTCTGGGTCAGAAGTATGGGCAGGGCTCAGCTGGAGTCTCAGAGGTGCTGGCAGGGCTGCGTTGTCATCTGGAAGCTCAGGGGCCTTTTCTGAGCTCCTTCAGGCTGGCACAGCTCGGTTCCTTATGGTTGTAGGACTGATTGGTCCTGTTTTCTTGCTGGCTGTCAGCTGCACGTGGGGGTGGCTGTCAGCTCCCAGAGGGACACCTTCAGGTCCTGGCCGTGTGGGCCTCTCTCACCATGGCAGTCTGCTTCTAAAAAGCCAGCAGGTTGGGGCGCCTTGGTGGCTCAGTCGGTTGAATGTCCAACTTTTGGTTTTTGACTCTGGTCATGATCTCGGGGTTGTGAGATCGAGCCCCGCCTGGGGCTTACACTCCCCTCTTCCTCTCCTTCTGCCCCTCTCCTCACTCTCTCGCTCTAAAAATAGATAAATAAGCCTTTAAAAAAAGAATAAAAGCCAGCAGGTGATTTACTTTTTCCAGGAAGCGCCTGGTCCCTCGGCTAGGGGATCACCTGATTAGGCTAGGCCCACCCAGGACCATCTCCCTTTTGATTGACTTGGAGTCAATTTATTATTCACATACTCAAGGGAGTGCCACCTCATAATCTTCCCAGGTTCCACTTACATTCAAGGGGAGGAGATTTTACCGGGCAAGTAGACTGCGGGAAGGAATCTTAAGGGGTGTCTTAGGATTCGGCCTACCGTGTTCATTCTATCACCCACTTGGGCAAGTTGCCCAACCTCTCTTGGTCTCAGTTTTCTCACTGGTAAAATCTGGGTAGCGATAGCATTTTCCGCCTCAGTAGGATTCTTGCGAGAATTAAATGAGGTGTAACACGGGCAGGACATTTAGCAAAGCACTTGGAGATTAGCAGACTTGCAATAAGTGCTAGAACTATGGCAGAGAAGAGCTACTTTTCCTTCCCCCCTCTTACCTTTCCTCTTACCGCCCCCATAATGAAATGGCGTTGTAGGTAGAGCATGTGAGCATATGCTAAAGAAGTCGAGGGTTTTAGTTCCCTAATGATTTAAGTACAAAAAGGGATGTCCTAAGAATAAAAGTTATTGAACGCAGGTTTCTTTTATTATTCTTATTTATTTCACTTCATTCTATTTTATTTTTAAAGATTTATTTGAGAGAGAACGAGAGAGAGAGGGAGAGAGAGAGCGCGCGCGCGCGCGCGCGCGCGCACATGAGAGAGAATGCATGCGCATGGCAGGGCGGCCGCG
>CM052901.1:26321699-26510054 GCA_028534135.1 Potos flavus | reverse complement strand
GTAATCTCTATACCCAACTCAACCCTGAGACCAAGGGTCACCTGCTCTACCGGCTGAGCCAGCCAGGCGCCCCCTAACACAAATTTCTCAGCCAGCTGTTTTGGAAGGTCTAGGTGAAGGCCTCCCCCCACATACCCTTCGGACTTGATTCTTTGCTAAATGAATGCATGTGCACTACTCAGTTTGTGCTCTCCCCCGCCCTGGGGTTTGAGGTATGTTTTCTAGTTAAAGGAAAAGTTTCAGATATTAATCTGCTTAAGAAAAAAGGAGTGATCTAGATCAGGGATTGAGAGTCGAGATTGGCTTTGATAAGCAAATACTTACTTTGTCGAGCAGGAAATAGCAATTTACAGGCAGGACCCACACACGGTTTCTAAACTTTAGTCTGAAGATACTCAGCGGTTCAGCCTCAGAACAGTCCCGAAATTTAATTTATTTGCAGGAACCACTGAAGCACCGCTATTTCGGGGGATTTGAGGATGGTTTCAGGGCCATTCTAGAGGAAATGAGGATTTGTGGCTTCTTCCCGTTGCTCGTAGAAATTGATTTGCAAAAATAAATTCCCATGTGACCAATGGCTGTTTAGAAGCCCCATTTTGCTGGTGGGAGTGGAGGGGTGAGGGGAAGAGGCAAAGCAATGAAGGGCAGAGACCCAAGAAAGGCCGTGTGTACCATTGACAGATACTGGGAATCACTTCCGGAGAGTTTGATTCTGCAGGATGAAACTGATCTCGGATGTCCCTTTTCACAACGATGACTTAAACATTCCATTCCATTCCATTCAGTAGTAACAACTCTGTGTGTTTCGTTTCCGGGTAAGAAGTTTGGAAGTTTGAGTATATGTTGACCAGCCAGGGGGAGGATAGCTTATGAAGTGCCTGCGGGGTGGAACTGGGGAACCTTTAAAGTCTCCGGAATTCCGCTGTCCCCACTATCCCGCTGGCCTCACCCTGGGCTCACCTACCACACCTGGCCCGAGTTCCCTTTCTGTGACTCCCTAGACTATGAGCAGCCTATAGCATTAGCTCCCCAGGGAGGAGTCATGTTCGGGCAAGAGTTAGGAGTTGTTACCTTGTTGAGAAGATCTTAGTTCTTGTTCCTGTACCCGCCCAGGGATGTCTGAAAAGAGGTATAAGGATTCCCTTCCTTTTATCTATACGTTAGGCTGCCTGCCTGCTCCCTAAAAATTTTATCTGTACAGCCTTTAAAAAATAAAGTTGGTGAAAAACTTTTGTGTACCCGAGGACACAAATTTGCTTTTGCAAAACATGTATCTGATAAAGGATTAATACTCAGAACGTATGATTTAAAAAGCCTCAGAGAACTTGAATAAACATTTCTCCAAAGAAGATGTGGCAAATGGCCAATAAGCATAGGAAAAGATGCTCAGCCTCACTAAGCACTGGGTAAATGAAAATCAAAACCACAGCAAGATACCTCTTCACACCCATCAGGATGGCTGTTATCTAAAAAACCAAACCAAAACAAAACAAAACAGGGGCACCTGGGTGGCTCAGTCGTTTGGCATCCCTCTCTCTATTTTGGCTCAGATTTTGATCTCCGGGGGTCCTGGGATTGAGCCCTGTGTTGGCTCCCTGCTCAGTAGAGAGTCTGCTTCTCCTTCTCCCACTGCCCTCCCCCCACCCTGCTCTCTCTCTCTCTTTCTCAAATAAATAAATCTTTAAAAAATAATAAAAATTGCGATGCCTGAGTGGCTCAGTCGGTTAAGAGGCTGCCTTTGGCTCAGGTCATGGTCCCAGGGTCCTAGGATCGATCCCAGCATCCGGCTCCTCACTCAACAGGGAGCCTGCTTCTCCCTCTGCCTCTGCCTGCCTCTCCCCCTGCTTGTGCTCTCTTTCTCTCTGTCAAGTAAATAAATAAAACCTTTAAAAAAAAATAATGAAAATTAAAAAAAGAAAAAAAACGCCTAATAAGTGTTAGAGAAGATGTGGAGAAATTGGAACCCCAGTGCCCTGCCGGTGGGAATGGAAAACGGTGCGGCCATTGTGGAACACAGCTTGGCAAGTTCCTCAAAAACTTAAACTTACAATTACCATATGATTCGGCAATTCCCCTTCTAGGTATATGCCCAAAAGAAATGAAAGCAGAAACTCCTACGAGTACTTGCACGGCCAGGTTCCCAGCAGCGTTCTCCACAATAGTCAAAAGACAGAAACAACCCAGATGTCCCTCCGCAGAGACCCAAAACCTGGTGTATATGTACAATGGAATATTATTCAGCCTTTAAAGGAATGCAGTTCGGACACGTGCTACAACACGATGAGCCTCGAAAGCGTCATGCTAAGTGAAACAAGCCAGATGCAAGAGGACAAGTAGTGTTTGGCTGTATGGATAGGGGGCATCCGGAACAGGCAAATTTAAAGAGACAGCAGGCAGATTAACTGTTACCGGCGATTGGGGGTGGGGAGTGGGGGGAGGGGGGAAACGAGGGGTTTGTGTTTAATGCATGCAGTGTTTCTGTTTGGGATGATGAAAAAGACCCAGGGATGGACAGTGGTGTTGTTTGCACAATAACGTGAATGTCCTTGATGCCGCGGAAGTGTACACCTAAAGATGGTTGAAGTGGTCAATGTCAGGTCATGTCTATTTCACCATAGTGGAAAAAAAAAAACCCAACGTATAAAATTGATTATATGCTTTTGGATTATAAACAGCAATACTTGTCTGTGCTGGAAAAATGTGGGGAGAAACAGAAAAGAAAAAGAAAGAAAAAAAATCGCCCGTGATTCCACCACTCAGATTACCTATATTTTTCATGTTTTTCATTGATCGTATTTACTGTCTCCTTGTCAGCACGGATGACAGTCACTTTCAGCTATTTCCTGTAAAGGTGGTTCAGTAACACCTCTCATTCTTCCCCAGCAAAATCTCAGGGCCTTAAGCAATGCACAAACAGAAAAGACATCAGAAAGGCCTCTCGGTAGAGGAAAGCATCGTGGGAGCAGCTGCTGGCCAGGCCACAGGGACCTCGGGTCAGCGGGTCTGGCTGCTGGCCACGGTTTTATGAAAAGCATACAGAAAGGGCTTCAAAGTCCTTGATCTTTCCTCCTGCTCCACACCGAGCTCCAGAGCGGCGTCACGTTTAGACATCCGTTCAAGACCTCCTTAGACAAGAAATGGTAGAGGGTTCTAATCTCTTGCTCTCGGCGAGTCTGTCCGCTGACCACCCCCGGGGCCTTGCAAAGGGAGCTCTGGCCTCTGGTCTCCGAGGGATTGGAAGATGCCGAGATTTTGCCAGAGGCTTCCTCTGCCTGTTTGCTCGGTGACCACCTTGCAGGCTTGAAAGTGGCTGCTCCCGGGTCTAATTTACACAGTGCCAAGGGCCAGCCTTTGACCTGGCCCGAGGCTGTGGCTTTTACCGTGCAAAACCAGTGTGTTCCAGAGTTCTAGGAAACTCACCGACCTAGCCCCAGATTGAAGCCTCCGATGGTCGCAGGAAAGAGGAAAAGGCCTGGTGGTTTAGCAAGGGGGAGGGGGTGACTGAGACAGAAAGCTTTTAAGCATTTCACTGGATGCCGCTTTGAATTCTGCCAAGAGATTGATTTGCTTTCCCGTGCAAAAATGGGATATTATTTAAATGCGGGATGAAAATTGCATCAGAGAGAATAGGCTTTAATGGCAAGAATTTTTTCCGTGGGCCCATCCTCTGCCTATAGATTAAAGGAGAGAAGCAATAATCCTGTTTTGCCAGAATTATCTTGTTGGGAAGTATGTAAGCAGTGGCGGGGAAGTAATTACACTGATCTTCCCCCTCAAACACAGCAGAATGCCACATACAAACAGTGCTGGCCTTTGAAAAGTCACCAGCATAGGAGGCCGCACTCCCTCACTGCTCAAAACACAGGGAACGGTTCTCAGAATGAGTTCATGAGTGATGATCCCCGGCCTTTCCTCTGCAGTCCCACCTCACACGTATTTATTTTCATCGTGGATGTCTTTTTTTTTTTTTTAATTTAAAGACTTTATTTATTTATTTGACAGAGAGAGATCACAAGTAGGCAGAGAGGCAGGCAGAGACAGAGGGGGAAGCAGGCTCCCTGATGAGCAGAGAGCCCGATGCGGGGCTCGATCCCAGGACCTTGAGATCATGACCTGAGCCGAAGGCAGAGGCTTTAACCTACTGAGCCACCCAGGCGCCCCCATCGTGGATGTCTTCTTATCATTAGATGAGAGTCCGCATTTTGGCCGTAAGGGAAAACTATCGTTAAAACACACACACACACATACACACACACACACACACAAACACCTGACTTTGAATGGTTTATGGCATTTCATCAATTCTATAATTACATCATTGTTGCTAGCTGCCTCGTTTCTACTCCCCCCGCCTCCCTCCGTTGATACAGGTCTTGTCACTTTAAAAGGTTCCCTCTCCGGGGCGCCTGGGTGGTTCAGTGGGTTAAGCATCTGACTCTTGATTTAGGCTCAGGTCATGATCTCAGGGTTGTGAGATTGAGCCCTGTGCTGGGTGTGGAGCCTGCTTAAGATTCTCTCTCTCCCTCTGCCCTCCCGATCTCTAAATAAATAAATAAAAATAAATAAAGGGTTCCGTCTGTAAGGCTAGAGCTTCACATTGCCTATTGAAATCCCTAGAATTTTTAACACCTTGTGTGAGAAACTCGGATAAGGATTTACGTCTGACTTGCAGGGTAGTATGTTGTGCACATAGAAGGTGCTCAGTAAATGGTTTATGGGTGACTGTGTCTCAGAAACCAGTGGGATTTTTGAACCCTAATTCCCAATTCTCTATGCTCTGGGTTTTCTCTTAGGTTATTTGGAAAACTGTAGCTATCAGAGATCAAGAGGAGTAGGATTCCAATTTGGAAGGAGGAAAACACAGCAAAGAGGTAGAGGAGCATCAAAATAGTGACGGGGGCCGTCTGTGGACGGTGGGAGTCCAAGTGACTTTTATTTTCTGTTTTATATTTTTGGATTGAAAATTCTTCAGTGAACATGTGCTGCTTTTTAATGACACAAACCAACAAATCTTCCATAAAACGAAGGCAGCCTTGCTTGGGGTACACACTCCTTTGAGCTTCTGGAAAGCTCTTGGAGGCTTTTCCTAGAAAAAAGTATCTACGGCGTTTTCCATAGAATTTCAGAATTTCCCATCCGGTCCAGGGATCACTTAAGACCCCAGATTAGGAGCCTGTTTAGGAAAGGAGAAGGTGGCACCCAAGTAGGGGGTTGGCTGCCAAATAAATGTGATATTCCACATCAGTGTGGGGACATGTGTTTCGGTCCTAGAGCCCTTGCATCGGACTATGCAAGTCAATCCAGACGCTGTCGTGTGGGAGAGGGGATTTCCCTTTGCGAGCCCCCAAGTGTCCTGGTGTCCTTGTATAGGTCACAGGGAACTCACAGAAAGCCTTGAGGGTGGGGCTGAGTAGGATTTGTATCCTTATAAATGAAGCCCCCCCATCCCCCCCCCCCCCAAGCTCCCAGTCAGGATTTTCTCCAGCAGCAGCAAAGAAAAACAGGCAGGGCGTCTGATCCGGGGCTGGGGAGTGGCCCTGGACATTTTCTTCTGAATGATAAGGGGTTAAGCGAGGGGGCTGTTGGCCATGGGGTCCAGACTGAATTGAAAATGAAACCAAGGCAGGAATGTGCCATGGAATTGAGAGGACGGGCAAGGGTTATGCTAGCCTAGCTGAAGGGTGTACTGGGGGGAGAAGGTCGGGAGTGTCTTTCCTGAGAAGGACCTAGTTTTGCCATTATGACCGTGGTTCTGCCACCTGCTGTAGGTGCAGGTCTGTGGAGTCGAGGCTGGTCTAAGGCTAAAGGCTCCCTGGCGGCATTTGCACGGGCTGAGGGCTGGCATTGCCGAATGGGGGGCACTTGGTTAAGAGGGTGGGGGAGTGCTTCTTGCTAGTGCTTCTGGGCACGTGGGACAGGGCACGTGTGCACTTTGGATTCGTTTTGGGGCGGGGGCGGGGGAAGCCTGAAAATACACCTGCCGGTGGGCACACTCAGCTTGCAGAGTAATGAATGGGAGCTCACGGGCGGGAGGGATGGACAGAGAGAGGGAGATCGTTTAGGATGAAGTTCGGCAGCGGGGACACTGTCACCGGCACAAATGGCCTTTGACTTGAGTCATTATCGACTTCCAGGTTTCATTTTCGAATGCCCAGCCAAAACGATGTTCTCCCTCTGGACCCAGTGTTTCTTCGGGTAGATGTGCCTGGTTCTAGGAAAGTGTCACCTACGACGCTGTGAATTGACCAAAAGAGAAAGTACCGAGCGATGATTCACGGTGTTAAAATGTTTCGGTAGCGGGGCTCCTTTGGACAGCAACTCAGACGTGTGTGTATTTTAGTGAGCGGATTGCAGATTTCACTTGTCATCTCCAACACGTAGAAGAGGCAAAAAACCTTAAGACGGAGGGTCTGAGAGATGGGGCCAGTGGATTTGTGGTTTGCTCCTTGAACCATTCAAGATAGACTTGACGCAGCGATTAAGACAAAGACTAAGCACAGAGCTTTAATTCTAGTGGGGAGAGAGACAGAAGGGTAAGGGGACGGGCGCTGCCGCTTAGTACCTTGAGACGGGACTAGTGGGGACGGAAGTACAGGTGTTAGCTGTGGGTTTGAGGAGGTTTGAGGGGGTGGGTAGCTCTAGGTAGGAGGGAGTGGCCATCCGTGCCCAGAGAGATGGGCAGCTTCATGGAGTCTGGCGTTGGGGTCGGGAGCGGGGAGGGGAGGGGGAAACTCGCAGAGGGAGAGGATTAGTGGAGTTGGGGTAACAGGGCCCTATTAGGACCCTTGCCCACCCTGGTTGGAGGCTGGATCTTAGAAGCCTCGCCAAACAGCTTAACCGCTTGCTGAACAGCAGGCTACGGTGAGCCATTGCAGGCCTTTAAACAAAGGAATACTGCGGTCCAACTTATAATTCATCCAAAGTTGAACTGTTTTGGATCCAATTAGCCATTGCAAAGGTGTTGGAAACAAACTAAGCGCAGATTGGCAGCTGATTCTTTTTTTTTTTCCAAAATGAAATGTTCAGGCTGATTTCATCTCTGTCACAGGAGGAAGATGTAAGTATTTCTCTCTCATTTTAAAAGAAAGTCTCTCCGCATAAACAGAGCCCTCCTTTTATTTTTCCTCCGTAGTTTTGTACGCAACTCTAATGAGTAGTTTTCCATAATTCAGTGGATTGCTCCTGGAAAATGTAGACAATGGGGCAAATTTTCAGCCTATGCTGTCATTTTATGGATTAATTTCCATTAGCGCTGACCTTCTGGCTTTCAGCGCGTAGATATGAGTAAAACATCTGTTCGTGTCATTCCCCTGCTTCAGAGCCTCTGCCAGCCCCCCCTCCCCCACCTACACCAGGAAACAGCCCAACGCATTGCCTTCGCGCACGTGGCCCTTCAAAAACGTGCCTTTCCAGCTCACCTCTGCCATCTCTCCCCATTTGTCAGTCATCTCATCTCTCCCTTACCTGGATCCCCACAGCGCCCTGTGGCACCCATCCTAGCCCTTACCCTGTCATATTTTAGGGGTCTGTCTTGCCCCCAAGCCCATGAGTTCCTGAAGGACAGGGCCGCCATCTTGCCCATCTCTGTTTTCTGAGATGTGTAGCCCGCTGTGTCTCTTGTATTTCTGTTTAGAAGAGTTCCAGAAGAGACCCACACACCTGGGTGGCTCAGTTGGTTGGGCATCTGCCTCCGGCTCAGGTCATGATCTTGGGGTCCTGGGATCGAGTCCCACGTCGGGCTCTCTGCTCAGCGGAGAGCCTGCTTCTCCCTCTGCCTGTTGCTCCCCCTGCTTGTGCGCTCTCTCTCTCTCTGACAAATGAATAAAAAAAAAAAAAAAAAAAAGAGTTCCAGAAGAGTCCTTGGAGAATGATGGGGCAGCAAGCCTCACTTTTTATAACAGGCCAATCAGTGGAATCTGTCTGTTCTAGTGAGGCTGCTTGGCGCTTATGTTCTGGGAGCTCATCTCTTACTAAATATTGGAGGGATTTTTTCGGTATAAGGAAGTGAAACTGGGTATGTTACTTTTTCCTCTTTTAGCTTTTTATTTATTTATTTATTTATTTATTTATTTATTTATTTATTTATTTATTAAGTAGGCTCCATGCCCCACATGGGGCTCGAACTCACAACCCTGAGATCAAGAGCCGCACGCTCTGCTGACCGAGCCTGCCAGGCGCCCCTGTCTTTTAGCTTTCTTCATGGCTTGGGTTGAGATGTAATTCACATACCATACAACTCACCCATTAGAGTGTGTATTTCAGGATAGGGGGTCGGGCAAAATGGGTGAAGGAGAGTGGGAGATCACAAGCTCCACAGGACTAAAAGGCACAGTACAGGGAATACACTCAAAGTTATTATAACCGTGTTGTATGGTGACGGATGAGAGCTACACTTGTAGTGAGCACAACATAATGTACAAACTTGGTCACATCGCTGTGTCGTACACCCGAAACTAACATAACATTGTGTGTCAGCTACTCAAAAAAAGGACAGAAAAGGAAAAGAACTACCAATAAACAAATTTTTAAGAACTGTAAATGCCTCACCATGGGTGAATTATTACACGAGTGCTGTCGTGAATACCCAAGACTGAATATTTTGCGGTTCTGAAAATTATATTTTTCAGTAATTTTAAGAGATGTGGAAAATGCCCAGGCAATAATGTCATGTGAGAATGCGGGACACAAATTTTACACGAAATAACTCTCCCATGCACATGAGGGGGTGCAACTATTTATAAGACGCATAGGAAAAAACACCTACAAAATTACAAAAAATAGTAGCAGTGGCAAAAAAAAAAAAAAAAAAAGCGTATGTTTCCAAGGCTGTTAGTTTATTCACAGATGGGTGTGATCGTTATCACAATCAATTCTAGAATATTTTTTAATGCCCTCAAGGTTATTTACTTAAGACCTTCAGAAAACCAACCCCTGTGATTCTTACCGTAAATGATATCTCTGGTGACAGAGCGTTTGTCATAGGGAGGGAGTTGGTTTAAGGAAGGAAACAAAAATTATAGATAGGGCAGGCAGGTGATTGTTTGTTTGTTTGTTTGTTTTTTAAGAGGAGGATGTGTAAAAAAGCTGAAAAGCCAAAGGGTGTTTACCCAAGGGATGCTGATGTTGACCTAACACTCTTTCCCAGGAGTTGAGAGGGGCCAAGCTTTGGGAGCTGGGCTGCAGTGAGGTAGCCCATGAGGCTGGATAATGTGGACAGGAAAATGTGAGATGATTTCAGGAGCTGGGGAAATAATTGAAACGGATGAATAGGAGAGTAGGTTCTGAGCTTGATTACATTCAGCTAAAGCAACATGGGAGTGATCGTAGACCGGGCACTGAGGACAGTGTGCCTGATAGGGCTTTGGGAACCATCTCTAGGCTCCTTCCTCACCTCGCCAAAAGACAGAACCCAGCTAAAGAAGGTGCCCCTGGGGGCGCCTGGGTGGCTCAGTGGGTTAAGGCCTCTGCCTTCGGCTCAGGTCATGATCTCAGGGTCCTGGGATCGAGCCCCGCATCGGGCTCTCTGCTCAGCAGGGAGCCTCCTTCCCCCCCCCCACCCCGCCTGCCTCTCTGCCTACTTGTGATCTCTCTCTCTCTGTCAAATAACTAAATAAAATCTTAAAAAAAAAAAAAAAAAAGAAGGTGCCCCTGTTTTATCCATGCGGGTAGATAGAATAAACATGAATCGGGTCGCCATATACTGGAATATTCCGCCAAGCAATGGGGCGTCTCCTGACATTTTAAAGATGTAACCTTAAGAAAAATCAAAGGAGGTATCATTTTGTTTACTTGAAATAGCTTCTAGAATCTATTCTCTCCCGAAGTGGTATAGACGGAAAATACTGGTAGGTTCAAGAAGGCAGAGAGAATTTCAGTTAGCAGATAGATCCAACAGGACCGATTATGGAAAATGAAAATATTTGGAGGAAGATGCATTTTTGCCCCTTTTCAAGGTTGATTCTCAGAATGGGAGCCTCTCAGTTTTCGTTACTCCATTGTTAGGAGCAAATTAATGGGCTGGGTAGACTAATGGCCGAATCCAGAGTCAAAAGTGTTGTGTGGCTGCTTTATAGATTACTGAGATTTTGTAATGAAATAGGCTTGCACTGCTGTGTTAAATGACACAAACGGGACCTTTTTTTTTTTTTTAAGCTTTTATTTCTTTATTTTAGAGAGAGAGAGAGCGTGAGCATCACGGGGGAGCAGGGGGAGGGGCAGAGGGAGAGAACATCTCAAGCAGATTCCCTGCTAAGTGCGGAGCCCCAAGCGGGGCTTGATCTCAGGACCCTGAGATCATGACCTGAGTGGAAACCAGGAGTCCGACACTTAACTGACTAAGCCACCCAGGTGCCCCTGTATATACTATTTTTAGGTTTTTGTATTTTTATTGAATATTATATTATTTGATGGGCACAGAATGATAGTCTAATTTCTCCTTGCATTAATGATTTCTCTGCAATAATTTGGTGTGTCTATATGGACTCGTTAAACTCTTTCATTTGTTAGAAAGCCATTATGTACAATGAAGGCACATTTTTTTTTCTTTGTGTCAACAGTGGTTTGCTAAAGAACAGAAACAAAATATTCTTCTGCTTTTAAAAAGATACTTTGCCATTCTCTGAATTTATTCAAGCCTTTCTCTTCATTTTTACCTCTTTTTGTCTTCTCTTTGAGTCATTTACATGCTTATTAGAACAAAGCGAACACAAAAAGTCAGGAGTGATTGAATTCAAATCAGTTTTCCTAACTGTCAGCCAGCCGGTTGAGTCAAGTTATAATTAGTGGATAAAATGAAGCTAGGGGAAGGGGCGATAGAGTGCATCGAAATTCTGTTTATTCATTTGCAGATAATCTAGATGATTTGCATAATACTTGAGTTGGCTGAAATGAAAAACACTTGTTAACGAAGTGAACTAATCATATAGTATATATACAGACCCGTTTATTTCATTATTGAAAAAATATATAAATTCTTTGTAGGTTTTAAAAAATAGTTCTTGAGTTTACATGAATAGCTAAATAGACTTGGAAAAGGGAAGTAAGTTGACATTTAAAAAGGTTTTCTCCCTGGGGCGCCTGGCTGGCTCAGCGGGTAGAGCACGTGGTACTTGATCTCGGGTTGTAAGTTCGAGCCCTGTGTTGGGTGGGTGTTGAGTTTACTTCAACATCAAGTCTTAAAAAAAGTACAAAAAAATAAAAAGGTTTCCTCCCTAGGCATAAACTCTAAAGAGGAGAAAAAAATGAGTTTCATTTTTCCTCAGTGTTTTCTGTGTTGGATTTAAATACCTTTAAAATCTCACTTACTAGTAAGTTGTTCCTAAATTTAAAGCTGAGATCCGAAAATGCATCCTGAGAGTGTAGCTTTCCTCGTGTGCTGCCGTTTTGGCTTGGAAGGCATACACGTATGATCAGTCTCTTTGTATTATTCAGCTGGTCGTCCCTCGCGAACCACAGAAACTTCTGGCTTTGTAGTTCTCACGGCTCTCTCCTAGGTGCTGTGGAGGATACTCAGATGAATTAGATACAGTCCCTTGACAATATCTTACTGTTGGTGGTGGTGGTGGTGGTGGTGGTTTTTATTTTATTTATTTATTTTTGTAATTTGATTCTTACTTACTGGAAGTTGAACCTGCCAACTCCTTTCCCCAAAGTAAAAGACCTGAGGTACTAATCCCTACTCCGAAATTGGAAGCAACAGCTCAGAAATGCAAAACTCCTTATCCAATTACATTGCCAGCTCTCCAAGCCAGTCACGCTCCGCATCATCTGGGTAATGAGAAGGCAAGATCTCACTTTGGTAAAAATGATAGCATAGTTTGAGGAAGATTTAGCAAATCCTAAAATGCAAAGTCCGTCCGAGGAAGCGAAACGTCGTGGCGGAATGTTTTGTTTTTGCTATCTGGTGCACATCGGTTTATGTGTGTCATGCTTAAGACTGCTTCTGGGGGCACCTGGGTGGCTCAGTCGGTTAAGCGTCTGCCTCTGGCTCAGGTCATGATCCCAGGGTCCTGGGATGGAGCCCTGCATGGGCTCCTAGCTTGCTTTTTCCCTCTCTCTCTAACTCTCCCCCCGTGTGTGCTCTCTCTCTGTCAAATAAGTAAATAAATAAAATTAAAAAAAAAAAAAAAAAAAAGACCGGCTCTGGGCTCCATTGGATAATACGTTTGAATCCTGTCTCACTATCGTGTGACATGGGACCTACCTGAGCCCCAATTTCCTCATCTGTAAAATGGGCATCATAAAAGACCCTCCCCTTGGCAGGGTTTTGGAAAGAATCCAGTGAGATAACCAGATATAAAAGGTTTAACTTGGTATATGGTCATGCTTAGTGTTAAGTGGTAGAGAAAGTACAAGGCACAGTTCCCCCTTCTAGGCATTTATGATCTCGCTGAGCAGAAACCTACGCAAAGCACCCACAAAGCAGTTCCGTGCTGTGTGAGTAAATGCCACCAGTGGTTGGTAAAGACGGTCCGGGCTGTAGGCAAGAGAGGTTGGAGGTTGGGCTATGGGAGGAATCCCATGATCCAAGGTGTGGATTAGGAATAAGCCTGACGCGACGGGCTCACGAAAAGTAACATTTTTCCCGTAGTTGTTGGCTTTAACGTCGGTGTCTTGAATGCAATTTGTATGTGGGTTTTTTTGCGCCAAGATTGGCCCTGAAAAAGAATCTTTATGAAAATATGTTCATGTCTGTTTTGCCAAGTTGGGTTGTGCTAACTGGAAAGATGGCCATCCCTCCCCCAGTCAGATTCTATTAATTCAAAGCTTCTTCGGTACTTGGGGGTTCCTTTGGGGAAAGAGGGGGAGAAAAGAACTGGTGAAAGGTAATCATGGGATTTAGAGAAGACAAGGTCATAAAAAAGTCAAATACTCTTTCTTCGAGCCTTACGAACACGTTTCTTACAGATAGGGTTCCTTTGTTCTGTGCCTTGTGGGGCCCTCTCGACATCCCTAGTCTGCAGTGGTGGCTCACCGGCCACTTCTCTTCATCCTCGTGCACCACTGTTGACAGTCACCTACGCTCTGCTGTTCCAGAGTTTTAGCAACAAAAGCAGAAGACAAGATGAAACGGTCAGAGACCGCGTATACCCACCCAGGGAGATTTTTCTGATTGACACGAATGTGAATGTACAGGTTTGAGCCCTTGAGTTTGCGAAAACACTTGCGCGGTCCCTTTGTTGGAGGATGTGGCTGTCAGAGAGTGTGACGGAGGCACAGAGGCTAGGGTGGTGTTGAAGTTACAGTAGTGTCTGGGATCAACTTGAATGTCTTGGGTTTATCTCCCTCCCCCGTTAAAAGGTGAACTTGTCAAGGGCAGGGGCTGGTTCTCTTTCATTTCTGCATCACCAGGTGCTGGCACGGGGCCTGGACCTCAGCAGGGACTCGAGAAGTGTGCCGTAGAGCACACACTCGCTTGGTTTCCTGCGTTGCCGGAAGTGGCACGCCCCCAGTGGCCATTTTGTGCGCCAAGTGGTATTTTAAGATAACTCTCTGTGGAGCAAGCGCCACATATTTGAAACCAAAGGGGAGCCGAAGGTCTGGGAGAGGGGTTCTGGAGCTGGGAGGAACGCCAGGAAGGAGAGATTCATGGGGTAGCCCCCTCTCTTTGAGGGTGTTACTTCTTTCCTAAGATTGTTGTTATTTTCAAAAAGAATATGGTCCAATGGCATTGCAACAGTAGTCTGAACACAATGGTGTGGAAATGGGCTTCTGACTTTGGGGCTGTCATTCTGTTTCCTAAACCACTTGTTGCCATGCTCCCTCTCGCACTGAAACTTACCTCGGAGAGGGGGGCGGTCGTGGTGGTAGAGGTTTTTGAATGAGCACTGTGCTCCACGGCGAAGCTTGCTGCCGGCTTTCTGGTCTCCCTCCCAGTGTGCTACAGGAGGGATTCTGTGAAGCCAGTGTTCACTTTAGATTTGCAGAAGAGACATTCTTAGAATTCTTCAGGAGAACTAGTGTCTAAAGTAAAAGATTTACCAGTAAACTAATGACCTTTGATGTCGTATCTAAGCAGAAGGTACCCAGGCGGATTCCGTGTCATTGCAGAGAAATATCATGGGATCATTATTGCTTTTTAAATACAGTTGAAGTTGTGTGGTTAAGTTTCTAATGATAATATAAATAGGCTTGCTAGTAATGCGAGCTTTTAAATACATGAGTGGTTGTATTTACAGAGGACAAACTGGTGGTTGCCAGAGGGGAGGCGGGGAGAGGTCGGTGAAATAGGTAAAGGGGATTAAGAGTATGTACTCGCAGTTGTGGAATAAATAAGTCTTGGCGATCAAAGGTACAGTATAGGGAATATCGTCCGTAATATTGTAGTAACATTGTGTGGTGACAGATGGTGACTACTCTGAGTCATGTATAAATTGTTGAATCACTATGTTGTACACCTGAAACTAATAGAATGTTGTGTGTTAATTACATTTCAATTACAAAAAAAAATACATGAGCGGTTGGGTGGTTGAATATATACATGCACCTACATATTTATGTATTTTAGGAATACAAGCATGGTTTTATAATTATACATATACAGCTAAGATGATGAAAGGTCAGTCCTCCTGTAGAGCAGATGTGGAGGAAGCACCACAAAGTCATAAAATCTAAGTATTTGATGCTGTCAGTGATTCCATTGTTCCCTCTCTTTGGACCAAGAAGTAAACCGTAACCATATCTGTACTGACGAATTTCCTTTTTCAGTCTCTGTCCTTTTTCTGTTAGAAATCAAAAAGTCATCTCTTTTTCCCCTTCATTTCTTCACTCTTCATTTCTTTACAGTTTTAGGGTTTACAAGCCTATTTAGATTTGGTCCTAAGTAAGCCGGGAAGAGTGTCCTGTGTCCCACACCACAGTACAAAGATTGATATTTTGAATTTTATTTTATTGGCGGAGCACCAATAAATGGTGGCTCAGTCGGTGGAACATGCGACTCTTGATCTCGGGGTCGTGAGTTTGAGCCCCACCTTGGGTGTACAGTTTACTTAAAAAAAAAAAACAGAAAAAGTAAATTTATTAGAGATTGGAAAAATACTGATTGGGGTGCCTGGGTGGCTCAGTCAGTTAAGTGTCTGCCTTCGGCTCAGGTCCTGATACTAGAGTTCTGCGATCGAGCTCCACATCGGGCTCCCTGCTCAGCGGGGAGTCTGCTTCTCCCTCTGCCTCTCACCCTGCCCCTCTTCTCTCTCTCTTTCTCAAATAAATAAATAAAATCTTAAAAAAAAATACTGATTTATTTTCCTTTATGGAGGGGATGATATACAGCTTACTGTTTAAATAAATATATTTCAATAAAGAAGAGATTTGACTAGAAGAAAAATACAAAGTATCTGAGCATGCAGAAGGTACGCCAAAGTCTTGAAGATTGTATGTGAGTAAGTTGCGTTTGGAAAACACTGCTAAAAAGAGAATCGGGAGTTGGGATTTCCTGGATTCGAATCCTGGTTCCACTGCTAGATGTGGACAGCTGAACTTCATCAAGCCTCTGAGCCTATTTCTTCATCAGGAAGTGGAAATGATGGTGTTTTCCTTGTCTACTCGGCAGGTTATAGTAAGACACGGGTAGAATGCACATTGAAAGTGTTTCCTGAAGGCTGCACAGTGATCTTCAAGTGAAACGATAAGAAAAAAAAATTAATGATATTACTAGCAAGTTCCTTCAAGAGAGCCTCTGAATCCGTGAGCGAGAACATTCAAAGGCAAACCGTTTGGGGGCTTTTTTTTTTCTTTATGGTAAAAACGGAGTAGGTTCCAAATTTAGGTTGACGGTTTTCCTGTCACTACTTACGAGGAGAAGGCAGAAACATATGCTTGCTTTTCTCCAGATTGTAGGAAAGCTTTTGCCTTTTCCTGAACGCTGCTACGGAGGCACACAGAGGTACCCAGTGGGACCTTGCTATTATTTGAATGTTTACGAAGTACCCTTTGTTATCACGCAATTTTCTTGAGTGAGGAAAAAGCACCTTCTCTGGCCAGTCAGGGCACAAAAAGTGGCAGGAAGGAAAAATTGCGAACCTGGGAGAGAGACCCTTTTTGTGTGTGAGGGAAGCTTTATTAAGGGAAACCCTGTGAGTCTCATAGTCCAGTGGTAAAGCTGAACAGCAAAGTTAGACAAGGGATATTCTAGACCACGGGGCAGAGCCACCATGAAATCGTGATAATTCTAAGCGTCAAAGGTTTTCCTTGTCTCTGATGCCAAGAGAGTTACCACTGAATTCTACTGGAAGAGAAACTTAGGGTGTGGTTGTTGGGGGGCTGACTCCTAATATAGCCTCTCTCCTCCACTTCCAGTTTGAATTGGGGTTTTTAAGGCCTGTGAGGCCCGGGATTGGAGGCGGCTGCGTTGGGGGAGGGTCAGTCCTTCCTCTTTTTCTTCTGAAGCAGATGAAGCCTGATTCGCAGGCCTAGATCTGCCATTAGGGTAAGTTCTGTGGGACTCAGAACAGCCACCCCAACTTTTTCTACAATCGAGCTACCCCTGACAAAGGAAGTAGGAGTGAAGACCCAGAATGCTTAGTTTATTATTTTTTTTCCAAGATTTTTATTTGTTTATTTAAGAGAGAGAGAACGTGCACACAAGCAGGGGAAGTGGCAGGTGGAGGGAGAGGGGGAAGTAGACTCAGGGAACCCAATGCGGGGCTCGATCCCAGGACCCTGGGATCATGACCTGAGCCGCAGGCAGATGCTTAACCCACTGAGCCACCCAGGCGCCAGCAGAATGCTTAGTTTAGTCAGTTTTAAATGAAAAGTGAAACCTTGTTTTCTAGAACATGAGTGTAGGGCTTGCAAGACCTAGGGAGAGCTGAGGGTTTGTTTTTTGGAAGGCTTAGATTCTACTGTATGTTTAAACAAGCGATTCATTTGGACATAGGCTTTTTCAAGATTAATTTGACAACTACATTGGGAAGCTGAAGGCAGATTTTTTTTTTCTTTTTCAAAGTTACTTGGAGCAGGTATTTGTGAAATTATTGTACAGAGAGATTAGCAGATGCTAATTCAACAGGTTAAACATTGAAATTTGAGGACTGTTTTTGCAGTCTGTATTGAGAGGATAGTTAGCACCAAAAGCAAGACTTGGAAATTATTTTCAGTGCCTAAGGCTTGCCTTCTTAGATGGGGCTTTATTCACTTCTCTGAGGCATTGATCAGAGACTCAGAATGTTAGACAGGAAGAGGCAGTCAGTTTCCTTGCACTTGGGTCCATGAATACATGGTAGATATAGGGCAAGGGGCTCAAATTTTACTATCAGAAAACCTCTGAGTTCCCCAAATAGGAATTGCTTCTTCTCTTTCAAGTATATCTTCCTTAGGATCTTTTCCCCTCCCCCCAGGTTTATTGAGATATAATTGAAAAAGAAAATTGTACATATTTAAAGTGTACACTGTGATAATCTAATATATGTATACATTGTGACATGACTACCACAGTCAAGTTAATGAACACATTTATCACCGTGCATACTTTATATTTTTGATGTGCATGCTTAAGCGCTATGGTCTTTGTAAATTTCAAGTACACGGTATGAAATTAGTAACTATAGTCACCATGTTGTGCATTAGCTCTCCGGAACTTACTCATCTTATAACTGACATTTGTACCTTTTGACCAATCTCTCCCCATTTCCCTCATCTCTCAGCCCCAGCAAGCACCGCTCTACTTTTTTTTAGATTTCACGTATAAATGATACCATACAGTATTGTGTGTGTGTGTGTGTGTGTGTGTGTGTGTGTGTGTGTGTGTGTGAGAAGAGTACATGAAAACCCAGGTACTCACCACCCATCTTCAGCTTCAACGATTATCAAGTCTTTGTCCTCCTTTCTGATCCTACCCCAATGGGAGGTTTTTAAAAAATTTTAAAAATTTAAAAAATTTTTTTAAATTGAAGTATACATGACATACAACATATTAGTTTGAGGTGCACAGCATAGTGCTTTGACATTTATACACATTATGAAATGCTCGCCGTGGTAAGTGTAGTTAAACAAAGTTCTTACGATAGCGTTGACTCTATTGCCTGTGCTGTAATTTTCATGCCCTTGACTTATTTTATAACTGGAAGTTTGTACCTCTTAATCCTCTTCATCTGTTTTTACCCATTCCCCCACCTTCCTCCCCTCTGGGTACCACCAGTTTGTTCTCTGTATTTAGGAGTTTGTTTTTGTTTTTTTTAGATTGCACGTTGAAGTGAAATCATATGGTATTTGTCTTTCTCTGACTTATTTCACTTAGCATCATACACTCTAGATGCATCCATGTCATGGCAAGTGGCAAGATTGCATTCTTTAATGGCTGAGTAATATTCCTCTTTGTGTGTGTGTGTTTATGTGTGAGAGAGAGAGAGAGAGAGAGAGAGAGAAAGAGAGAGAGAGAGAGATCTTCTTTATCCTTGATACCATGAGCTTTTTGTCTTTTTCTGTCTGGCTATTTCACTTATAATGCCCTTCAGGGCCATCCATGTTGTTGCAAATGGCAGATGTTCTTCTTTCTAATGGCTGAATAATCTTTCAGTATATGTATATACCACATTTTCTTTATCCATTCATCTGTCGAGAGACACAAGTTTTTTCTCTATCTCGGCTCTTGTGAATACTTTTGCTAGAAACATGGGAGTGCAGATACCTCTTTGAGATACTGATTTTGTTTTCTTTGGCTATATACCCAGAAGTGGGATTGCTGGATCATATGGTAGTTCCGTTTTTAATTTCATGAGGAACTTCCTTACTCTTTTTTAGGGTCTTTTAGATTTGTTGAATACTGATATTTATTGGTCAGAGTAGTTTAATCTTTCTAATTAATCTTAGAGAGGAAACTCTGAAATGCTCTTCAGATATGGCACTGGGGTATAGCTGTGACTTAATTGTGAACCATGCATAAAAACTGTGCTCGTATATAGCGGCATTATCTCCAATAGCCAAATTATGGAAGCAGGCCAAGTGTCCATTGACAGATGAATGGATAAAGAAGATGGGGTATATGTGCATGATGGAATATTACTCAGCCATCAAAAAGAATGACATCTTGCCATTTGCAACGATACGGTTGGAGCTAGACAGTATTATGCTAAGTGAAATAAGTCAGTCAGAGAAAGACAAATACTGTATGATTTCACTCACATGTGGAATTTAAGACACAAAACAATCGAGCCAAGGGGGTAAAGAAGAGAGACACACAAGCCAAGACAGAGACTCTTAACTCTAGAGAACACACAGAGGGGAGGTGGGTGGGGGAATGGGGGAGATAGGGACTGGGGATTAAGGAGCACACTTGCGACGAGCACCGGGTGATGTATGGAAGTGTTGAACCACTATATTGTACACCTGACGCTCATATTATGCTGTATGTTACCTAACTGGAATTTAAATAAAAACTTAAAAACCCCCCGTTTTCAAAGGATTGTGTGGATACGCCATACTGGAGACTGTCTCAAGTACTGTGTATGCAAATGTAATGCCCATTCTATTATGATACTAAGTTTCAGTGTATGTTATAGTCAAGTTTTCTTTCTGTTTTTTTTTTTAATAAAAATTCTAAGTAATTTTAATTAGATTTAGTAAACCACTGTCATTAGGAAGCATTGATATACACCCACCTTGGTTTGGGGTAGTGTGTTAGGACATAGCTCTGGTTGAATCTGAATATCTCAGGGTTTACCCAACAATTGACGATTGGATGCCCGCCGTGTCCCAAGAGCCATTGCAGGGGCTGGAGTCAGAACAGTGACCAAATAAAGGGAAATCTCCGCCCTCAGATAGGCAGAGAGGTAAAGTAGATGTTATATCACATGGTCGTAAGTTCAGTGAAGAAAACAAATGATAGGAAGGTAGGCGGTGAGATCCTCTTCCAAGTTCAATGTCTTGCATATTCGTATCTTTGTGTATCTCTGAGGGGGAGGAAAGGCTGCATGAGGTAGAAAGAACAGAGCCTTTGTAGTCACAGACCTAGGTTTGAATTCTAGCTCCGGAGGCAGACAAGTTACTTAGTGTTGAGTTGAGTGCAGAGTTTCCTCATCTGTCCAGTGGTGACAAAGAGGAAGCCTATTTCTATTCATTCATTCATTCATTCATGCTCGCTCTACGGACTGAGCCAGCCAGGTGCCCCAGATCACTCCTATTTCTTAGGGTGGTTATGAGTCTTACATGAAGAAATATAGAGAAAGCACTTGGCACAGCATCTGGCACACTTTTAGAAAGGGCTTGGTAAATGCTCACTCTTGTTACTCTTATTAATAAATCATAGCCTGGATTTCTCCCGACACCGACCTTGCTCCTTGTAACCTTAGCCTCAGGCTGGGGCCCTCCTCTCAGTGGCCAGGTCCCCCGGAAGTCGGACAGGGGTCCCCTGACTTTGTCACCTAGGACCCCACCCTTTCACGCCCTGCCCAGCGGCTCGAGCACCTCCAATAGCCACGCTTGGCCAGGCCCGGCCTGCACCAGGCACACGAATGTCCATACTTTGTCCTCTTCGGTTACCCAGCGAACCGAGCCAGTTCCCTAAAAATCAACCGACAGGCTTCCAAATAGACCACTCTTTGTTTTACCTTACAGTTTTGGAGGGCACCTGGCAAAGCAGGGTCCAGGGCTAACTCTCCAGAGCCCTGGGCTTTAGCGGAGAGATCCGTGTGTGTGTCCATAAGTGTTTGACGTCTGTGCTTTTTGTTTATGGAGGATGTTTCTCTCGTGAAAGTGTCCAAGTGCTCACTGCCGTCGGCAGTCCCTTCTATCTTTCGCACATGGACAGGAATTTATGCCTCACGAGTCTGACCATATTAACTTTGCTTTTGTCTCTCGTTAAGGAAAAGACCAAAATCGTTGAGCCCTTGGACTACGAGAATGTTATCACCCAAAGGAAAACCCAGATTTACAGCGACCCCCTCAGAGACCTGCTTATGTTTCCAATGGAGGATATCTCTGTGAGTTCACAAGCACTGCTTTCAAGGAAAACACTCATGCTTTCCAGGCTGGTTCCTAACGGCAAGAATGTTCCTTGCCTTCTAGATCTCGGTGATAAGTCGTCAGCGCAGAACAGTGCAGTCCACCGTCCCAGAAGATGCTGAGAGAAGGGCCCAAAGTTTGTTTGTCAAAGAGGTAAGACCCTCCGAAGCCACAGAGGGACATTATTGTAGTCAAAAAAATATTCTTTTTTCCCGTGTAGACGGGAAATAAAATGACCGTAACTTAGCGGGCCTCCGTGACAAGTCTAGATGATGGGGCAGAGAGCAGAGAGCTTAACTGCTGTGACAAATAGCATGGCTTCTTAGTCTCTCTCTTTTGGATTCGAGTCTTCTCTGAACTTGGAGTCAGAGTGTTCCAAAGTGTGTATGCATTGGGATTTTTTGCTGCTAATTGGTTTAGGGAGACCATGTTAATGCCCAAAGGAGGATCCCAGTACCAGTATTTTCCAAATGATTTTTACGAAGTCTGTCAGCTTCCTGTACCAGACTTTAAAAAACTGGATAGATGTATGCTTGTTTGATGTTTCAAGTTAAAGATTCCTATTTTCTTTCAGTGTATTAAAACCTATAGCACAGATTGGCACGTGGTAAACTACAAGTATGAAGACTTCTCTGGAGACTTTCGAATGTTGCCATGGTAAGTGTAGAATTCAAGGGAAGCCTTTGAGAGGAGAGTTACTCAGCATTTTACCTTTTTCTAACCACTTATGAAGCTTCTCAGAGATAATTTATAATAAAGCAAGGCCTTAAAGTGACCGGCTTGTTTGGTCAATGTATTTTGGACAATTGAATATGTTTTCACTTTGCGCATTGAAATTCTTTCCAAAATGTATGAGTTCGCTTTTTGGCTTCGATGCAGCTATATTGACCATAAAATCTTTTAATTGTGGATAATGTGGTGAGCACTTTCCAGTGGTGTCAATGAAAATGCTAGAAGTGGGGCACCTGGGTGGCTTAGGCGATTACGCGTCTGACTTCAGCTCAGGTCATGATCTCAGGGTCCTGTGAGCCCTGTGTCGGGCTCCCTGCTCGATGGGGAGTCTGCTTGTCCCTCTGCCCCTCCCCCTGCTCATGCTCTCTCTTTCTCTCTCTCTCAAAAAAATAAATAAAATCTTAAAAAAATAAAAAGAAAGAAAATACTAGAAGGTACTTGGTTCAGTTCGACAACCCCAGACATCCCTTGACAAAAGCACATCTCTTTTGGTTGAGTTGACTGACTGCCGAGAGCACACTGGCCCAGGAGCCAGTTCCAATCTTATTTGTTGAGGTTCAATAACCACTTACTACCACTTACTACAGCCACATCCAGCTGCTTACTAGCTGGATGCCACTCAACTCTTAGTGCCTCCCTGTTCTCTCTTTCCTCATCTCTGGTACTACTAACCTCATAGGCTATCTGTCTTCTAGGAAATGTTTTCGAGAAATAAGACATTGTGTAGCCTCTTGTAGTTTTCAAAAACACTTCCCTAGAAGAGAAACCAGGCCTAAAGACGTCCTTTAAAATTGAATCCCAAGATGGATGACCAGTCCAAGTTCATACAGGAAACGGGTGGAAGAGCCAGAATTACACTGTGTTGCTTTTTCTCCTGGGGAAAGATAAGCTTCTGCCACCACTAACAACTCTGGCCCACATTCTCTGGCAATTCTGGGCTGACTTAATTTTTGGGCTTAGCTGTAGCTTCGCCACGGGCCGCGCACGTGGGAGTCCTTATATAAATTATAAGATAACGTAAGTTTACTCAGAGAGGAAACTCTTGAGTTTGGAAAGGAGAAAGGAATTTATCCTCCTCATGTCTTGGCGTTTCCTCGGTTGTAAAAGAGAGAAGTCTGTCTACTCGTCTTGCTTTTAATTTATTTTATTTTTTTGTCCGTTCTCTTCAGTATCTGAGGTAATTCTCTTGCGTTTTCAGCAAATCTCTGCGACCAGAAAAGATTCCCAGTCACGTATTTGAGATTGACGAGGACTGTGAGAAAGATGAGGTAAAAGTGGGGGCCCCTGAGCTGGTGTCCTCAAGGTCGCTTCTGCCGACAACAGAGCTCCTTGAGAAAAGCTGAGGGACAGCATTGTTTTCAAGTGATCGGTGGCCGGCGTTCAAGCTAATGAGCGTTTTTAAAAATTTTTAAAAAAATTGTTGCATTTCCAAGTGGAGTTTAAGGAAAATCAAATGAAGTGGGCTGTGCTTTGTGCATGAACATGTTTTCCCACCTGGGGGAGATGCTTATGGAGCTGGTTTTCTCTGCGCTGGGCATGTGGCATGGTGATTCATCTAGAACCCCCTGCGTAATAGATCCCTCTTGGGACAGATGGCCCGGATGTCTGTGCCATTTTGAGGTGCAGTTTGACTGTTTGCTTCATGCGGAAGACTCTCCCAGAAGACAGCCCCTGAGATTCCGTAAATATTGAGTACCCACTGTGTGCGTGGCACAGAGCCTTTCTTTCCCTAGTTAACAATTTCAAGTTTCATCAGGCATCTTTGTGGGAGTGGGGAGGACGTTGTGCTTTGATTAGAAAGTGGGGCAGGGCCTCGTTCGTGGCCCCCCAAAATTTGATTAGACGGCTGGCTGTTTCACTGACAGTTTTTGCCCTATTTCAGGATTCCTCTTCGCTCTGTTCTCAGAAGGGCGGCGTCATAAAACAAGGCTGGTTGCATAAAGCCAATGTAAATAGCACCATCACAGTTACCATGAAGGTAAGAAGTAGTTATTGTATTATTTCATCATGTTAAGGACATTGTCAGAGTAACCTGTGTGGAAAACATGTTTATTTAAAAAAAAAAAAAACAAAAACGTTTACAGGGGCGCCTGGGTGGCTCAGTCCGTTGGGCGCCTGCCTTCGGCTCAGCTCATGATCCCAGGGTCCTGGGATCGAGCCCCGAGTTGGGCTCCTTGCTCAGTGTGGAGTCTGCTTCTCCCTCTCCCTCCGCCTCTCCATCCCCCTGCCCCTGCCTCGTGCTCTCTCTCTCTCTCTTCCCTCAAATAAATAAATAAAAAATCTTAAAAAAAATATTTACAGTGAGCCCTAGCCAAAAAAAAAAAAAAAAGTCTTTATTGAGATGATTCTCACAGATGTATAGAATTTAAAAACTCTGCAACCTCAGGGTAAATTTAGAAGTGCAACTTTTTAAAGAAACGTAATTATCCGGAATCAAGAAGTTTACAAAGGAGGCTGTCATTCAACTACGCTTCCATTAAAAATAAAAAAAAATTCAGGAAAGAGGCTGTCAGTTGAATGAAGGTAATGACATTGAAACAAAAGGGCATCACAGGTTCCTATGTGGAGACGCATGTACTGAATAGAAGGATCGAGTAGCCCATTTATTTAGCAAATATTAATTAGGCGCTTATCCGTGCTGGTCACTGAGGGGCAATCTATGGATGTCTAAGCTGAGGGTCCCTGGCTGCCAGTGGTCTCCAGATGAGATAAGGAACGTACCAAATTTCCTACTATACAAAGCGGTACTTTAGTGCTGTCCAAGAATTACAGAGTTGTGTAGTTTGGCCAGAATAGTCAGTCTGTGTATGGGGTTTGTAGGAGATAAAGGTAGAAACAGGGTTGGGGGGGAATGGTGCAGGGTCTCAAATGCGCCGGGCATGAAGTTGACTTTTGTTCCAGAGGCTGTGAAGAGCCATTAAAATCCGAAGGTGAAACTGACGAGCTACTTGGAAGGTTCTGAGCAGAAAACCAAAGTATTCTCTCATACCAAATATAACCGTCCTTGCAAATATTCAATATAAGACCATGTGGTTTGCCGAGGGTGATTCACACTGCCATTAAGTACTGAAGGTCATTCTGTCTCTCACATAGCCTGCAAGCAGAAACCATGGGTGTCTACCAAGAGAAGACTCCAATTTTATCTTAATTTAATATTTGGCCCGCTGCTTTCCATTGAGTGGCTATGTCCGGTTCTCACTTGCATTTCCAAGTCCTGAGAATAATGAATCTCCAAGTTGTAGGATGCTTCCTTCGTGTCTCCTGCACTTAACGATGGGCTTTAGCCCATGGTGATGAAGCCATTAGTCGAGGACCTCCTATGTGCCAGGCACCGTACTGGGTATTCTGTAGTCTGTATCTCATTTAATCCTTGTGGCAGCCCTAGGATAGAGGGGTCCTATTTTTATTCTTGGTTTAAGATGTGGGAAGTGAGGCACAAAGAAATGAATGGTTCACCCAAGGTCACACAGCCCCAGATTCAGACATGGGATCTGAACCTAGGCAGGCCGATGGCCGAGCCTGTGCTCTTCCCCGGGCACACAGTCAAGGCTGACTAGCTGAGTGAGTGAGACTCAAGGCTTTATTATAATATATGTCCTGTCAGAATTATCAGGTTCAGCTGGGCGTCTGGGTGGCTCAGTCGGTTAAGCATCTGCCTTCGGCTTGGGTCAAGATCCCAGGGTCCCGGGATTGAGTCCCCCATAGGGCTCCCTGCTCCGAGGGGAGTCTGTGTCTCCCTCTGCCCTTCCCCCTCCCCCGTTTGTGTTCATTCTCTCTCTCTCTCGGATGAATAAATACATAAAATCTTACAGAAAAAAATTCTCAGGTTCAGAAATGCATGTGCAAAGAGTATAATTCTGTGCAAATTGCCAGAAAATGGTTCTATGGGTTTTGACTCCGTTCCCAGCATACTCAAAATATTAAAATGTTTTCTCCATAGTTACGCTGTAGCCCAACATGAATATAATGTATGGAAATCTGGATTCATAGAACAAGACACTGGGGAATTAACACCTTCACAAAACAATTCACCACGGGATTCTTTTCAATAGTGAATTCCTCTAATGCCTTTAAAACAGAATTTGCTTTGCATACAACTTTTTAGGAGCCCATTTATTATAAGTCAAAATACAGTTGCCTATAAGAAGTACACGCTTTACATTTTCCTCCATAGTTCGTGAAACACAGATTGGTTGATGCGGTGGGCAGAATGATGGCCCCTCAAAGATGGCCGTGTCCTAATCCCCAGCATCTGTAAATGTTTCCTTACATGGCCAAGGGGAGTTCAGATGGCTAATCAGCACATAGGGAGAGGAGCCTGGGTTTTCCAGGTGGGCTCAGTGTAATCACAAGGGTCCCTGTCAGTGGAAGGAGGAGGCAGAAGAGGAGAGTCAGGGAAGGAGAAGGGAGGACAGAAGCGGAGTCAGAGAGAGATGCTTTGTTGCCGGCTTTGAAGATGGCGGAAGGAGCCACTGGCCGGGAAATGCAGGCAGCTTCTGGAAGCTGGAGAAGGCAAGGAAATGGCTTCTCCCCTAGAGATTCTAGGAAGGGACACAGCTCTGCTACAACCTGGATTTTCGCCCAGCGAGACCCATGTCAGACTTCTGCTCTGTAGAACCGGGAGAGAATACATTTTGTTTTAAGCCACTGAGTCTGTGGTAATTTGTTCCAATGACGATAGAAAACGAATTCAGTCAAGTAGTCAAAGATAGATTGTTTAGCTTACGTGTTGTCTATCCCTGAGGTTGCAAACACCACCACTCACGGGGGCCAGGCAGGAGCCATAAATTCATGAAGTGGGTGGTGGGGTCTGAGGCAACTTGGTGACCACATGGCCCGGCTGAAGGGGACAGCTGCCGCCTGCCTCCAGCTAATTGTCGCTCTGCTGTTGCCGAGCTAGGCTCTTTGCGTTGTTGACGCCTTTCATCCCCAGCTGTTCATGTTTTGGCCACTTCTTTTTTTTTTTTTTTTAGTGAGATATAATTCAAATAGCTTACAACCACCTACTTTCTTTTTAAAACTTCTACCAAACAGTAGGCAAAGAAAGGAAAAGAAGAATAAATCAAAGTGATCCTATGTGCCACACAGCTCTTAAAAAAACAAAGCGAGTAGGAATAACGCGAAATAGGCCATAATGAGATTTGGGAATTGTGCCTGGTCATGGATTTCATTTATCTCGGCTCTTCTCCATTATGGAATATGGCTCTCCATTTTGGATTTGTGGGAGCTGGATATACGTCCCATATTCTTCCCGTTTCACGTCCTAAGCCGGAGCGGTAGTATTCTATTTCAGGATTAATCACAGCTGGGATGGGCACGAGAGGAAGAAGGTTCGGCCAGACTCAGTGAAAGGTGTCTGAGGGGTTTTGCCAAGAGGTTTTAGTTTTCCTCTAAGAATTGTGTTTTAACTGTTATTGAGTTCAGCCTCGTGGAAGTTGATTGAAACTTGCCGTGTTTGTGTGCCATCCCTGTGTAAACAGAGAGCGTGTGACTGTATGGAGAAGGGCCATGGAGGGGGGCCCCAGGGGAGGGGGGTGGTGTTGGGTGTGGGTTTTGTAGTGGCCAGCCTGGAGAACTTGGAGTGAGGGTCAAGGCGGACGTTCAGGCCTCTGAACTGTGGCGCCGTGGGGGCCTCGGGCTTGCCCCCTCAAGTGGGGGGATCAGACATGTTCTTCCCGCGGCAGGCCTGGACTGGCCCAGACCTAGGAGAGAGTCTAAACCTAACGGTGGGGTGAGCAGCTGACCCAGCCCTTGGAGAGTTGGCAAAGGCTGAGACAGATGAACTGAGGCAAAGGGCCGATGGTTCATGAGACGTTCTGAGAGGAAAATCCCTTCTATATGTGCTTCTGTGATGGTAGTCTTTGATGTGAAGAATATTAATGAGTCTCATAAGCGAACGGGAAGGTGAGTCAGGCATGCTATTATTATCTGAGTCATTTTCCTGATACCGGGGGCAATTATACCCTCGGTCCCCTGCCTGTGAGGATGTCCAGCCCACGCTGGTGAGAAGCAGTGAGCACCACAGGCCTCGAGCTTGCCGAGTGGAGAGCCAAGAACCTTCGCTGTCAGAAAAATTCAAGCTTTGATAGGCCCTCAGGCTCACAGTAGACTAACCAGGAAGCTACAACAGAAGGATCTCGGCATTCCTCATGACTCAGTGGCAAATAATAGCCTGCAGGAGCCATGTGCCTTCCCTTCTGTTTTATCTGTACCTCTTCGGTGTGCTGTGGCTTGACATGGGCCTGCGGATCCCACTGGGGTTGACAGGGATTAAGGTAGGGTAGCTGGAACCTTCTTAGACTGAGGTGTCACTTTCGGGGTCTTTATTCATTTAAAAACTTATGGATTTAAAAAAAAATTATGTAGAATCAGTCCTTTAGAAAATTTGAAATGATGGACAGCAACTTAACTGTCTTTTTTTTTAAGATTTTATTTATGTATTTGAGGGAAAATGAGGGAGCTCTAGAGAGAAGGAGTAGGGAGAGGGGACAGAGGGAGAGGGCGAAGCAGACTCCCCACTGAGCAGGGAGCCCAACAACAACTTGGGGCTCGATCCCGGGAATCCGGGATCATGACCTGAGCTAAAGGCACACACTTACCTGAGCCACCCAGGCGCCCTTTAACTGTCTTTGTAAACAAAGCCGAGTCCTTTTCCTGGATTCTTTGTCAGAAAGAAGGGAGTCTAAATGGCACGGAAGGGAGAAATGGAGTCGTGAGAGAAGGTGGACAGAAAAAAAGCGAAGGAAAGAGGGTTAGAAAAGACTGAGCCAAGTCCAGTAGCTAAAAGGGAATCAGAAGACTCCTACTTTATCAAGTCTTTGGAGAAAGCAAGCCCATGATCTGTAATGTGACATAAATAATGTAGCCACAGTAATTCATGTATAGGCTGCTTTAGAAAGCGAATCCTCCCTCGCTAGCTGCCAGACAGTTTTGCAGGAACACTCAAGTTGGTAGTGATGGGCTCTAGGGCAAAGGGGCTGGTTAAGGAGCTAAGCTGATTTCTTCATACGGGAAGATGACAAGAACCCATGTTTGTGGAATAAAAATTTGCACTTTTTCCCATACATGCCTTTCCACCAGCTCCGGTCAGTGGTTAAGAGATAGGCCTGCATCATTTTCTGCCATCATCACGATTTCCTCGGAGGTGCTGGCCGAGCGTCTCCGTTGTTGGCTGGGAAATTGGTCGTGAGGAACCCAGGCTCCGGGAGAGCTGATGATGGTGTGCATTACTGCCCACGCCACGCTTTTCAGTGGCCGGCCACTTCCTCTCGCCGAGGAGGATGCTGCCGTCGTGCAGCTCTTGTCCCGTCGTCTGTCCGCAGTGACTGTCGTACCCCGAGCTTATGATTTGCTTTGTTCTTGGTGTTCATGTTAGAACAGGGCAAGCCTTGTCATAGGTGATTACTTTTCTCAATTTGTACTTTTCTAGTTAATGAGAACCCACCCCTTTGCCAGTCTGCAATTCCTGGGGAAGTTTGGGAGAGCAAGTTTAAGATCTCCTAGAGAATAAACGATCCCTTAGACAGAAACGCCAGTCTTGACAGAAACCTGTTCATTTACATTCTCTCTCAAGTAGCTGCTGGGAAACTCTGCTTTTTTTGACTCCTTTCCACCTCGGTGAAGGAATTGAACGTGGACGATATAGCTAGGATATTGGATTTGACCTTCCCCTGGCGCTCAGAGCTAGTTTTCCTAAGGGATATAATGATCTATGGAACAAGGAAGCATCTGATCTTGAGGGTGGTTTTTCATTAAAAAAAAAAAAAAAGTTGCAGATTCTTGGCCAACCCTTGGGACACCCACCTTTATGCCTCTTCTTGGCTCCACTGGGTCACATTCCTCTAGCTTCCTCCTCCTCATTCCCAGCAATTAAACGCTGAAGTGTCTTGCTACATTATCGGGGTTGTAAGTTCAACTGCTTGATGTATGACTCGCTTTGGCGGCCCCCTCCTATTTGTTACATATATATCCAGAGTCAAATAGCCCTCACTTATTCTTTTGACTGTCACGGGAGGGTTTCTTCCCTTCTGTGTTGGGAGAACAACAAATCAAGGAATTTTACCTAGGAAAGCACAAACGATATTAAAATAATTGCTGGAGAGGCCAAGGTCACTATGTTTATTGGAACAAAAGGAAAAGAAAAAAAAATTTTTTTTTTTAAAGATTTTACTTATTTATTTGACAGAGAAAGAGATCACAAGTAGGCAGAGAGGCAGGCAGAGAGAGAGAGGGGGAAGCAGGCTCCCTGCTGAGCAGAGAGCCCGAAGGCAGAGGATTTAACCCACTGAGCCACCCAGGCGCCCCGGAAAAGAAAATTTTTAAACATTGTTTTTATAGGTTAGTGCATTGTGTTCTCAAGTCTACCAGACTCTCTCCCAGCTAACAAACAGGTTATAGTCATTTTATGGGTAAGGGATTTCTCACGAATCTGTTTTTATTTTTATTTTTATTTATTTATTTATTTATTTATTTATTTATTTATTTAAGTAGACTCCATGCCCGGCATGGAGCCCAACACGGGGCTTGAACTCACGACCCTAAGATCAAGACCTGAGCTGAGATCAAGAGTCGGATGCTTCATGGACCGAGCCAGCCAGGCGCCCCTGACTTGTTTTTTATGTTTAGTGTTTTCTCATTCATTGGTGACTGTTTAAAACCATTTATTTGGGGCGCCTGGGTGGCTCAGTGGGTTAAAGCCTCTGCCTTTGGCTCAGGTCATGATCTCAGGGTCCTGGGATCGAGCCCCACATCGGGCTCTCTGCTCAGCGAGGAGCCTACTTCCTCCTCTCTCTCTGCCTGCCTCTCTGCCCACTTGTGATCTCTCTCTCTGTGTCAAATAAAATCTTTAAAAAAAAATTAAAAAATAAAACCATTTATTAGAGGCTGCCCATGTGCCAGACGCTATGAGGAATCAATGAATTAGTCACCAAATATGTACCGAATATCTTATTAACTCAAGATGTTAGTATTGCAAAGGGTAGGGAGAAGTTTCCCAGGGAGAGCTTAAAACCTGTTCGGGGCGATGGGACACAAAATGAAAACAGTTTAGGGCCACCTGGCTGGCTGGGTCGGTAGAATGTGCGACTCTTGATGGTGCGGCCGTGAGTTCGAGCCCCACATTGGGCATATAGTTTACCTAAAAAAAAAATAGTACGCTGTTTAAAGGTGGTACAGAGACCAAGTGCTGTATGGGTCCAGGTCACTGTGATCTGAGGTCAGAGAAGGCTTCTTGAAGGAGGTGGGGCCTCCAAGGGAGAAAATCAGGAGGCGAGTGTTGGAGGCAGATATGTACGGGGCGGGAGGTGTGTTAGGTGAAGTTGGATAGTCATGGGAGGATAAATTTGGGTTGGTCCGTTCTTATCTCCCTGCACCTCAGTTTCTCCTCTGTAACACAGAGATGGTAATAGTAATCACCGTACAAGGTCATTATGAGGATTAAATGATATGGTATGAGGAAAGCCAGAGACTGGACGGTATTAGTAACCACTCCACGGATGTCAGCCATTTGTATTATCTTATATTATTGGTAGGATTGTGGGAGCACCTCGAAGGTGGGATCGGTCATTTGAGCCCTGCCATGTGGGTGAGGGAGGGTCACTGAAAATTTGAGCGGGGCCGTGACATGCTGAAAGAGAGCTAGTTGATAAGATCGTCTGTCATAATGAGAAGGGCGGATTGTAGACCTTTCCTTTTAGACTTTGCTCCAAACTGAATAATTTAAAAATCTCCAGTGCCCACATGTGGTGGAGTTATTTAAGAAAAGCTCTTTGAGGGACACCCGGGTGGCTCGGTTGGTGAAGCATCCGACTCTGGGTTTCAGCTCAGGTCGTGATCTCAGGGGCGTGAGATCGAGCCCTGCATTGGGCTCCCCGCCTCGGGCTCCATGCTGGGCGTGGAGCCTGCTTAGGATTCTCTCTCCCTCTGTCCCCCTGCCCCCTGCCATGCTCTCTCTCAAAAAAAAAAAAGAAAAAAGCTACTTGATTTTTAACCAGTTTCCCAGAAGGTAAACCTGTGTGATTTATTAAAACTTGGTAAGACTGGAAAACGATACGGTGACGAGAGATGAGTGATAGATTAGGTTGCCAACTCACTGGTAGGGGTTCTTCAGCGAGATGACGTTCTTGACATTCTGGTATAATTAACTGCAACTTGGTTTTCTGATAAGTCCTGGGGTTTTCTTCTCTATTATTTCTTTCATCTTTGCTTGGAATAGCTCTGAAACCCAGGACGTCGCTTGCTTTCCTGCTTTCTCCTTTTCCTCGCTGCCTCTTATTTTCTGCTCTGAGACGTGAGTCACGTAAGTTTCTCCTGCCCCATTCCTTCGCTGCTCCCAGCCCGCCTACTTTGCCTGCCTACTTTTGTTAAATCCTGCAGAGCGTTCTTTCCCGGAGCCCCTGGTTCGTGTAACTTAGCAGTGAATACTTACCCTCTAGGTCACACACATAGGTGAAGCCTCTCGAGATTTGTTCTATCAGACGATAAAAGGCTCTCCTAATTTGCAGCTTCCTGGTGCTCAAACTTGCCTGCCTTCCAACTTTGATTCAACGGAGTGACAGAAAGCCTTTGTTCTTGCTCCAGAAAGGGTCACGTGGTCAATATTTAAAAGGTTGTCATCCAGGCAGCTCAGGGTTTTATGGAGACTTGGCAGGACCTGCTCCCAGAGAATGACCTCCTCTGGCTTCATCTCAGTTTTATTCTTCTGGGTGGTCTGAGTGGGCCACTCATCAGGGCCCATGCTTCTCATCGAGTCAGGTGGGGGAATTTTTCAGCGGTGTCCACCATCTAGGAAAAATAATAAAGGGGAGGAGGAGGAGGAGGAATATGGACATTACAGAGAAATCCCATCCTATTGGACGAAACCACTGGAGAATCTGGACTGGAGAATGAATTATTCACTCGGTCACCATTTATTTTGCAAAATTTTATTGAGTCCAGGTGCTGTTGTAGGGACTGGGGATATAACAGTGGGTGAGCCATGGACCTTGACAGTCTTAAAAGAGACAGACAGCAAATAAACAGATGAATGAGTTATATTTGGATAGTGGTCGCCGTATGAAAAAGATACAGTGGTGTGCCGTGATGGAGGGCAGGTGGTCACAGAAAGCCTCTCGGAAGAGGTGAGATTTCAGCAAAGACCTGACAGCACTAAGAGAGTGAACCATTGTCCATACGTGGAGGAAGAGGATTCCAGGCCAAGGAAACAGAAAGTGCAAAGACCTGCAGGCTCTTGCTTGGGGTGTTTGCGGAGCAGCTGGTAAGCCAGCGTAGCTGGACGAGGCGCCTGGGTGGCTCAGTCGGTTAAGCATCAGCCTTTGGCTCAGGTCGTGATCCCAAGGTCCTGGGATCGAGCCCCGTATTGGGCTCCCTGCTCAGCATGGAGTCTGCTTCTCCCTCTCCCTCTGCCTGCTGCTCCCCCTGCTTGTGCGTTCTCTTTCGCTCTCAGATAAATAGATAAAATCTTAAAAAAAAAAAAAAAAAAAAAAGAAGTCCAAGAGGTAAGCTGAGGCCAAAACAGGTACACTGTCTTAGGCTATGGTGAGGCTTTGTGGTTTTAGGTGGGAAGCCATTGGAACGTTTGGGCAGGATTCTCTTTGTCTTCCTCATCGGATTCTGATTCTAGTTCTATCCTTGACTTTCCTGCGTGAACTTGAGTGAGCTCTTGGCCTCTCAGTTTGCTGTTAAGTAAAATGTGGATAATGACGCTTATCTCCAGTGCCCTTAGAAGAATTAGCTGTTGGTTTCGAAGGACTCGAGGGCTTCGAGATGAGAGGTATGATACAGAGTAATCGTCACGGTTCTATGTAGTCATTATTTGCAGCTTCCCGGAAGATGAAACCCAGTGTATATCCTAGACCATTAGAATGAGAAGCGGTCTTACAGGTCTGTTGTGGGGGCTGAGTCTGATTTCTATGGAAATGACTTAAAATTCCTTACCTGAACAAATGGCGTTTCAAGCCTCTAAGAAGTTGCTTGGGGAGGGTGCCCCTTAGCCTGGGAAGGCTGCCGTGTTATCTGTTCAATTTCAATACAGTTCTTTGTAGCTCCTGCAGAAATGATCTCACAGATCTTCTGGCCCGATCCCATTTTACTATGAGGGAAAGGAGAAGCGGGGTCTTGAGGACAGTGTCCCTGCTGGTGGGCCAGAGTGCTGGACAGGAATCCAGATCGTGTGACTTTCAGGCATCTGCTTTCTCCCCCAGATCCATGAGCTACCCACCTCAGTGTCCCATTTAGACATAATTGCCGTGTTACAGGAAGCGATTTACTGTAATTTCAGATCCCTTTCCCTCTCTATTGTAATGACGTTCTTTGCTAATATTGGAAGTGACGGCTGCCACGAACATCTTTGCTTGGTGAGGCAGCTGTACAGGAAAAAAATTTCACAGACTCGAATTGGGCTCTGCGTCACAAGCATTTTGCTCCGTGTTCTGTGTTCGGCCACTCTCTTTGTTGCTGGCTCTGGGCTCTGCAAGTGGCTCGGGCTTGGATTTTAGGTTTGGTCACGGGTCAGATTCGAATTGGTTGTCATTTTTGCCTGGAAAATGTATTCGAATTTTTGCTCTATACAATTACTGTAATAGCTTTCAAAAGGGGGTGTTTTGTGCGTTTGCGCACAGTATGTAATTTTAGGTCGTCCGGTCCCATCATTTAAATAACACGTGAACCACTGTCATGAAAACAAGCAAATGTATATGGTTGATCTTTGAACAATGTGGGGGTTTCGGGGCACTGACCCCTTGCGCAGCTGAAAATCCATATATAAGTCTTGATCCCCCCCGCAAACTTAACTGCTAATAACCTGTTGACTGGAAGTCTTATGGATAACATAACCAGTCGATTAACACGTATTTTGTATGTTGTACGTGTGATATACTGTGATTCTTACAATAAGGTAAGCCACAGAAAAAAAACTGTTACTGAAGAAGTCATAAGGAGGGGCGCCTGGGTGGCTCAGTCGGTTATGCATCTGCCTTTGGCTCAGGTTGTGATCTCGGGGTCCTGGGATCGAGCCCCGCATGGGCAGGGAGTCTGCTTCTCCCTCTTCCTCTGCTCCCCCCCCTCCCCCGCTCTGCCCATGCTCTCTCTCTCAAATAAGTAAAATCTTAAAAAGAAAAGTCATAAGGAAGAGAAAATACGGTTACGATACTGTAAAATGTATTTTTTTTTTTAAATCCACGTGTAAGTGGACCTGTGGAAGTTCAAACCCATGCTGTCCAAGAGTCAACGTGTGTATGTATTTGTGTGTGTGTGTGTGTGTGTGTGTGTAATCAGTATTACGATTAACATTTTCCTGGTACGTGAATCTAGATTTCTTTAGTTACAGCTCTGGAAAACTTAAATGTGGGTGAATCAAATAATGAGGAGTATGTATTCTCATATTGTGGGACCACACACATTTTCTGTACCCGTGTAGTAATATTGACTCGATTGTCATTGCAAAACAAAGCGATCTTTTCTGTTTGGACTCCTTTCTGTTGATACCATACAAACCCACACGACCACTCCCTGAAACAAGAGCTGTAGCATTTACCGGTCTAACTTGTTGGGGCATTCCTCACACTGGTATATTTTTGTCATTCATTCCAAAATCGGTGATATTGCAACAAGTCAAAAATACGTATAAGCGTATTCTTTCTCTTTCCCAGTTTTCCTAAAAAGAAATGCCGTTTAACATGTTATACATTTTGCTTATTCATGCTATGGAAAAATAGATTGTTGGTATTTCAGCTACTTGGCCAGAAATTAAGTCACTTGCAAGAATGAGCCTGCCAAATAATACTCTTTCCCTAATTGAAGTTCTTACAGTAGTCCGAGATCGTACTGGATCATCAGATGGGTGATTGAAAGTGGCAAGCTTCAATTTAAGCCAACTTCTGTAAGACAAGAAGTGTAGGAAAACGCTTGCTCAGTCGTCACCCAGAGCCTATGTCCTAGTCCCTTTCCATTCCCACCCTGAAACGATTTTAGATCCATCATCTGGGGGCATTTTACTATAACAAATGTTAACAGATGTTTGACACAGCCTGTGGTCTGTGGCTTGTTTTTTTTTTTTTTTTCAAGATTTTATTTATTTATTTGAGAGAGAGAGAGAGCATGGGCAGGGGCAGGGAGGGAGAGGCAGAGGGAGATGCAGACTCCCCACTGAGCAGGGAGCCCCATGCGGGGCTCGATCCCAGGACCCCGGGATCATGACCTGAGCTGAAGGCAGAGGCTTAACTGACTGAGCCACCCAGGCGCCCCTAGTCTGTGGCTTATTAAAAGCAGCACAGGCTCATCAGAGAGCTCCAGATCCCTTGTTTAGTGTCTTTGGTCAGGTCTGAGACCTTCCGGGAGCCTAGAGGGCTAGCATGAATGAATCCAGCTGTCTTCCTCCTTTTCCCCCTGGGTTTCGCTGTGAGCTGTAGCCACAGGTTCCTCCTTAACTGTCGTGAATGCCTAATTTCAAATGGATGGCACAATCCCAGTGGGCTTATTGACTAAATCTCAGCATTTGGGGTACTCAGTGACAACTGGGAGGCAACCAGTGAATCTTGGTGTTTCCCTGGGATTGCGTTATTAGCTGCAGTTTCAGAAGTGGGGGTGTGGGACAAGATAGGTGAGTATATATGATGGGGGGCTATGAGTGTGTGTGTGTGTGTGTATATATGTATATATATATATATATATATATATATATATATAGTCTTTTAATTTACCTTTTTAGCTGTATAGTTTTCATTTTTTTCCCAAACGTTTAAAACATTTTTCTATTTATACTTGGAGTCATGGTGACATGAATGAAATGCTAAGAATCCAGTCATGGTTTTGCAGTTAAATGGGAAAAGGCTGCCGTCGTGAAACGGACAGTGGTTCGGATACAAAAATGCTTTCTCAACTTCAGAGCATTAAAACATCGTCGTCTTTAGATTAACTGAGGGGAAATCACTTGACTTCAAATTTTTCGTCTTAAAAAAGTGAAGCTAATCGTAATTCCTAATGACTTCTCAGAGGCGTGCAAAGATTGTCCAGATATAATGGCTGGGGCAAGCCCTTGAAGGTTTTTTGTGCAAAGAAGCTGTTTAAATGTTCAGACAAATGTATCATTGCCGATCTTTCCCCTATAGGTATTCAAGAGACGCTATTTTTACTTGACTCAGCTTCCTGATGGTTCATACATTCTCAACTCCTACAAAGACGAGAAAAACTCCAAAGAGTCTAAAGGTTGCATCTACTTGGACGCCTGCATCGATGTTGTTCAGGTAGGGTAATTGGAGTCGCCTTTTCTTCTCTTTCTTGAAGGGGGTAATTGATCAACTGTTATTAGCCTCTGCATTTTTCTGTCGTGGTCAATGGCATCTCCATACGCCAAAACATGTATACTAGGAACCTTAGGATCCTCTTCAGTGCTCTATTCTCGCGCTGTGCGAGCATTCAAATGTTTACCCAGGCCTTTGGAGGCTGGCTTCAAAGTGCTTCTAGATCTCTTACCTTCTTTCTACTCGCACTGCCCATCTCCTGGTTCTCCATTTGTCCTCTCTTGCCTAGAGTCTTGCCTTCTTGCCCTCTGCTTTGTTGTCTTGCTGTAGCCCATCCTCCGAAGACAGAGACGGGGTCCTTCACTTGTCTCCTTAAAACCTTTTGGTTCTTGATGTATTATCTCACAGAGGGAGAGCTAAAGCTCTTTTATGCTAATCTGATGCGCTTCGCATCATGGCGCTTACCATGACCTGCCCTCAGCCTCCCTTCTAACCTTATGCCTCCCACACCCCAAAGACACCGTGCTCTAACCACTCCGCGGCTATTTGCCTTTCTTGCACTTGTTTCTCTGCTTGGCACACACTTTCTCCTTCTGTTCCTGTTTGAACCTTATCTTTCAAGACTCCGTTCAGATGGCTCTTAGACCGTGAGATGTTTTCTGTTTCTCTCCTCACCCTCATGCCCACCCCATGGAAGGGAGCTCCCCCTCCCCTGTGCACCGCTTTGCTTTTTCCTCGGTCCTAGACCTGACATACTCCAATTTGTGGTTCATTCTGCATATTCCTTCTGGGATTCTGGGGACCATGTCTTACTCGTGTCCGTGTCCCCTGTAATAATTGGCAGTGTCATGTACCCAGGAGCAGCTTAATAAATGTTTGCGGATGTGAATTACCAAGGAGGCGTGGACAGAGATGCGGTGGGACGCAGGGCAGAGAGATGATCTAAATAGGAAGTCGATTGGCCGAGAGATGCTGCTTCCGGGCCCTCGTCCTGCCTGAATCTTACTTTCAATGCCGCTGAATCCCACTTATTATCAATCTCACTCAAACGAGGTTGTCGTGTGGAGCGAATAAAAAACACTTAAAAAAAAATAAAGATGTGAATAAAAGGTGCCTTCATATATATATATATATATACACATATATATATAATATAAAATATGTATACTATAAATACATTTATTATATAAATATATAATGTATAAATATATATACAAAAGATAAAAATTTATATATAAAATACAAAAAATAAATATATAAATAAATTTACATTTATTTCTATAAATAAACAAATTTCTATAAATAAATAAATATATATAAAACAGCTTTCTTAGCTTACTGGAAGAAAGAGGGCACACGATTCCCGGCTTTTCTCAATTAGCTCTAGTCTAGATTGCCCTTCCTTTCCAGTGTTCCCAGCCTCTGCTTTCTCCGTCTATTTATGATTCCCCCTCCCAAATATTTTCAAATGTATAAATCTTGAGGACTTGCTACGGCCGTTTAATTTCGTCCTTTACCCTGCTTTGAAGATGAGAGGGAGGCACTTCCTTGGTTCCTTCTTGAATGATGGCCGTGTAGTGGGAAGTTAGGGATTCGCGAGCCTTTCTTGAAATTAATGCCGAGGTGTTTGGGAGGGGGGAGAGTGTGTCATTTCTTTTGTCACGACAGACCAGGTGGCAGCACAAGAGGGGATGTCATCATGTTTGAGCAAAGGAGGCGGCTTTTGTTGTCCTTCTGTGCTAGCGTTCGGCACAGGTCATTTCCATGTTTTTTTACCGAGAGCTGCCATGTTATGTGAACCAACTCTAGTCTTCTTTTATGCTAATCTGATGCGCTTCACATCATGCACGGGACCATGAACTTGGTATGGGTAGCGCGTTTTATGGTGCGATATGAAACAAGTACCAGGTTTATTTCAAATCCCATTCGAGCCTCTCTTCAAGGGCTGAGTTTGGAAATCTATAAATATGCAAGACAAGCTTGCAGCAGGGCAGAAATAGTGACAAATGTTTGCTGATTTTTATGGTGGCAGTGGGAGTCTCTGGATGTGGAGGATGGGAAAGGGCCTTACCTGGTAATACTCGGTCACCAAGTGGTACCTCATGCCAACTTTGTGCTCAGTAGTGAGGGGAATATAAAAGGTACGTTTGACTCGGTCCTTCGTCGTCTGGGAGTTTATATTTCTTGTTGAAAGAACCAGTTCTTCCATGAGAGTACTGACGTACGTATGTGCTGAGCTGAGGTAAAAATTAATAAGTAAACAAGTGAAGTCTAATAAGTCTAAGGCTAACTAGCCTAACCGAACACACGCTTTTTCTTTTTTTTCCTCTAGTGCCCCAAAATGCGCCGTCATGCATTTGAGCTGAAGATGCTAGATAAGTATAGCCATTATCTGGCTGCTGAAACCGAGCAGGAAATGGAGGAATGGTTGCTAACTTTGAAAAAGATTATTCAGATCAATACCGACAGTTTAGTGCAAGAGAAAAAGGAGCCGGTAGAAACAACTCAAGGTCAGAATTTTTAAATGGTTCATTATCGAGGTAAAGCTCTTATCTTTAATCCGTGGGAATGTCCTTTGCGTAGAGTGAGTCCAGAACTCTTAATCTTGAAGGTTGACCTACTTCCTCATTAGAAACAACTATGGAGGTGCATAGATTTTTTTTTTTTTTGTAAGAGTTGATGCTCCATAGGTTCTGACACATGAAATATAACCAGCCTAAAACGGATAGGGAATTCATGGCAGATTGTCAAAAGTCCATTAACGTTTTCCCTGTGCTTTCATAATCAAAATTCTTTGCAGTAAATCTAGTAGGAGAGGATGGGGTGGGAGAGATAGTTAGGCTATTCCTCTTAGGTGATTAGTAATGGTCTGCATGGTTTGGAACATCTGCTTTTAATGAATTTGCAGAAGATGAAACTAGCAGCCAAGGAAAAGCCGAGAACATCATGGCCAGTTTGGAAAGGAGCATGCATCCCGAGCTGATGAAGGTACGTCTTAGGGCAACTTGCCTTCAAGTGAGACAACGCAGGGTTAGCTAGTAAAGTTTGAACGCTGGATTCCATTCCGCAATGTCATTTCGAAGTTAAAAACCAACAGCAAATTAGTGAAACAGGTAGAGATGGTAAGAGGAAAGTTAACGCTCCTAAAATTGGACTTACAAGGGCCAACTAACAGTTTGGAAAATCTTATTATTACTTTTTTTTCCTGGGATGTCAGGAGGTACTTTTAGATTTTTGTGACTTTATTGATGTTACTTCTTATTCAGCATAATTACTATATGTCATTCATAAGATAAATGTTCTTTATTCAAGGGGCTATTGATACAGTTTGAACAGGATGTTCAGTCTAATGATTTGCATATGTTAACTTCATATGAAAATCACATATTCTGTCTATATGTGAATATATATGTATATATATAAATTTATATTGTATTTATATAATATAAATATATATAATATAAATATATGTATATCCCCAACCCATATTTATATATATATATGAATAATTTCATCAGATAAAGATTTTGGTGAACCGGACATCATTTGTGTTAATTTCTCTGCTCTTTGGAGTTTGAAGTGAGCTAATTGAGAAAGTGTAGAGGCGATTATCATACCTATGTTAGTAGGTTCAATATTTTACTATGTGGACTCTATAGTATAGTAGAATAGGTTATAACTCATTTATTCATTTAAATAGCTCATTAAACCTATTTATATTTTTTTACTTTGTTCCTCTTCCTAGACTAAGTTACACAAGCTTAGAAGTTATTTTTTCTACTTAATTTAATTTTTTTTTTACTTTAAATTTATCCCTCTCTTAACCAAAAACTTACCCCCCTAAAACTTCACAGTTATTTTCCAAAACTTGGGAACACACTCATGATCCCCTGATCTAGGTTTTGTATGATTTTGTCGATGTTAACGTATCCTTTCTGAGTCTTTGATGTTCCCGTTCCAAGTTGTACAGCCTGCTGTGTTTTTCCTAAAGTGATGGAATTAGAATTATGTATAATATCCCATGGCTAGTACCCTGGCTATAGAAGAGATAGTATTTTGTCATTTATTTTTCTTTTGCATTCAAATCTCTTGGATTCCTTTTTTGTACTACTGTGGCCCGAGCAATATTCTTGATGTTATGAGAGACACATAGAAAGTGTTAAGAACCTGATCTGTAGCTTATCATGGGTCCTAGTGATGGTGACTCTCACCCAGCAAGCGTCTTTTTTATCCATCTTAAGTAAATGGAGATGGGAAATAGAATATTTTTGAAGATCTGTCCGACGGTAGTTTCCCAGATGCGATACTTTATTTTCAAGTAATCTTCACACCCAAGGTGGGACTCGAACTCATGATCCTGAGATTAAGAGTCACCTGCTCTGGGCACCTGGGTGGCTCAGTCATTAAGCGTCTGCCTTCGGCTCGGGTCGTGATCCCAGGGTCCTGGGATCGAGTCCCACATCGGGCTCCCCGCTCTGTGGGAAGCCTGCTTCTCCCTCTCCCACTCCCCCTGTTCGTGTTCCCTCTCTTGCTGTGTCTCTGATAAATAAATGAATAAAGTCTTTAAAAAAAGAAAAAAAAAGAAATCCTATCAATGATATTTCCCATATTAGCAAATTAAAGTTGAAAAGCTGTATCAACTTTCCAAAAAATGAAATAAAAAAAAAAAAAAGTCACCTGTTCTGCCGACTGAGTTGGCCAGGTGCCCCGCACAAACTAATTATTTAAATGTTATTTAAGACTCTTTTGAAGGAAATGAAGTAATGTTTGGTGTGTCTCTTTTCAATTTTAGTATGGCAGAGAAACTGAACAGCTAAACAAACTCAGTAGAGGAGACGGAAGACAGAATCTCTTTTCTTTTGATTCGGAGGTCCAGGTATTAATGATACATTTCTTAAAATAACCAGAGAATTGTTGCTTATTTAGATAAACAACCTCTGTAAATTGTGGAAATCGCCGATTTCTGTACCGCTGGGCAATACCTATTGCTTTATATTTGTTGTATTCACTTCGAACAGGTAGCTTAACAGACGTCCTTCAAGAGACGGCACAGGTGCAAATGGTTTAGGACTGAGTACACATTGTTGTTTTTTTCCCTCCATTCCTTGTATCTCTTTTTACCTGTCTCACTCCTCTAAAGAAATAAAGAACATTTAAAGATGGTTCCTGCAACTTTAACCCGTTAAATACCAGCACGATCTAGTAGCACTATTTGTGCTAAGATCTACGCAGTTCATATTTAATTCCGTATTTTCTGATAGAATTGCTGACTTGTTTAAATGGAGAAATTCAACTGTATGTAAGTCTTCGGCCTGCTTTTCTGAACATGTTTCATGAGGAAAATGAAATTATTTGGGGAAAGAGGAAATTTTTTTCATTTTTTTTCTTCCATGAGATTTATAATTAAAATTTGGAGATTTTTTCTTGAACTAGAAAAGCGTGCATTATATGTGCATTAATGGCTTTTTTTCTCAGTGAATATAGACCGTAAAAATGTAACTGGGGGAAGACTGATTTTGTTGTTTCTTCTCTCTGCTTTGAATGGTTTTCTAATTAAGTCTTTTTTTTTTCTGAAATGGGAAAAGTATATAGTTTATATATAATGCAGACATTTTTCCTTAATAAAAATACCACGCAAGAAAATAAAATTATTTGGGGGAAAATTTTTTTTAACAAGGTTTCATCTCCTACTCTTTTCCATAGCAGTATGATACTGTTTTTGTAAGTTATGTGATTAAAAAAAAAAAGTACAGCTGGTCTTGAAAGCGTTAGCTCTAAGACACTCATTCAGAAAGTTGCTTGTTCCAGGCAAGTCTGAGCCTTTTATAGAACCCCCCCCCCCCCCGCCCCGGAACCCCTCCATGATTGGGCTCTAATTGGACATGTCAGGCTCTTTCATTGTATACAAAGAAGCCAATTGACTGTGGTCAAAACTCAATTCAGTGTCTTTAAAAAAAATTGTGGTACAGTGTTTTTGTGGTCATGGCACTGAACTCAAACATAACTTCAGCTATCAGTGAACTACGACAGCCAGTGAGGAATTCAGAGCTCCGACGAAACTTTAAAGCACAGAACAGTAGAATTTAATGTTGATTCCAGAAGGCAGTGTCCTCGTAGAGAAATCCGTGCTGTATGCATTGAGTGTCTTTTCTAGGTGAAGTGCCCTCCTAAGAGGTCAGCTTTCTCTTTTGACCGCAGGACGATGTTTAGAGAGAGATCTTTCTGCCACGAGAATCAGGTGGCTGACCGAAGGAGATGGCTCCAACGCGGGACTCCTGGGGAAAGCCCTGTGTCCCGGCATTGGGACTTGCGGGCCTCAGAAGGGCAAGGATTTGGGGGCTGGAGGGTTTAGTCCAGTTTCTCTTCGCATTCCACTGTCTGAATAAGATAGAAGGGAGAGCAGATAAATGGGCGGAAATTAGAATTGATCTCCATGGCAATGCCTTGCCTCTGCCGGCTCCAGAGATAAGTGTTCAAGAGGGAGCTGTCTAGTCCCACACATTTGTATTCGGTTTGTAGATAAATAGACTCCGGAGGTGGGGGGGAATGGCGCTTTCAGGTACGAATATTGTACTTAGGCCCCTGTAAGGAGGATTTTGTCAGTGATGCAGGCTAGGTCAGAACGGCTGTAATTATCCAAGGCTCTTCCGGCACAATACCTGTTTTGGCTCGAATTACTTAGGCAGTGGAGAAAAATTCTTGTGTTTCTTGGCTTGAGTTTTCCCTATTGGCGGTGTATTCTGTTCAGATTCACCCAATCATTTCCCGCCTGCCTTGTCTTGGGTCTTAAAGTATAGTAAGTGGTCCCACGATGTAAACTTTTCCTCCCATTTGTGAGCAGAACGTAAAATCTCTTCAGATACTCAGAAGGAATGGATGAACTCAGATTGCCTGAACTGTATGAACTGAGGGAGGAGGATTCTAGAAGTTTCTTTGAGGAGGGACAGATTCCTCCCCGGCTGAGACAAATCTTGACTCCCAATATCTGTTTTTAAAACCTAAAAAAACCTTTTTTGAGATACTAGTAATTAAAAAAATATATCTCTGTGGCAGTCAGGGCATATCCCCCAGCTCTGTCACAAGCTGAGCTCAGTGTTTATCACTTTCCGAAGCAGACGCATCTCCCTCAGTTCATCATTGAAATGTAGGTGGTCCCCAGGGTCTAGCTGCCGCTGACTCCCTAATTCAGATCTCCAACCCAGACCTCTGCTGTTTTCCCAGCCACTTAGTAAGCTCGCCTCAAACTGGGCACATCCCGAACTAAGCTCACCGTCTCCATTCCTCCTCCCCCGTATCTACCATCCCTTGTTACCTCTCAACCAAGTTCATGACACCATAGTCGACTTGTCTAAGTGAGAGACCATCATGTTATTCTTGATGTCTCTCCTGTCTCCATTCACGGCTGTTTTGCCTCCCGTAGACCTCAAAAAGATACGATCTCTGCCATACTGGAACATGTATTTTGCTGATAATGACTAAGGACATATGAAAAAATCATGTCAGAAGACTTAAATCAAGAAAAGGGAGTATAGATTGTCAGAGTGTGCAGTCCTCTTAGGGAGTTAAGGAAGGTCTCTGTGGAAATGCCAGCTGATCGGAGACATAAATGAAATGAGGGAGTGAGCCCTGCGTCTGTCTGCCAGACTGCAAATGCAAAGGCCCTGAGGTGGGAGTGTACTTGGTGTGTTGGGGAAATAACCGAGGAGACCAGTGTGGCTGGAACAGAGAGTGGGGGTGGTGGGGAGGCAAGGGTGGTGGGAGATGAGGTCAGAGGAGCTGAGGGAGGTAGGGACTTCTGTCATACAAGTGGGCCATGGTACAGACTTGTGACTTTTCCAGTGCTTTAGATCAGAGTCTCATCATTTCCCTCTAGTATTTCTCTGTCAGTGTTTGGAACCTTGGTGTAAGAGCTCTAGAAAGACCTATTGAATGAAAAAAAGGGTTCAAATGAAGAATGGGTAGAGAACCGTAGGGTTCTGCAGTTTTTACTTATAGACCTATATTAATATGAATCCTATTTTTTTTAAATGATTCATTATCATCTGTTTTGTAGAGGTTGGACTTTTCAGGAATTGAGCCTGATATCAAGCCATTTGAGGAAAAGTGCAATAAACGTTTCCTGGTGAATTGCCATGATTTAACTTTCAATATCTTGGGTCAAGTTGGAGACAATGTAAAAGGACCACCCACAAATGTACGTATGACTTTTCCCTCCACCTTAAACCAGTGCATTAAGGAAACGCTTTGCTTTTTTTTAATCACTAGAAGTAATTTATGGGATGAAAATTCCATTGCTACGTGCTGTGATAAATTCGACATGGAGGCATTTCATACGTGCCTTTCTTTTGCCAAAATACGAATGTGTTTTCATCCCGAGAGGATTCATGACCATATTAACCTATTCAAAATGGCAGATAGCATAGGCTCTTGACATTCTAAAGGGACATGTCCCCCGAACCTGGACAGTCCTCCAAGTTGCGACTTCTGCCAGAGAATGTGACTTCTTCTGTGAGGTTGGCTCATCGCAATGAGTAAGGAACCCCAAAACCAGGTGGGGATATAGATGCCATGCAGCTGGCTACCCTCCCTCCTCCTAGAGTGAATTCATTTTGTTCTTCACAGCAAATTCTAACTCTGAGCTGTCGTGGATCATTTGAGTTACTCAGAAACACTTGAAACTATAAATGTAAAAATTGCCAAAGAGCCTGCATTTTATGCTCATCTTTTTTTTTTTTAATATTTTATTTATTTGACTGAGAGAGACACAGGGAGAGAGGAAACAGAAGCAGGGGGAGTGGGAGAGGGAGAAGCAGGCTTCCCACTGAGCAGGGAGCGCGATTCGGGGCTCGATCCCAGGACCCCGGGATCATAACCTGAGTCGAAGGCAGACGTTTAACGACTGAGCCGCCCAGGAGCCCCTATGCTCATTTTTCTTTTTTGGTTCTGGTTTTGCCTTGGACAAATACCCGCAGTGATGATTTATTTTCTTCCAGAGTAGCTAAAATGCACTAGCAGACTTCCTGTGTATAAAGGGTTAATCTTTACGCCATTTGGCATGAAATTTCTCTTTGTGACCAGCTTTCAAATGCGGTCTGTAGGGGAGGAATTGTGTCTTTCCTAAACCGCTGATGGGGCAAAGCTTTTGTCAAGTAATTTGATGTTGACTGATATTAGCTCTTCTTAAAGGTCCAATCTAGTAAGCTGTAACATAACAAAAGGGAAGATTTATTTTTATTCGATAATATTGGCCTCGTTTTGCAGCAATTTCAGCAAACCCATAGAAAATTACATGTTATTCAGAGAACAATTGATGTTCTTTAAATGTGGCTTCTGATTTCTCCTCATTTAAAGAAAGTGTAACTTGCAAAATTATCTATACCTGACAAAATTTAACATTTGATAGCCTGTTATTTCAGAGCACTCTGTCTTATATGCAAACGAGCCCTAATGCAATTTTAGCTAAATGTCGAACTCAGAAAGGAAGAACAGTCACAGAACCTCGCAGAATCAAAACATTGTTTTGTCTTTTGGCGTCCCTCCCCCACCCCCACCGAAAAGCCTTCGCTTCCAAATGTCGTGGTTTTCATTCCCAGGTTGAACCCTTTTTTATCAATCTCGCCTTATTCGATGTAAGGAACAATTGCAAGATTTCAGCCGACTTCCACGTAGACCTGAATCCCCCATCTGTCCGTGAAATGCTGTGGGGCCCCTCCGCCCAGCCGGCTGGCGATGGAAACCTGAAAAGCCCTTCCCCGGAGTCCTTTATTCACGGAATTGCCGAATCTCAGTTACGCTACATAAAGCAGGTAAAGAGTCCTCTTTTAGCCTCCTGAAGAAGAAACCGAAAGACACCCATGGGTTATTTCGCCCGCTCAGACCGATGTTTTTCCCAGGCATTCCATCTCTTGTAAGGTCTGTGGCTTGGTGTTTTTCTGGGGACCGAAGTGGCAGGGACAGAATGGAAACCCCATATGCTAGCCACGCCTCAGCAAAGGAACATTTTCAGTGGGACTGTGATGTGCGTCTCAGAGGAAGTATTCTGCGAGCTGGAATGTAGGTCACCCAGAGTCGCACACCCCCACACTCCTGTGTGTACTCGTGAGCAAGGCGGGGGACGCCTGAAAGGCTGATTTCTTCGAAGAACAAAATGGACCCTGCCCTAGCCCCCTGTCCCTAATTCCCAGCTCCGCTGGGAGTAGGTGGCCGGGTTTGGGTTTTGGTTTTTGTCTTGGCGGGCCGTCTTTAGTTCCAGATATTTGTTAAAACACCATTGGATTTCCCTTAGGACCAGAGCAAAAAGCAACCCTGTGTGGAAACCTTGGAGCTATGTACAGAACTTTACAGAACTTTAGCCGAACCCTGGTTGCTGACCAGAGAACGGAGTTCTGAGTGGGTGCAAGGAAGAAAAGGAAATTAGGCAGGGAAGGGAAGGTACCCGTCAGGGCAAGTCTTGTGACTTGTCACAGATTGGAGGCTGTGTTTTTGCCAGATTGGAGTGTAGGATAGGGGTTCCGTGTGTATGTTCAGCTACACCCCTGGCTCAGGTGCTGTTAGATCCGTGTCCCTCAGATTCCTGGCTGGCCAGAGCCCCCACGCCCCGCCCCACAGCAAAAAGTCCCACATTGACGTTCAAATTCGTCCAGAAAATCGTTCCTCTCGGTGGCCAAGTTGTCTGGAATTTGGGGATATTCATTTGCAAGCGGGCAGCGTTCACGCTGACCCCCCATGAATAGATAGTGTTACTGGAGCATAAAGGCTCTTTATCCGAGGAATTCTGGTTGAAAAGCAGCGGAAGGGGACTGCTTACGTCACATACGCAATGCCAATGCCATGCTCTCTGTCCTGTCCGGTGCAAAGAAGCCCCTTTAGAAAGAGCCGGACGCGTCCCTGGCCTTTTGACCTCTGACCCCCTGCAGGCCATGAGCGGTTAGGCAGAACAGAATCGTCCGTCTTCCTTCTCGACTTCTGCAACCAAAAGGAAACTAGACCGTGACAGAATTGAAACTGGAAAGAGGCACAAGAACAAAGCAGCTCATATTGTAAGATTTATTTTTCCCCTGATAAAAATGTGGTTCCTTTTTTTCCCCCTGATTATAAAGCTAAATGTATTATGATGTAGAAAATTCGAACAAGACGGAAAGCATAAAGAAGAAAAAGTCACCCCCCCCATAGACAAGAAGTGTCAACATCTTGGCCAACCTCTTTCCAGACATCTCTGTCTATATATAAACACATAGATCTTATGTATGTTCTTATACAAACTAGATCCTGTTCATGCCATTTTATACCTACTGTATTTTTTTCATATCATGTTTATCCTGTATCAGTATCTCTGGATCGCTCGCGTTCTGAAAGGCTAATGTGGTATTCCATCAGCTTAGCTCATCGGGATATTTGTCATTTTGGGACAGTGTAAATAACACTGCATTGAACATCCTTGTGTGTGCTTGCTAGCTCTCCTGTTGCATTATCTCCTTAGAATAAATACCAAGCATTGGGGTTTTTGGGGTTCAGGATTACGCTCATTGGTACAGATAGCTGAACGGTGGGGGAAGACTTTGCATGTGCAGTTACTTGCCTCTTTGGGCTCTGGATCTGTGGTAGCTTTATGTCGCCTCTTTTTTTTTTTAAGATTTTATTTACTTATTTGTCAGAGAGAGAGAGAGAGAGCGCGCACATGCAGGGGGAGTGGCAGGCAGAGGGAGAAGCAGACTCCCCGCCGAGCATGGATCCCGATGCAGGACTCGATCCCAGGACCCTGGGATCATGACCTGAGCCGAAGGCAGACACTTAACCGACTGAGCCACCCAGGCGCCCCTTCCATATCAAATAAGCTCCTTTAAGGCAATGACGTGTTTACTTTATTTCTTCAATGTACTTAGCTGTATGTTCAAGGCATGAAGTTTAAGTTGTGGGCGTGGGTGTCATCCCACTTGTGATCTAGGTCAGGAAGAAAATCAACAGTTTTTTCAGTATCTCTGGTATGCCGGAATTTTCCATCGGCATTTCATGTAATTGTCATAGTCTTGTGAAATAGTGCACTCGTGGCCGTTTTGGAGGGGCGGAAAGGGCAGATTGGAATGTGAAGGAAGCCGACCACCATTACTCAGCCGAATGCGGAGAAGGTGGGATTGGAACCTAGGTCTGTTGCGAAGACCCCAGTCAACAATGGCCAGCAGAATGTAATTACGTGCTGCAGCCTATCTAGCAATGGTAGTGGAGGTGTTTGGAACGGAAGGGGGGCTTTGGGGTGGGGGAGTTAACTTAGACAGCCGCACAGAAGATGTGGGGCTTGGGAGAAGAAGCCTGAGAAGAATGGAGGAGCGGTGGGAAGGTGACCCGAGGGGCAGCGGCCTCAGATGGCTTTATCGTCTTGCGATCTTTTCGGACCAACTGATGAGACTGGGAAGTGGTCATTTACTTCAACTACTTGAACATTTTATTTTGGAATTTTTTCCCTCAACTTCTTCCCGTTTAGGCTGAGGAAGCAGTGCTGTGTCGGACAGAGACTGAATGCAGGCGGATCTGAACCTGGATCCCAGCTTGTGCATTCTTCAGCAGTGACAACGAGTTTAGCACTTTTTTTTTTTTTTTAGATTTTATTTATTTATTTGAGAGCGAGAGCAGAGAGGGAGAGCACATGAGCGAGGGGAGGGGCAGAGGGAGAAGCAAACTCCCTGCTGAGCAGGGAGCCCAACGCGGGGCTTGATCCCAGGACCCCGGAATCATGACCCGAGCCAAAGGCAGATGCTTAACTGACTGAGCCACCCAGGCGCCCCAAGTTCAGCTCCTCTTACGTGCCACTGTATTTCTCTAGCTCCTTTATCAAGTCCCTTATTTTCAGAACACCACAACAAAGTAGGTGGGTACTATTACCATACCCATTTTACAGATGAGGAAATGGAGGCACAGAGCCGTCCAGTAGCTTGCCCGGGGTCGCAGAACTTAGAAGATGGGGAACAGGATCTGAAACTAGGTCTAGCAGGTTTCAAAGGCCAGGTGTTTACCCCTGTGGTGTTCTGCTTCTGTGTTACCCGAGAGAGGGGGAGACAGCCCGGTTCCCCGGAGTTCCCAGAAAGGGCTGTCTGGTGGCCGCAGCCCTTCCAGCGAGGCGGCTCACACGGTAGCATTATCTATAGTAAGAGGCATCTCCCAGGGTTGGGTGGATGGTGGGTGTCTGGGGGCCATTCTAGGCCCTCCCCATCTGTTCACTGGAGTCTTTCTAGTGGCTTCCTGAGGAACAGTAGGGTGACTGCAGGAAAGGAGGGAGTTGGGTCCATTGAGTAGTTTCACCCCCCTGACATCAAGCAGTCACTATGACCGGTCACTTTATTCTCAGCCGCCTGGCGCTTTCTTCCCAGGTGCCCTGATAGAGCTCAGCCCCCCCTGTCTCCCAAGGTCAGACCTGATTGACTTTGGGTTGGGGTCGTGGGGGAGAGGCTGACTCTTGGAGGCCTGCCTCATTGTGGCTCCGTGGGATCCCCCCTGAGGGGGGCAGTTATTGGCCTGGTGAAAGGGTACAGAGTCTCCCCCCCGCCCAACGCCCTGCCATGCTGTGGGCTCTGTAAGTGCTGGGGACTGGGATGAGGGGGCCTCACCCCTTCTTTAGAGGGAGAGGGGCAGTCAAGTGGGTAAGAGTTACCCTGAGGTTGGGGGCAGCCACATCCGTGCCTCTTAAGTGGAAAAGAATGGCTGGGCCAGAGGCCTTGTCCACAAGGGCCAGACTCCTGGGCCACATGGGGATTCCTGGGAGCTCTCTGGCTACCCTTCTGGGTTCTGGGGACGGGGAGAGTCCTAGAAGCTGACTGGGACAAAAGGCAGAACAGTGCTGACAGCGTCCCCCTTACCCTGGAATCCCTGGTTGTTTCAAAAAATGAACACTTCTATGCCTCAGCATCCTTATCTGTAGAAAGGAGGAAATGATAGTACCTGCATGCAGGGGCAGCCGTAAGGCTCTGACAAGGTGCGCTGTCCCCAGGAAGCACCAGGCATAGCGCTAGGCCGCCATGTTTGCTCAGCATGACGTGACCAGCAGTAGAGCAGCAGTAATGGTGATCACAGATACCCAAGCGAAAGCGCCTTGCTCTTAGCCATTGTCAGTTTTCAAAATTGGAATACTCGTTGCTGGCATCAGTGCAGGGAGATGCACAGAGTACCAGGAAAGGAGAACAGGAGGCGCTCTGTGAATGTTAGCTGTAGCAAAATCAGTATTGCTGTTCCCATCTGTCCTCATCGTGTGAGATGTTGGATGCGTGGGCCTCAGGGCTCAGAGGCAGCATAGCGTGGGCTGTATGTATAGTCTGGAAGCCCTGGCCGCAAGCTCCTTGTCCACTCACAGTGTAAACTTCTGTAAGCCCTCGGTTTCTTCATCTGTGAAATGGGTATATCGGAAGTGCCTGCATTCGAGGGTTTTTTTTCCTGAAGACCAAGGAAGATAATGCACAAAACCGTCTAGGACAGTTAGGTGACAACACTCGCAAGGCCACAGAACCCGATTCCTGGTAGTCCTAGGAGCATGCCGCTCGGGTGGGGAGATGCGCCAGCCCCTACTGAGTTTTCTCATCTTTCCCAGACACTGTGGAGCGTTCGCTCCGGAGCAGATAAGATAATACGTCTGAAATATTCTGAAATCTGGAACACACGATCTGAACACACTTGGTAATACACCAGGTAGAAAAATAATACTTGGTCGAATCCCAGTGATGGGTTTTTCCCTTCAAATTCGTTTGTGTGGTGCTCCTTTAAACAATGGACCTAACCAACCAACCGGCTCTTTGGCAAATAGTCTGCTTGGGAGGAGCTGGACAGTGGATGACACGGTGGTGTCACACGTGTGCCAAGAAAACGTCTGTAACTCCCGTTGCATCTACGTTCATAACCCTTAAGTGGAACGTGCAGGAGAAAACCGAATTTTGGACTCCCCGTCCCCACCTGGAAAGCACAGGCGCTCTTTAAGCGCAGTGAAGCGTTTTCTTCCTTTTAGCTGCAATTAGTATTAATTGCGAGTGAATTGCTCTGGAATTACATGAAGCTACGTTTGAAAATGCACATCCGGTTCCACTTGAGAAACGCGCACTATTTCAGCACGTGCCCACGAAGCCGAACAGTACGCGTCGTATTAATTAGGTGTAAAAAGGCACCTTGCGGACACAGCCAAACACGAGAGGCCAAGCAGTAATGGCGACAGCTGTACCTCACGGACGAATGGATGTGCAGTTAGTGACAAGAGAGCAGATCGGTTTTGAAAGAAGCATCGGGAGCTTTAGGAACTGTGTGAAGGGAAAGGCTATCTATTTTCAGGGTCCTAGACGCGACCCTGTGTCAGAGGTCAGCATTTGACGCTAAACACAGGACTAGGAATCATCGACCCTGCAACGGTATGTATGGAGTTACATAAAAATGTCTAACGGAAGTAATTCTTTCCCCCCAGGGAATTTTCTCAGCAACGAATCCACATCCTGAAATTTTTCTGGTTGCGAGAATCGAAAAGGTGCTCCAGGGAAACATCGCACACTGTGCGGAACCCTACATCAAAATTTCGGACCCAGCAAAGGTAGTGACAGAGCTCGTTTGTGAACATTTCGGCTTAACGTAAAATTCGCCCTTTACCGATATTTTAAATGGTACTGTTAATGACCCCTCCGAGGAGCCTTGTTCTCTAAATATGGTGTGCTCTGTGAGAATGCGTGCTGCAGCTTGAACGTGACTTTTCCCCCTTTTTCATTTATGTTCTGTTTACAGGACAGTCTGATTTCTGCTTGCTTATCAAAATAAGAGCTAAAGGCTTTTAGGCAACATCTGTTCCTTGACACCGTATCCTTGGCAATAGCTTACTCTTTATTTCCAGCCCTTCCATCCAGCCCTAGAATGTCAGAACTGGGAGGTCCAGCCCCGTGGTCCCCAAATGCCAGTCTACACTCAAATTTCCTCCTGTCGGTGATAAGCACACGAAAGACAAGAGAGCGAGCGATTCATGGAGCTAAATGTATTCAGTTCGAGGGGCCGCCCTTTACTCTGAGATTTTTGTTCTTCCTACCTTTTTGAACATTACGCCCATGTGTCTTTCACGAAATGTTGGCATTTGAAATGGTAGCGACTGTTTTGACTGTTGCAATGCCTTCGGATGGCAATGTGAAAAGTCAGCGACCCCTGTAGTCGTCCAAATTTCTGGATCGTGAAATCCAGACTCCTGCAAATTAGTGACCTGGTCCTTTCCTCTCGTTTTATAAATGAGAAAATGGAGGCCCAGGGAGCGAAAGCGTGTGTGGCCCGGTTCATTAGCGGCAGTCCAGCTACTGCGTATTTACGAAGAGTCGATCTGTCATAGGTGGTATCTAGTTGTGTGTCCAAATAGTGTTTATTGAGCGGAAGATGCGGAGGGGACATGTGACTAATTTGCGTGGGAGAGAAAAGTCTCAACGATGTAGATAAGAGCCTCTAGCATTCTGCATCCCTGGGGACAAGCATCCAGGCAGCATTTCGCAACTGGTTTAGGCTCTACGGGCTGTTAATCTTCTGTCAGCTCCCAGCACCTTGCAAACAGCAGCTCCTTTGCCCAACCAAACTAATTGCATTGACTCGTGGTCACTTGGCTTTTTATCTTGGGAGTAAAAAGGTCAACGGTATTCAGAACAAACTTCTCCCAAGAATAATGAATGTCTGCCTGCTCATGTGTGAAAGGAAATACACATGAAAACTGCTCAAAATTTTCCCAATAGAGGTCTTTGGTACAAAACGTGCCCTACACCTCTTTTCGTCCATCTTCAGATATCTTGATGAAGGCTCTGTTAATGAGGAAACACAAAACGCTTTAACAAAAAAAAAACAACAAATCTCTGGTCTTGAGGCACCTGGGTGGCTCGGTTGTTAAGCGTCCGCCTTTGCCTCAGGTCATGATCTCAAGGTCCTGGGATCGAGCCCCGCGTCGGGCTCCACGCTCAGCGGGGGGCCTACTTCTCCCTCTCCCTCTGCTGCTCCCCCTGCTTGTGCTCTCTCTCTGCCAAAAAATAAAATAACGTACAATTAAATTAAAAAAAAAAGGAAAGAAAACTCCAGTCTTGGAAAGTGGGTAGCTGCCGTGTGTCGTGTTTTTATTGGGCGCTCTTTCTTTATCTCTTTTGCTGGATTTCGATGTTTTACATCGGTAAGTGGGGGAAATTACTGTGGGCGGTGAGTCTCTGGTTGTTCAAACACACACGAGCGTGTCTTCTTATTTCTGCCCCTAGACGGCCCAGAAGGTGCACAGGACAGCAAAGCAAGTGTGTAGCCGCCTTGGACAATACAGAATGCCCTTCGCTTGGGCTGCCAGGTTTGTACAAATATAATCCTGACCTTTCTGTTCACGCTCATCTGTAAAGTTCACGGCTGTCGTCCTTGGCGGCAGCATTTAGCAGGCGGGCTCTGACAAGCCAGGTCTCTCCCGGGATGCTGGGGATGTGGCTGAGTCTGCTCAGGCCACCGTAACAAAGTGCTATGGGTCAGGCGGCTCCAGCAGCAGACGTTTCTCTCTCTCGGCGCGGGGGGGCTGGGAGTCTGAGGTCCGGGTGCCAGCGTGACCAGGTGATGGTGAGGAGCCTCTTTGAGGTTGAGGGCTAGCTGGCTTCTCCTTTACCTTCACATAGCGGGAAGGAAGCGAGTCCGCTCTCTGGCCTCTTGTAAGGACACTAATCCCATTCATGAGGGCTCCGCCCTCCTGTCCCAATCACCTCCCACACGCCTCTCCTCCTAATACAGCCACCTCGGGGTTTGGCTTTCCACGTGGGAACTTAGGTGGGAGGGCGCAAACGCGAGCTCCCTCACGGGACGTGAGAATCCTTTCTCTCGCGATTTGCCATGCCTCAAGGAACCTTCCATTTCTTCATCTGTGGTGCTTCAGGGAAATTCACTTTGGCCTCGGTTCCTGATCTGACTGACAGCCACTTAATTGTATTGCATTTTAAAGCAGAGTTTATTTGCTACAGGAATGGAATTTTTTTCCCCCTCCCCAGAAAACCCGAAATTGTAGTGAATTAGGTGCACCGTGCCTGCTATTTCAGAGCTGGCTAGGTTTATGCTTCGAAAAGCTATCCTAGAATATTTCTGGAAAACGTACTAAAAAGGAGAAGGCAAAAGAATGCGGTCGTTAAGTGCAAGCGGATCATTCATGAATAGACTTGGTTTCTGATGACAAATGCGGGAAACGTGTCACGGGTGGTGTACGTGGAAGGATGTTATCTCTAGGGCATCTCTTATGGTAGGTTATAATCTTTTTTTTTTCCTCTCCAGTTCTTGCAAGTCTACATACAGCGATGACTTAAAATGTCAATTTCTTGTGTGTCCCCCTCCCCCCCTTTGAAGTCCAGGTTCCCTGGCTTGTGAGTGATACAGCCTGTAGAGCGCACTGAAACTTCTGGGGAAAGGGCACCATGTTCTGAATAATTCAATCAACTGTGTTCAGTGGGTGTTGGGGAGTAGCATGGGGGGGGGAGATTCTAAGTTAATTAACTCTTCTGTCACTATTTATAATCATTTCATTTGGGGGAAGCTTTCAGAACGTATTGTGGGTTGGTAGATGAAAAGGCAGGCATGTCCTTGTTTTGCGGGCTGGTTTCAAAAAAAAAAAAAAAAGAAGATAGCCTAGGTTAGGTGAATGGCGAAGGGTCTCGGAGGTTGGTCTGCTTAGGCACTGTAGGGGGCGAAGTGTGGCTTGTGAATAGACACATCCTTAGTGGTACTCTGGCCTGAGAAGTCTGTTGCTGCTGTTGGGATTATTCAGTTATCTATGAACCCTGTACAAGGCAGTGGTCTAAGTGGTTTAACACATACCTTCTTGAGAGGTGAGGACTGTTATTCCTGCCTGGGAGAGGAGGAAATGCAGCCCTGGAAATAGTAGGAAAAAAAAAAAAATCCTTGCCCAACTTCATGGCCGAGTGGGGATCTGAACCCACGGCCCGTGGCCCGTGACCTCCGCCCACACTAGACCACGGTGGCGCAGGGCCCACTGTCCAGGCTGTCGGAGTGGCTGTTCGATGCTGTTTGGTCAGCAGAAAAATTAGTTTAAGAAGTAATTTAGATATTAACTTAAAAAACCTTCAAACATAGAAGCTCCGATCCCCCGTTCTGATGAGGAATTGTGCTCCTTTTTCCCTCCTGCATTGTTTCAGCTGTCAGCAGCAGCAAGAACTCCCTCTGAAGGCTTGCCTGGGATATTTGAAAGATGTACGCTAAACCCCTGTTTACTGAAAATAAAGGAGGTATGCTTAGAAGTAGGAACCGAGGTTAATGCCTAGAACCAGATCTTAGGAGGCTCGGCCAGCAGGGAATATGTTTTTAGCTAGATTTACTTCCAGTGCGTTGGGGGCTTGGACATTACCGCCCATTTTAGCAGTAAGTAGCTGCTTAAAAATAGGATGGGGGGGCGCCTGGGTGGCTCAGTCGGTTAAGCATCTGCCTTCGGCTCAGGTCGTGGTCCTGGGGCCCTGGGATCGAGCCCCGCATCAGGCTCCCTGCTCAGCGGGGAGCCTGCTTCTCCCTCTCCCTCCACCTTCCGCTCTGCCTACTTGTGCTCTCTCTCCATCTCTCCGTCGAATAAATAAATAGAATCTTTAAAAAATAAAATGGGAGCGAGGGAGAAGAGGGGTAGGGAATCACCCACATTCATATTTGGAAACTCTACTTACATACATCTTGTAAACTTTGTATAAATCGACCCTAAAGATTTAACCTAATGGTCATCAACCTGGAGATACGCTTTGCCTTTGATTCAAATGCACGCGTTGTATATACCCGGCTCGGTGAATTCTCACAAACGTTTCCAGTGACATGACTACCACTCCAGCCAAGATCTGGAACATGTCTATCACTTCAGAAAGTTTCCTCCTGACCCTGTCCAGTCAGCCATCCCACTCCCATCAGTCAGCCGCCACTCTGATGGTTATCGCTCCAGATGACTTTTTTCTATTCTAGACCTTCCTACGTAGGGAATCCTGCCGTATGTACTCTTGCATTTGGTTTCTTGTGCTCGGTTTGGTTTTGAAATTCACCCATATTGTTGTACGTATCGGCCCTTCACTCTGAGTAGTATTCCATTGTATGAATACACGACCGTGTATCGGTTCACTTGCGGATGACTATCTGGGCTGTTTCCTTTTGGGGACATAACAAATAAGTCTGCTGTGGACATTTAGGTGTCCTGCAGAAATATGCCGGGGAGGGGACTTGCAGGATCAGAGGATGGGTGTGTGCTGAATTTCACGAGAAATTACCCAACGAGTTTTCCAAAGTGGTCATACTTCGTTATATGTGCACCAGCACTAAGTTTGTCTGAATTTGTCAACACTTGAGAATTAAAAAAAAAAAAAATTCTCTTGCTGTTTTAGACCCATTTTCAAAGATACTCAAGGTTCTCTGGATCTGGATGGGAGATTTTCTCCTTTGTATAAACAAGACAGTAGCAAGCTTTCAAATGAAGACATTCTCAAGTTGCTCTCGGAATACAAGAAGTAAGTGTGTTGCTGTAGTAAATCGATGAAATAGATGAATTACAGTTTCTTGACATGATGAATGTGAGTCATATGTGGGAGAAACTGAATGCTTTGGAGCATTTTTGGATTTGGAAGCATTTGGAAGTTTGTGTTCAGTAATCATAAATTTTAAGTATAAAATATTTCTTGTTTTACACCTAGGCCAGAGAAGACCAAATTGCAAATTATTCCTGGGCAGCTCAACGTCACAGTAGAATGTGTTCCCGTGGACTTATCAAGTAAGAATTCACATGTCACAAATAAACCTTAAAGGGCTACTTTTGAATCTCAGGTTTTTTTTTTTTTTTTTTATCTTTTCAATATATTTCTTCAGGTTTACACGGTGTATTAAGTTCCTAGGGCTGCCGTAAGAAACTCCTACAGACAGGGTGGCTTAAGATGACAGATTCATTTTCTCCTGGTTCTGGAAGCTGGAAGTCAAGATTAAGACGTTAGCAGGGCTGCGTTCCCTCTCAGTGCTCTAAGGAAGACTCCCCAGTCATTGGATTTAGGGCCCGCCCTAACCCAGTATGATGTCATCTTAACCCATCACATCTGCAAAGACCCTGTTTCTAACTGAGCCAGCCAGGTGCCCCTGCAAAGACTCTGTTTCCAAATACAGTCATATTCTGAGGTTCTGGTGGCCGTGAATTTGGGTGGGGGGGAGCACTATTCAATCCAGTACATGTAGTGAATAGTTACAAATTAGGTAGGGTATTAGGTTGATTTTATCAGATGCTGTTTCATATATAATATATCCTGTCGTGGGTGTTCCCTAGTCAGTTTCTGCTGTTTTTTGCCTTGGTTAAATCCCATCAAGGGATCCAGGAGGAGAGTTTCTTTTCCTCTCTAAAGACGAGGATCTAAGATCTCAGAAGAAGAATGGGCAGAAGACAGAAAAGACACTTTGCAGAAAATAAAATGGAGTGGCTAATAAAAACTTGAAAAATGTTCAAATCTCCATAATAAAGCCACTAATGCAAATTAAAGTAGGAAGATGCTTTTCTCCTCTGCCACATTTACAAAAATATTTAAAGTGCAACTGTCTTAATGCTGGCCAGGTTTTAGCCAGGCACCATGACCTGTCATGAGTAGGAACATGATGTGGTAACTGATGTTCACAGATATCTAGAACTAAGGCATTTTGATTCTGAGCTGCTCTCTATTCGTTCATTCACCGAATAAACTTTGCAGTTATGGAGATTAATGTCTAGGAGTGACAGATGGTAAATAAGAAAACAAATGAGCGATTCGAGTCGGTGATTGGGGTGGTCTGCTTTGCAAAGGGTGGCCAAGGGAGGTCTTGGTCCAGCTCAGGAACTGAAGAGTGCGAAGGAGACAGCACGTGGTAGTTGGGGACAGTACATTCCAGACGGAGGGCGTTGCATACGGAAAGAATGTGAGGCGAGAGCAAGCTTGGTTCATAGGACCAGAAAGGAAGCCAGTGTGATGTGTGGTGGGAACAATGAAGATGGGAATGAAGCAGGAGAGGTTCTGCAGGAAATTGGATAGACCACGGTAACTCTTTAAAGGGTTGGATCTTAGTCCAGTGTGCAGTAAGAGGTCACTAAAGGCTCATAAGCAGGGGAGTGGCATCCGATTTACACTCCAAAACATCTAAGAGTACAGTGGATTATTTTTTCCCTAAAGAAATCATTTGGAACGTAGACAGGAGTTTATGCACCAAGGTGTTCTTTTTCATGTCGTTTATTTTGGAGAGAGATTGGAAACAACCTAAGAATCCAATACCGTCGGTGTGGTTAAGGCGTGATGGTACACCAGGAAACTTTACACAGCCATGATAAATGATGTTGATCAAGAGTTCACAGAAGAAAACATTAGATGAAATGCCAAAAACAAAACAAAACAAAAACAAAAGCAAAAAACCCAACCCAAGATCAAGTTCCGTATATTCAGTAGGATTTGTGTATTATTACATAAAACAGGCATCGAAAGGAGACAGGAAGAAAATATGTCAAATATTAACAGTGGCTCTCTCTGGATAGTGGAGTCATCACTTATCTCCAGATAGTCTATCGTAAGTATCACTGAAATAACTGGAGAAAACCGAACCCAGCAGAAAACACTGTGTCCTCAGGTGTGACTCTTCCTGGGTCTTCCTGCTCCATCAATACGGCAGTGCAGCAAGGACAAGCAGCATTAGAGCTCCTTCAGTATATGAATCGCCTCTAGTCCCAGGGCTGCTTCAATAACCTCGGCCGCCGCACTTTTCCGAGCCTTCGTGCTTTTCGCCTTCCGGAGTGTTGAATTTATTATTGGCAACACATCCTAAGATCTGTCGTTTCCAAAGGCGGCCTCCCTTATTTCTTAGGTGAAAATTGCACCTGCACCAAGTTAACTTTTTTCAGAGCGCCTATCCATGAGCTAATTGAAGGCACACATTTACTGTTAGTTCCCTGACACTAATAAAAATTTGCAGTGAAAGCTAAATTGCAGCCACAGGAAGAAAAATGTAATGGATTTCTCTGCAGAGTTTAAATTTGTAAAAATTACGATGTGTTATATTTGGCAAATCATCCTACATTGAGAACGAACCAGCAATCGTGTCTGGTTTGGATGGTTCCACTAAAATCAGTACCAGGCCTCGCCATCTTGTGCTTCTGGGTGCTTAAAGTGTTTGTATGACTTTTTGTCAATCACTAAGAATTCTATTTGTGAAGTCACTCTTCGAGAACGCGGTCCGTGTATATTTTTATAAAGGCAGGAATGTGTTTGTGATTGCTAAATTGTATTATCTTTGCCTGTTTCCTTTCTTCTGGCATAGATTGTATTACTTCTTCATATGTGCCCCTGAAGCCTTTCGAAAAGAATTGTCAAAATATTACTGTGGAGGTCGAAGAGTTTGTTCCAGAAATGACAAAATACTGTTATCCATTTACTATTTACAAAAACCATCTGTATGTATATCCCTTGCAATTAAAATACGATAGCCAGAAAACATTTGCCAAGGTAAGCAGTGTAAACTATACATTTTGGGGTATAAAATGCTATTTATAATTTTCTGGTTTTAGAACTCATTTTGAGTGATTAATCATTTTTAGGCAAGGAACATTGCGGTGTGTGTGGAATTCCGGGATTCAGATGAAAGTGACGCTAGCGCTCTAAAGGTTTGTTTATGATCTCGGTAAGCATACGCTTTTAGTGTAAAGATAAAGATTTTGGGGGCACCTGGGTGACTCAGTGGGTTGGGTGTCTGCCTTCGGCTTAGGTCATGATCCCAGGGTCCCAGGATCGAGCCCCACCTCGGTCTCCCTGCTCAGCGGGGAGCCTGCTTCTCCCTCTACCTCTGACCCGCCCCCTGATTGTGTGCACGCATGCGCCCTCTTTCAAATAAATAAATAAAATCTTAAAAAAAAAAGAAGATAAAGATTTTGGTACTTGGTGGTTTTATAGGCTAAGTTTAATTTCTTTAAGTGCCACAAAGAAAATGTACTCAAGTGATAAAGGTACTATTGCCTTTTCTACTCTGACACGTTAACTGTAAGGATTAAATATTTAAAAAATAACCAAACGAGGTAAGAGCCTGTGTAGCTTTAAAAATGGGTAAGCTTCATAGACTAGCGTTTTGCTTTTGTGCCTCTTTGATTTTGCGCCGCTCTGATGTGCCATCACAAGGTCATTTTCTCCTATGACCTGATAGTTTCTAATGGTATCATCAGGGGACTGTAAACTCCTTTCTCCTTGAAACCTGAACAGGCTTCGAGCTAACAGAAGCACAGCACGACTGCTTTGATCTGAGATAGGACTTCTCCGCTGGCGCTGGCCGAATCGTGTCTCCAAACTTGGATTCGTGGTGGAGGCAAAGCAGAATCTCAGTGTTCTCAATCCTTAAATACCTCTCACGTCACAGCGCCTTTATCTTCTCACTCTTGAGCATATTAATCAGAGGCCTGAAAGAGAAGTTCCGAGAACATCTAGCCGTCACGATTGGTTTATCTGGTCCCCTACTTCTCTAGCTTGAGCCTAAATCAGACAGATGGACGGCTAGTCCTCCACTCAGACCTCCTGGGGAAAAAGCCTGGAAGCCCCTAAGTCATTGATTGGATGTTTAATAACCCCCAGCTTTGAAAAGAGGTGTTTTGTTGTTTTTGGTTTTTTAGGGTTTTTTGCGTGTTTGTTTGTTTGTTTTGCTTTGTTTCCACAGAGAAACCTAATTTAAGAATTAGGTGGCTCAAATTAGGTGCATTTTCTCTGATTCCCCCCTCACTGGAGATGAGAATGACTCTTCCTTTTCCCCCCATGCAATGTCCTTTTGTACCCTTAAAGATTCTCAGCTTACCCCTCCACAGTTCGTGCAAATTGCCAGTGACTTTTAAAACGTGGCTCATAAAGTGAGCAAACACTAAGCTTGTCTGTAGCTTGGTGGACATTCAGTTTTTCATTTCTTTAGGCTAGGAATGTGTCTGCTGCTGTGCCTGGGTTTTAGCTCTGCACCTTGCCCGCCGAACTTGGCTCACATGGATGCTTTCGAATTTCTGGTCCTCAAAAAAAATGTACTTCCCCACTAGTTGACAGTGAGAAGTCAAACGTGGCTAATCATCTGGGAAGGGACGCAAATGTTGCTAACTGCCTGGCCAGGAGCCTCTCCTAGGAAGAAAGGCAAATAGCACGAGACAAGTCAGCTTTCCAGATCTGATTTCAGAGTGTTTCCTTCCCAAATGATTAGCCATGTTTGACTTCTCGCTGTCAACTAATGGGGAAGTGCATTTTTTTGAGGACCAGAAATTCGGAAGCATCCATGTGAGCCAAGTTCGGCGGTGTCTGGGGTGATAGCTGGAGTGACTGTAAATGATTTGGAATTTACAAGCTCACGGTGAGAGCCGGGTGGGCTTGGCCGTGGCCGTGGGCTCACGGATGCCTCTAACTATATGTGGTTCCATTGCGTTACATTTAAAGGCTTTCGCTGAGATGAGTGACTCCGTTTCCTTCTTTTGCAGTGTATTTACGGAAAACCCGCAGGGTCTGTTTTTACCACAAATGCTTATGCTGTTGTCTCGCATCACAACCAAAATCCAGAGTTCTATGATGAGGTACGAACGCATTTTTCTGATGTTCATAAAACACAGTGGTGGCTCTTCTTTTTCTCTTCATCTCCATCATTTTCTCTGCCCTTGCAATCCCTGATTGTTTTGTCCTGTGAAAATAGAAAGCATCACACCAAGGCAAAGGGCTTGATGCCCTTCGATGACAGGGGAATTTGCCCACAAATGGAAGGGGCTCTGGTGAGATGTAAACATGTAGGGAACAAACAGGAGACCAGAGCTAGGATTCTAGCCCCGCCTTGACAGCTGGCTCCGTGACCTTGAGCAAGTCACTTCTCCCTTTTCCGAGTCTCCCATTTCCTCAGCTTTCAAAGAAGAAATTCAGACAAGACGTTTTGAAGGCCCTTCTAGATCTTTCTTCCTGTGGTTTTGCATGGGACTGGGGGCACAGCCGCTCTGTAAGTGAAACGCTTTGAGAGACACAGCAGCGAGGGAGGGCCACCAGAATCCCGCTGGCTGCTCTAATGCCTCTGTGCGGTGTAGACAGAGGGGAGTGGGACTGTCTCTCAAGCTCCACGCTCCCTTCCACCCAGTCTACCTCTCCGCCCCTGCCTCTGCCTCTCTTTCCTTCTCCATCTCTCGTCTCTCTGTACTTGCCATTGTCTCTCTTAATGTCCCTGGCACAGCCTCTTCCAGTCGATGTGTCCCTGACTTGTCCAAATCTGCAGACCGCTTTTGATTACCGCGTGTCTCCGTGAACCTGGATATGCATCCCAGGCCGGAAGCTTGGCTCCTTCTGCTGCTCGGGGCTCTGTGTCTGAAACCATCCTCCCTGCTGTCCCGGGTTTTCCCCAGGTCACCTGCTGTCGTCAGGAGGCTTTGTACCCCAGCTTCAGGCCTCCTCCCTTTCTCCATCCAGCGCTCTTGGTGTGGTGGGGGGCGGGGAGGAGCAGAGTGGCACCTTGCGGTTTTGCCCCCCGGGGAGGGAGTATGCCCACATTTGTGTGCGGCAGAGCGTTACACACCCAGATGGTCTGGCCGCTGTGCATAGGCCTGTTCCATGGTGAAATATACCTACAACCGAAATTAGTCCTAACACCAAAACCCGGCCTTGCGTGAATGATGATGAGGCCAGATGTCCGGCACCAAGCTGTTTTACTACGTCCCCCTCCCTCATGGACACCAGTCACTCCAGAAGACTCGATCATGTAGCGAATAATCCGCATTATTTTGGGAGGTCCGAAAGAAACTGGCTTTTCGGGCATTCAGTCTATATTGACCAAGACAGAGCGAGAGATCGCGAGAGATTGCATGTGTCTCGGGCAGGTGTATGAACACACGTCCGATCAATTAAATCTGTGATCAGTCTCTTGTATACTTCCGGGCAGCCGTAAAGACATTTGGTTGGGTCCTGATTGGAAAATCACTTGAGATGCTTGTATTAAAGTATCAGTTTCTAGGATTAAAGTTGTGTGCCAAGGGTGACGATTTTTATTTTTTTACTCAAGAGTAACCTTGCGTTTTTCTTCAAAAGCTACGTATATGAACTGTAATCGGTGAATACGATAATACCGTAGTGACTTTTTGCACGTTTATTTGCAACGCTTAATTTTTTTTTCCCCATGCAAAGGAAGGCAACAATTTAGACAAAAGGAACCTTTCAAATTCAGTACACATTTAAGATCGATTGCATTCACTGACTCAGACTGAGTTCACATGCTATCCCTGGGCTGTGAGGCTGTGGTTTTGATCCAGTGTTTTAGAAAATCCTACTGTAACGTTGCATCCAGGAGAACCCTTTGGACTCTCCAGCACAAGCCATAAATCAGCCCTCACTACCCAGGAGACTATTGCTGTCAAATTGAAACTGACTGGAAAAGCCTTGAGAGTACATTTAAATGATACCTATTATTTGATGACTTGGCTTGCCGTTTAGAAAAAACATGTCATCGGAAAAGTATGATGAAATTGAACTAAAGGTCTGACTGTCCAGCCTGACCATGAAAACAAAACAAAATGCGATGTGTGATTTTGCTGTCGTTTCAGATTAAAATTGAGCTTCCCATTCACCTGCATCAAAAACATCATTTGCTTTTTACTTTTTATCACGTGAGTTGTGAAATTAACACAAAGGGAACAACCAAAAAGCAGGACACCGTGGAAACTCCAGGTACGTGTACTCTTTCAATGTCTCTTTCTACAGCTATTTGAGATGGAATTGTCTAGAATGTAACCTCTTTTCCTCAAGCTACAAACCACTTCTTCCCCTCACCAAAAAGTACATTTCCAAGTTAAAAAGTTCATCGGTGAAAGATGAATTATAGGTTCATTTGACCATCATTTCTTTTAAGTAGAATGGCTCAGCAACCAACCAGAACTTTCCAGTTTGGCTCGCTAAGGAAGTGGGAAGTAAGCCCAGAGCCCAGGGATGTATTTGAGCCGGAGGGAGATTGGGGACTCACCCGGTTGTAGTGAGAGCAGAACAGATTTAATGAATTTGAATAAACGCTAGTAGTAAAGGGCCAGTGCTGGTCCCATCCAGCAAAGCTGTAGATAAACCAGTGGGAAGCATCCTCAGGAAAACAGAGGCCCTACAAACATGGCACGTGCCACCGCCACTAGAGAAATGTCAGCAGGCCCTGGGATTCAGATCCAAGCTAGCCTGGATCAGTCTGAAATTCATTCATTCATTCATTCATTCATTCATTCACTCACCAAATACGTCTGTGTATTTATTATGTGTAAAACATTACCATAGGTACCAAGGAGAATACAGTGGAGACTCAAACACAGATCTTGTCTTCAGTGAGCCTGTGGTCTAGCAGGGGAAATGAGATCTATATAGACAACGATACAAGACAGGAAGTGGTAGCTACCGAAAAAGCAGTGCTGTGTAATTTCAGGGAAGAGTGAGTTACTACTTCGACTGGTTGGAGGGACAAGTTCCTGGGAATCTGGGAAGGCTTCCAGGAGGAGATGGTATTTGGGTGAAGCCTTAAAGGGGCAGTTTGAGAATGCAGTGATGGCAGGAAGGTAGATTCCAGAACAACGGAAGAGCTTGTCCCAAGGCCAAATATTGAGGGTTATGGACAGGGGACCATGCGTAAGTTCAGTAGGACCAGAGCACGGGGTGTTGGGAGAGGAATCAACAAGACGTCAGGTTGAAAAGGAGGCGCCAGATCATGGAGAGCCTTGAATGCCAGGCTGTGGATTTGACTGCATTCCGTCACCAGCATGGAAATATTGAAGGGCTGTAAACGCCAGTAAGAACTCTTCCACAGGAAGTCCCATCGGGCAGCGATGTGACGGCGGAGGGAGTTGGAGCAAGAAAGAAGGAAGAAACGCCAGTTAGGGGCTACTTCAGAGGTCCAGGAGGAAAGGGGGCCCCCCTACGGCTGTAGCCAGGGGATGGAGAGAAAGGGATTGCAGAAGAAGAATATATTGGGTCTGGCAAATGGTTGGCAACTAGAGAGAGAATTCAGAGTTAGCACTGAAACGTCAACGCCGGAAAGGAGGAATTTGCAAGTAGCAGAATCACGGGGTGGCGGGGAATCCTAGGTTTGGGACTGCCGTTGAGTTTGAGGTGCTGGTGAGACATCGGGCTAATGCCCACCACACAGCCAGACTGAAGTATTAGGAAGTTGCCCTTAGGGCTCGCGTGGTCCTGTTCTCTGTCTCCACAGGAACTGCAGTTTGATCAGGGCAAGGGACCTCGAGGGTTGAGTAGAAATCGGGCAGAACGATAGGAACCCAAGATCATGCACGACCTAAAAGACAAATTACCCCTTCCTTATTTAGGTCCTAGACTGAAGTGGGCAAAGGGCTCAGTGGCACATGAGACGGTTATTCCGTGGGCCCCTCATCACTTCGAACTGTCCATCTTTAAGTGGCTTCACGTCCCTGAGCCAGAGGGCGTGGGCTCGACGCCATACCTTTCCAGCGTCCAAGGGCTCTCAGTTTTGACCGAGAGACACCCTTGGCCATGCTCTGATTAATTCACGGTGCAAGAATGTTGCTGAAGCAATTCCACAGAGACCGAAAGTAGACTAGCGGTTGCCAGGGACTGGAGGAGAGGGGAAACAGGGAGTGACTTCTAAGGGGTGTGGAGGTTCTTTTGCGGCTATGATGGAAGAGTTCTGGAATTAGGTAGTAGCCGTGGATGCCCGGCTTTGTGAATATGCTAAGAACCGTCGAAGGGTGCTCTTTAAATAGACGAGCTGTATGGTAGTATCTGAATTCTAGCTCAATAAAAATGTCTAGGGGGACAATTTTCACCCAAGAGCAAGAAATAGATTTTTCCTGCTTTTCTGGACTGGAAACCTTTGGTCACGTGTCAAATTTTTTCAGTTAACTACACTGACAGAGTCCTTTCAAATGGCTCCCATGCTCCTGTTACTTTCCTCTGCTCTTTCTAAGAGAAGAGCTCTGGGTAAACCATTTCTGAAGTTATGCTAGTAAAGACGGCCTTCCAGTGTCTTTTGGAGTCTGAGAAAGCCATTCAGTCTCTTTAGAGAAAGCAACATATTTGTCTTCTTTGAAGAATTAAAACATTTGCCAAATGAAAACATTCTAACCAGATTTGTGTTGACTTCTGCGTTCACAGTAGAAACACACACACTCACGCAAAGAATTTTAAAGAATCAGAAGGCAGCGGCTTTCAGAAAGGACCCTCCAGCCAACACCCTCGTGCATGTGCCAAAACTTGGTCCCAAGCAAGCTTTTTTACAGCTGAGTTATAAACCCTTGAAGCCCAGAGTAGTAGGCTCTATAATGGAAATAATGACCCTGCTCCAGCTGAGGAATACAGATGGCTCAGGCTTTTTTAGCTAGAACGTGATGAGTTTTCTAATAGAAATCCAAGAGGCTCTTTTGAGCAGAACTGTTAGGAAATACAGAGACGGGGGAAATCGCTCCGTGGATTCAAGTCGTAACACTGTGCCCCATCTGAATTCTGCTGCTACCCCTCTTCCTTCTGTCATCAGGAAAACCTGACCTTGACTTGTGACCTTAAATTTCCATAGTCCCTCACCTTCGGGTTGCTGAAAGAAAATGCGCAACACGCTGATGGCTGGCTGAGATTGTCCCAGACCCAAGACTTTGTGCTCTCACTAAGGATGGATGAGAGAGCTCTGACTCTTTTCAAAAAATAACTCTACCACGAGTTATTCCCCAAAGGGTGATGATAGTGGTACCGATGCACTTGAAAAATTTTTCGAGTGTTCTCCTGTATTCTCTCTCCGGGGTCTCTCAGTAACTAGGAGGTGGAAAGACTACGTGTCGTTCCCAATTTATAGTCCAGAGGGTTGAGTAGAGAACTCGTTAGTGGCCAGGCTGGGATTAGGAAGCCATCCAAGTTCATTGTTCCTTCCCCAGGATTCACATGCCCACCGCGTAGACTCCCACATACAGACCCCCGGAAACATCGCCACCCCGCCCTGCTCCCCAGCAGTCAGAGATTTGTGTAGCTTAATTGCATTTGCGATTTCATCTCCCGCGGTTGATTATTGTCTTGGCAGTTGGCTTTGCCTGGGTACCTTTGCTGAAGGATGGGAGAATCATTACATTTGAGCAGCAGCTGCCAGTGTCCGCCAATCTTCCTCCGGGCTACTTGCATCCGAACGATGCAGAATCGAGAAGGGTAGGAAAACCACTGCCTTTTCTGAAGGGATCGCCACGAAATGTTTAAAAAGTAGGCTTCGGTATTCTAGAGGATAGCTTCACAAAGTCCGGTCTGAGGACTGGCCCGCAAGAAAGATAAGTATGGAAAAGGAGCATTTGAAAACTCTGAGAGCAGTGTGACCAAGGTACCCCATGTCTCTTGATTCTTTTTCTCTTTTAAAGATTTTGTTTTTTAAGGAATCCCTCCACCCAACGTGGGGCTCGAACTCACCACCCCGAGACCCAGAGTCCACAGCTCTTCTGACGGAGCCAACCAGGTGTTCCTTGCGTCTGTTGGTTCTGAGGACAGTTTTAAGAGCTGGGGCTTGGATTTTGGGCATCATCTTTAAAAATGCATTTATTTCGTAATTCATTTTTGTTGTCGTAATTCATTTTGTTTTGTTGTGACTTTTAAAAGTACCAGCCTGCAAAGGATTGGCAACTCAAAATGATTTAGGATCCATTTATTCTCAAGACAGGTTATCGTCTCCAGTAATTCCCTATGTGTGAAACAAATGCATTTGTTTCTGGGGTTAAAAAAAAAAAAAAAAAAGGAAAAAGTTGAAATATGTAAAGGTGTCATGTGTCGCTCATCTATCCATAGGTATGTTATAGAAACTCTTATGTATTTTCCGTTCACAGCAATCTAATGTGGATATTAAGTGGGTAGATGGTGCAAAGCCTTTGTTGAAGATTAAAAGCCACTTAGAGTCTACGATTTATACTCAGGTAAGTTTCGTCATGTTAATTTTGTCAATTTTGATATTTGAATCTTTTTTTTTTAAGTTTGTTTATTTTTTGAGGAATCTCTATACCCAGCGTGGGGCTCGAACTCACTACCCCGAGACCGAGCGTCACGTGCTCTTCTGACTGCACCAGGCAGGCGCCCCTGAATCTGTTTCTTGTTTAGAATAGACTGTATTTGATTCCTGCGGCCTTAGAGAAATTGTGGCCTCAAAGACTTTCTCATTAGTACTAACATCATTCTTAATAGTAATAACTCAAATTTTATAATCCCTTTCAAATTCCCAAATCTGTTTATTCCCATTAATAGATTCAAGCCTCACAAAAATCTGAAAGGATTGTGGAGGCCCTTATGACCTCTTTAAAAAAATAAATTTTGGTTTTTGGGACAGTTTGGGATTTACAGAAAAATAGGACTGTACAGAGAATTCCCATATACCCTTTACCTTGTTTCCCTATTATTTTTTTGAAAGATTTTCTTTCTTTATTTGAGAGAGAGAGAGCGCACAAGCAGGGGGAAGGGCAGAAGGAGAGGGAGAAGCAGGCTCCCCACTGAGGAGGGAGCCCGATACGGGACTCGATCCGAGGACCCCTGGGATCATGACCTGAGCCGAAGGCAGACGCTCAACTGAGCCACCCAGGCACCCCATCTAGTTTCCCTGTTATCAACCTCTTACATTCATTAGTATGGCACGTTTATTACAATTAATGAACCGGTAGTGATACATAACCAATGACTAAGGTTTGTATTTACTCAGATTGCTTTAGTTTTTACCTATTAATGACCTTTTTGTGTTTCGCGGCTCTATCCAGGATAGCGTATTACATGTAGTTGTCCCATCTTCTTAGGCTCCCCTTGGCTGTGACAAGTTCTCAGACATTCATTGGTGCTGATGACCTTGTCTGTCTTCATGAGTAGTGACAGTTGGTAGGCTGCCCTTGCGATGGCATTTGTCTGATGTTTTTCTCACTGTTAGACCGGAGTCGAACCCAGAAATTTGCAGTCAGTGGATCATGGATGACTAGTACAGTTTACTCTTAGCCTTATCAGCCATGCAGATAGAATCGGGTATCTGTTAGAAGGCTCAGGCACTGTTCAAAACATCACCGATGGACAAGATGCAGTCCACGTTCTTTGGTGTGGCCTTTACAAGGTCCATCTTGACACCCCCCCCCTCCCGCCCACTTCACCATTTCATGGATGGAGAAACCGAAACTCGGTCGGGTTAGATGACCGACCCAAGGTCACACGGATCCTAACTAGAGGAAGCAGGTCAAAATCCAAATCTCATTCTCCCGGTTCCTGATATGGTACGCGCTGTCCCCAGAGCCTGCATATAACATATAGATCCCACATAGGACAGCCGGACACTCGCTGGCCAGGTACCGTGGTAAACTGAGCATCAAATGCCTGAGACTTGCCTGCTAGCTCCCTGCGGCTCCAGAACGCTGTTCCTACTCATTTCACTAAAAATGTAGAAGCAGGCCAGCTTCAGAGGCTGCACCTGTCAAAAACGGAATTAAACGAAAGTTTGACTAGTCACGCAAAAATTGGGGCTTACCTGGGATGCCTAGGCACATGCTCACTTTGCCTGCTTTTGCTGCTTTGTGCGATGGTCCAGGGGACTAAGGGACATGGACACAGATGTTGGTAGCTGCGGCCGCCGGGTCTGGGTACTCGAAGACCCGGATGGGTAGGTTCGCAAGATGTGGGCGGAGGGGGCGCTAGAGAGCCCGTGTCTGAGGGTAAGGAATCACATTTCATATGGCTGTGTCCGTCTGTTTTTCAGGATCTCCATGTGCACAAATTCTTCCATCATTGCCAGCTGATTCAGTCAGGCTCGAAAGAGGTTCCGGGGGAGCTCATTAAATATTTAAAGGTAAATGAACAGCAGCTTTCTGCAAAAAGGTTTGTTTTTAGTGTCTTTCTTGTTGCCACCTTTTGTTGGGGGGGGGGAATCAAACTAACCCCTTACAATACTTTGGGCCGTGTACCCTCAAGAGAATACTTTCTCTTGTGTGCTTTTCTGTCAAGTGCCTACTTAGGAGAAGACCTCAGAGTTGCTATGTTAGCAAGAGAATGTTGTAGCCAGAATCTGTCGACATATTTGTGAAAATCTCATGAAAATGTTTATTTCAGTTCCATAAATGGATTTTTTTCAGGTCTTTGCTCTTCCTGCTGACTGCCTAGGAAAGGAGCTGTGGGGAAAAGGGTCAGGATTGACATGGAGTCCCTCTTGCTTGGAATAAAATGACGATTCCTGGGTCTGTGGGTGAAAGAGTATCGAAAGGGTCAACTAAAGACAGAAAAATCTCGTTTCTGCACGTTGCATGGGAGAGAGCCTTAAGAAACACCACATTTTATCCAATGTATCGAGAACCCAAGACTCCCGTTTATTCCCTAACATGGTAGGACCGAATTGCACATCACGGGACCTAGCCGACAGCGACTCTTCTTTTGGTTGACCTACCTGTGGTAGGTCAGTCATCGCAAGCCTGAGGAATTTTCATTTTAAATGAAATCTCTACAGGATTTCCCTTTGGACATAGGTTACTACTTAATGCTATTCTCAGGAAACAAAAACGTGCATTTCTTTAGCGAGGTAGTACGAGATGAGATAATATGGATGGGCGGTGGAATCATTCACCGAATCTGTGTCCCAGACCTGTCCCTCATTAGCTCGGGGATTGACCTTGACTAAGTGCCCGAGCTACTCCAAGCCTTTGTTTCCTCATCTGTCACACAGGGAGAACCGGGAATGCCAACCTGTAGGGTGGTCTTGAGGCTTAAGTGAGATGGGGCATCTACTCTATAGTGCGGTAATCCTTGAGCCTACACCGATTTCTCGAGTGCTTTCTATGGGCCTGGCATCATTCTAAGTGTTTGGAATGTAAATGAAGAAAGCAAACACTTTCCCTGTTAGGGGGCTTACTTTCTGGTGGAGGCGGATGGACAATAAACAAAGAAATGAATACATGAATATATATATATATTCATTCAGGTGATAATAAGGGCCACAAAGGAAACCCAAGCACATCGAAGAGGAATAAAGAGTGATAAGGGGTCCCTCTTCTCGATAAAGTGTCAGAGAAGATCTCTGGTAAAGTGACATTTGCCAGAGACTTAAGGGAAAGGAGGGCGCCAGCTAGGTGGACTTCTGGGGGAGCCGAGAACAGCAAGTGCAAAGCGCCCCCCCCGCCCCCCACCGAGGAGCTAGCTTGGCGTGTTCGAGGGACACGGGAATTCCAGAGCGTGGGGCTGGCACACGGAGGGAGAGGCCCCTCATATTGGAAAGGTAGCCGAGGAGCTTGTCGGGTCAGGCCTCATAAGCCATGATGAGGAGTTTGAATTCTACCTTTGATGAGATGGGAAACCCTGCGGGGCGTTGAACCGAGGAGCCCCATGATGGGATTTGGGTTTTTAAGGTCTCATCCTGCCTACCGTATGGAGCATAAACTGTTGGAAGGGTAGAAGCAGGGAGATAGTTGATAAATGGTGGCTATTATTCTTAATTATCATTAAGAAGTCTGACAGTCCTCTACCTTCCAAATCCTTTCCTTGGGTAATGTCTAGAATGCCCGCTTTAGGTATGTATGCTTAGCCTGTTCAGTTCTTTGGCTTTTCTTCCAGTGGGCAAGGTTTGTAAAAGTTTTAACGGAACGGAATTGAGCAGAGCATCATTTTCAAATGTACTGGTAGTCTTGAAATGAAGAAAAAAAAGATGTACTCATATTTGTGTGGAAATTAGGGTGTGGAAATTTCTGATATTTATGTGACCTTTGCTCGCCCTCTAGTGGCAGCGAGTGAAATGCTGCACAATTACAGAAATGGCCCAGTTCCTGTAAGGGACCCTTAGCCCTGAAAGGGAGTCTTGAGGGTTTGTTTTTACAGATGGGGAGACTGAAGCCTGAGTAGAAGGGACCTGCCTGTGGTCGCTCAGCTGGTTAGGAGCAGAGCCGAGCCGAGCCTGTGGCGTGTGTCTCTTGACTCCTAGTCCCGTAATGACATTGTTTCACCAATTCACTTGCCATCTACTTGTTGAGCTTTTATTGCGTATATGATATCTTCCCAGGTGTTGCGAGGCTTACAGAGAAGAATAATTTCAGGTCATTGCCCATGGGGATCTTACAACCAGTCGGAGAGATAGGACACGTATAAGCGGAATGACAATATAAGCGAGTGGCACCAGTGAGAGTCCGGGGCACTGTGTGATAGATAGCAAATGCATGATCCAGGTTACAGTGCTCAGGGTCCAGGGAACCGAGGAACCCCTGAGACTAGAGGCCTCCCATCTTTATCGTAACGCTTCGGTTCCATATTTTATTCGTTGATTCAGTCATTCGCCGAATGCTTACCGAGCACCTCGTCGGGGGCCAGCTAGCGCGGTGGGCACCAGGAATAGGACGGGGAAGCAGTTCAGACCATGTCCCTGCTCTAATTGGGGGTAGAGAGGGTATAAATGAGTATATGCGTATATGAGTAATTTGCAATCAAGATGAATGTTGCAGAGAAAATAGAACAGATGAATAGGATCGACATGACAGGAGTGCGTTCTGGATGGAGTTGTCGGGGAAGGCCGTCTGAGGACATGATGGATGAAGCCGAGAAGAAATTGATGAGAGGAAGACGAGCGTAGGGGTTAAAGCTGTGGCAAAGGAGGACAGAATATCGCAGCAGGCATAAACACCGTGCGATGGCGTAGGAAGGATGGAAAAGAAGAAAAGATGGGTAGAGCTGGAACGCAGTGGGCAGCTTGTGGGAGGGGAGGTGGCATGAGACGAGCTTAGAGAGGCAGCCTTTTGTTCGCGGTGGTTTGTTTGGTCTGTAACAAGGGGGAGAAAGAACACTCTAGCTGTTGCATTGCGAGTAAATTACTGAGGAGTGATACTGGGTCAGTTTTGCCTTGAATGCCCATCTCTCTTTTCTACCTGATATTATCCCACTTTTTAATTTTTACTTATTTGAGAGAGAGAGGGAACAAGCAGTGGGGAAGGGCAGTGGGGGGGGGAGAGAGAGAGAGAGAGAGAGAGAGAGAGAGAGAGAGAGAGAGAGAGAGAGAGAAGCAGACTCCCCACTGAGCAGGAAGCCCAATGCGGGGCTAGATCCCTGCACCCAGAGATCATGACCTGAGCCGAAGGCAGACACTTAACTGACTGAGCCACCCAGGCGCCCCATCCACTTCACCTTTCACCTGCCTCCTCTCTGAAGCCTTATTGGCCATCCCCTGCCCATGTGAAGACTCCGCTGCTTCTTCCTTCATGCATTCGTACAAACCACTATTGTACTGTTGACCATTGGTGTTGTAGATTTAGTTTCAGCTCTTTCCCCCCAGAGTCTCTGGACCGGTTGATGGGAGGAATCAGGTGTTTTTGATGTGCTTGGCCCGCGGAGGATCATTTAGTATGCCTTTGTCGAATGACTGAGATGAGTGGCGTCACCGAAGTAGAGGTTTCAACTTGACTTGGAAGGGTGGCTAGGATGTGATTAAAAACCGAACAAATGCACAAAGGTGGGCATGTGTAGGATATACTCCCAGAGCAGTCAAGGCACCAGTCTGGCCTCGTGAAGAATGAGGAGTGTTAAGACTGGAAATCTAGGTTGGGTCTTAAGTAATCTTGGACCACAGGCCAGAGTTTCTCAGCCCCGGCCCTGCTGACATTTTGGACAGGTTAATTTCTCTGTGGTCAGTGGCTGTCCAGTGGTAGGACGTTTACCAGCATCCCTGGCCTCCATCCACTAGGTGTCAGTAGCACCCGCAGTTGTGACAACCCCAAATGTCTCCGGACATTGAGGGATGTCCCGCGGGGGTGGGGGTGTGGGGTGGGTACAAAGTGGCCCCTGGTTGAGAGCCACTGCCCTAGGTAATGGGGAAGCATCACAGGCATTTTGTCAAGAGGTGGTGTGATAGAACCAAATCGGAGGGAGATGAATTTGGAAATGAGAGCTGGATGTGTGGAGAGTTAAGAGACCCACCGTGAAATGATAAGACTATTTTGGTTAAAGGTTAAGAGGGGTGCTGGCAATAAGGCTAGAAGAGAGGGGGCAAAAGGAAGGAAAAATCACAGGATAGACGACGGGTTCCTTGAGCTCAATCTCTCGCCTTGTGCATCTGATCAAAGAGAATCTGCCCAGATCCAAGAGGTCACTGCCAAGATGCTTCGCACATAGATGCTAGTGTCCCAAAAAGGGATAGTGAGGCTAAGGATGGGGAGACAGAGCAAAAGAGACCAGTCTCCTCCGTCTCTGCATTTCCCATCGCGCTGAACCTTGAGCTGGTGTAGAAGGTGCCTGGTGAGACTTGTCTTCACCTTTCGGTTGGCTGGTTGATTAAATGATCGAGTGAATGCCCGAGTGAAGGAAGGAAGGTGGGGAGAAGGGAAGGAAGAAGAAAGACATTTTATAGATTTTGCTGTCGGTGTCATTTCTGAACACAAACGTTGCCTCGTTGTGCCGTTGACGTACTTATGGCTGGAGACAGGGTGTTAGCCCTTGGAAGAAATGGACTGTCGGGATTTTTAAATGCAGTGCTACCTTGGTTTTGTGGATGGTGCCAGTGTGAAGCCAGTTACACGGAGGAGTGTTCTTTATTGCATCCCACTTACCTTCCCGGCAGATTAGCGGATGGTCCACATTGTGTAGAACACACTCCATGCTGGAGGCCAGCAGGCCAGTCTCCAGAACCTTCAAACACATCTGCTCTCCCACTCCAGTGGAGTGCCAGTTTACCAGGAGTCGGTTGTCCTTATTTCCAAACCCCTTTATCCCAGTTATGCTTTTTATCTTTGGTAGATAAAGTGTTTATGTGAAATACACGAGCAAAATCCGAATGCAGAAATAGAGATGTGGTTAACATAATCAACAAAACAAAGTCCCCCGTCTTTTTTTTTTTTTTTAAGATTTTATTTATTTATTATTTATTTGACAGAAAGAGAGAGAGATCACAAGTAGGCAGAGCAGCAGGCAGAGGGAGAGGGAGAAGCATGTTCTCCGCAGAGCAGGAAGCCCGAGGCAGGGCTCGATCCCAGGACCCTGGGATCATGACCCAAGCCGAAGGCAGACACCTAACTGACTGAGCCACCCAGGCACCCTCAAAGGCCTCTGTCTTAGAAAGCTCACATCGAAGTGGGCTTATATTCGAGTGAATGTATTTCTCGTTAATTTTTTTGTTGTTTCACATTTGCAAGTTATATCATATTTCTATTTGTCTTCATAACTAATAATGACTTATTTTAGTGTTTGCATGCCATGGAGATCCAAGTCATGATACAGTTTCTACCTGTAATTCTTATGCAACTCTTCCGGGTTCTCACCAATATGACCCACGAAGATGACGTTCCTATCAACTGCACCATGTGAGTTTTGGTGTTATAACACAAAGACGCAACTTTTGTTTCTTTTTTTGCGTTTCTTCATTTTCACTATAAATTTATCTTCCAGACAAGAACTCAAAAGTCAGATATCTAATAGCCATTTTCTCTTGTTTCGTGCTTCTCAGACTGGGGGACTTGTATCGCCAGGGATAGATGGTCCCAGAAACCACAGAAGAAACTTAATGTATTTCTCTCCACCAGGGGTTCTAAAACCTGGCTGCATGTTAGAATCACCTGGGGAGCTTTTAAAGAGGTCTGTGCCCAGACCACATTCGTACCAACGAAATCAGAATATCCAGGGGTGGAACTCAGCATCGGTATTGTTTTGTTTTTTTTTTTGAAGTTTTCCAGGCGATTCCATAATGCAACAGAGTTTGAGAACCATTGCCCTAGACCGGTGTTGTCCGATAGAACTTTCTCCGATCGTGGAATTGTTCTACACTCGGGCCGTCCACTATGGTAGCCATTAGCCACATTTAGCTATTGAGCACTTGAAATGGGGCTAGTGTAGCAGAGGAACTGAACTTTTCACTGTTGTGAATTTCAATTAAATAGCCACAGGTACCTAGTGGCTCTCATGTTGGACAGAGTCACCCTAAGCCATGAAGTTTTATTCAAAACAGTGAGGGAGTATTATTTTTATGGCAACAAACAAGGATCTATGGTAGAGTAGAAGGTAAAATGTGCTGAATTTTTGCAATTCCAATAGGATACTTGAAAGCATTGAGAACTCGGTGTGGGCTATTTCTGGCTTTGTTGCTTCTGCTGTTGCCACGGCCTCTCCTACTGGGCCTTTAGTGACACCCCTGCACACCTGTTTGCTCTGCTGCTGGGGACAGTCTGCTCAGAAATTTAAGAAGCATTCCTCTAGTCCCGTGGTTCTCAAATACGGCTCCTACCCCAGCAGCATCGGTATCACCTGGGGGCAGATGAAAAATACTCGTCCTTGAACTTCACCCCAGACCTCAAAAATCAGAACCTCTGGGAGAGGGGCCCAGCCTTCTGCCCTCCAGGTGATTCCGATGCGTGATCGAGTTTGAGAACCACTGCTAGTCTCGTAGATGAATTTTAGATTTACTGCCAATCGCAGGTCACGCCATTATACCTGTCCTGTCTCTTTCTTCCTTTTTCCCCATCTGTTGCTGTGCTTTTCATTTTAGCTTTATCTTTCCTTTCCTTTTACTCCCTGGAGGGGATTTCAGTATTCACCCCACTGGAGGTCTGTTGGCCCGTTGTAGCTATACCCCTACTTGAAACGTGCGCAGAGATTTAGAGCAGAGAAGAGACATCTGGGCAGGAAAACTTACTAGCCTTCTTTTGAACCAGGAAGTGTTTTTGCAAGGCCCTGAGCATGTTAGATGCTGAAATCTTTGTTAGGCCATCTTATTATATCGTCTGCAGTCCTCTCACTTTTAACACTTCAGGTAGCGTGGGGGTGTTTTTAGGTCTAGACAGTCCGACTGTGGAAATTCACCGTAGCCTGACATGCTGCCCTTTGCGAATGTGTTTTCAGGGTTCTATTACATATCGTTTCGAAGTGCCATGAAGAAGGCTTGGATAATTATTTAAGATCCTTCATCAAGGTTTGTGGAGGAAGCTTTGTTCGGGAGCCGTTCCTTTTCCGTGAGAATTTTGACTGACGGTTCATTTTCCTTCGTTTGTAGTATAGCTTCCGACCTGAAAAACCGAGCGCTCCTCAGGCCCAGCTGATACATGAGACCCTGGCTACCACGATGATCGCCATATTGAAACAGTCTGCCGACTTTTTAGCAATAAACAAACTGCTGAAGGTAAGGAAACGGGACCCAACAGGGGAACAAAAGCAGCCAGGGACGTACTCGCTTGACACCCTCCCGCTTGGGTCCTGGTCTTGTTGTCCTTTGCCCCCTTTCTTTACCACTCTGCTCACATATCCTTTCCCCTCATGCTCTCCACAGAAACTTCTTCATTCTCTTCACCCTTCCTACCCACTCCCTGTTCTCAGTCCAACGTGTGATAGAATTGTGTAAAAGAAAGACCTGGGTTAAACTCTACCAGCTAATAGTTCTGTGACCTGGAGTCTGTTACTGACCGGCTCCGAGCATCCAATTCCTCATTTCTAAAATATAACTAAAGCATTTAACACATCGTTTCTGGCACGTAGGCGCTCAAGTGGTGGCTCTTATTTTTGTCATGAGTTTTACTATTTCTGGGAATGGTAGAATTTCAATTTCAGACGACTGAGGCTGTATGTGCCAGAGGCTTCTCTCTACCCTGCAGATCTACTTACGCAAACACCTATGTTCCTCGGGCTGGCCGCGGTGACGTACCAAGGGCAAGGCTGGGTTCCTCACTGAGTGCAGACACTAGTAAGATTCATTGTCTGTAGGGCATTGAAAAGCAATCCTAAAATAAACTAAAAGTTGCTTTGCCGTCAGCACCATATGTCAGCAAATCAAAACAATGTGAGTGATAAAATGCGTGTCTCCCACGGAGGGGAGCATTCCTACCACAGGCTCTTTTGTACCTCAACAGCCGGCCCTGAGGTACAATATTACTTCTCTGCCAACGCAATTTGAAGGTATTTTGTGGAACTGCAGTCGTAGAATTGCGATCACCTTAAAATGCTGTTAAAGTTCAGAGATAAGACCCATATTGATTTGTCCAGCTTTGCTAAGCTTCAGGATTTGGATAACTATTAAACATTGATTTTATGTATTTGTTTGTTTATTTTAGTACTCATGGTTTTTTTTTGAAATTATTGCAAAGTCTATGGCCACATACTTGTTGGAAGAGAACAAAATTAAGGTAAGTAGGCTCAAGAATAATATTTAACCTAGGCAAAGAAAGCTCATTTTATTCACTGGTAGCAATGACATGCAAATCCTCTTATACCGAAAGACGCTTAGCCCTTAGCTTTTTCAGTTTTGCCTTAAAAAAAACAAAACAAGACACAACCTTGGATGTATTGCATAAATCTGAGGTCTGAGAGTTCATGCATTTTCAAAGACTCTTCCACATACATTCTTTCCTATTAGTTATTTGCCATGTAAAATGCATTTGCTTTGAAGCTTTCCCTTCATCTTGTAGCTTAAACATGTCTCTGTTGAAACATTTTCTTAGTTCTAGGAATTCTAGAGTTCAGATTTGTGAAGTGAAAGATACTTACCTCATATTTGCCATTTTTATCAGATTTTCACAGAGCAGGTTTACCGAAATCGAGACACACGGATAAATGAATTCTTTGTCTGTCAGGAAAAAAAAAAAAAAAAAGGAATGAAAGCCTGGGGTGTGTCTTGTTGATGATTGCAGTCAGTTCTATTATTCAAGGCCCATATAGTTCCTGTAATAACCTGAGGTGTACATTGAACTAGCAATGTCCTTTTTAAGTTGGGAGAAGAATTATACTCCAGTTAGAGAAACACGGTTATGTCTAGAACGTGTTTGAAAATAAGAATGGCAATCGATTTAGACCTTTTGCGACTCTGACTTTTTGCTATGCCTATTTAACTGAAGCTTCCCAGAGGCCAGAGATTTCCAGAGGCCTATCATCATGTCCTACATTCGTTGCTTCTCGCGATAATTCCCCACGTGACTATTCGCTACGCCGAGATTCCCGATGAGTCCCGAAATGTCAATTATAGTTTGGCTAGCTTCCTGAAGGTGAGTTAAAGGCAGCCGGAATGTGGTAAGGAATTATTCTTCACTGGTATGGTCTTTAAAGCCAAGGAAAAAAAAATTGCCCGCTTTCTAGAGACTCAGCTAGGTCTGCGTAAGCTGCTGGAGAAACTTTTTTGTTTTTAAGATTTTACTTATTCGACAGAGAGAGAGAGAGAGAGCGCACAAGCGGGAGAGGGAGGGTAAGGGCAGAGAGAGAGAGGGAGAAGCAGGCTCCCCGCTGAGCAGAGAACCAGATTCAGGGCTTGACCCTGGGATCATGACCTGAGCCAAAGGCAGATGCTTAACTGACAGCCGCCCAGGTACCTCTGGAGAAACTTTTGACTGAATCGGTCCATCAGTTAAACAGCCCAGTTTGGGCACCTGGGTGGCTCAGTTGGTTAAGTGTCTGCCTTCAGCTTAGGTCATGATCCCAGGGTCCTGGGATCAAGCCCTGCATCGGGCTCCCTGCTCAGCAGGGAGCCTGCTTCTCCCTCTCCCTCTGCCTGCTGCTCCCTCTACTTGTAATTTCTCTCTCTCTCAAATAAATAAATAAAAAATCTTAAAAAAAAAACAAAAACAGCCTGGTTGATTTTTTTAGCCCCCCCCCCCCACTGAAATGGCTAATTAATTAAATCAGAGGTCCCAAACAAGTGGCTTAGCCAGAAGGCATATTTTGCTCATTTCACATGATGTTTTTTCAAATATGTTAATTTGAGATGGGGCATGTACTTTCTAGGTTGCCACAATCCCCACCACTCCTTAGCGTGCCCCTGACTCTCTCTATGCATTGAAATCACTTCTCTGACACCTGCTGGCCTTTGAGTTTGCAACTCTGGAACTGAAGCAACCTGTTTGCTGATGTAACCACAGCCTCCCTGTGGTTAATCCACATGAAGGAAAATTGTTAATTTCAGTCCATGAGATGATTTTGAGAGAGATCAGAAGCTCCTATATTGATGAAGGATCACACATTTATTGTTGCTATATTTTGTTGTTATCCGTATATAAGGGGCAACGCTAGAGTGCAGCTGTTCTATAAAGTGGATGACAACGACATTTGATTTGTTGCAGAGAAAGGGCACGGGTTTGTAAGGCACTCAGTTTTTACTTGGTCCTTTCCATGACCCCTCTTCTCCTGGCTCTGCATCCTATCTCAACCATATGTGAAGAACCTCAGGGTCAAGGATCCATCCAAGTATTTTTAATGTCTAACATACTCTTGTCTTCTTATTCAAAATTCACAACGAGTTTTCCGAGCTCCAGAGTATGGTTTTCTGATAGAAGAGCTCCCTTTGACAGAATTAAGATAAAAACTTAACGCTATTACATCAACTTGTGTGTATCAAAACCCAAACATCCGCCTATCTTTTTAAAGTAAACTAGGGAGGACACTATTTGAAATGTAATGTCTCCATTTCTTGCATGGAGCTGAAACCTGAAGGTTACTATGTAAAGGGACTAGAACACAGTTGATGTCATAGCGATGTTGACTTCCTCGAGTCAACAAACGTTTGCCTGTCTTCTCTGTGAAGATTCAGTGGTGGGAGTCCGTCTCCGAAATCCCGTTTCTCCTACATATTCAAGATACATTGTGAGTGACTGTTTTGCCGTAAGCAGAAACAAGATACAGTAGGAAGACCAGAACGGGAGGGATTATGAGCAGGAACCGCGAGAAGAGCCTAGAAGAAGAGTTCCCCGCGACAAGAGTTGAGGGTGTTACAGGTTGAGGACTCGTGAGCAAAGAGGAGGAGATATGCGTGTCCAGAAATTGTTTAGGGAGGATCGAGAAGGTCATCGTGCAGAGCATTTAGAGTTTGTGGAGGTAGGGTCGGGAAGTTCGTCTGGTGCCCGGTGATGGAAGGCCTTGAATGTCAGTCTAAGGAATTGCGATTTTGAGCTGTATGCCGTGGGGAAAGACCAGCAAGTTACGAGGATAAGTTTGCTGCTGGAATGATGGAAGAAGTGAGGACGGCACAGGCAGGTTGACCGACTAGAACCTCAGTCCCTTCCCCTTGTCTGCCTGGTAGAGTCCATTCATCTCCGAGGCTCAGCTCTGCCCTCACCTTCCCATGGCATGTGGGCACCCCTTCTGTCATTCAGCCATGCTTTCCGTACTTCCGTGGTACTTCTTACTGTGCGGTATTTTAATTAGTTATTTGTCTTTACCATTGGGCGAGTGCAAAGCCCATGTCGCAGTCACCTTTGTATTTCTCTAGAACACTGTCTCAATCACCGTGAGAAATGAGATGCAAACGGTTGGTTGGTCAAATATTGAGTTCCTTGTATTTCACAGGAAGAGTGTGGGCCCTGTGGAGAACATAAAGAGAAAGAGAGACTTCCTATTGGCCTATCTGGGTAAAAAGGGAACTAATAAGTAAAACACAAGCTAGCGTAGAAGAAAATGTTTAACAAGGGACTTGTGGGCCGACGTGGCTCAGGAAGATGGGATTTCATCAGAATATTGAGGAATGGGTAGGATTCGGCTGAAGTAGTGCTAGAATTTAGGTAGGCCTGGCCTGAGCACAGACCCCGAGGTGGGAACACACAGCGCTTCCGGAACGGATAATGAGCAGACGAGCTGTATTGGGCGGTAAAACGGGCGAAGTAGGTTGGGACGACATTGCGAGTGTCCTTGAATGCCAGGCTAAGGAGTTGGAAGTTATATTAAAGGCAATAAGGAAGTAATGAAAGCTCTGGGGAAGGAAGGTGACCTCATTAGGGCTTGGACTTAGAGATCAATGTGGAAGCAGGTGGATGGGGAGATGACAGGCACGCGCTGGTTCAGAGCCTTCCTGGACTTTTGTGTGCTTGCCCAGGAATGAGAGCCTTAACTAGGAGGAGGCTGGCGGGCACCTCTGGACAGCAGCGAGGGCCGTCACAAAGGAGGGCTGTATTAATGAGCCAAGACTTCAGAGAACACAGGAGAGCCTTCTCTTTAGGTGTGAAATGTTGCCCTAGCCCAAACCCCACTTTTAGTAGCGAACTGACCATCATGCACTTCACTCTGAGCTTTTAGAATTGACCGAAATGAGACAGAGTAGCTAAATAGATTACACATATGTGTTTGTATATGTGTTTACGTGTGTATACACATACATATACATGTATGTTTATAGATCTGTGTATATTTGTGTGTATATATATGCGCATCTATCTATCTCCATGTGAAAATTGTACAGTTGGGACCCAATTCCAACAATACGTCACTTGCCCTTTACCTTCTTTAAGGTCACCTACCGTAAAACTCCGTAAAACGCCTTTATTCTATTATCTGTAAAAGTGAGAACGTCATGCCAGACTTCCAGAATTATGTCACTGTTCATTTTGTTTTTGTTCATTTTGTTTTTCTGTAGCGCTGTCTGACACTAATGGATAGAGGATTTGTTTTCAATCTGATAAATGACTACATATCTGGATTCAGCCCCAAAGATCCCAAGGTAAGTTAGAAGGACGTCCCCATAGCGGCCGTCCGACATTAGAGCATGAGACCAAGGATGATATTTAGTCCCTGGAGGCTTTGGAGCTGCTGTTTTTGCTTGGGTTCTTTGAATACAGCTAGCATAGAGCCGGGGATGTTGGATAGTGTTGGGGGAGTCCCCGAGACCACGCACATGTTCAGTCGTGCGCTGGAAAGACCCACAGGACTCATCGTAGAGTTATGGCAGTCGTAGTCATGGCTAAAGATTCATGACGATGACACAGCGAGGACACGCAGCTGGAACAGTAAGGGAAAAGCACAGCGAGTGGAGTCCTGGGCGGTTCTCATGCAGGCTTCCCGAGGGGCCGCCCTCCCTCCCGTGAAGGTCGCACGGAGCACAGCCTTCCTCCAGCAGGGAAAATGCTGAAAATGCGGCCCCACGCGTGCAACATGGCTGTTCAGGGAAGCCCACTTGAGACTTGCAGTCTCGGTTGTTTCTTGGGGGCTGATCGTCTACTGGAGACGGGTGGAAATTCCAGAGGCAGGAAAGGGAAAGAAAGCAGGTGTTCACAGTAAATGACATTGTTTGTACAAACCGTCTGAACAGGCTGGCAGAGAAGGCACAACCTTATCGTGTAGGGAGCATTTCAAAATCCAATTTCCCAAATGCCAGCCAGCACCCAACCTCGCAAGCAGGCTTGCTTTAAAAGGAGAGCCTGCCGGTGTTAACTCTTTCCTGCGTGGGTCACATCTCAAGGTGTGCTTAAAAGACCGAACGCTTCCGTTCGGGAAATTAATGCCCTGCATTTAATTATTAAAATAGTAAATGCCAACAAAAAAGTTCCCGCGTCGCTTCTTTCCATCTAGGTCCTGGCTGAATACAAGTTTGAATTTCTGCAAACAATTTGCAATCACGAACATTACATTCCTCTGAATTTGCCGATGGCATTCGCAAAACCTAAACTCCAGCGCGTTCAAGGTACGTGTTTGTATTTTCCATCATTCGAAACGGCGATTTCCTTCTTGGGGGGCTAGCGCTAGCGTAGCATACTGTTTTCTGGGTAAACCGTGACTTGAAAGGTAACCTCAGAATCACTTGCTTCATAGTGTTAGTGATAGTATCATAGCACGGAGAAGTCAGGTGTAATTACATCAATGGCTGCTTAACCGGAGATGTCAGATAGTAGTAACATTGCTTGCTGTAATAATGTTTGAACTCGTACATGAGACCAAATTAAAAAACAAACAAACATAGAAATGCGTTTCCGCTGAAAAGAACCTCAAAAGAGAAGCATAAAAGCAGAGTGGAATTGTAATTTGTCGTTACGTATTAAATGTATGAAATGCCTTCAGTTAACTCCATTGCTAGTTTTATTGAATGCTTTGTTGTGTAGCACTATTCTTATGTTACTATGTTTTTTATTTGTCCCTTTTCTTTTCATATATTAATTAGATTTTTTTTCATTTGCGGTGGACCGTTTGACTTCAGTAGGTAGGTTTAACTCGGTTCACTCTAAAGTAGTTCACTGTCTTTCAAAACCGTTTGATGAATGGCTAAGATGGACGGTGGGGGGTGGGGGCTTTGTTTGCTTTTCAAATCATCCCTGGCCGCAGTGAGGTTTTAGGCTAACGGACTCAGAAAACCAAGGAGATGGTGTATGAGGCGGTGTTATTTGTTTCCTTTTAAAATAAGCTTGCACGTTGAGTGCTAGAGGAATCCGTTTGAAAGCCGGGAGGGTGTGTCCTCTCTCCCAGGCTTGCCCCCCTTCTCTCTGACCCTAATGACTGCTTGGCCGCAGTTTTGAAGGTCTGGATGAAAGGACCCGATTGCATGTATTTCAAATCACTGAAGTAAAAAAAAAACAAAAAACAAAAAACAAAAAAACATAACCGCCATTGCAGAATCTACCCAGTTCGAGTCACCTGGGTTACTCATGAGTGGCCCTCGTGCGTGGAAAGTGCTCGGCATTCCCAAAAGAGGATGACCCAGGGCAAGAAGAAAATCAGCTGCCTCGTGTCTCCAGGGGTTAGGGGTTTTAATCACTGAATCCGAGCCAGTGAAAGTAAGGAAAAAGTATTTAGAAAGCCGAGCACCCATGCTCAACCACTCCTGTAGTTGATTCTGAGCATGCAGAGCTCAGATGCTTCCCCGTTATTTATTGGTAGCTGTGAGGACGTCAGAGAAAAGAAGGGGTCAACAGATATTCAGGATTTTTAGGATTAAATCTGACTACTCACAGCATTTATTATGTCCTAACTGAATATGTAGCATTATATGAACTGCCGTAGAGCGCCCTCCCCCCAAAATAGAAAACGTATCCTTTCGCTTTACAGCTTAACTAAATTCAAGGGTAGAGGAGAGGAAATAAAGATTGTGAAAATCTATGGTAGAAATGACTAAACTTGATCACAATCCCTTGGGAGGAGTTCCAAGGCAGGTCCCAACCAGGATATTAGCAGCTGGGAAAATGGGCTGAGGTCTAAAAGGGATTGAAAGACATAGTTTGAAGGCGTGATTTTCTGAAGTCAGAGATCTGTATTTGCCTGCTGATGAATTGGGTGTGAGATGAGGCTGTTTTTCTTATTGTTCCTGTATCCCGTTATAAACGGGCCAGTCTGTGACGTTTATTGGAACAGTCCGTAGTTAATATGGTTAGAAAGATTCAGTTGTCTTTGTCTTCCTTTTCCTACTTCACAAGTGTAAACAGATAAGTAATTCAAGCATTGTTGTATAGAATCAGTCCAATTTGTAGCCGTAACGAAATCTCTTCAGATATAAAGTCATATGTTAAGATATTGCCAAATAGCATTCTTTCATTCTGGGTTCAATCTTAAGACTCCTGAGAGTTAAAAAGAAATCTAGGAAAAAGATCTAGGGACTATCTTACCAACTGAAATGATCATTAAGGCTATCATACAGCCCTAATTGTGAGTGCGCTTCTCTTGTAAAAATGTTGCATGCTCATTCTACGTGACAAAAGAGTTGTTCACATTCGTTAAGAATAGAATTATGGCTCTTGCTAGCATGAGCTCATATTACGGAATAATAAATACGGTATTATAACGTTCGAGTCATTTTTTATTACTTTTATGAATGGGTTTTACATTTCATTGTACTGCAGATTCAAATCTTGAATACAGTTTATCAGATGAATATTGCAAGCATCACTTCTTGGTTGGTTTGCTTCTGAGGGAAACCGCCATGGCTCTTCAAGACAATTATGAGATCAGATACACGGCTATCTCTGTCATAAAGAATCTTTTGATAAAACACGCATTTGACACTAGATACCAACACAAGGTAAGGATGCCCGTCTAATCAGTATCACATTAGTAAATTTCTGCTAAGACTTTACATTCAAGTTGACGTGTTCCGTAAGGCACATAATATGAGCATCGGCGAACTTATTTTTACAAATAAGATTTGTTTCACTACCAAATGATTAGGTTTTCAAAATACCGTTCGGTTAACTGTTGAAGAAAAACACTGGTTTCTCAAACTGTGTGTAAAGAACAACGTAACTGCCTCGTGAGTTGTTACATAAGCTAATTAGGCTTTTTAAAAAATCGTATGTGGTTGTAGCCATGTGGACTCTTTCAAAGATATTTCTTAGTATACGTCCTCCAGTATATATCCCTAAATCAGTTATAGTATTAAGTGATTAATAGTAAGACATGTTAACTGGGTCAAATATGAAATATGTAATACGAAGATTTCCTTCTTACTGAAAAAATGCAGGTGTGGCTATAAACCTTATAGACGTTGCACATTGTCTGTGTGTGAAGGCCATTGCTACAGCTGCTGCTTGCTGCTCCTTTAACGTATATATTCAGATCTTATTAGCATTAAACCCTATTGGGCTTAAAAAGGTAGATTGTGAACTCTGGATTTCGAATAACCTAACTTACATACCTAGAATCAAATGCCTCAAGGTAACATCATATTATTTCATAATTAATAATTTGTCCTTTGGTTTTTACATTCAAGGACAAATACAAATTAGCATATTGTTTAGTATTGGCATCACTTTGGAAAGCTGACTGGGAAATAGAGCTTATTCTTTAGTCAGTATTCCCGTTTGTCCTTGATAAACAGAAGACACCTGCCAGCTACATCCGGTTCTAGTTCTTTTAATTCCAAAGGGTGTTGGTTACTTACTAATTTTGCTGGTTTTCTTCAGTGATTCTCTCCTAAAGTAGATTGAAACTCAGCGTTGGGACGCCTGGGTGGCTCAGTGGGTTAAAAGCCTCTGCCTTCAGCTCAGGTCCTGATCTCAGGGTCCTGGGATCGAGCCCCGCATCGGGCTGTCTGCTTAGTGGGGAGCCTGCTTCCCCCCCCCCCCCCGCCTACTTGCGATCTCTCTCTGTCAAATAAATAAAAATTAAAAAAAAAAATTAAAAAGAAACTCAGCGTTAAGATGTTGTTACTTACCGCAGTTTGCATTGGTTTCCGTCACGTTTTAACTGTAACAACACAGTCCTGTCGCTCCATTATGTGCTATTTTCTTTTTCTGTGTGAATGTCGATATTGACATAACGCAAGGTAACCGATCTGTTATATCCGAATGAAAAGATACCTCAAAGGTCAGCCATTCCACCCAAGCTCTGTCAGACCTTTAAAACTGCCAGTTACCACTGGGTTCTGGGGAACCGCTGCTCATGCCTAGTCGTGCAGAAAAGGATCTTGGGCAACGTGGGGGCAAAGGTCTCTCGCCATGATTTCAAGAGATTCATGGCAAAAACACAAAAGGAACTTCCCCTCCCAGAAGCAGGAGGCTGTGTTATTTACCTCTGCCTCTTCAGATGAAAGTGCAGGAAAATGGGATTTCACTGGTGTCTTACCTAGAGGTGGAATTTTGAATATTTTCTATCCCATACGTGGACATTATTTCCTTTTTAAAATTCTGAGATGTTACAGTATATATACGCACACACACTTAAGTCTTGTGACCTGTAGAAGTTCAGCACTGTGCCTGCTTGAGTATTCGAGGTTTGGGAGTGTGGGAAAGAGGGAAATGCCAAGCTCATCACCCCTTCAGTGACTTCTAAAGCCCTCTTCTCTTTGTTCAAAAGCTTTAAACAGCTATTATGTGAGTATGGGATTCTCTCTGCCAGAACTTTGCTTCATGGGCCTGGTTAACCAAAGCTTTCTCTGTTGGGTGCAAGGAATTGACAGGTGGCCTGAGTAAGGGGTCATTTGTCAAATACATTCAAGTAAAACATGTTCACCATTAATGGTGGCACCCAGGTAAGGATACAGATGGACGCTTTAGGCTCCTGTAATTTTTATGGGTCCCCCGAAGTGACCCCAAATAAATATACAGTCGAGGAAAAAAATGCTTCCTATGGAAAGGCTGCTTTTGAGATACCCTAGTCATACCCCCCCAACTATGTTGCAGTCATTGGCCCCTCCTCTAATGAAATTGGGAGGATGTCGCTCGTCCCTATTATGTGCTACTCGTAAACTGCTTTGGGAGATCTCCTAACTCGTTATCATGACTATGAGACCTCCTCTCCACTCAGAACCCAAATGTCCAGTGACCGAGGTCCGTATCTGCTCCTGTACCCACTGCAAGTGATCTTAACACCTGAAAGAATTGTAGTTTTGACTTGGGCTGTGGTCACATTTTTTTCCATTGTCCCCTCCTCCCCCCGCTCCCCACCTCCATACCATTTTTTTTTAGTAATCCATGTACATGGTTAAAAAATGCCTCTCTCCCATTTCTTATCCCCATGCCCCAATTCATCTCTCCAGCAGTACTTAGTATCAGTGTCATATACGTACTTATACTTTGTGCATGCAGAAGCCTATATATATATAAATATATATATATATATTTATATATATATATTTATATATGTGTGTGTATGTATATATAATGAGAACCATTATGTATTTTTCTTTTTTTCCCTTAACAAGACATCCTGAAGATTAGAGCTACCACTTTTAAAAAAAAATCTGCATATTATTCCATCATATGGATATACTTCATTTTGTTTTATTTACTTATTTTTTAAGTAGGCTCCACACCCAACGTGAGGCTTGAACTCACAACCCCGAGATCAAGAGTCGCACGCTGAGCCAGCAGGGTGCCCCTGAACAATGCCTTATTTTAAAACGTCTTCTAGTAATAGATTCTTAGGTCGTTTTCTGTCTTTTGTGCAGGCAAAGCTTAATATATTTTACATTGTGTGTTTTCCTGTGTTCCTGTTCCCCTGAGTTGTAGCATCTCCTTCCCCAGTGATCACTATGGAACGAAAGTAGACTCCCATCTAGAAGCTGTGTTATTAATAATAGCAGCTAAAATTTATCGAGGACTTGCTACATGTCAGACACTGTATTAAATACCTCACCTGAATTAGTATTGTTATTATCATCCCCATTTTACAAAAGAGAAATGTAAACTGTGGCTCAGTGATTTGATCACAGTCAAGGAACAGTAACAGGAGATTGGAAATTCATCTATGTAAAAAATCCAAGATCTGTGTTCTTAGCCACAAGACCATAGTGGCCGTCAACTCCAAAGCAAGACACTGAAAAACTAGACAACTGCCAAAAAAGGGTGACCACGATGGGGTAAAGTCTTGAAGCCAAAGTCATGTGAAGAATAAAGGAAAGTCAGTAGGGCCGTTTAGGCTTGCGAAGAATGAATTAAGCTGATTCCTGGTAACAGTCTTTAACTATTTGAAGAGTTACCATGTAAAAGTGGGAAGTGGCCTTGCTCTTGTAGTCCCAGAGGCCAGAGCTATACCTAGCAGGTAGAACTCACAAGGCGTAAAGCAGCTAAAGGACCCTTCTAACAGAACCCAGGGAAAGGCTGGGGTGTGAACGCGAACCATTTGTCACGGTTGCAGGGAAAGGCCATTCCCGCCTTGGGCGGGACGTTGGACTCGATCGTTGGTTCTCAGACCTCCATGCCCATCGGCACAATCGGGGGCAGAGTCCCCGAAATAATGAACAATATGAAAAATTGTTCAACCTAAATAACAAATGCGAATTCAGGCAACAAGGAGGTACTATTGATCTTCTGTATTCTGTAGGTTGACTACTGAGCCCTAGAGGCCTTCTCTAAGTCTCCAGAAAAACCTCCCAGAGTCATTAAATGTGAAGGGCAACTTCTATGCCATTACATCCACTGTTTTTGCTGACTCGAGTGTATGTACATGTCGGATGAGCAATGTCTAGAGCTGGGAGAAACAATAAATACATTTTCATATAAGAGGTACCACGTTAAGACTGCTAGTGGCTAGGGGATAAATAAGTATATTTATTTACAAATATATCTCAAGTCTTACAGTTGACTCAAGGGGCCAAGATCACATTATCTTAATTGCTTTGATCAAAACAACAAAAAAGGAGGCGCCTGAGTGGCTCAGTCGTTAAGCGTCTGTCTTCAGCTCAGGTCATGATCCCAGGGTCCTGGGATCGAGCCCCGCATCAGGCTTCCTGCTTCTCCCTCTCCCACTCCCCCTGCTTGTGTTCCCTCTCTTGCTGTGTCTCTCTCTGTCAAATAAAGAAATAAAATCTTTAAAAACAACAACAACAAAAATGTTTCTTTAAGGAATAGAGCAACTCGCCATTTTTTAAAAAAGATTTATTTGAGAGAGAGCAAGAGAAGAGGGGGAGGGGCAGAGGGAGAGAGAGAATCCTGAAGCAGACTCCATGCCGAGTGCGGAGCCTGATGGAAGGCTCTGTCCCAGGACCCCGAGATGCTGACCTGAGCCAAAGCCAGAAGCCAGCTGCCCAGCCCACGGAGCCACCCAGGCAACCCAGTAACTCGCCGTTTTTTGGACTTCTTCCACCGATTCCTTTATTCAGCTAACGTGTATTGAGCGTCTCCTATCTGCCCAGGCAGTGGGGTTGAAACGGTGAACAAGACAGACACCATCCCTATGCTCGTGAAAACTCAGCCCTCAGTGGAGTTAAAGAACAGGACCGATATTATCTGCTTTCTAGGCCAACCGCTATTTTTAAAAGAATGAGCTTTCGCCTTTTACCTTATGTAGTCATTGAGGGATTGTGATTTGACTCTGTAGCCTGTAGAAATCCAAATACCAAGAAAGTTCAGTGGGAATTAGTTTTGAGACTTGTAAGTATAAACAGCCTCATGCTTTCACGAATTTGTTGTGGATATTAGCCCACTTTGAGTCTTGAAACTGATAGATGGGGGGCCAGCGTTATTTGGGGGTATCGACCTATCATATTCCTACTGAGCTCCAGGTAATTATTTTTCAGAACCAGCAGGCTAAAATAGCACAATTGTACCTCCCGTTTGTTGGACTGCTCTTGGAAAATATACAGCGGTTAGCGGGTCGAGATACCTTGTATGCTTGTGCGGCCTTGCCTAGTTCTGTAAGTAGTAATGTGTTTCCCCTGGCGTTTTATCCCCTTTTATTGACTGCGTTTGGAAATGGGGTCGTATGCTGTATGGGCTCTACCTTAAGCGTTACTCTTCATTCCATTTTTACAGTTAACACTTTTTTTTTCCCCCTAGAGCAGTGGTTCTGAGCCACCGTGGGCACCCCTGCTTCGCATACTTTAATGTGCATACGAATCACCTGGAGATTTTGTTAAAACACAGACTCTAGGGGCGCCTGGGTGGCTCAGTCGTTAAGCGGTTCGGCTCAGGTCATGATCCCAGAGTCCTGGGATCGAGCCCCGCATCGCGCTCTCTGCTCGGCTGGAAGCCTGCTTCTCCCTCTCCCTCTCCCACTCCCCCTACTTGTGTACCCTCTCTCGCTGTCAGATAAATAAATAAAATCTTTAAAAAAAAAAAAAAAACAGACTCTAACTCAGTAGGCTTGTGGCGGAGTTTGAGACTGTGCATTTCCAACGCGCTTTTGCCTGCTTCTGGTCCAAGGACCACACTTTGAGTAACGAGGTCCAGGAGACTACCAGGAATCCCTTGCGCCCCGTGTTTTAAGATTTCCCGTTGTTATTTGCCTTCCAATATCCAACTTGAAAATGGAATGAAGGATTCTTCACTTCCACACTGTGAGGCACCAGGGGTTAAACCGTATTCCTTTGCTTCTCCCTTCCTGGGACAGCCTCCTTTTAGTTCTTCTGGTGAGTTGCTTTCCGCTCGGCACGGTTGGTCTGTGCTTCGTTCTCCCTTTAGAATCTTAGTGTTAAAAGGAACCTCGGAGGGTGACCAGTCCCCCATTGGGCAAAACAGCATTTTGCCTTTGTAGTAATTAGAACTTTCCTTCTCACATTAGACCTAAAAGGTTTTCTTATCTGCTTGTCCTGGTTTGGCCTTCTTAGGGAGACACGGAACACATCTCTTCCCACCTCCACATGGCACCCCGTGCACAGGCGCCTTCTCAATTTTCCTCCAGACCAGATACCTCCACTTCATCATTTGTCGTTCCCAAACCCCTGGCAACCTTGGTTACGCTCTTCTGGATACACTCCATTTTACCAGTCGCCCTACTAAAATGTGGTGCGCAGAATTGTACCCTTTCCGGTCTGCCCGGAGGGCCTGGGAAGTCCTGCCCTGCCCCCACTCCATGTTCCGAATGGCCCGAGATGGCCTTCCCACTTTCAGTGGCCGCGTCATATTGTCGGGTGGCAGGTTAGACTATCCTTTACAGCTTCCTTTGGAAATTACCCCTATCAAATGTCCTGGTCGATTTGTCCGGCCTGCCTTGGGCTCCTGGGAAAGCTGCTTTTAAGCCTCCCTGATGGCTTTATTGCCTATAGCTCCCGATTACGTACATCAGCTAAATGTGGGGGCCGCCTTATCTACCTGGGTTTTAGGCTGGGCTTTCTTCCCAAACACGGTGACTCCTGCTTATGCTCACTCCACAGCATTCGACGGTGATATCTGAAAGTACTTGACGTACCTGTTCTTTCTTCTGGAGCTCAAATTCGTCTAGGGCTTCTGGTCACGCCCCTCCTTCGAGCACGGCACCTAGTTCCCGGGGGGTTTACTGGGCGGTAGTTGCAGATTCCACCAGCCATCTCGGGTTCTGTTACTCGGCCAGAGGTCATGCTTGCAAAGCATCCTAGTGCCCCGTTTTTAAGGAGATGTCACCGAAATACCAACAGTGATACCCGATCTAGACTTTCAGAGTGAGCTTTGTTTAAAGTTAGGGGACCCTCCCATTCTGTTCATTCCGATGTCTCATGCTCGTGTACGAATTCGTTGAAATGACAGCGGTGTCACATTGTGTTACAGGCATCCAGGGATGAGTTTGCCTGTGGCTTCACTTCGCCTACAAGTAGAGGGAGTCTGAGCGCTGACAAAGACACCGGTAATTAAGTCCTTTAAAGAATATACATTGCACGGCTGTGTAGAAATGCACCCTGTACTTCTCCGTATTTTCGAAATACTTCATAATAACAACTATACGTAGCACGAGCTCTTTTTAAGTTTAATTAAATCTGACTCACGCTTGCAGCCCCCCCTTTTTTTTATTTGCTTAAGTTTCCTTATCTAAGCTTGTTTAAAACGTAGCTTTGGTATACTGACAAAATAAAGGATAATGAGAAAAACACTAGTTTCCCATCCTGTCTGTCTCCGGTCTTAGACAAGACGCTTCCCCTTTTTTGGGCCCAAGTTTCCTTATCTACAAAACTACCTCCAATTGTGTGGCTTTCGTTTATTACTTGCAGGGAACCTCTCGTAGTTTCATACGTAGTAAAGTATTTCAAGTGGTTAAAAAAAAAGTTACCCTTTGTTAGGCTTCTTATGGTGTTTTGATATAAAATAGAAACTTCGCGTTTTAGATGACTAAGATCTATTCCCTAAAATCTATCTTTAAATTAACCCAGTACTTATTTTTAAAAATATTTTTTGACCATTCTTCCTGTCGTTAACGGGGACTTGGCTTTTTTTCCAGCTTATGGGGCTTTTTCAAATGGACATGGAATCAAGAGGGAAGATTCAAGAGGTTCCCTCCTCCCAGAAGGAGCAACGGGATTTCCAGATCAGAGCGGGACTGTTGAAAATGTAAGAACCTAAATATGTGGGATAACCCTAGAGATATGTTAGGCTACAGTCGTCTGTCTTTTTATATAAATAAAAGGCTCTCTACTAAAAAGCATCCCATAATTCTTGGATGTTGCAGTGGTTCCTTCCTCTAATGGCAGCTGCTACTTGGGTATTTAAAACTGTTTATGGAGGATAAGGCATTCATCCTTAAGTGTTCTAACTTGGAATACCTCCTTTAATCCTCATATACTGTAACCGGTTCTAGAGAGGGAAGGTTCAAGTTTAAAATATCTAATGCACTTTGTCATGTAAATCCCTTCTTGGCAGGGTTAATTCACCCTTTCATTCTTTTGTAATAGAGTAATTAACCTGGGAGAAAAAAAAAAAGGCCTCCAAATCGATGATCTCAGTGTCCCATTATCACTTAATCAGAATATATTCTCTAACATTAAAATTTGGGATATGTCTGCCTTGAGACAGAGAAACCTCATTTTATTTTAATTTAATTTTATTTTATTTCGAGACAGAGAAAGGGCAAATGGTGGAGGTGGGGGAGCGGCAGAGGGAGAGGGAGAGAGAGACTCTTAAGCAGGCTCTATATGCAGTGCAGAGCCCAATGCGGGGCTCGATCTCACGACCCTGAGATCATGACCTGACCCGAAGGCAGATGCTTAATCTGGGCCACCCAGGCGCCCCAAGAAACTTCATTTTCGACCAATAAAGCCGTGTCATGCTGCTATGTAAGATCACAGAATCATATAAAATTAGGGTTAGAAGGGTGCATAAAAATAATAAATTCCAACTCAATTTACAAATGAAAACTGGGGTCGTGACTCAGGACACAGACAGCTGCCACAGACAGCTGTGGCCGGCCAGACCTGAACCCGGCTTTAGTGATCCTAGCCACGTTTCTCGTATATCATGGCATTCTTAGTGTGCATCAGAATCACCTGGGGGGCTTAATAAAAACAGATGGCCGGGCCTCCCCCACAGAGTTTCTAGTTCAGTCTGGGATGGGGCCTGCTAATTTGTATCTCCAAGTTCCCAGTGATGCTGCTGCTGCTGGTTGGGATCCACCCCTTGAGAACCCCTGGGATATACTTCCTTGAGCCTCGGGGGTAAATAGTAATTCATTCACAAAGGTTCCTATTTTACGTCTTTCAGAATTCTGCCAACAGACACTATCATAGGTAAGGCAGCTAGAAAACAAAGAAGTTAAATGACTTACTAATCACACAGCTAGCAAGCATTCAGAACCTAGGTGTTTTGCTCGAAGCGAAAGTTCGTTCTTAGTAAATCCTAGTTTAGTAAGTGCCTATTTCCAGCTCAGTTTAGCTCAACTGTGAAAGAACTGGTTTCTAAGAAGGTAAATTCTTTAGATTAGTAATACTCTATTCATATAAATCCCCAAACAAGTCAGATCTTGTCATGCTTAACGACTGATATTTTGACAAAAGTCTTTAAAAGGAACATCACTAGTTTGTAGAAGCTGTGGTTTTAAAGTATTACTGGATTCTTCATCGTGTAATTATCTAGTCATATTAGCCCTTCTTAAAAAAATACAGATTTCCTGACCTATGATTTGTAGGTTGGATTTTAATTTATAAACTCCAAAAGATTCAAATTAAAAGAGCTTACAGTGTTTCTGTGCTACCATATACCTTACTTAAGTTCCTCCTCCATGTAAAAGCTATTTTTCCTGGAATAGCCACATACGGTTATTTAAATGTTTTACTGCTACTAAAACAGAACTCGCGGGAATGAAATACAGGATTCATGGCTGTTATCTTGGTCAGGACCCCCAGGTAATTTCTAGTGACACTACTGTGTGCAGTAGCAGCCAAGAAAGATTCAGCTCGTTTACCTTCCGAGTATGATAGGAAATTGGATTTAGGCTTAGACTTTTCCCAAGCAGGACTAATGATACAAATAGTTATTGAGTTAAAGGCTATGGGGATCCATAGTACTAATATTGTTTGACGGCAGCCCTCTCTATTATAGACCCGGCAGAGTTCTACAAGGAGTAGTGTATCCCAGTACAACCGACTGGATCAGTATGAAATCAGAAGCCTCCTAATGTGCTACCTGTATATAGTAAAAATGATTTCTGAAGGTGAGTTACCAGCATATTAAGCATGGCCTCTGCTAGACATCCCCCCTCAAGGGTTCACGCAACAAACACTGGATTGTCACCCGTATGTAAAACACAGGCACATTAGAAACAGATCGTTGAAGACTCTGACCTTAAAATGTTCCTCTGTTTCTAACTTAAAATGGATTCATTGGGGTCATACAGGTTTGATCCTTCGCACTATTTTTTTTTTTAATTTAAAAATGGATTTCTAAAACAAAACCGTAGTTTTAAGAGCGCTAAAACGTATTTTTTTTATGCCGCGCTTATAACGCATTAAATGACCAAAGTAAACAGAAGGAAATAATAACCAGGAGTTGCATTTAATACTTTAGCTTTTATTTGACCCAGGATTTGGAAAACCAAAAGCAAACAAAAAGACAGGAAGCGTTCTCGGAGGGTCGGGAATGCCGCTGTTATCTTCGTAGTGCCAGCCCCGTGGTATCGTGTGGTGTTCGGTTGTTTTTCAGGCTCCATTTTCCCCCCTTTGGTGTACAATTGTATTATTTACTAGTTTTACAAGTTCTTTATATGATAGACTAACCAAAGGGTTTTCATAAACTGCATGTCCTCTGGAAGTAAAATCAGGTTATCTTATTCCTAAATATCACATTCACTTACACAACTCCCTCCCCCTTTTCTTCCTTTTCTCAATATATTTACTAAAAAAACATGTATGCAGGAATGAAGGAACATAAAAGCACCTGGGTTCTGATTATCATAAGCATTATATTTTACTTATTTTCTCTTTTTGCTTTATTTTAAAATATTTTTATATTTAAATGTTTTTAAATATTTTTATACTTTAATGTTTTTAAATATTTTTATAGTTAAATGTTTTTAAATATTTTTATAGTTAAATATTTTTAAATATTTTTATATTTATTTTTAAATATTACTCTAAATCTTTTTTAAATAACAATGCAAGATATAAAAACATAAAATAACTTCGTAGTTAACCAACAAAGACCTTCAGAATAGCTAGATATGAATAATAAATCCTAGAATGTATTAATAAAACAGTCAAAAAACAACTAAAATCTTTAAGTTCTAAGACAATATAATTTAGAGTAAAAGTCAAAAGATTATATTGAGACTATATGATGTACGTCCCTGTTTTGGGAAAGAAATAAATAAAAGGAGATCATTTTTAACCCCGGTGGTATTTCATTCTGGGAGATAATGGATCAGTTAACAACTGCAGCCACAGCTCACTCTTTTTTTTTTCTTCCTACAAGGCGGAAAAGTGGGCAAACCTGGAAAGTGACTGCTAATGTATACGGGGTTTCTTTTTAGGGTGATGAAAATATTCTAAAATACTTAGATATTCTAAATATCTAATATTCTAAAACTGGGGTGATGGTTTTACAACTCTTTGAAAATACTATAAACTGCTGTATTGTGCACTATTTTAAACGGGTTTTATGGCCCATGAATTCTCTCAATAAATTTGTTGTTTTTTTTAAAAAAAAAAAAAAGGCCTAAGAGACACATGGAAAAAAAAAACAGAAAATAAGAAGTAGTTGAATACCACCACCACAGCCCAGGGAAAGTGAGTTGGGGGCAGGGGGAGGGAAAAAAGGAAGGGGGCGGGGAAAGGAGTGGGGGGAGATGCACTGTTGACTACTTTCTCATCTCCACTCCAGTAGAGTGTGTGTGCACACACACGCACGCACGCATGCACGCTCTCACGCGTTATTATGCTGTAATAACCAGGGCCAAGCCTCTGGCAGCTTGTTTGTCATGGATAAGACCATAACTGCTTTGTTTCCTGAGAACTTCATAGTTCTGCTCCTCTTGTAAATGTTGACCTTGCTTGCTGAATATTCGGTTTTTGCTCCTTAGATTTTTCTTTCTTCTGCTCTTGCTTTTTGATTCTTAAAAGCACATTTTAAATAACTAGTATACAGTCCATGTCACATCTCCTCTTTATCTTTTGTACATGTAAAGTCATATTCATTTTATTCTGAAAAAAATCTGCTTCTGGATCTTCTCAGTGGATGTATTCTAGTTACTTTGTCTTGTCTGGTAAATATTTTAGTCACTCTGTATGCATTTAAATGTTGAACTCTTAGAAGTCGACACTCTTCAGGTCCTTTCTTGGCTTTCTTTATTGGTTCATAAACAGTAGCAACTCAATTTCAACAAAAAGATGGCACACCTCTACACTTATATGTGGAAGTGGAGGGATTCTACAGAATGAGTTTCCTTTTCTATTTGTGGCTACATTTTATTAACTGGCAATAAGTCACTGTTTCAAAGTCTTAGTCATTTGCCAAACTTTTTTTGTTCTTATTGTCTTATTATTTCCGGAGAAATGGAATCAGAGTCAGGGGTAATCAGTTACACTGTCTGAATTGACAGGAAGACTATCCTCTTGTAAAAGAGGAGCATTTTCCTTGAGACGATGAGGCAAAGCTACTTTCCCCCTTTTTCTGTCTGCATCCTGGCTTTTCTCTTTATTGCAGACCCCAAGGTGAAACTCTGGGTACCACCGAGAGGCTTATCGGCAGTGTACTCCCTTCCTGTAGATTCATTAGCATTCTTCTTCCCAGTGGATTGTTCAGTGGGAGGTGTCTGGTTGTTGCACTCTGTTACAGAAAACCCAGTGTTGTACTGAGCTATACCACTCTTTGATCTTCTCTTCCCACTAGATTTTACAGTATAGTCCAAAGGAAATACAGTTAAAGGGGGCTTTTCCTTACTCTGTGTAAAACGGGGAAATGAACTTCCATTATAATCAGGCATATTTTCCTCTGAAGTTTCGGATATGACTTGAGTAGCAGGGTTTCCTGTGGTAGAAATACTGGAAAGGCTCCAAGAGAAGTCAATCTGAGTTTCACACTTTTGCGTGGAGGTCCTCTGGGTGAAGATCTGTTTCCTTTTGGGCTGGCCAAGCTGGTCTTCCTTAAGGTCTGAAACATCTTGAAATCCATACCCACTTTGAGGACCAACTGTCGATGTTAAAGGAAACCCCGCAGGTGACTTCTGATTGGTACTGCTCTCTGTGCCAGGCTTACTGCTGTTAACATAAAGCTGCTCAGAAGAGGTCTCCGGGTCCTCGAAGAGGTCCTGGCTGTAAAACGGAATCGAAAACTTTGGACTCCGTGGTCGTTCCCTTTGTCCAGTTTTCATCTGTTCAGTATTTGATTGCTTTATCAATCTGATAGGCACGTGAGTTCCTGGGGAAGGCTCCCTGACCAAAAAAACTGGCACAGACCTTTGAGTACAGGGAACGAATTCCTCATCATCGGTATCAGTAAAAGAAGGGGACAACTGCTGCAGGTTCAGTTTTAGTTTTGCGGAAAGCTTTTGATTTTCTTCTCTTAACCTATTCCTTTCTTCAGTAAGCTGGGCAATAAACTGAAGATTTCGTTGTTGGATATCGTAAAATTCTTGCTGTAGTGTGTTCCTGTAGGTTTCATTCACTGAACAGCGGTCACATATTTTTGCATTTAACTGATCTCGCAAGGCATGAATGGTGCTACTGAGGACCTTCTGTTGCTCGGTCAGCTCTTTAATTTTGGCTGTGGAGCCCGTCCACCTTCCATCGGCCAATCGCTCTTTCCTCAAGTTGGCTAACTTTGCCTGTAAACGGTGTAGCTCTTTGTCATGGAGCTCTTTTAGCGTTAGCCACGTTTTTTTAAAATCATCAGATGACACATCACATACACTAAACCGTAATTTATCTCTTCCTGAAGGTTTCCTACCACCTCCCCTGTTTCCTCCACCCATGTTCCCTGCCTGCATCATGTCTCGCCGATTTGGGATTTGGAAACGGTTGAGACAGGCCAGCGGCTTGACAGCGCTACCACCGTTGCCGAGAAAATGGCGGAGCTGCTGACTAGAGCTAAGCCGCGGCTGAGATGAGGCCTTTACCCCTTTTACAGACCTTCTGTGAAGCTGCCTCTGGGCACAAGGCTGGCGCCGGGGTGGTTCACGGATGGGCAGAAAGTCCCGGCGTTGTGGGTGGGAAGAAGGCACCAGCCTTTTGGCAGGAAGAGCCGGTGCATGCGAGAGGGAAGATGGCGCCCGCACGCCGCTGTTCGACGGGACGCCGAGAGGCCGGAAACCCAGTGCCTTCTGGGGGATCTGGGGTTCTCTGGGTAGCAGGGCAATCAAAGGCGAGAGTGGGGGGAGACTGGAAGTCCCTGCTTGCTTTTCTTTTTTTTTAAACAAATCTGACGACGCCATTTTTAGCATTTTTATTCTTTAAGATCAGTGTTTTGGAAAGTATCAACACTCGTAGCTTTTAGAAACAGTTGGAAGTAAAGTCGAAATCCCTACATTCCTCCGTCTCCCACCCCTCTCCGTCTAGCCAACATGGCCTAGTCTTCCATCCTTATCTTGCCCAGGTTGTAACTGGGTTGGCAGTTTCGTCATTTACTTCTTTTGTGATACCTGTAACATTTTTACATTTAAGAGCTACTAGCACCGTGAACTATATGTGAGTAGCATAAAAAGGGAGTGGAGAGGGGCACCTGTCTGACTCAGTGGGTAGAGCATGCCACAGGATCTCGCAGTTGAGTTCTAGCCCCACTTTGGGCTTAGAGAGTACTTAAAAATAAAATCTTTTAAAAAATAAATGAAAAAAGAATGGAGGGTTAAGTGGCAGCAGTATTTTTTCTTTCTTTTTAATCTCAGTAAATCACCGTGCTGGAAGTAAAGAAGCAGCTCAAAAGAGAACTATACATGATAGATTTAAGGGAATCTTATATCTGGAATAGTTCAATATATGCGTGTGGACATACGGTTAAGAGATAAGCAGGCATGTTTGTTAAGAGTTTATTTGAGCAAAAATTGATTAGAATCAGAGAGCATCCAATCTAGCCGGCAGAAATAAGTCCTGAGGAGCGGTACAAAGTGAAAGACTTTTAGAGGTAGAAGGGAACTGGAGCAAGGAAGTTTATACAGGGAAAGAAAGTGGGTTGGTTATCGCCAAGTCACTTTTGTCTAGGAGATGCCAGGGTTCTATCGGGCATGTGACCTTACCAGTGCCGATCAGATGATTCCTAATTGACTGGTCTAAGATTCCATTCCTGGGAGAGTGGAAACTGTAATTATCTAAGCTTGGTGATGTGGGGCTTAGCATAAGCAACTCCATTTTCATTCAGCCTGCTGTTTTGTTTTTAACTCTGTGTGTGTGTGCGTGTGTATTTACATAATACTCTTCTTCTAAAGTTTAAAGTTCTCAAACTTTTTGGCTCACAGAGCCCTTCGAGTAGCAGGCAAAGGTACTTGACCCTCCGTTTGGAAAAATACACCTAAGCGCACCATGTTATGTAAAATTTTAGGAAGTTCATTAAAAAATCCCCGGTCCTTTTCCCTTCCTCTGTCTTCAGGGATGGTATAAAGATTAGCATCAGCCATCCAAAAGAATATTGACAAACTAAATAAAAATAATTGTTAAATAATTATAGATAACGTGATACATCTGAAATTAATTCACACAAATACAGCGTGTGTATTGAACAATGAGCTGGGAGAGGAGGACATAGATGAAAGAACTGGCCAGGAGCTGATGGTTGTTGAAGCTGGGTTACTGGTACTTGGGGGTGCACTGTGCTATTGACTCTACTTATTTCAAGATCTGCCACTTTGTTTATTCCATTTTCAGATACTCTCTTAACTTACTGGAATAAAGTATCTCCTCAGGAGCTCATAAACATCCTCATCCTTCTCGAGTAAGTTATATTAATTTATTTTCATAAATTTTCTCCTTGTTCGGGGGATAAAATATTACCTTTTGCCTCCAGCAGCTTATTTGCTAATAACGTAGGAAACAGTCAACTGTTTTGGTACCATCGAGGCTAGCACACAGGCTCTTCACACAGATGGGACAAAACATGGAGATGGAATACTTACGATAGCAGCGTAATTAGCTAATAATAGACCGTCGTTCAGCCCAGCAGCAGTCTTTCTGTGATCTGGAAAACTAGAAGTGGCATCAGCTGTCCAAAAGCATTCATTTGGAGCAGATGCTGGCTTAATGGACCAGCTTCAATGACTGGAATTTAGAATTGGTACTCCTCTGTAGAGCCGAGTAATTCTACCGGCATCAGAAATGCACATATATATATATATCATCTCCATTCCAAGGAAGTTGGGGAAAAATCCAGTCTTGTTTCCTAGGTGGAGTTGGGAAGTTGTCCTAGATTGTTTGCTGAGCTATCTATATATCCTTATTGAAAGCTAAAAGAAAAATTAGCATGAAATCTGAGAAATTTTTAGATAAATAGCACCCAGGGGCGCCTGCCGGGCTCAGTCAGTAGAGCATGAGACTCTTGATCTCAGGGACGTGAGTTCAAGCCCCGCGTTAGGTGCAGAGCTTACTTTAAAAATAAATAAATAAAGAGCACGCATAAATGTGATGTTTATGTATGCATGTCTTTCAAAACAAAAAGAGGATAATCGGTGCACATAAAATCTTTCAAAGTTTTACAGAAAATGTCAGCAAAACGGCAGTTACGATTTTTAAAAACTATACTGAAATATTTACTAATGAAAATATATGATGTTGGGGGTTTGCTTCAAAAAAAAAAATACAGGAGGTAGGGAGGGTGGAGGGCGAGCAGGACACCTGTTCAGAGTAGAGGATAAACGAGAATGGCCCTAAGTTGATAACCATTGAAGCTGGTGGGTGCTGGGTACATGGGAGTTTAGTATGTTCTCCTCCCAACTTCTGGATGTGTTTGAGATTTTTGAGTAATAGAAGGTATTTTTAATGCCATTATAAAAATATAGCAATTGCTCCTGTTTTTAGGGCTTAAGAAACTTTTTTTTTTAGGTATTAATGGCTAAAACTAGAGATCTTTGCTATGATACATTATAGAGCACGATGTAGAATCATTTGCATTGACAAGCTTTTTAAATGTCGTTAGAATGGTAGGTGAAGACACATGGAGCTTTTCGTTGCTAATGTAGTTGTAGCAAATAAATCTAGAAAGATGTAATATGGCAAACCCACAAGCAGTTATGTGTATATGTCTGTATACCAAAACATTATCGTAATATGGTTTAAATGGGCCATTCTTTGTAACGCATGAGTTTTTTAATATTGCTTGTTAAAATGCAAAGCGTGGCAATATCTCGCTAATGTGCTGTTGTTTTTCTTTCTAGAGTATGTTTGTTTCACTTCAGATACATGGGGAAAAGAAACATAGCAAGGTAATTCCCACTGCAAGTTCCACTTTTTTTTTCCTTCTCTTCCAACAGATGGCAGTCTTGATGGTGCCATGTAAAAACCTAGATTCTTCATTTTGCATTAATGTGAAGTTACCCGTGATTCATTTAACATGTCTCAACTCAAACGGTAAATTAAACTAGTGCGAACCGATGTCTTTTTAAGTTTTCCAAAGGGTAGTGGTTAGCCTGCCACGTGGAGTTTCTGTTCTAATCCAAGAACAGATGCCTGTCTTTTCTGAAAGAGGTGAGAAAGGGCTGAGATCCAGGGGAAGGCAGGAAATCATAAAGCGGGAACAACTGTAAGGTCTGTACTTATACCAACAACCTGTCAATATTGACTTCAGTTGCTAAGGTAAATAGAAGTCTGCAACAGCGGCTGGGACGTGCATTCTCTATTAGCTGTTCTCTTCTTTTTGCCACGTAAGCCTTGATGAAATAAATACTTCAGAACGTGTTTGAGGGACCCTAAGGAAAAGATCACTTATTTCATTCAATAAGATCTATTTTTAGGGGGTAGAGTTACGGAGCTCAGATAGAGTCCTTTTTAAAAAGTGAAATTCCATGGCACTTCCAAAAACTAAACAGGCACTTTGGATGGAGTTCATTGCTAAGTGTCCGGAACATCCTGATAATGGCTAATTCAGGTGATGATTTCCACTCCCTTTCCCCGTGACTGGGAGCCGGGACGGTAACTACGGCCGTGAGCCTTCACCTCTGCGATTCTGCTGGCTCTCCCTCTCTGTTTACTAGAGGAGAGACAAACTCTTTTTCTTCCTGAGTTCCCGTATGACCCAGCTGTAATTTTTTTTTTTTTAATGGAATCTTAAAACTGAAGGAAAGCAAAAGTTGGCACCTCCTTGTAATAGACATGTCTGATCCAAGTTTAAGTCCAGGCCAGAAACAGATTAGATTGGCATTCCTTCTTGCACGCCTAACCCCAGGAATTCTCCCCACCTCATTTCTACTCTGAGTATCCCTCTCGCTATTTTCTGTGACTCCTGCCCTTCCTCGCCTTTTGAGAAAAGACCGAGTCTTACAGAGTGTTGGCCACTTGACTGTGATTTTTTGGGAAGGAGGAAAGGAAGAAGAAGCTTTTTCTAAATTCCTTAGTTATATTCTCATAGCAAAAGCTCTTAAATATCCACTAAAACTTCATACGATTTCCAGTGCTGCCTCGTTTAAGCCAAGTAATAGTAGATAGACTATTGAACGCAGTATACTGTTTATGTGGAAACCTCATAATTTATTTTATTTTATTTTATTTTATTTTACTTTATTTTTTAAAAAAATAACATTGAGGGGCACCTGGGTGGCTCAGTCGGTGAAGCATCTGCCTTCGGCTCAGGTCGTGATCCCAGGGTCCTGGGATCGAGCCCCGCATCGGGCTCCCCTCTCGGTGGGAAGCCTGCTTCTCCCTCTCCCACTCCCCCTGCTTGTGTTCCGTCTCTCGCTGTGTCTCTCTCTGTCAAATAAATAAATAAAATCTTTTAAAAAATTTTAAAAAATAACATTGAGATCTAGTATTAGGGTACTCCATTTCCTAACTTTAAAATTTTTTTAGGGTGCATGATGCCTGGTTGTCCAAGCACTTTGGAATAGACCGAAAATCGCAGACCATGCCAGCTCTTCGAAACAGATCAGGAGTGATGCAGGCCCGACTTCAGCATCTTAGCAGCCTGGAAAGTTCATTTACACTTAATCACAGTAAGTGAAAATGTGGATGGGCTACCCATTTGAAACATACACGTAATGCTATGGAACCTTGAAGGAATTCTAGCTTAAATCACCAATACAATCAGAAATGACCACACGACCATGGATATATTTGCATATCTCTGTGTTTATATACAATCCTTTTGTCATCCAGGAATATTGAATAAACTATGTGTGTATTTTCCAGCGATTTTTAGGTAACGGTGGCTTTTCTCTTAGTTCAGTATTAAAGAAACTGATTTTTCCCCACTGAATTGCTGTTCTCATCGTATTATTTTACACTGGATAGCCTTCATTCCTACTGTTAAACTTCGGCGCAAACAATGGCATCTTAATATAATAGTATCTATAATATTTGTTGAGTATATATAATATCTATTCATTCAGTGATTTAAAGGGATTACCCCTGCTGAGCCGACTGCGGAAATGAGAGAACTGCAAATACTATTCTGACAAAGGCATATTGCACATGTGTCGAAATATTGACAAGGAGAATAGGACAAGGAGAGAAATGTTGACCAGCCGGGGAAGGCTAGAGGGCTCTATAAATGGAAATGATCCTCTGAAGAGCAAATATTAATAAAAAGTCAAAGAGAAATCTTTCATTTCCATATAGTCCTCTGGAGGTTGCTGAAAAGGAAGCCAGCCAAACTGGCTTTGCGATGAGGACTAATAATAAAAACAAACGTCTTGGGCAGATGGACCCTGAGCTAATAATAGACTCAAGACCTTTAAAAAAAAAATGCAAGTTTTACCACCTTCGGCTTTGCTCTTGTCCTTTGTAAAAATATAAGGGACTTGCTGCCTTTGGTTGGCCCAGATGCTTTGTTTTTCTTCTGATCTAGAAACGGGTCCCCTAACATCGGCATGATTAGAAACATCTGGCCGTGGGGCACCACCGTACGTGACGTCACCGGCTGTCTGCGATTTCTCATTTTTGCACACCTAATTCCCTCTGTTATTCCCAGTTACATCAGCGTCCTTATTCCCTAGTCATATCACCCGAGTTCATCCCTGAGATCTTGTCTCCGAAGAAGCAGAGACACCTGATTATGTGTCGCAGGGCTGTTGATAACAGAGCTGAAGTAAGAATGAGTGGAATTGACCAGCCAGGATCAAAGTCGATTAAGGAATAAATACAGCGAAGCTCATTAGGTCTGCGGATACCGAGAGCCTCCTTTCTTCTTGCTCGTCTCTCTCTGAGACTTCAGCGGGGTTTCCGGGGGAGAGGGGGAGAGCATTCAAAACTGTCACGCGATTCTCTGCATTGGGCAGTTTTAATTTGCTTTTTTTTTTTCTTTAATCTTAGGCTCCGCAACAACCGAAGCAGACATTTTCCATCAGGCACTTCTCGAAGGCAACACTGCTACTGAAGTTTCCCTAACGGTGCTGGATACCATCTCGTTTTTCACCCAGTGCTTCAAGGTAAAAATGAGAAGTCGCAATTCAGGTAGCATCATAAAGAAAACATCGTACGCTAATTAGTCAGAGGAAGCACAGCTTAGTAAAAAAGCCCCGAACGAACAGTCTGGAAACTTGGATGACAGGCCTGGTTTGGCTACCGTGCGACCTTGGGGATTCACGGAGACTCCCTTGCCACATCCATGAAGGGAGGGGTTTGGACTCATTTGCCCTCAAGCTTCCCGCTACCTCTGAACTTCCGTTGTTTGATTTTTGTGTGTGTTTAAAACCCGTTTTCTGTCACACTTTTATTAATATATCCAGTCATGTTTAGCTCGAATTAGGATTGAACCGGTTTGCCCAGATACCCATGGCGATGAGGTGTTTTGTCAGGCTTGACGATGCCCAGGCAGGCTGGCTGGCTTCCCTGGCCAGGCGTTCAGTGCTTTTTCTCAGATGTTTGCCTCTCCGCACAAATGGGCATCGTGAGGATTTTTTTGTAAAGATTTTATTTATTTGTTTGAGAGAAAGAATGAGAGGGAGAGAGAGAGAGAGTACAAGAGGGCGGAGGGTCAGAGGGAAAAAGCGGACTCCTTGCTGAGCAAGGAGCCCGATGCAGGGCTCGATCCTGGGACTCCAGGATCATGACCTGAGCCGAAGGCAACTGCTTAACCAACTGAGCCACCCAGGTGCCCATTTATCGCGAGGATTTTAAAAAGAAGGTAAAAACCATGGTCTTACAAGGTTGTCGAGGGAGTAAAATGAGATAATAGGAGAGTGCTCTGAAGAGTAAAAAGGACGTAACTGTCCCATAATGTAACATTAGCAGGAGAACTCAGAAGTGGAAAATCGTGCTTGCTTCCCCCTGAGTTAGAATCAATTATTTTCTTCCCTCTTCTCTGTGTAATGCAATTCATTGCTTCAGCCCTCCAGGTTTACTTTTTTTTGAGAGAGAGAGAGAGGGTGGGGAAGGGACAGAGGGAGGCAGAGAGAGAGAGAGAGAGAGAATCTTAAGCAGACGCCGCGCCCAGCAGGGAGCCAACACGGGGCTCGAACTCACAGCCCTGAGATCATGACCTAAGCAGAAGGCAGACGCTTCCCTGACTGTGCCACCCAGGCGCCCCCCCCCCTTTTTTTTTTTTTTTAATGTTTTGTAGAGTCAACTTTTAAATAACGACGGCCACAACCCATTAATGAGAAAAGTATTTGATATTCACCTGGCGTTCCTTAAAAATGGGCAGTCTGAAGTGTCGCTGAAACATGTTTTTGCCTCACTGCGAGCCTTCATCAGTAAGGTAAGAAGGACAGGTCACGAAGCTATGAAGTAGGGCCTTTGTAAGGACGGGTGTAGAACACAACATACGAAGACGGCTCAACCAAGAACCCCGTAACGTCGGAACACGCTCTTTATTTTGCATCGCCATTCCTTCCCCTTTTCTGCAGGCTCCTAGGAAAAGTCTCATTTTCAGATGACCAGCTTTCCCAGGTTTTCTTCTAGTTTGCTTCTTCTGGAAGTACTCTTATGCCAAGGTTATAGAAGCTAATCCGCGCGCTCCTGCATGAGCCCGTGGAAAGCGGAGACCAGGTTGTCTAACCCCGCGGTCTCGCATCATAGCCTGCAAACAGTAGGCACTCGATACGAGTTCGGACAAATGAATTCTGCCTTTCAAAGCTAACTGTGTCTGCGAGCTCTAAATGTTCAAGCTGCTTACCTCATCTCGACCCAAACCTCAGCCCAGGCTTTTAGGAATAAATCTGACTGAAACAGATGGCCAAAATTTATTCCTGGTCTGTTTTTGATAGCTTTTAAACATAATAAAGAACATCATAAACCAGGATGGAGTTACAGTTGTGGAAAGCTACAGTCGAGGTCTCTACCCTGGTATGAAACTCCAACAAGACAAAGAAATTCAATTAATTGATTTGTGTAGTGGACTAGCTGGGCCTGGAGAACTTTCTTGTCATCACTATTTGTCTGGTAGCTTATTGCATTTACTCGATACAGAACTTGGGTGGAGTTGGAGGTTGTTTTTGAATTGCCATTCCTTAATTTAATTTTTTATTAAGATTTTATTTATTTATTGGAGAGAGAGTGCAAGCAGAGGGGCAAAGGGAGAGGGAGAAGCAGACTCCCCGCTGAGCAGGGAGCCAGACATGGGGCTCGATCCCAGGACCCTGAGATCATGACCTGAGCCAAAGACAGACACTTAGCTGACTGAACCACCCAGGCGCCCCAATATAGTTTTTTTAAAAAAGATTATTAATTTATTTGAGAGAGGGAAGAGCAGAGCAAGCAAGAGAGAACACGAGTGGGGGGAGGGGCAGAGGAAGCAGAAGCAGGCTCCCTGCTGAGCAGGGAGCCCAATGCGGGACTCGATCCCAGGACCTGGGATCATGACCTGAGCCGAAGGCGGGCACTTAACCCACTGAGCCACCCAGACATTCCTCCTTAATATAATTTTTGAATAAAGAAGTGTGTGGAGAACTGAATTCAATACAAGCATGTTATAAGCAACTAAGGGAAAGAGATTCAGAAATAATTCATTGACCAAACAATTATCAGGTAGGAATTTACTGGTGTTAGACGCTGTGTCAGGGATACAGTCCAAGGGCTTATTGTCCAGTAGAGGGAAACACATACACATATACGCATGCATATCTACAAATACCACTAGAATAAAAGAAGTCTATACAGGGAACTGAGGGTGGGCAGGAGGAAGGGAAATGTTCTAATTTAGCAAAAGTTTCTCCATTGTGGTAAAGATAGAACTTAGTATGGACTGAGCGAGAGATGAGATTGAAGAGGTCAGTGGGGACCAGATGATTATGTACTCATCTTAGGAGTTAGACTTCATCATTTAGCCTTCAGGGAGCATGGAACCAACACAATTAGATTTGTATTAAGAGCAGATTGGTGTGGGCAGGAAAACTCTCTCAAAAGTAGTGTGGAAGGTGGATTGGTGGCAGTACTAAATAAAGGCAGAAAAAGACTTACTACAATAAGCTAGGTAAGAGATGAAAAAGTTAATGAGTTCTGTTTTGTGGACCTGTTGAATTTAAGGTGCCTTTAGGACATCCAGTTAGAGCAGTTAGGATTGGGTATTAGAGATATACATCTTTGCTCTGGAGAGAGATCTGGGTTAGAAAACTAGATTTGGAGTCATCATCCATCCACCCACCCATCCATCCATCCATCTACCCACCCACTCATCCACCCACCCACCCACCCATCCATCCATCCTTCCATCCACCCACCCATCCATCCATCCATCTACCCACCCACTTATCCACCCACCCACCCACCCATCCACCCATCCATCCATCCTTCCATCCACCCACCCACCCATCCACCCATCCACCCATCCATCCATCCTTACATCCACCCACCCATCCATCCATCCTTCCATCCACCTACCCATCCATCCATCCATCTACCCACCCACCCACCCATCCACCCACCCATCCATCCATCCATCCATCCATCCATCCTTCCATCCACCCACCCAGCCATCCATCCACCCATCCACCCATCCATCCATCTACCCACCATCCATCCATCCATCCATCCACCTATCCACCCACCCATCCATCCATCCATCCACCCACACATCCATCCATCCATCCACCCACCCACCCATCCACCCATCCATCCATCTATCCATCCATCCTGTATTTATTGAACACCGTTTCTCTATTTGGCACTGTACTAGGTACTAGAGATACAGTGCTGGGGATACAAAAGAAACATAGTCCCTGCCCTCATGAAGCTTCTAGTCTAGTGGGGTTGGGGGAAAGAAAATAAACAAGTAAATAAAATAGTAATTAGAAGTTCTGGGAAGGAACCAAGGTGCTAAGATAGAGAATAATGATTTGTAGGAGATACCTTACTTTATTTTTATTTTATTTTTTTAGAGAGAGAGCACATGCGTGTACAAGCGAGAGGCGGGGAGGACAGAGGGAAAAGGGGAGAGAGAATCTTAAGCAGGCTCCATGCCCAGTGTGGAGCCAGACAGAGGGCTCGATCTCACAACCCTGAGATCATGACCTGAGCCCAAATCAAGAGTCAGACATTTAACTGACTGAGCCACCCAGGTGCTCCAGAGATACCCTACTTTAGATAGGCTTGTCCCTTTTAAAATGAGACCTGAAATATGAAAAGGGGCCAACTGTTTGAAAAGCTCAAAGAAGAACACTCTAGGGAGAAGGGCACGCATATGCAAAGGCCCAGAGTTGGGAAAGAACTGAAAATTCTGGGAACTGAAAGGCCCAGTTTAACTGGAGCATAGTGAACTAGGGAGAGCATCAGCATATGAGTGGTAATTGAAGCCATGGGAGTGGTTTGATTTCCCCTGGAAAGTATGTAGAGGAAGAACCCAAAAAAAAAAAAAAAAAAGGGTCAAGAGCAGTACATTGGAGAAAACCAACCTAGAAGGGGCTGGAAATGAAATCTGTGGAGATGAGAGGGGAGCAGTCACAGAAGTGGGAAGAAAGGTAAAAAAAAAAAAAAGAGGGATATCGTGGAAGCCAAAGGAGAAAAAAGTTTCAGCAGTATTATGAGGTATGGAGTGGTCTAATAAGATAAGGGAGAAAGGGAGTCCATTGGGATTGGCAATAAGGAGGTCATTGATGATTTTGGCCATTGCCCACTCAGAGGAGTATGGTGGAGGTAGAGACTAAGTATGGCGGATCAACTCACTATTCCCGTGCCCTTCTTTACACCTTTATTTTCATACTAGAGTATCTTGCCCAGCAAGATTTGGTCTAGTCTGGTGGAACTATTGATGAGATTTCCCAGTTGCCAATCAGAAAGCATTCATTAAACCTTCATTACCTGCACAGCGTTTGTATATGGTGTCGAGGTGATAAAAAGGAGTAGATTCCTGGGATGCCTGGCTGATTTAGTCAGTAGAACATGTGACTCTTGATCTTGGGGTCATGAGTTTGAGCCCCACGTTGGGTGTAGAGATTACTTTAAAAAGGGGGGGGCACGCGGTTCCTGTAACGTGGGTTTAAACTTAAGGTTCCTAAGGAATAATTTTGAAAGCGTGGCCCTCTAGCTTCACACTCCCTGAAAAAATCCATTGTGTACCCTTGAAGGAACTTACTACTCGCTTGCCTCGCCATGGAGGCGTAGGAGATTGTAACCAGCCTATGTTGTATGGACAGTTTATCCTCCACAAAGCAGACTGAATACATTTTCAGAGTAATTGCCGCTTGGCAATTTGGACGATTTGCATCACTTTTGTACTCTCTTTCTAATGCCAAAATGAAGTTTACTCAACACTATTTATGAGAAGATGCACCGCCTCTGCTTGTGGGCGTACATTTCCTCCCTTGTTTTGTTAAAAGATCAACTTTACTTGATGGGTAGATTCCCACTGTAATTTTCTCAGCATTTGGGAGTTCATACTGTAAGCAACTGTTCAAATAAAGTCTAAACATAAAGCAAAAGAGTAAGCAATGCAGATTGTCCTTCCCGTTTTCAAAGCCCAAACTGACACCCATCAATCATTCATCATCTCAGCCATTCATTAATTTAATACCTATTATCAAGAGCCTCCTCCTCTCTTCCAGAGCATCGTGAGCTCTTCTCGGATCTGTTGCGTTTATAATCAGTATCGCACATTTTTGTAGTGACCTGTGTACGGACTTGAATTGTCCTGTTATTTTTTTTTTAAAGATTTTATTTATTTGCTTGAGAGAGCGAGCATGAGCAGGGGTGGGGGGAGGCAGAGGCAGAGGGAGAGGGAGAAGCAGGCTCCCCACTGAGCAGGGAGCCCGACGTGGGGCTCGATCCCAGGACCCCAGGATCACGACCCGAGCCAAAGGCAGGCGCTTAACCGACTGAGCCACCCAGGCGCGCCCGCAGCCGATACAGTTTTGAGCGAGAATATACTAGACATGTGATAGTGGATTCATTTCTGTGACTGGGCTTTCAGATACTTACTTAGGTTTTTTCCTGTTCTTTAGTTTCCCTCAGCCTTTTTCAAAGGAAGAGTGAACATGTGTGCTGCCTTTTGTTATGAGGTTTTAAAGTGCTGCACCTCGAAGATTAGCTCAACCAGGAACGAAGCATCTGCGCTTTTGTACCTCCTGATGAGAAACAACTTCGAGTATACCAAAAGGAAAACCTTTTTGAGGACACACCTACAGGTCTGAAAAGCAAAGCTCCTGTTCGTTCATTCGTTTTCTTTTTTTCTTATTCTTTCTTTCTTTCTCTTTCTTTCTTCCTTCCTTTTTAAGATTTCATTTATTTGAGAGAGAAAGAAAGAGCACGATTTGGGGGGTGGGGAGTAAGGGGCAGAGGGAGAGGGAGGAGCAGGGAGCCCGACATGGAGCTCGGTCCCAGGACCCTGGGATCATGACCCGAGCCGAAGGCAGACGCTTAACCGACCGAGCCACCCAGGCGGCCCACTCCTGTTCTTTCTTCTGTTCAATCTTTAGCCTCTAAAAAAGTATCAAGTAGCAAGACCTACAGATACTCGGTCCAGTGCAATAGCCTGTAGCCACATAAGGCCAGTTAGCGCTTGAAACTCAGCTAGTCCAAATCGAGATGTGTTGTAAATACAGAATACACATTGGCTTCCGAAGACCAAGTACAAAAAAAAAAGCCAACTATCTCAATTGTTTTATGTTGACTGTACGTTGAAGTGATATTCTGGACAGAGTTGGGTTAAGTGAAATTTCCTAAATTTCGCACATGTCTTTTTACTTTTTAATGTGGCTATGGGACAATTTAAAACCGCCTAGGGGGCTCACATCCTATTTCTGTTGGACAGCCCTGCTCTAGAGCGTAGAGGTCAAGAGCACAGGCTCTAGTTCAGAGTCCAGGAGCACCCCTCGCTGTGTGACCTTGAGCAATGTCCGTAGTCTCTTAGCGCCTCAGCTTCCTCATATGCAAACTAGGGGTAAATATCTGTGCCTACCTCATGGGGTTTCATGAGGATTAAAAGAAATGATTAAATACCAAACAAAATCTTTGTTAGATAGCACAGCTGGTTAGACAACTGGCTGTTACCGTAACAAGTAATTTAGCTTGTTTTTTCATGTTCCAGCATGCCCGGTTAGCGAAAAATGGGAGATGGCTCCAGGTTTGTGGCAAGCCTGAACTTTGGAATCAGACCTACCTGGGTTTAGTTTTTTTAAAGACTTTATTTATTTATTGGGAGTGCGGGGAGAGAGAGAAAGCCCGAGCAGGGGGAGGGGCAGAGGGAGAAGCAGACTCCCCGCTGAGCAGAGAGCCGGAAATGGGGCTCGATCCTAGGACCCTGAGATCATGACCTGAGCCGAAGGCAGAGGCTTTAACCCACTGAGCCAGCCAGGCGCCCTCCCCCACACACACACACCTGGGTTTAAATCCCAGTTCAGCTACTTACTTACTGTGTGACCCGAGGCAAGGACTCAGTCTGTCTTCAACTCTTTGCCTCATCTGTAAAACGAGGCAGGCGTGGTTCACCTTGCAGGGTTACTGTGAGGGTCCAACAGAAAGTGTGTGTAGTGCCGGGCACGGTGCCTAGCAGTGTGTAAGGGACACTTAGCACGTGGTAGTTGTCATTTAATGTCTACGTTTCTTTTGCTTGTTGGATGAAACCGCTCCGACCCAAACCACAGATGGGCCTTCTTGACTCGCCAGGAACCTTTGCCCTCTGGGAGATCCTTGCTCGTATTTCTGGCTTCTTCCCTGCCACGGTCTGTTCCATTGGAGTTGTTTGTTGGAGACTGGGTTAGAAATGGGGAAGCAACCATCAGCGGCTTTCTAGAAACATCATCGGGAATGGGGAAATGTGATAGGGGTAGACGCTTCTTATAAAATCTGCCACGTAGTTACTTTGGGATATGAGGGCCAGCATTACCTGTTAGGGCTTTTGCTATTTGCTTTTATGAAGCGCCACTTAAAGACCGCCTTCCCCAAAACTTGTGCGGTAAACACGCCAGTATGCCTGAAATTCCCCATTAAGGTCTGTTCTCCGGGGTCAGAGCATCCGTTCTCTCAAGTCATTTATTGAAATATAAGCACATTAGTAAATGTGAAGACTTAAAACCATCTCTGGCCCATAGTAAGTGCTCAATAAAGTGTTAACTGGTCTTATGATTAGGCTCTCTTTCATTCTCATAACCACACTATCAAGCAGGTATTGTTATCCTCCCCATGTGACGAATGAGGATAGTGAGGCACAGGAGGGTGAAATAACTTTCCCCAAGCCACGCAGCGAATAATCGATAAAGCCAAAAGCTGAATCTCAGGCAGTTTGACTCTAAGAGCCTGTGCTCACAGCTCCCACCAAACCCTGCTTCCCACAAGCAGGGGTAAAGCCCTCAGCCATCAGCACCAGAGCGTGAATCATGTAGGCGATCATCCAAGGGAGCTTGAGAGATTCAGACCACCCTCTAAGGCCCTTACGTGTCCTGCCGTCAGAACTGGAGAGAGCCGAGTCAGAAACCAGGAAGGGAGCTGCGGGGCCGCAGCTGGGAGTCCAGCACCCTGAAATCGATTAGCGAAAGGTAATGCGAAACCACCCAAGGAAAATGTCATCCATTCCCAGCTTTGCCATGGCAACTACCTAGCCGGTGCAGTCGAAGCAGAGACCCGACCACCGTCGTATCAGTTCATGATCTTACAAACCATTTTAGATCTAGCTGTGCTAGGAGTTGTGAACAGTCGTTCGTAGCTAACCAAGAAAAGGCTGAATAAATTTTGCCATTGGGACAAGTTGCTCTTCCGCTAGAAGAATTCAAACCCCTCATGTATGAAGGAAACAGATTACGATGGAATGGTGTAGCATTTTTATTTCTTTTTCTTTTCTGGTTTTTTTTTTTTTTAAGATTTTATTTATTTGACAGAGACAGCAAGAGAGGGAACACAAGCAGGGGGAGAGGGAGAGGGAGAAGCAGGCTCCCCGCAGAGCAGGGAGCCCAATGCGGGGCTTGATCCCAGGAGCTTGGGATCATGACCTGAGCCGAAGGCAGATGCTTAACCGACTGAGCCCCACAGGCGCCCAGTGTAGCATTTTTAAAAAGGACTATTTCATATGGGTGCCTGTGGACTTCCACAATGATGGAAATCAGCAGCATTTACTCAAAAGACATTTGGAAAACCGTGTGTGCTTCTTCCCACAGATCATAATCGCCGTGAGCCAGCTGATAGCCGATGTGGCGCTAAGCGGAGGGTCGAGATTTCAGGAGTCGCTATTCATTATCAATAATTTTGCCAACAGTGACAGACCCATGAAGGTACGTTCTCACTCCAAGGAGTAAACTAGAACCACCTTCCGAGTCAGAGAAGTTCATAACGCTGTCACGGGATTCACAACTCTTGATAGTGTTGAGTGTATAGGACGCGGGCTTTACCTTGTGCGGCCCCGTGTCTCCAGCGCCCAGAACACGGCCTGGTACATAGCACGTCTTCAGAATCATCTGACTGGATGGAGAAATGACTATACTGTGTACGCGTGGTTATTATAGCTAGTAGGATTGGAATTTTTTTCCGAGCCTGATTTCTAAACTCGCTGCTTCTTTTTTTGAGAGTTATTACCATTTATGATTTGGGTTACTGACGCGCTGGGTTTCAGGAATCTTCTGTTTGCTGATTACAGCTTGCCCTAGGTACATATGGGCAAACCCTAGCCCAACCCTGCTGTTCTTAGGTACCAGCTTGCTGAGGCCAAGCCCAAAACCCTGAGCACCATCCCTCTTTCTTACCCGTATACTCACAACCTGTAACGTTGTTAAAAATGCATTTGTCTTGTTGCATGGAGAACCATCCTGATCTTCAGTGATGCATGTGTTCAAGGGAAGAACAATCTTTTGCCAGTAGAGGGCTTTCCCTCCCAGAGGGATCATCCCCATTCTTGGGAAAGGTCATCCTCCAGGATAATTTAACAATATTGTGTAAAAAAAAAAAATGGAAGAGAAAAAAAAGGCTCCCAGTCACAGCATACTTGATGTTTGGAACATGTAGAATCTATGTACAAAAAAAAAAAAAAAAAAAAAATTATTCCCATAGGAATGTTGCTTAGACTGAAAAAACAAAAACAAAAATAAAAACCACTTAGTGCCAGCACTTCTCAGGCTGGGAAAGTTTGCTTTTCAGCTAGTTCTGCTGGTTCCCTGAGAGATCAGTATACACTCCAACTAACCCCATGAGCACAGAAACCATTTTTGTCATTAAGAATCTTCTACCCTGAAATGTATTTTTATCGGTCATTACCATTCTTAATTTTATGTTATATAAAAGTTGGATGAGCATCTTTTTCAAAGTAAACGAGGTCCGCTGTGGCTGACCTTGATAAGAATGCTTCGTCATGACTCATTTCTTAGTTTTATTCTCATAGGGCTGTCATCACCAATAAACCCTATGTCAGCAAGGTGTGCCTTTACCCCAGTAAATAAAATGGCTACTGGGGTTTAAGAAGGAACTGTAATGTGAAACCAGGAATGTACTGTATGTTGGCTAATTGAATTGAAATAAAAGTAAAAAAAAAAAGGAATCTTATTGGACATAATTATTGTTTTTAAAGGAATCAAGAAAGCACTTTTTTTTTAAAGATTTTATTTATTTATTTGACAGAGGGAGAGAGATCACAAGTAGGCAGAGAGGCAGGCAGAGAGAGAGGGGGAAGCAGGCTCCCTGCTGAGCAGAGAGCCCGATGCGGGGCTCGATCCCAGGACCCTGAGATCATGACCTGAGCCAAAGGCAGAGGCACTTTTAAGAACCGCTTCCTCCACATTTGGTTATATTCACATCAGAAAGCTCCGTAACCCTTGTACTTGTCCCTTACTCATCTTCTCTGAATCCTACCGATAATTGTGATTAGTCGACTGGGGTTAAGAAGAAGTGATAGTACTTTCTTAATAGTGGCCAGGATAAAGAGGAAACTGTAACTTAGAGGGTTTGGAGAACAAAACAACACTCCAAGAGAAACTAGTAAATTCTTTAGAGTGTTCTGTGAGTCACAGCCTTTTAATTGGAGAAGGGGAAATGTTCGCAGTATGGTTTTTACCTGAGTGTATGTGGTAATCGGTGGATGGGATAGATATGCTCGTCCATAGGGGAGAGTGGCTGAGATCAGCAGCCCTGGGGCCAGGTTGTCTGGGCATCAGTCCTGTCCCTGCCACTTAACCAGCCACGACACTTTGGCCGAGCTGTTTAACTGCGGTGCTCCTCAGTTTTCCCATTGGTTAAATGAATTACAACAGTACTTATTTCATAAGGTTGCTGGAAAAATTAAAACATGTAAGGCACTTAGACCATTGCCTGATCCATAGTAAGCTGTCAGTTTTTAGTTACTCTTGTAACTAAAATTACCGTTAGGCCAATAATTCTCATGGCCATGGAATTTACAGTGGACAAGCTAGAGTCCAGAAGCCGTGCTTTTATGTATTGTGAGTATATTGCCATCAAGGGTAGAGCCTTTAAAAAGAATTAATTTAAAGCTCTTCAGGGGCGCCTGGATGGCTCAGTCGGTTAAGTGTCCGGCTCTCGATCTCAGCTTAGGTCTTGATCTCAGGGTCGTGAGTTCAAGCCCTGTGTTGGGCTCCATGCTATGCTTGGAGCCTACTTTAAAAAATAAATAAATAAAACTCTTTAGACATGTGAAATACCAAGAACTGTCCCAAGGAATATAAATCATGTCATTCCCAGGATTGGATGCCAAGGCTTAGAGCACATTGATAATGTTAATGAACATGTCTTTTTTGTTTGTTTTGAAATCAGGCAACTGCTTTTCCCACAGAAGTCAAAGACTTGACCAAGAGAATCCGTACCGTTCTTATGGCCACTGCTCAAATGAAGGAGCACGAGAAAGATCCAGAAATGCTCATCGATCTCCAGTATAGCTTAGCCAAGTCCTATGCAAGCACCCCGGAGCTCAGGAAAACCTGGCTTGATAGTATGGCCAAGATCCACATAAAAAACGGAGATTTTTCAGAGGTGACGACCTAAGACTTTGTTCTGAGCACAGTGCTGCAAAAACCCTGGAACGCAGGCTGACCGTTCTTTCTTTGTCCTCCTCTTTCAGGCAGCAATGTGTTATGTGCACGTGGCAGCTTTGGTTGCAGAGTTCCTTCATCGAAAAAGTAAGATATTTCTGTTCTCCAACACAGCGGAGGATTTCCGTTAGCGCACGAGTTTTTTATGTTTGTAGCTTGCGACGAGGAATGTGATGTCATTGAGGTCCGAAAACTGTGTTCACCTTTAGCCCCATTTCGTGTTAAACAGAAGTTGTTATAAAAGAAAACTGGACTGTTCGTTTTGCCTTCCATTGAGAGCACGAGAATAAGTTAAATAATACGGGGCCAGGCCTGATGCCCGATGTTTATTTTTCCAAGACTGTTTCCCTAGAACACTGCCACTGATTAAATTCTTCTCAGGGCTCATGAGAAGCTCTGGTTAATAGAGATCATTTGTTTTCCCCTCTTCTGTCTCAGCTTCACCAAAAACTGCCCCCAGATGATACCTCTGTAGCCCCTTTAGTGTACCAATACTTTGGTATTAGAAGGGAGTCCGCGCATCAGCAAGAGGGCCAAATAAGATGTCCCTTGTTTGTATACACCACCACCCCCCACCAACAATTTGGCATCTGTCTGTGGACAAAAGTGTGTCTGGGGGCTGCGGGATCCAGCACTGTGTGCCAAGGGACCTGGGGACGAATCTCACCCACCCGTGCCTTAGGTCACGGGCAGACAGACCTTGGTCCCCTAGCGGGCCTAGCCCCTCCCAGCTGCACTCTGAGAGTCCCCGGAGAACACTGCCTTAGACAGTAGATGATGGTCCTTGACGTGTAATATACCAATACACCCTGCACGTCCAGGGGTCCGGTTGAGAAGTTCTAGCATGCCTTTGGAGCAAAACAGATACAAGTTCAGATGCCTTGGGGCGGGTAAGAGGAACAGTTTGACTTGACTCATGTCCCCCCTTCCTCAAGGCGGCACGGCTCAGTGCCAGGAGAGACCTTCTCACCCATGATTTCTTCGGTGGGAAAAAGTGAGAGGCTGTGAGTGGGCACCTGGCTTCCCCAGCAGTACAGGAGCCGCCAAAGAGGCCCATTTCTCTCTCGCCCTGCGGGAGTCCTGGCTCATAAGCCACATGACTGGGGGCAGGAAGAGGCAGGGAGTGCTGCAGGTAGGATTCCTAGAGGGCATTAAAAAGACAGGGATTCTACTAGCCGCATTGCAGGCTCCATCCAGAAGCCCACCAGCAAGGCTCTAGAGACACTTAGCTCATAGATTCCCTCCCCGCCGCCACCCCGTCTCTCCGTGCCCTGCACATCTAAACCACATGCTCCTTTATCCTATAGCCGGCTCCCTGGGCCTTCTCCTGATGGGTGGCAAGAGCCAGCTTTCGCAGGGGACCAGAAAGCCATCCAGAATCTGTGGGCCCCTCCAGGACCATAGATTTGAGCTTTAGCACCACCCTTGAGAGAGCAAAAGGGAGGCATTATTACCCGGCCTGGTGTGTTACATGAGGGAGAGAAGGCACACAAGCTTCAGAAATCCGCCACAAAGGGGAGCAAGGAGTGCGAAGCAAAGCTATCCATAGGAAGTTGGGGAAAGCCACAGACTCCCTAGTAGGGCCGATGGAAGGTATTTCTCTCCCAGAGTCAGCCAGTAAAGGTGGTCGGAGATGACTGCTACTTCAGATGCGAGACTTGAGAGAACAGGAAAAAACAAAGGAAACATGACACCCGCAAAGGATCACAGCAGTCTTCCAGTAACCAATGCCAAAGACTTGGAGCTCTGCAGTTTACCTCCTCAAGAATTCAAAATAGCCATGTTAAGGAAGCTTAATGAGCTACAATAAAACAGAAAGACAAGTCAAGGATGTCAGGAAAACCATATGAGAACAAAACAAGAAGTTAAACAGAAATTTTGAAGAAAACACAAATTCTGGCATTGAAGAATACAACGAATGAAGTGAAAAATGCAACACAGAGCGTTGCCGGCAGAATGGATCAAGCAGAAGAACTAATCTGTGAAATAGAAACCAGGACCTTTGATGGGGCGCGCGGGTGGCTCAGTCGGTTAAGCATCTGACTCTTGGTGTAGGCTCGGGTCATGAGCTCAGGGCTGTGAGGGTGGGCACCGTGCTCAGTGGGTTGTCTGCTTGAGATTCTCTCTCCTTCTGCCTCTGCCCCTCCCCCCTAAAATAAATAAATAGATCTTTCAAAAAACAAAAAAGAAGAAGAAGAAGCCAGGACCTTTAAAATGATCTCATCAGACGAGAACAAAGGAAAAAAGAATGAGAAAGAGTGAAGAAGCTTATGTGGGTGATCTTCAGGACGGCATCGAAAGAAACAATCTGTGAATTCTTAGAGTCCGAGAAGGAGACAGAAAGCTTTTATTTCAAGAAATAATGGCCAAGAATGCCCCAAATCTGGGGAGAGATTTGGACACCGGTGTTCACGAGATTCATAGATTCCCAAAAAGAAAACTCAATATAAAGAGAGCTCCTCTAAAGACAGGATTATAGTAAAACTATCAAAAGATAAGGAATCCATGGGGCGCCTGGGTGGCTCAGTCATTAGGCATCTGCCTTTGGCTCAGGTCATGATCCCAGGGTCCTGGGATTGAGCCCCGCATCAGGCTCCCTGCTTGGCAGGAAGCCTGGTTCTCCCTCTCCCCCTGCTTATGTTCCCTCTCTCGCTGTCTCTCTCTCTCTCTCCCTCTCTCTCTCTCTCTCTGTCAAATAAATAAATAAATAAATCTTAAAAAAAAAAAAAGACAAGGAATCCTAAGGCATCAAGAGAAAGTAAGTTTGTAACTTACAAGGGAACCCCCCTAAATCTATCAGGGGATTTTGCAGCAGAACCTTGCAGGCGAGGAGAGAGCAGGGTGATCTATTCAGCACTGAAAGAATGAAACTGCCAATCAAGAGCACTCTTTCCAGCAAAGTTGTCCTTCGAAAATGAAGGACAGATAAAAATGTTCCCAGGCAAGCAAAAGCTGAAGGAGTTCATCGCCGCTAGACCTGCCTTGCAAGAAATGCTGAGAGGAGTTCTTCAAGCTGAAATGAAAAGATGCTAATTAATGACATGAAAACATACGAAATGGATCTGTATGAATGGGTAAAGATGTGGCGCATATACACAATAGAATGTTATTCAGCCACAAGAACAAGGACATCCTGCCGGTTTGGGGAATATGAATGGACCTTGAAGGCACTCCACTAAGTGGAATGAATCAGAAAGAGAAAGACAAACACCGTATGACCTTACTTGCACGTAGCATCTAAAAAGTTGAATTCACAGAAGCAGAGAGTGAAATGGTAGTTGCCAGGGGCTCGAGGGGTGGGGAAAACGGGCAGCTGTTGGTCAAAGGGTAGAAACTTTCAGTTATAAGATGAATACATTCTGGAGATCTGATGCACAGCCCAGTGATCGTAGTTAATGAAACTATTATATTCTCGAAAGTTGCTGAGAGAGTAGATCTTAAATAGTTTCATCTTCCCCAAAATGGTGATTAGGTGTGGTGTTAACGCCGCTGTGGTAATCGTTTCGCAATATACACGTATGAAATCAACACACACACCTGAAACTTACACAGTGTTATGTATCAGTTATGTCAATAGAGCTGGCGGGGAGGTCGGGAGCGGGGCGGGCGAAACAGAAAGGGAGTCAGTGGTCTTGAAGGGCTTCAGGATCCAGCAGGTCTAATTCAAGAATCTGCCTGAAAGCTTCCCTTTCCAGAAACAGTATTGCTGGCTACTACTGTAAAAACTACTCGAGCAGTGAAACAGTTGAGCTAGGTTTAAAAATTGACCGGCTATGGATATTGCAAAGAAACCTTCCACTATCTAGCATAATGGCCAAGCTACTTCCTCTAAGGCAGTTGAATGAGTAACATGAGGGCAAAATGAAACCATCTTGTGGGAGTCCTATCACTCTGGCTCAGTCTATGAGAACACAACCATGTTTTGTTTTGTTTTTGTTTTTTAACTCCAGAATTCCTACAGGTAACTATATGGCTTTCATTTTACATCTAAGGCTCCGTGTTCCATTGCCTCATATAATACCACCCATGTGGGGAGAACCTCTTTCTTTCTTTCTTTTTAAGATTTTATTTATTTGTCAGTGAAAGACAGAGAGAGAGCACGAGCGAGGGAAGGGACAGAGGGAGAAGCAGACTTCCCGCCAAGCAGGGAGCCTGATGTGGGGCTTGATCCCAGGACCCTGGGATCATGACCTGAGCTGAAGGCAGATGCTTAACTGACTGAGCCACCCAGGCGTCCTGGGAGAACCTCTCTTTAAAATGAGTCTTCCCAAGCATGGCATCATGACTAAAATGTAGATTCATTTTACTTATATTTTAGATGAACACTTTCTGTTTGATACCAAAATATTTTTTTAACAGTCCATGTGTTTGAAATTGGCATAGTCTGGTTTTCTCCTTTTTAGTACATAGGTGGTTTTAAAATGGAAAAATCTTACTTATCAAAAGAAGGCCCCATTTGAGGTATTTTTTCCTACATCACTGGTCTGCCCATGAAATTACAGCCAAAATAAATATTGAAATTGTACACCTATAATTACAAATAAACCGATAGGAGAACTCTAAACACACTAATACATTCTTAGGTGTATTTTTCTAATAAATGAGGTTAATATTACCTCCTCTTTTTAATTAGAGAAATCTACAATCAGAGTTTTATGTCCACTGAAAATGGTTAAAAATACTAAAATATTTCTCTAGAATTTGTTTCCACAAGTCCAAAGACCCTACAATCAAGCAGAGATAAAAAATTATTCCTCTCCATTATCAGACCTTAAGCTTTAAAAATATAAGACCGGACAATATGGTAACTAAAAAAAAAAAAAAAAAATAGAAATATTGCTGTGGTTTTTTTGGATGTGAGCTTGAGGCAGCTAGCCTGAACACCAAACAGCGTGATGCGTTTTCAGTAAGTGTAAACGGTGCTTAAAAACATTAAAAAAGGGCGCCTGCTTGGCTCAGTGGGTTAAAGCCTCTGCCTTCGGCTCAGGTCATGATGTCAGGGTCCTGGGATCGAGCCCCGCATCGGGCTCTCTGCTCAGCAGGGAGCCTGCTTCCCCCTCTCTCTCTGCCTGCCTCTCTGCCTGCTTGTGATCTCTCTCCTCTCTGTCGAATAAATAAATAAAATGTTTAAAAAAATTTTTTTTTAAACATTTTTTTTTTATTTGAGTATAGTCGACACACAGTGTCAAACTAGTTTCAGGTGTATAACATAGTGATTGAACTTCTCTACGTTACGTTACGCTCACCGCGAGTCCCCTGTGTCCCCATACAACGCTGTTCCAATACCATTGGCTATGTTCCCCACGCCGTGCCTTTTATTCCTATGACTTATTCATTCCATGACTGGGAGCCTGTATCTCCCATGCCCCTTCACCCATTTTGCCCATCCCCCACTTAAATACTTACTTCAAAATCCCTTCGAGATTTTTTAGAGTTTCCCCTTCCTAGAACTCAAGGGGCCCCTCTCCAAGTAGGAAAAAATGTTTAGCATTTTAAAGAAAACATAATGTTAAATTGAGGAGTTTACATATTTATCTAGAGCTGCCATCTATTTTTAAACTTGGAAAATCCTACTTGCTTAAACTAGCAAAGCTTATTCCAAAATGGGCGCAGAGTAGTAAAATCCTCAGGGCTCCCCCCACCCTTGGCTCTGGTCATTCCGATGATCCAGAACACCCTCTTTTGGTGATTAGCTGATTAAACGATGCTAGTTATATCAAGGCCGACTACTGATGGAAAACACGACTTAGAAACTTAATCCGTTAAGCTGTTATCCGGTCTGAGAACTTCGGGTTCTAGATAAGAGCTGGGTGTTTACTGGGCAAATAAAAGTACAGTTGAGTGCAGAACTAAAGGAAAAAAAAAGAGTTTTATTAACACTTAAAGACAGACTTAGTTCACAAAAATAGTTGAGCAATCCTACAACTTTTGTTTTCTCCTGTTAAGTGTCCTTTGATAATGAAGACAAAAGGGAAGGAGAGTTAGAATGTATTTTAAATCTTTGGCACATCTGGGTGGCTCAGTTGGTTAATCGTCTGCGTTTGGCTTGGGTCCTGATCTCAGGGTCGTGGGATCGAGTCCCACATCGGGCTCCCTGCTCAGTGGGGAATCTGCTTCTCCTTCTCCTACTCTCCCTGCTTGTTCTCTCTCTGTCAAATAAATAAAGTCTTTTAAAAAATAATAAATCTTTGACATATCGATTGCAAAAATTTTGTTTTCTCCTCCTATGCCATTTCTCTTGAAGTCATTATAAAGCACTTCTTTTAATCAAGACGAAGTGAAGTACTACTGACCAGCTCACATATTGGTGACAGATGTTCTCCTATTTAGAGTTTTTAAGGAAAAAAAAAAAAACAAATTAGTTCGTGCCATCGGGTGGTTGCCTAAGGAAGCAAAGGCTTGGGCCCCTTCCCTCCTGGGGCTGACTCCCGAAGACCAGCAATGGCCTATTTCTAGATCCTTTTTTTCGTGTTTCAGGCAACAAACTGGAAGGGAAAGGGGAAGGAGATGTGCGCTTCTCCCTGTCACACCCACCCCCACTTCTCTCAGTCGGCCAGAGCTCTCGCTCTTGCTACCAGAGAGACTTTAGGATTATCATTCTCCTCCTGTTTCCTAAGTTACCTCTAAGTGACGGTGCCTACTGGGAGTCGGTTACTCCCACTCCCACGGATATAAAAGAAAAACCAGGTCTAAATGTCCCTATTTCTATTTTATCTGAGAACCCCCAAATATTCTAGATCTCCCTCTTTGGAGGCTAGACTTTATGTACCTCTCCCTCTTCTCTTCCTGAGGGCAGGCACAACTATTCTTCCGCCCCCTCCCCCCGGGGGGGGGGGTCAAGGGTCAAGTCTCTGCATTCTTCCACCCTCACTTGGCATCCAAGGTTCAACAAAGCTTCCATCTGAGAGGGCTCCCCCAACAACCCAGAAAAAGGAATTTCCTTTCCCATAGAGTCTGTTCTTTTCATTCCTTATAGGGTAACGTCACTCCCTTTCTCAAGTCTTCCTACCCTGGATCTGATAGCTTAAGTCCTGCAGGCTTCTTTCCTGGTCCCTTGCCAATCACAGCTTTTCCCCTCTTTTGCCCTCCTTTCTGCACTTTCAACCTCTTATCCTTCTTCTGACCAGCAGTCTTACTTTATCAAGGGTTGGACTCCTTCCCCATCCCCCAAACTCCTCCCCACTTTTTTCTTTCCCCTGGGATCACTTGTGCTGGGGTGATGGTCTGTCCTTGGACAGTTTGCATCTTGCTCTCCCTGGGACAACAGTCAGGAATAGAGCAGCTCTAGCTGTGAAAAGCGAGGTCAGGAATCCAGGTCGTGTACCACGAAAGATCGATAGCGGACGCTTGGAGACCACCTTCTGTAATGCTACACGGGGCTACGTGAGGTTCCTGAAGTACGCGCCTCCCTCCGTAGGGATGCATTCTAGAAGAATCCTAGATTTGGGGATCACTTAATAAATCTTAGAGCAGACAGGAGTTTCCTCCCTGCTCACAGACCTAGCGGCCAGAGGCCTTCGGGGACTGATGCTTTTCTCTGTCGAGGACTACGCTCTATTGCTTTGCTCAATTTGGGGGGCCCTCTTCCCTCCTGCCTGGCTCTTGACTTCACCGAGGTGCTCAAACAGGACATTTTCTCCTCAATTTCAAAACGTTCTCCTGATGAGCAACCCGAAGAGCGGCCGAATCTGAGACCGGTTTGTTACTGGTCCCCAGCAAGATAAGGGGTATTATCCTGAGTGTAAATCAGCTATGTGACTGAGCATAGTTAATTCAGCAGACGTTTCTTCCTCCCGTAGACTTTGTCGAAGAAGGAAATGATGTATTAATTCACGTTCTGGTGCAGGTTCCTTATCTTATTGTGGTCCAGCGCTTCGAATAGAATGCTCTAGAAGTCTATGACAGACCATTTTAGTTACGCCTATCTTCAGAAACGAAGTGTGTCATGCCCTATCTTCAGTGTCTTTTATTACCTAATTTCTTTGAACAAAAACGGCCCAAAAGTCCGTTGGGTCCAAGTAAATCTCATTGTCATTTGTGCCTCTCCTTCCCTCACAGAAATCCACCGATTGCCCCCAATATGTTTCTCCATTCTTGAAAAAGGACTTCAGAATAACCCCATCTTCCCTCACTCGAACCCCATCTCTCTCTCTCTCTCTCTCAGAAGCATGGTGCTTCCTGGATAACTCACACTCCAGCAAGCATCTTACCAGACAGCGTATGTCTAGTTAGCTTTCATTTAGACAATAGGAGTTGGCAAAATCCAAGCCCCGATACGTGACCTTTTTTTTTTAACCAAAATTCTGAGAAATCTCCTAAATATGAAGTCTGACTCTCTTAAATCTTCCTTCTTTTTTCCCCAACCTCTAGCCTCGGGAAGCTTTCCCGAGCTTCCGCTGTGAGTAGATCATGCTTTCTAAGCATCACCATTCCAGAGGTTCTAGAACAATAGATCGCCAACAGTTTTTATTCGCTCGCAACCAGCCAATTTTCACCCACGAGCAGATTCTTTTATAAGGAGGCTGGATTTTCCGTAACTCTTAAATTCCAGCCACCTACAGAAGGGTAAATAAAGGCAGCCGCTACAGGAGTTGTTTGGACACGTTCCCCTGTCCAGGATGTGTCGGGCGGCCACGTGGCCTGTCTTCTGTACCTAGACTCTTTGCTTGACAGGAACCACTCGGTCCATAGTCCTACAGCAGCTGTCCTCAGCTTGCTGCTTCCCCAGGCTCCAGCTGTAGCCTCACTCACTGTACCAGCTGGCCACAAATGGCCTATCTTGGAAAAGCCCATTTATTTATTGGTAGCTTTGCATTCGACACTCCTTACGCGCTAGGTTCTGTTCTAAACCCTTTGCATTTCCTTTAATTCTCAGGAAGTCGCTGTTATCTCTGTTTTACAGCCAGTGAAACTTTTTACGGTTCGAGGGAGATTTTTTTTTTTTTTTTTTTTTTTACAGTTCTAGAGAGATGAGCAGGGCTCGAATCACGCAATTAGTGCTAGACTATCTGAAGCTATCAAACTCCAAAAGCTCTGATTCTGCCAGGGTCTGCACCTTTTCTCCAAGGATGATGCTTCGGTTCCAATACACGTTTTCTCTTTCTGCCTCTCTTACAAGTCCTGGGCTAGGCTTCCCCCAACGACCCACTTCCTTTCCCAGTTCTACAGTGAGATTAGGAGCTAGGAATGGTTACGAAAGTTCATTCTCTGGCTACCTGAAAAGTACATGGCCTCCTTGATTAGGTGACAAACCAGAAACATACAGGATCGAAGTGTTAGATGGTACTAGGGAAACATGGACTCTACTAGCCCTTGAAGATGAGGCAGAGTCCGAGAAGGAAACTTACTTGTTGGTAACTTGAGCTCGCTTTTGGGAGGGAAAGACCAGTAAAATGTGTAGTAGATGGGAACCATTTGTAAAATTCTTTACAGACTGAAAATTGCACTTAGGACTCTGATCGGCACAAAAATATCCGCGTTCGTTTTTAAGGGTAACCAGTCCCTGTAAAGCTGTTATTTACAAAACGCTTTTTAAAAAAAAAAATTAATTCCTTTCACTGCTTTCTGTTCATACAGAATTATTCCCTAATGGATGTTCAGCCTTCAAGAAAATTACTCCCAATATAGATGAAGAAGGAGCCATGAAAGAAGATGCTGGAATGATGGATGTCCATTATAGTGAAGTAAGATTCCAGGGCCTGCAATGCCAGTTACAGAAATTTAACTTCTTGAAATTTATATTAAAAAATTATTACAGCTAACTTAATTTGGAAAGGAACTAAGGACTCATGAACTGTAAGCATGAAAACTGCCCAGGGCCGAGATGTCCCTATTTGGAATGTGGTGCCGTGACTCTGGAACGGATCCTATCGTCTGGCTTTAGAGAGGCGATATTTATCATCTTCAAATTACCATTCCAGTAACCGGATCAGGGTCAACATACTTTGGGAAAAAAATCTCCTTAAAAAATATAGCTCGCAATGTAACCGCTGAACAGAGTATGCATAAGAGTCTGTTTAAAACTGGAGAATTTCTGTTGTAAATTTCATGTGACTACCAAACGGCTTCGGTTGTCAGTCAACAAATATTTATTGGCTTATGAGCAAGGCTCTGGACCTGGTGATGTAGGCGCTATAAAATAATTAGCCAGGGCCAAACCCTGACTGGCTTCCAATGTCTACCTGAATAGCTAATCCACCTACACGGAATGGGAAAACAAAACAAAGACCGGGCCATTTGAATAATATACACAGTGTGTTCCATGTAAAGTCAAAGGTGAGAGAGGTGCCTTTGAGCCGAGGTAGAACGGCGAGCTGTGATTAGGGAGCAGGGGAGAAAGAGGACACCACGAGGCGGTCCAACAGAGAGGAGACCAGCAGGGACAAAAGCTACGAGGTGGGAAGGTGTAAGGCTTTGGGGAAGTAGAATGGATCCTTTTGGCTAAACCCAGTTGGGTTCACATAGAGCAGAGGAGCAGTTGAGGTCAGAGTTTTGAGAAACTGAATGTTTGGGCTTTATTCAGCAGAATGTTGAGTTGCTCTCAAAGGTTTGGGGACAGAACAATGGCGGGATGAAAGCAAGGAAGAGGAGAGGGTAATTCGGCAGTAACGTGGGAGACGTATCGAAGGTAGAGGCTAGAGAGAGGGCTGCCCAGGAGTCCAGAGGTGAGGCAGTCAGGGCCGAAACCCATCTGCTGACCGACTCACGAAACACTATGAAGAAAGGACGAAGGCCTGCTGGGGAGGGAACAGGGAGGGGGAGAGTCAAGGGTAGCTCTGAGCTTTTGGGTTCAGATATTCCAGAAGAACTACAGGTGGATGATTTTCCAGGGAAGATGATGAATTCCGTCTTTGATGTGTGTCGAATTTGGAGTGGGAGCGTTATCGAGATGGAAATAACCGTCGGGCCATTAGGAGTTTGGAACCAAATCTGGGGAGAGAGATCGGGGTCGGAGGGCCACATGTGGAAGTCATCTGTGTGAGAACCAAAGCAGAGTGAGGATGGGAGGTGACTTAGCCAGTGAAAACCAGAGAACCAAAGACCAGACCACAGAGAAGTTTGCAAAGAGTGGGAAGATGAAAAAATGAGCAAAAACAGAAATTTAAGGGGTTGTAGTCCCATAGAAATACATTTTTGAGAGTCGTATTAAGAAACGTAAACACCTTGGGGCGCCTGGGTGGTTCAGTGCGTTAAAGCCTCTGCCTTTGGCTCAGGCCATGATCTCAGGGTCCTGGGATCGAGCCCCGCATCGGGCTCTCTGCTCAGCAGGGAGCCTGCTTCCCCCTCTCTCTCTGCCAGCCTCTCTGCCTACCTGTGATCTCTCTCTCTCTCTCTGTCAAATAAATAAATAAAATCTTAAAAAAAAAAATGTAAACACCCTGGGGCAAAAAATACATTACGTGTTAATTAAAAAAAAAAAGAAAGAAATGTAAGCAATCAGGTTAAAGTAACAGACATACTTTATTTTACTGAATGAATTTTTTTTTAAATACAAGAGAATCTCAAGTTAGCTCTAGTTCATTTAGCTAAAATGACATGTTTAGAAGCTTTAATTATTTCTATATGAGTCTCTTGCCTCATCAGTAACATAAAGACAATATCATCCTGGTCACTTCAAAATAAATGTGAAAGCTCTTTGTAGCTCATTAAGTACTACAAAAATGTCAGACTCGATCGCTGACCTACTTGACAGTGACGTCACACTTTACCCCAGAACCTAGAACACTAGATATTTACAGCATGTTTGCTAAGTCAGTTATAACAGATACTCTAGAAACTTGAATTTTAATTCCGGCTTGATGCTTGGCTGTGAAGCCTCGGGTAAGTTAATTCACTTTTTTTTTTTTTTTTTTTTGGTCTTAGTTAGACTTAAATGATTTTCCAGAGATCTCCAGTTCTTATGGGCTGACAATGGAAGGACTCAGGGGAATTCATGGAAGATAAATGGTCGAGCACAACTGAAGTTACATTCTTGTCTTCCAAATAACAGCTTCAAGCTTATTCATAGCAATAGCCTTGAGCCTGACTCGAATACTTACAAGGAGAAAGGCAACATTTCTTATTAGTCAAGAACTATAATCTGTTTTCTATGTGAACACATTTGCTAGAACTCTCGTGTGTTCTCGGTAATAATTTATACATTTTATTTGATGTGTACAGATAGAATCGTGTTCAAAAAGAGCCTTTGTATGTTTCCGCTTATGGAAGAAGGCTTCCTCCTCATGCTCGAGCCAAAGGAAAAATAACTGACACTGATTTATGAGGTTTATTGAAATGAAAAGTACAAATGGTTGTCTATTTAGTGCCTGTATTTACATATGTGAATTAAACCAATAATAATGAAATTTAATTTGTTTCTAAAACTGCATTTCTGACCTTTGATTTGCAGTAGTTTTTTTTTTTTTTTTTTAGAGATTTTATTATTTGTCAGGGAGAGAGAGGGAGTGCACACAAGCAGGGGGAGTGGCAGGCAGAGGGAGTGGGAAAAGCAGGCACCCTGCTGAGCAAGGAGCCCCATGTGAGACTCGATTCCAGGACCCTGGGATCATGACCTGAGCTGAAGGCAGGTGCTTAACCAACTGAGCCACCCAGGCGCCCCATGATTTGCAATAGATTTTAAAGATGTAATTAACACATTCCTAAGCGAACAGTTTGATGAATTTTGACAGTTGTATATATCCATGTGACTTCCCAGCAGAAACAAGAAATAGAACATACCCATTCTCGCAGAAAGTTCTCTTATGCCCATCTCCAGTCTGTCTCCCCTTCCCACCACCTAATTTCTATCACCATAGATTAGTTTTGCCTGTACCAGTGTCATAAAAATGGAATCGTTCATTCCATTCAATACATAGCCTTCTGTGTCTGGCTTCTTTTGCTTAACCTAATGTTTTTGAGATACATCCATGTTGTTGAGTATATCAAAAGTTTGTTCTTTTTCATTACTAAATAATATTCCATTGTATTGATAACTGATTTTTTTTCTTGAACCCATTCTCCTGTTGATGAATTTTGGATTGTTTCCATTTTGGGGCTGTTATGAATAAGGCTGCTCTAAACATTCTTATCTATGACCTTTTGTGGACTTATGCTTTCATTATTCTTGGGTAAATATGTAGGAGTGAAATTGCTGGATCCTAGGGAAGTTGAGTATTTAATCTTATAAGAAATTGCCAAGAGTTTTTGAAAGCGGTTGGACCATTTTATACTTCTACCAAGAATGGACAAGAGTTTCAATTGCTCCACATCTTCACCAACTTCTGATGTGGCTAATCTTTCTTTTATCTTTGCCATTCTAGTTAGTATCTCATTGAGTTTTTAATTTATATTTTCCTTTTTTTTTTTTTTTTTTTCAAGTAATCTCCGTGCTGGGCTTGGAGCCCAACGCAGGGCTTGAACTTATGATCCTGAGATTAAGACATGAGCTGAAGTCAAGAGTCAGACCCATAACCTCCTGAACCACCCAGGCACCCCATTGTTTATATTTTCCTAATAACTAATGATGTTGAGCATTTTTCATGTGCTTCTTTGCCTTTCATCTATCTTCTTTTGTGAAATGTGTATTCAAGTCTCTTGCCCATTTTTAGAAATGGCGTTTGTTTTTTTATTGTTGATTTGTAGGCTTTTTTATGTATTCTGGATATAAGCTCTTTGTCCAATATATGTGCTGCAGATTTATCTTTGATTTGTTTATTCATTTCTTAATTGAGTCTTTTATTGAGCCAAAAGTTTTGGTTTTGGTGAAGCCCAACTTACCATCTTTAGTGGTTGGTTCTTTTTGTGTCTGGTCTGAGAAATCTTTGCTTTACCTCAAGACTGCAAAGGTATTGTCTTAGCTTTTTTTTCAGATTTTATTTTTAAGTAATCTCTACAGCCAACGTGGGATTCAAACTCACGACCCCAAGATCAACAGTCACAATTGGACAATTGGACAATTGGAGGATCAGCAGCTCCTCCTGCTGAGCCAGCCAGGCGCCCCTTACCTTTTCTTCTATAAACTTTGTCTCTACATTTTATATTTCGGTCTGTAATCTGGAATTCATTTTTGAGCCTGGAATCAGATAGAAGTCAAGGTCGAAGGCAGATACTTAGATGGTTCACACCGTATGGGGGAAAATGAAACTTTCCTTTTGCCTGATTAAATTACTTTGGCACCTTGGTCAAATTTCAGTTCTTTAGATGTGTGCGGCCTATTTCTGGACTCCGTTCCATCGCACTGACCCATTTGTCCATCTTGATATGAATATCACACCATCCTGATTGCTCTAAATTTGTAAGTCTTGAAATCTGATAGTGTTAGCCCTCCAGCTTTTTTTTTTTTTTTTTTTGTCCATATCATCTTGGCTAGTCTACATCCTTTGAATTTCCATGTAAAATTCAGAATCCTCTTTTCTGATTTCCTCAAAATAGCCTGCTGGAAGTTTTGGGGGGATTTTGTTACGTTTATATATCAGTCCATGGAGAGTGCTGTTTTGTGATTTTTCAGGACAGAAGTCTTTTGCTGGATTTATTGTTAGATGATTGATGTTTTGCTGCCACTGTAAATAGTATTGCTTGATTTCTTTCTCAATTTGTTGTTGCTAGTATATATCCGTACAGTTGATTTTTGTACGTTCATCATACGATCTGCCACCTTGCTAAATATGCGTATTCATTTTAGCGGTTTGTGTATTCCTGGGGGCTTTTCTGCATATGCACTCACATCATCTGCACAGACAGGTGGTTTCACATTCGCCAATCTAAATGCCTTTTCTCTCTTTTGGTTGCCTTGTTACACTGGCTAGCACCTTCATCATGTCGAGTTCAAGTGGGGAGAACAGACATTTCGACCCGTTCTCAAACTTACACGAGAAGAGTGTTCAGCCTGTAGGTTTCTCGTAGGTGCCCTTTATCAGATTGAGGAAGATCCCTTCTAGTTCTTGTTTGCTGAGAGTTCTTTTTTAATATCATGAAGGGATGTTGAGTTTTTTCCAATGCTTTCTCTGCATCTATTGCTGGAGATACATCTTTCTCTTGTCTCCTGCTTTGTTCTATCTATTACAGTGAATTTTTTTTTCCCTATTATAAGCCAGTTTTACATTTCTGGGACTCACTAGTTTGTAACAGATGTTTAATTCCCCCAAAGTCCTTCTTTCCCACTGCTGCTAGAAATTCAGATTTGGCTAGGAAATGTTAATATACATTTCTTCAAGTAGCAACATTTAATGAACATCGACTTGGCAATGCCACTATACTAATGACTAAGGAAACCAATATAAATAAGATACTGTTACTACTCTTGAAGAGTCACAGCCCATTTGGAATGTCAGATACAAAGATGATGGGCAAGTAGAGGGATATATATCTACCCAGTGAATTCTCAGAGCAGGATAAAAGGTATCTAGTGTCTTGCTGGTCTGTATTGATTAGGAAAAGGATCCCAGAAGAGGCAATACCTGAGCCATCTTAAAGGGGTTAACCGCTGGAAGGGGAGTAAAGGGCAGAAGTCTCAGCATGGACAAAGGCACAGAGTGAGGGCCACACTGTGGTGCCGCAGGAGAACTTCTGGTAGCTCATTGTTGTTGGAGCATAAAGTACGAGGCTGGGCACGGTGAATGATGAGATTATAGAAGCATCGGCTGGACTATTGCAAGCCTCCTGTGCCAAATGAAAAATCTTGCCCTTTGCTCTGTGAACGAAGCGGCAGCCATCTTGAAATTCTAAGAAGGGGAGAGGGACGTGGTCTGGTTTGCCTTGGAATCAGAAGCCTACGGCCGATAGATTTATAAGTGCTCAGGCTGGAGGCAAGAAGATCAATGAGAAAAAAAATAAAGCGGTCCTAAACCTTAGCCGTGTGAGTGGAAGTGGAGAGGAAGGGTCAGATTTGAGAAGTATTTAGGAAGTCAGACTGGCAGAAGTTGGCGACGAGCTGACAAGAGCATGAGTGGAGAGAGAGCGCATTGGTTCTCCAGGGCTGCCATAACAGGGACCCACGTGTATCGTCTCACAGCTCTAGCATCTAGAAGAAGTCTGAAATCAGGGTGTCATCTCTTTTCGAGGGATACCCTTGACCCCATCCCAGGGGCTGAGTCAAAACGACTCTTAAGTCTTCTAGCTAAGAGTTCATAGGGTATTGCCTTGGCCAAATAGGGAAAACACAAGTGAAAGAACCAGTTTAGGAAGAAGCTGAGTTCAGAAGTGCCTAAAGGGCATACAGGAAGAGCCATTTTAGCATTCAGTTCTGTAAATCTCAAGAGCATGTCTTCAAGAGAGAAACAAGCTTGTTAAGACTTCTGGCTAGCAGCGATAACGGGCTTCATCTTCTCATTGTTGAGAACGTGAGATGGTGGGTCATAAAATAATTTGTTGCGGCTGTTATCATTTTCTGGCAAGGCCAGAGATCTCTATCCTGAGCTATTATCCTCTCATCCTCCCCAATTTTAGGGCCAACAGTCAGGAAAGAAGCATTCTTTACCAAAATCGCTTCATTTTCATAAACACTCATATCGCTACCACAAGAGCTTGGAAGTTGTCGAATCTTCTTAAGACTCTGTTATATGTAAATACAGCTTCTGTATAAAAAAGAAACAACATTCAGAGGCTTAGTGGGATTTATCCCATCAGAACTTCAAACAATGCATCCCCTTTTAAAGATACTCTTTCTTAATGGGTGACATTTGTAAGTACAGTTAACATCTTCATTGTGTGAGTAAACGAAATAAATAGGTACGCTTCACTATTGTCAGAGATTACTTTCATATTTTTAAGAAGGGTTTCCACTTTAAGTATTTCAAGTATTTGATTTAGAAAGTAGAGTTGCATAAGTCCTACTCCTTCGGTGCACATTCTGTTTGTTCTCTGCACACTTGAAATGGCTCAGAATCTATTTGCCCAGAACCCTCAGACCATCTCTAATTCCTGATTGCATTTTGCTCTTAATGCAGGAAGTGTTGCTGGAGTTGTTAGAACAATGTGTGGATGGCTTATGGAAAGCAGAACGTTACGAAGTAATTTCTGAGATTTCCAAGTTGATCATTCCAATTTATGAGAAGCGTCGTGAATTTGAGGTAGGTAATTTAAGCATTTGCATCATTGGCCTCAACTATGTTTTGGAAAAAAAAAAAATCAGTTACGTAGTTATGTCACTATCCCTCTACTACGCATCCTCTGAAAACTAGAAGGTTCATTATATTATGGCATTTGTATTTTATTATAGAATATAGATACTTAACTATGTCGTTTTGACGCATTTGTCCATTTGAAAGTTCCTGTCCTTCAAAATTCTGTGAAATCCTAAAATGAGAATCCTGCTTTACATTTATATAAATTTGCCAAAGGAAATTAAGGGTAAAACATCCAAAATATAAGTTTAAATTTCAATTATATAAGTGGTTCTTAAAACATTTTAATCTAGCAATCCCACCCTTCCCCTCAGAGCGTAAAAAATTCAGTATTATCTTCACCAAACCTTCACTCAGAAAAGCTTCTGAATTTCCCTGTTACCCTGAGAAGAGGCACAGGCCTAGCCTATTTGCAATTCGATGGGGAGACTAAAAGTTCTGGCAGCTGACCTGGGGGAGGTAATTAAGACACTAGGAATAGTCCTACCATGAGGAGTTTTTCCAATTTAGTCTGCCAGCCAAAGCTGTTGATAAAGGGTAATTAATAAAGACTAGTAGTGGGGCACCTGGGTGGCTCAGTCGGTTGAGCATCTGACTTTGGCTCGGGTCATGATCTTAGGGTCCGGGGATCGAGCCCCACATCAGGCTCTCTGCTTGGTGGGGAGCCTGCTTCACCCTCTTACTCTCCCTCCCTTTCTCTCTCTCTCCAATAAAGAAATAAAATCTTTTTAAAAAGAAGAAAAGAAATGACATTGCTCCTTTTAACAAAGCATTACATCCTAAGAACCTTTGTAAAAATGTCCATAGTACCTACTTTCATACTAGCTTGAAGATCAGGCTATTAGAAACCCAGGGAGCATTTTGCTGCTTGGTCAACTAAAAGGGAAGAAAGAAAAATGTATCTTCTCTACACATGAAAGGAAACGATATCTTCTATAGGGACACTACTCCAGTTTCCTTAGAGGCTTGTAAAGGTCTGTGCAGATCCCCTGACATTCTTCACGAGATGTAGTCATTGTTTCTAGGACACCAATGTGTAATTTTTCACTGTATATTTATGGGATAGGCTGCAAAGTGTCAGAGATAGCAGCCATAAAGATAAGGAAAATTTCCCTCCAGTTGAGCTCAGCTGTTTCTGTGCTCCCCTTTTCTATTGGGGTGAAATTCACAGAATATACAATTAAGCATTTTCAGGTGTACAATTCAGGATCATTGAGTGCATTCGTGATACTCCGAACCCACCAGCTCTCACTAGTTTCAAAACATTCTTATGGCCCCAGAAAAACACCTCCTACTCACTAAGCAATCACTCTCCACCCCACCCGCCATTCCCTGGTAATCACTGATCCACTTTCTGTCTCTCTTGGATTTGCCTATTCTGGATGTGTCATAAAAAGGGGTTAATGAAGATGCGACCGTTGGTGTCTGGCTTGTTTCACTTACCATGATATTTAGAGGGTCATCCAAGTCGTAGTGTGGATCAGAACCTCATTCCTTTTTATGGCGGAATGATTTTCGTTCGCATAGATATGCCACAGTTTGTTTATCCGTGTATCCATTGGCAGACATTGGGGTTGTTTTCGTCTTTTGGATGTTATAAATAGTTGCTGTTATAGACATTCGTGCGTAAGTTTCTGTGGGGCCATATGTTTTCATTTATCTTGGGTATATACCTAGGAATGAAATTGCTGGGTTACATGGGATAATTCTTTGTTTAACTTTTGGAGTAACCACCAAACTGCTTTCCCTTTTACCTTCCCACGGGCCATGTGTACATTCCGCATTCTGAACAACGCTTGTTGTTTTGGGTTTTTCATTAGAGCCGTGCAGTGGATGTGAAGTGTTATCCCATTGTGGTATTTGATTTGTATTTCCTTACGACCGACGATTTTGAGCATCTTTTTATGTGCTTGTTAGCCATTTGCATGTCTTCTCTGGAGAAATGTCTATTTAAGACCTTCGCCCGTTTTTAAATTGGGTTGTCGATCTTTTTGTTGTTGAGCTGTGAGAGTTGTTTTTGGTTTAAGACTTCTTTTTAAAGATTTTTATTTAGAGAGAGAGAGCACAAGTGCGAGTAGAGGGTGGGGCAGAGGGAGAGGGAGACGCAGACTCCCCTCCCCTCTGAGCATGGAGCCCGACATGGGGCTCGATCTCACGACCCTAAGATCATAACCTGAGTCGAAATTAAGAGTCGGATGCCCAACCGACTGAGCCACTCAGGCGCCCCTGAGAGTTCTTTATATTTTCTGGTAGTAATCCTTTATCAGATCTGTAATTGGCAAATATTTTCTCCCATTCTATAGGTTGTCTTTTCACATTCTTAATGTTCTTTGCACAACATGCTCCCTTTTTCTGGGTGTACAGATGAATATGTTCTTTGAAAACTTCTGTAAGCTTGTATAAACACAGTCCTCACTGCGGCATACACTCTTATTTTTTTATCTGCATTTTTTATTTTAATTTAAAAATGTTAAGATTTTTTATTTATTTGCGAGAGAGAGCATGAGTGGTGGGGAGGGGCAGAGGGCAGAGGGAGGAGCAAACTCCCATCTGAAGTGGGGAGCCTGACACAGCACTTGATCCCATGACCTTGAGATCATGACCTGAGCCTAAGGCAGATGCTTAACCGACTGAGTCACCCAGGCACCCCTCTGCCCTTAGACTTAACATGGTTGAGGAATTTTGTCAAATTGTGACAAAGGGGCAGGGACCCCAACAAAACCATTTTGAAAAGGAAATAACGTTGCTGCCCCAACCCCCCCCCCCCGCCCCGTGCATGTATCTTAGCCATTTAGTAATGAACCAAAAGACAAAGCTGATTTGTATATTCTCCTTTTTCAGAAACTTACTCAAGTTTATAGAACTCTTCATGGAGCTTACACAAAAGTTCTAGAGGTTATGCATACAAAAAAAAGACTTTTAGGGACTTTCTTCAGAGTTGCCTTTTATGGCCAAGTAAGTATACTTCCGTTCATAAAGCTGCTTTTCTTTTTAAACATTCACCTTTGAATTACTAGATTGCTACAGCAGCGGGCACTGGTTCATGGATTCTGTCTAGAGAGAGGGCTGATCACAGCAGCCAGAGGCCTCTGTGAGTGTAAAGTTCACTTTGGTTTCCGTATCTAAGTCCATCAGGTCAGAGTACAACAAGAAAGATTTGAATTTTTCCCTCAGTTCCATTTTCTGTCGAACTTCTTAAAGTATATATTTAATATCTAGCACTGCAAGCTTTCAAATAAACAGAGAAGTGTGACAGGAAATGAGAAAAAACCCTGGTGTGGAAATCTTCAGGCCAAGGAGATGTCCCTGCGATGGCGAATTTGAGAATTCTTACTTATTCGAACTTAAAAGAGTGAATACACACCATATGGCTTTCAGTGCTTAAGTGCTATGCTTGCTTCGACTCTTTATAAGTGATTGTGCGTTTCACTCTACAACAGTCTTTCTTTGAAGAAGAAGACGGGAAGGAGTACATCTATAAAGAACCAAAGCTCACCGGCCTCTCAGAGATTTCCCTGAGACTCGTGAAACTTTATGGCGAAAAATTTGGCACAGAGAATGTTAAAATAATTCAGGATTCTGACAAGGTAACATATACCCTGCGTTTCAAAATCATTGTTTGTGAGTTCCAAACGTGGTACACTGCTGACTTTTTCCTTTTTTAGCTGGTGGAGGAGAAGTATGGAAATAGAGCCTATCCGGACAGTGAAAGAAAGGATGGGGGTTTTTGGAGTCAGAGAGAGCAGGATTCAAATCTCCATTCGCTCTCTCTCCCTCTTTTTTTAAGATTCGTATTTATTTATTTGAGAGAAAGAGCATAAGAAAGAGATTACGAGCAGGGGGGCAGGGTAGAGGGAGAAGCAGACTCCTCGCTGAACAGGGAGCCCGACGTGGGGCTCGATCCCAGGACTCTGGAATCATGACCTGAGCCGAAGGCAGACACTTCACCGACTGAGCCACCCAGGTGCCCCAAATCTCCATTCTCTTGCCATTTGCTAGCTAGGTGACCATAGGGAAGTTGCTTCTCTGTGCCTCATTTTTCTCATTAGTAAAATGGAGAGAATACTCGTGCCTTTAGTGCATTTCCTTCTAAGCCATCCTTTAGTTCAGTAGTTACCTGTGCAATGAAGTAAGTTTAGGTGCAATCCCTTGGCCTTGCTCTAAAAGTTACCCATCCCCCCAGGCCCTGCCAGGCCAGGATGAAAATGTTCCAGCAAGAGAGGCTCTTTCCTAGAGATGCATCGTTTCCCATAGGCGACATTTGAGGAAAGCACAGTAGGAATGCCTGACCGTTCTTAGTCGCCATAGATGTGCCCAGAATGAGATCTGGTTGTTGGGACAGGAAGGACCTACCCAGGGCGGGATCTGCAGGCCACAGCAATATTTACTGAGCGACCAGGATGCAAGGCGACCTAGCAGGTAGTGGGCAACGTCAGAGCAAAAAGCTCATGGCCAGGGTAAAGACCCTTCACCGTCCGTCATGAAAACGCTCTCTTCGCTTTGGAGACTCGTCTCCCAGGCAGATGGTTTTACCTTGATTCTATGCCTGAGACATTTGAAAAGTAGATCTGCCAGTAGGTTCCACATTCATTAATATTTGGCACCACGCCTCTGCTTCCTTCTTCATCAATGTCACTATTTTGTGCTGTTTTATTCAGTTAAGACAACGGAAGATTTTATTTCCCTGGAGCCAGATAGCCTCGGGCTCGTTGCCATACCACTGATGCTATAAATGGGAAGTTAATGGACAGGCAGGCTTGCCGAACAATACGCAGTTTTCTGCTTTATTTTGCCTCTGAAAACCTGGTGAGCCAGCCCTAGAGACAAACCGCTCTCAGGCAGCCGGACTGCTGACGTTATTTGTATGCACAATATGTGAGTCATTCTCCGTTGGCAACAGACTTCAGAAGCAGTTGCTACTTTGAAAGTCCTTATCTCTGTCTCGATGTGTGCAAGTAAAAATTAAAACCACCCTTATACCTTGCCAAAGAACAAAATCTGCTTAAGAGCACAGACAGTTCGAAGAGCTATTTGGCAATATTTTCCAATATTTTAAACATATATTTCCTTGGACCCAACAATTTCACGTTTAAGGGTTTTTTTAAAAGTGGGAGGGGGAGGACAGAGGGAGAGGGAGAGAGACTCTGAAGCAGGCCCCACGCCCCCAGCACCGGAGCCCGACCCGGGGCTCGATCTCACGACCCTGAGATCATGACCTGAGCTGAAATCAAGAGTCCGGCGCTTAACCCGCTGAGCCACCCAGGAGCCCCTCATGTTTAAGGTTTTATCCTGCAGGTGTACGCTACCAGAAAGATGTATGATTAAAGGCGTTCATTGCTCCAAAGTTTATATAGCAAACTAGAAGCAATCTAAATGTCCATATGGCTAAAGAAATGGTATTATCCACGAAATGGACATAGTGACCTATGTGTTAAAAAAAAATTCACGGGTTTATTTGGAAGTGTTGATTTGAACCTGTTAAGATATATTCTTGAGGGGGGAAAAAGTGAGGTGCAGGAGACCATGGCTAGGCTGATCACATTGGTGTAAACACTGATGTTCACAACAACTTGTGTATGCTTAGGAAATTTCTGGAATGAGACATACAAAATTGTTGACCGTGCTTACCCCCGAGGAGAGGGACTAGAGTCTTACCTAGCGAGAAATTGTTGACTTTTCATGTATACCCTTGTGTACGCTGTGAACGTCTTACCATAGACATTTTTTGCTTTTGTAAGGTTAAGATAAGGCTTGACCTCTTTTTTATTTCCCTTCTGTATTTTGTCTTAGCCTCGATAATTACCTCGACCATCTCCTGAGGTCTCTTAGGAGAGATCTAGCTTTTTTTTTTTTTTTTTCCCCTGAGTCTACTTGACGCGCAATGTTACATTTGCTTCAGGTGCACAACATAGTGATTCAAGTTTATACCCTAATGCCATGCTCAAGTGCAGCTCCCGCCTGTCACCGTCACCGTCCAATGCTATTACAGTAGCACCGACTCTCTCCCCTATGCTGTGCCTTTTATTCCCATGACCTATTCATTCCATAACCGGAAGCCTGTGCCTCCCCTCTCCTTCACCAGTTTTGCCCGTCCCCACTCCTTCCCTCTGGCAACCGTCAGTTTGTTCTTTTTTTTTTTTTTTTAAGATTGATTGATTGATTTGAGAGAGAGAGCACACGGAGGGAGTGGGAGAGGCAGACTCCCCACCGAACAAGGAGCCGGACACGGGGCTCGAGCTCAGGACCCAGGATCATGACCTGAGCCGAAGGCAGATGCTTAACCGACTGTGCCACCCAGGCGCCCCAGTTTGTTCTCTGTAGAGAAATCTAGCTAGTGACTGGGAGAGAAAAGAAGGTTAAGGTTTCTGGAGATAGGCTTTTAGATTTTTACGTAAGAACAATTAGAATGGGTTTGGAGAAGTTAAAAGATGCTAAGAAACTCTCTGCCCCCTGGCCGTCTTCCTGTATCTGTGGAGAAAGAAAGGATACAGAGACTGTTCCCCAAGAGGTTTTTGTTGTCTTTTTGTTTGTTTGTTTCAATTTTTGTTTTCCACACCAAACACGAAAAAGAGCTATCGTCAATTGCAATAACATTGACAAAGTCACCGACAGCCAAGGCCCAAGTCAAATTGAGTTGGGACAACACTGAAATAGGGACCTGGGCATAGTGTCGGGCGAATGGGGACACTGATGGAGGGGAGGGCATCTAGGACCCACGTATGGACTGTCCATCCAGCAGGGACAGCTCTGAGATTTGCCTCCAGCAGTGTAGCTTCTTAGCATGGGATTTAGGCTCTTCACGAAATGGCCCATAACTACCATAGTTTATATCTCTGGAAGAGAGCCCTTCTGCTTTCCTATGGTCCCTTTGGAGGACCGGAGGACCTAAGATAGGATTAATGTCATCAGGCATGCCCACTCTTACAGTGTCAGTCCCTGCTTGTGGATGTACAAATTGGTCAGCTTTTCTGTAGGATAGTTGTGTCACATGTATCAAAATCCTTGCTGCCACGTAAATCTTTTAATGAAGCGGCTTCTAGGAATTGAGGCTGCAGAATAAATCCGAAAATAATGCACATAGTTTTAGATGCAAAGATGTTCATCTGAGCACTGTTTGTAATCGCAAAACGTTGAGAAACAACCTAAGACTCTGTTGATGAGGGATTGATCCGATAAACGGTGTCTATCCATATATCCATTAAAAGTCACGTTAATGAGCAGGGCTCAGTCGGTTGGGCGTCTGCCTTTGGCTTGGGTTATGATCCCGGGGTCCTGGGATCGAGCCCCACATCGGGCTCCCGGCTCAGCGGGGAGTCTGCTTCTCCCTCTCCCTCTGCCTGCCCTTCAGCCTGTGCTCACTCGTGGTCTCTCTCTTGCTCTCTCTCAAATAAACAAAATCTTCTTTTAAAAAGTCATGCTAATGACCATATAGAACTATAATAATTAGAATATGGTTTTTGTTACACATACACATAACAAAAAATTTGTTAATTTGACCACTTTTATGTGCACAGTTCAGTGGTGCTTCCAGCACCGTGTTGGAAAGAAGCGGCAAACGTGGGCATCCTTGCTCCGTTCCTGATCTTAGAGGAAAAGCTTTCAGCCTTTCAGCATTGAGTATAATGTTCACTGTGGGTTTCTCCTAGGGGCCCTTGATTGGATTGTGGAAATTCCCTTCTGTTCCTTGTTTATTGAGTATTTTTATTATGAGAGATGTTGAGTTTTGTCAAATGCTTTTGCTGCATCAGTTGAAATGATCATGTAGGTTTTTTTCCCCTTCATTCTGTTTATGTGGTGGTATTACATTGACTGATGTTCATATGTTGAGCCATCCTTGCATTCCAGGAATTAATCCTACTTGGTCATGGCATATAATCCTTTTAATGTGCTGCTGAATTCTGTTTGCCAGTATTCTGTTGAGGGTTTTTGCATCAATATTCATAAGGGGTATCGGTATAGGGTTTTTTTTACTGTCTTTGTCTGGCTCTGGTTTCAGAGTAGTGATGACATTATAGAATAAGTCAGGGTGTGTTCCTTCCTTCAGTTTTTCAGAAGAGTTTGAGAAGGATTGAGGTTAGTTCTTCTTTAAGTGTGTTGTAGACTTCACCAGTGAAGACATCAGGTCCAGAGATTTTTCTTCATCAGAATTTTTTTTTAAGATTTTATTTATTGCTTGTTTGTTTATTGGAGAGAGAAAGAGAGCAGATAGGGGGTGGGACAGAGGGAGAGAATCTCAAGCAAACTGCACTGAGTGTGGAGTCCAATGTGGGGCTCAATCCCATTACCCAGAGATCATGACCTGAGCCGAAATCAAGAGTCAGACACTCAACTGACTGAGCCATGCAGGTGCCCCAGAAATTTTTTTTTTTTAGGTACGCTCCACACCCAGAGCTGACATGGGGCTCAAACTCACGACCCTGAGATCAAGACCTGAGCTGAAATCAAGAGTCAGTTGCCCAACTGACTGAGCCACCCAGGGACTCCCTTCAGAAAATTTTTCATTACTGATTCAATCTCCTTACTAGCTATAGATCTATTCAGATTTCTCCTTCTAGTTATAGATCTATTTAGATTTTTCTATTTTTTTCATGGTTTAGTCTCGGTAGGCTTCGTGTTTCCAGGAATTTGTTCATTTCATCTAGGTTATCTAATTTGTTGGTGTACAGTTCTCATAGAACTCTCCTATAATACTATATATTTCTATAGAATTGGCAGTAATGTAAATTCATTTCTGATTTTAGTAGTTTTGAGTGTTCTTTTTTCCTTAGTCTTTCTAGTTAAAAGTTTGTCAATTTCATTGACCTTTTCAAAGAACTAACCTTTGGTTTCATTGCTTTTCTCTGTTTTTCTATTCTCTAGTTCACTTATCTCTGCTTAATCTTTATTTCCTTCCTTCTTCTAGCTTTGGGTTCAGTTCCTCTCTTTCTGGTTCCTTAAGGTGTAAAATTATGTTGTCGAATTGAGATCTTTCCCATTTTTTAATGTTGCATTTATCACTATAAATCTCCTCCTTAGCACTGCTTTTGCTGTGTCCTATAAGTTTTGGTATGTTGTGATTTCGTTTTCCTTAATCTCTAAGTATGTTCTAATTTCCCTTGTGATTTTTTTCTTTGAGTCATTGATTTTTTAAGTGTTTAATTTCCACAGATTTATAAATTTTCCTATTTTACTTCTGTTATTAATTTCTAACTTTATCCCATTGTGGTCAGAGAAGATACTTTGTATGATACCTGTCTTTTTAAATCTTTTGAGACTTGATTTGTGGCCTAACATGCAGTCTATTCTGGAAAATGTCCTATGTGCACTTGAGAAGAAAACATACTGTTGTTGAGTAGAGTACTCTGTATGTATATGTCTGTGAGATGTAGTTGGTTTATTGTGTTCTTCAAGTCCTCTGTTTCCTTCCTTCCTTCCTTCCTTCTGTCTGCTTGCAGTATCTAGTATTGAGAGTGGGGTATTAAAGTCTCCAAATATTATTGTAAAACTGTTCTTTTTTTTTGCTTTATATATTTTGATGGTCTGTTATTAGGTGTATAGATGCTTATGATTGTTTTATCTTCTTGCTGTACTGAACCTTTTATCAATATACAATGTCCTTTTTTGTCTCTTGTGAACTGTTAAAACTTTAAGTCTATTTTGTTCAATATTAGTATATTCACCCCTGCTCTCTTTTGGTTACTATATGCATGGAATATCTTTTTCTGTTTTTCATTTGCAACCCATGTGTGTCTTTGGATCTAAAATAAATCTCTTGTAGACTGCATATAGTTGGATCATAATTTTTTAATCCATTCTACAAATCTCTCTTTTGATTACATTTTAATCCATTTACATTTCAGTAATTACTTGTAAGGAGAGAATTCGTTCATTCTGCTCTTTGTTTTCTTATGCGCCTTAGAGCTATTTAGTCTCTCATTTTTTGCATTACTGTCTCCTTTCTGTTTAATTAATTTTTATGGTGAAATAGTTGAATTTGTTTCCCATTTCCTTTTGACTGTATTCTTCAACTCTATCTTTGTGGCTTTCATGGGGATTATATTTAACATCCTAAAGTTATAACACTCTAATTTGAATTTATACCTGTTTAACTTCAATAACATACAAAAAATATGCTTCTTTAACAGCCCTATCCCTACCATTTTCAGTTGTCGATATTGTAGAATTATATCTTTGTACATTGTATATCCAAAAAAATAAGCTAATAATTTTTAGTACATTTAATCCCTTAAATTATGTAGAAAACAAAATTATTACATGTGATGAGTCGCTTCTCTCTCGGTTCTTTCACAGTTCTCTTTTTGTCTTTGGCTTTTGACAGTTTGCTTTTAATGTGGCTCAGTGTGGGTCTCTTTGACTTACCACTACTTGGAATCTTTTGATCTTCTTGGATGTTTATAGTCATTGGGAAGTTTTCACACATTATTTCTTCAGATATTACCTCGTCCCCTTTCCATCTCTTCTCCTTTCAAGGACTTCTATAGTGTGTATTGGTGTGTTGGTCCACTGGGTGATGTTCCACGTGATTTTTTTTTTAAGATTTTATTTATTTATTTGACACAGAGAGAGAGAGCACAAGCAGGGGGAGTAGCAGGCAGAGGGAGAGGGAGAAGCAGGGTCTTCACAGAGCAGAGGGGGCCCGATGTGGGACTCGATCCCAGGACCCCAGGATCGTGACCTGAGCCGAAGGCAGTCGCTTAACTGACTGAGCCACAGGCACCCCCAGCCTGAATTGTTTTATCTTCAAGTTCTCTGACTATTACCTCTATCTGCTCAAATCCACCTTTGAATCCCTTTAGTGAATTTTCATTTTACTTATATTTTTCAGCTCCAAAAATTTGTTTGGTTTCTTTTTTAGGTTTTCTACCTCTCCACTGATACTGACATTTGTCCATACATCGTTTTCTTGACTTTCTCCACATCTCCCTTTAGTTCTTTGATCATTAAGACAGTTGTTTTAAAGTCTTTTTCTAGTAGGTCTACTATCCGGTCTTTTTTGGGGACAAGTTTCCATTGGGTTATTTTTCTCCTTTGAATGTGCCATACTTTCCTGTTTCTTAAGATGCCTTGTGATTTTTCGTTGTTGTTGTTGAAAACCAGACATTTGGATCTGATACCGTGGTCATTCTGGAAATCAGATTCTCCCCCTTTCCCAGGATTTGCTGGGTTTTGTTTTTAATTGCTCTAGGCTATCTTTGTGCCATGGATCAGCCTGAGTTGTAAATCTAGGGTCTTCTCAGGTCTTTTCTGAACCTGCACCTTCCCTGGGTGTGCGTGGTGAATTTCCAATTTACCTCCTATATGCTGTGGCTTTTGAATGTCCCTGTCCTCAATGTCTGGCTCCCAAGAGGGGAAAAAGAAAAATAAAGGGGAGAGATCTTTTAGATCCCCTGGAAGTCACTTTAGCCAGGGGCAGGCAGGTACAACAAAAATGGCCACAGTAAGGGCAGCACCTGGGTGGCCCAGTCTATTAAGTGTCTGCCTTTGGCTCAGGTCATGATCCCAGGGTCCTGGGATCAAGCCCCATGTGGGGCTCTCTGCTCAGCAGGGATCCTGCTTCTCCCTCCCCCTCTGTCTGCCGCTCCTGCTGCTTGTGTTCTCTCTCTCTCTTTCTCCCTCTGTCAAATAAATTAATTTTTTTTTTTAAGTTTTAAAAAAAAATGGCCAAAGCCTCTTTGTACCTCTATGATGAGAAACAGTGGTTGGAGCACAGATCTTCAAAATTTGGAAGATGGGGTCCTTCTTGCCCATCCTGGCTCCCTTAAGGTGTTCCAGGAACATGTGCCAGCTGCCTACTGTGGGGCTGAGGAGTAGGACATGAGTAGCCACCATTGTGCCAAGAGCTGAAATTGACTGAAATCAAAATCGACTGCAATTTTCTGTCCAAGGCTTCCCCTACAAGTTGCAAGCTTTAGCTAGATTTCTGGTGCTCTACCCCCTTCCCAGAATCCTCTCCATAATCTGTTTTTATCGATGTAGAATTCAAATGTACAGTTAACCTTTTTAATATATTTTTAAAGAATCAGATTATAAAACAGTGTTTAGCGTAATCTCAGCTTTGTAAATAATACGTGCCTAGAGAAAAGATTGAAAGGAAATATATGAAAATGTGCATAATGGCGCTCGCTGAGTGGTAGGATTGCAATTTTTATTTTCTTCTCCCATTCCTATAATTTCCAAATAGGTGTCTATAACTTCTTTATAATCAGAAGGAAATGATCCTTAAAAAAAGTACAAAGCTCTCCTCCAGGTGTGTATTCAGCTGGGAACACAATCATGACTGTGTTCCTCAGTGGATCTCAAAGGAGTTAGTGGCTTACCTGTACCCCTTTTTCCCTTCCACCGAATGAAAACCAGAACTTTCTTACTGTATAGGTAAACGCCAAAGAGCTCGATCCAAAATATGCTCATATCCAAGTCACTTACGTGAAGCCCTACTTTGATGACAAAGAACTCACAGAAAGAAAGACCGAGTTTGAAAGAAACCATAATATCAGCAGATTTGTTTTTGAAGCTCCTTACACGTTATCTGGCAAAAAGCAAGGTTGCGTAGAAGAACAGTGCAAACGCCGCACAATCTTGACCAGTAAGTAGGACTTTGCGTGCTAACTGTTTGACTTGGTTCTTTGTGATACACACCGGTAGCAGGTGGCGAGCAGGAGGATGTGAATAGTAGTTGTAATCCTTCCATGTTTTGCTGTTCACCCGCTAGCTCGCACAAACATGGTGACGTTATAGACCGTAGTCGCCCCATATGTAATTGGTGACCGATTGCTCTGGGTGTTCTCCTATACCCTAGGGTATTTTCTAGAGAATGCACAGTGGGGCCCATTCAGCATAATGGAGTTTTTCCTTTGACTTGGCTGTTGGCACAGAGGATTTGTTTCCGAGATAACAAATCAACGTGCACCTTTTAACAGCTTCCAACGCCTTCCCGTATGTGAAGAAGAGGATCCCTATCAGCTATGAACAGCAGATCAACTTAAAGCCCATCGATGTTGCTACTGATGAAATCAAAGACAAAACAGCGGAGCTGAACAAACTTTGCTCCTCTGCAGACGTGGACATGATTCAGCTCCAGCTGAAATTGCAAGGCTGTGTTTCGGTGCAGGTAGGTCCGTTGCTGAATGCATCCTATGTTCTTCCCTATGTTCTCGCTTTCCCGAGGGCACCGAGCAAGCATGACTTGCAATTGTGTGTTCCGCTCTTAGCGCATGCAAAAACCCGTGCATTGTTCTCAGTGAACGGAAGGAAAGTAGGCTCGGTGTCCATCAGTTTTCGTTATGGCAGAAGACTTCAGCATAAAGCATGTGATGGTAGCCAAGCTCTGTGTTTCCAGAGCCGGAGTCATTAAGTAACTTGTTCGAATAGCGTCTTTGCAGATTATTGGCTTTGGTCATTTTTTTCAAATAAACTTCCAGTAAGAAGAGTAAATATGGTCCTCAGATACAGATTTTTAATGTATTTAGGGTTTTTGTTTTTTTTTTAAGAGAAAGGCAGGGGCGCCTGGCTGGCTCAGTCAGGGGAAACGTGCAACTCTTTGATCTCAGGGTTGTGAGTTCGAGCCCCATGTTGGGGGTAGAGAGTACTTAAAAAAAATCTGAAAAAAAAAATAAATAATAAAAAGAGAAAGGCAGAAATTACTTTCTGATTACATTCTAACAACTGTCTCATTTTTCTCCCTTCGTGCTTTAGGTAAATGCTGGTCCGTTAGCATATGCAAGGGCTTTCTTAAATGATAGTCAAGCTAGCAAGTATCCACCTAAGAAAGTAAATGAGTTGAAAGACATGTTTAGGTAAGTGCTGTGTCCTTTTCCCTTTAGACCTCTACCCTTTTACTCCCGTTTTCTTCGTAGAAACCAAAATATTCACCCAATAACATTCCTCCAAAACAAAGGACATTCTCCATTCTCTTTTACAATATTTAAGTGACCTGCTAATGGTACTTTAAGCAGTGAGGAAACACACGATCTCTTTCTCGCTGCCCGACATTAACGACATCCTAGGGTCCCAAGAGATGAAACGTGCCAGTTTACTTTATCGCTTCAGATATCGTGGCACAAAAGCAAGCCTGCATTCATTCTGTGCTTTCCTCCTCTGCCTGATTGACTTCATCTTACAGCATTTCAGACCGTTTAGAGTAGGAACAAAAGTTGAACTGGAAGGGTCGGAGAGGCTTGCGTGTGTCCTGTGTTCTTACTTCCTCCTGGGATTCTGCCGGCCCAGGGCCACATGGTACGGTGGCTCGAGTGAGCATCCCTGTAAGCTAGGGCATGTCTGAATGGTCTTGCATTAGATAACAATCTGTTTCATATATTTGCAAAGCTTGCATTCGGAATAAGAGAGACAGTTGAGTAAAATGGGCCGAGAGGAAAGATGATAACTCAGCCGCTCGTTTGCTCCCGACTTATTTCATTTACTTTTCCTGTCTGCGTGTTATCAACTGCTCCGGATTGCAGAGTAACCAGCAGTCACTCATTCACCAATATTTATCAATGCCTGGCGTGTGCAGAGAGATTCTACTAGTTGCTACGACAGGGATACAAACCCAGTGGGCAATGAGGGACTTTGTCCCCTAAGACCTATGCTCTCGTCATGGACATCACACACAAACGCATGAATGATGGACAAAGCCAAAGCCATCACATCTCTGTCCCCACTTTTTTAAATTATTCAAGTATAGTTGACAGACAAGGTGATCAGTTTCAGGCATATAACAGACCGATTCGACAGTTCTCGTATTACGCAACGCCTACCACGCTGTGTGGTCACACCATCTGTCACCATACAACGTTATTACAGTATTATTGACTGTATTCCCCGGGCTGTACTTTTCATCTCCATGACCTAATTTTCTAACAAGTCTGCCTCTTAATCCTCTTCACCAATTTCACCGATTCCACCCATCCCCATCTTTGTCCCCATACCCAGCCCAGGGCAGAGAATTCCTACCTATAACACCCAGCACTGTACTGGGGACATAGTAGCCCCCAAATAAATTATTTTTGAATGCATGACTCATTATCTACAGATGCGAGTTAATGTTCGCACAGTTTTAGCTGATTTAATATCATGTGGCTGAGCAAATCGTCTTTCTGGAAGGTCGCTGTTTCGAGCCAGGTTTTAAAGGAGGCAAGAAACTGGAGGGGAAAGGTGGGAAAGAAAGGAAAAAGGAATTTCAGACTTAGGAAGTGGCATTAGCAAAGACACAGTGAGAAAATACAGGATTCCAGTCTTCCCTCTAGGCAAGCCACAGTTAAAGTGAATATCGAATTGATGGTCAATGAGACTTTCTGGGAATAAATGATGAAACCCTTATCTTTGCTCTTTGTCCGCAGGAAATTCATACAGGCATGCAGCATTGCACTTGAACTAAATGAGCGGCTAATTAAAGAAGATCAGATTGAGTACCACGAAGGGCTCAAGTCAAATTTCAGAGACATGGTGAAAGAATTGTCTGACATTATCCACGAGCAGGCAAGTATTAGGGTAGTTGAAAACGAAAACATGACCTGGGGCCCGTGAAGCGTTGCTTAGCAAAGTCTAGTCGTTCGAGATCCATTACCTTGACATTAGTCTGTCTGTGTTTTCAAATTCCCTATTATCGTTAATCATTTAAATGATATAATGCAAATCGAGTTTGAAATAATTATCTGAAGCAATTGCTAAAGCAATTATCGGTAATAAGCCATTTTGTTCTTTGGGCTGCGGTGCTGTTGGAAGTAACTCGCTGAACCAATCTGAATTGATCCACTGGAAACACGGGTAAGAGTCTCTCAAGAAGGGTCCTAAAGGAGTGAGATGATTGGCACAGGAGCCAAATCCCTAAAAGAGTATCTCTGTCTTGGCCGCAAGAAACTACAGATAACTATCATTTAGGCGGCATACTCCAGGGCCTCCAAAATTTGAGAAATGTCTTAGCATTTTCACGTGACGGAGTGTTCATGGCCCTTGCAGCTAACTTAGTAAAACCACAGCCTAAAACTACGGAAGCCGCATTATGTCACAATTAAGTAGTTAGAACTTTCATACACCTGAGCCCACCGGGCACCACCACTCCCCCGCTGCCCAGGACTTTTATACACCTGTTTGTCTTAAACACGAGTGCTCCTGGGTTATCCTGGTAAACTCCATTTTTATGCTGGAGTCCTGACCACTCAACGCGTTTGTAAAAGTCCCAGCACGATGGTCTAATCCCTCAGCAACTGAGCCTATTTAGTTTCATTTCCTTACTAATGGAAACAGCCACTAAGATAAAGATTTGCTTCAGAAACTCTCCAAACTCTGAATTTTGAAGTAAAGCAAGTCCTCTTCAAAGAAACAAGGATAACTACAACCCTTTAGAGAACACATCTTAAAGCTCATTCCAGAACCTTCTCGGTCCCGATGGCTGCCTTTCAGCCGATTGCTCACTGTGGGAAATTGAGTTACAGTTACCACAAGGTTGCACTGAATGACCAGGAGTCTCGTTTTCCAACCGTTGTCATCTTCTCGGCATGAAGAGGTCAGTCAGCCAGACCTTCATCATCCCATCTGTTCAGCGAGACTGCTTACCCCCCGCTCTCCTCCTTGCCCATTCTCCGTGTCTGAGAAACTCGTTGGCCCGAGGAGTCCGGAATCAGCGTTCCATTTCTTCTTTTTGCCATCTTTACTTCTGTTAGCCCATTTAGGAGGGTGTACAAACTGTTCCAAGGCACCCCTGTGCTGTTCAGTGTTCAGAGATCCTTTTTGGTCTCAAAGCAACCAGATCAGGACTGGGAAGGCAGGAGATCATTCCACTTCCTTTATTCCCTGGGTCTCAAGCTCAGCCCATGATCAGCGGAGGGGCGTATGCCTTTCTGTGCCATCCCTGCTCTGAGGCAAATAGACGACATAATTAGTTCCTAGGAGCTGTCCCTTGTTACGGATTTCTGTTCTTCATAATCCATAGAAAATCAGCCAATTTCTTCAGGAAAAACAAAACAGCGACACACGTTTTAAGCCAATGTGTAGTACGTTGCAATTATTCGATTTGCAAGCAACTGCATGACTTAGCCTTCAACTCTAAACTACTCAAATGGGAAACAAATTATTCAGTTTACTGTTGTTACGGTGATCAGGATATTTAGAGCGATCATTTTATAAAGTTCTTCCCCCCCCCCCAGAAGTATGGATTTTGCAGATCTGCTGTCCTATTTTCCCTCTGTCTCATTTGAGTCCCATAAACCGTGGCTATTCTATTGAGTTGGAGAGACCAGTATTGTAGACCCTTGATATTATATGTTGATAGATAAGCAAGAAAAAAATCTTAGTTTCTTTTTTAAATTTAATTTTATTTACATTCAATTAATTAACATAGAGTGCATTATTCATTTCAGAGGTGGAGGTCAGTGATTTAATGTTCTATCACACCCAGTGCTCATTCCATCCCGGGCCCTTCTTAACGCCCATCACCCAGTTACCCCCGCCCCCCTCCCCTCCAGCAACCCTCAGTTTGTTTCCCATGGTTCAGAGTTTCTTTTGGTTGGTCTCCCTGTCTGATTTCATCTTGTTTTATTGAAAAATCTATTTTTCTAAATTAGAAATCTAACTTAGATTTATTAGAATTAATTAGAAATCTAAATTTCTATTGGTTTATATTTATGCAAGCTGTCCCGTCACAATGCATCGTGTTTAGGTGTGCCCTAACCGTTGACTTTATAGTGAATTTTTATAATTCAGTGTTTTCTATTAGATTCTCACAAAACAGAGCCTTTTTTCAGTCCTACACTTGGAGATATGTTATTTCCCAAAGGAAAATAAAATAATACAAAAGAAGATAAAGTATAGCCATATAGTGCAATATAAATTATTCTGTTGTACCCCATAAATGATTACTTGACAAACGATATATCTTATGTGTGCGTATATATATATATATATATATATATATATATATATATATCTTATTTATTCTTTGCCCTCTTCAGTGTAACCTGTTATAGTATATCAGAAGATACAGTTCTTTGTAAAACTGTAAAACTTCTTCAAGCTTTTGACTTTTAGAAGGGGACTTAAAAAAATACAAAAAAAGGGGATTTATATTATCTTCAAATTATGACTTGCAGATGTCTTAATTAGAGTTAGCGGTGACCACTGTAGGGTCTGGTATGTTTTGTTTTCTACACAATGAGTCCCATATCGTCTTGTCATATCTGACAGGTGTGGATAAAACAATGAGTCATCTCTTAAACCTCCGCTTGGCTTCCAGACTAGTGTCATGAGTTACGATTTTTGTAAGAGGAAATTTCTCTATTATGGACTTTCTCTAAGACCTAATTGGTAGCAACACAAATGATATGACTCACTACTGTCACCATAGACCAGTTTGTGGGCTTAATACTGAAGTTTCAAAGCCAACTTGAGAGCCAAGTAGTGAAAGCTTGAGACCTAAGCTGGGATCATACAGTGAAGAGATGGGCTGTGATGTGTATGGTATTCTTTTCTTCCATCCTTCTTTTTTTTTTTTTTCTTAAAGTAGGCTCCACACCCAACATGGGGCTTGAACTCACGACCCCGAGACCAAGAGTCGCATATTGTACCAACTGAGCCAGCCAGGCACCCCTTCTTTTCTTCCATCTAATCAAGCATATTTGATCACACAAAATGGAAAGTTTTAAAAACATCTATACCAATATGAATACATGTTTATATACTTATGGGATATGAAATTTACATTTTATATGTGTGAAGTTCTTCATCTCCATGAAAAGCCTTCTGTGTCAATCAGCTTACATAGTTCTAATGTGTCTTTAGAATAGAAATAGGCACTTGTGACTTTATTTAAGAATATTTTCCAAGTCTCCAGGGAAGTAGCATGGGTATCTGTGTGTTGGAAAAGCCCCACTGGTGATTCTGAGAGCCACCGTTTAGAGCTCTTGTTATGATCGTTGGTTTAAAAAAAAAAAATGTATTTGAAAGATTGCGTTGCCTCTCACTTTTTCTTGAATTTTGCATTTTACAATCTTCTGTTTTTCTTAATGAGTAACCAGATCTTCTCTGCTTTTTTGCTACGCTGCCTTTGTAATACAGCTTTGAAGACTTAAGTCGGTAATGTTATTCTTTGCTCTTTCTGTTTTATGTCATTTCAAATAGCTCCATGTCAGTGACAAATTGAAATTTGCCTGTGATTTCATATACACATACTTTGTTGACCGTGGCTATTTAGCTTCATGATAAACATGCAGACTTTTTTTTTTACCTTTTAGATATTACAAGAAGACACGATCCATTCCCCCTGGATGAGCAACACGTTACATGTATTTTGCGCAATTAGCGGTACATCGAGCGACCGAGGTTATGGTTCCCCAAGATACACTGCTGAAATCTGAGGACATGTAGATCCCAAGTGACAATGAGACTGACCTTTCTCAGGAAAAATCGGAGCTGCGCAAATGTTAAAAATGGAAAGATTTGATATACATGGAGTGTTTCTTCCCGACACCAAAATTTTCATGCTTTCAAACAGGGTGCTTACGTATTTGTAAATAGTTAAGCAACTTGAAAGTGCCTGGAAAATAGCACCACTGTGCTTGGTTTGTACTTTTTTAGGTAAATCTATATACGGAGAAGTAGAGCTCAAAACCATTAATTCAATTTGCTTAATTATTGCTTCAGATAATAATGGTACTGTGTAAAATTGTATAATGGAACACAATAAAAGGTAAAACTTATTTGTAATTAGAAGTGAAGGACATAATGCTTTGAACTTAGCATTTTTCTTGACAGGAAGCCCAACTCACGATCCTACTGATCCTTGGAGGGAAAAAAATTGATAAAATTGCCATAAAACATGGATATTTCAAATTGGGGAGGGAATTGGAACTCCCTCCTGCTAGTAGTCAAGGCGAGACTCAAGAAACCAAAAGGGTTATTTAAAAGGAGAATTTCACCAGGAATGGCTATACGTGGAAATACCAAACTTCCTGTTCCTTCAAGTTTTGATCCAGTGACGCTGGGTGACCAAGTTGGTCGCTCTGTGCCTTCCAGGACGAGGGATTCCTATGTGACCTAGCTTGCCCTAGGAAGTGGCATTTGTCCCCAGAGCTTCATTGTCTGGGGCTATCCATAAAGCTAAATAAAACATTTCTGAAAATTTACAGTCAGGACATCCTATGCAAGTTCAAAGCTTTCAAAGCAGAAGAGTCAGGGAGGCATTTTGTAAGGACTATTTTTTTTGTCGGTGTACAAGATTAGCAAATATTTTGATAGAACTGGATGGATGCAGCATTTGGGGGTGGGGTCAGGATGCATACCCACCAACGATCTGGCGACTGCTAGCTAGGGATTTCGTTTCTAACTACGAAGACCTCTCAGACTCCCTACATCATTCAGGAGCCACTGAGCTGTAAAGAACTTTTTTTTTTTTTAGCTTGAATTATCCCTATAATTTTGGCCACCTTTCATGTAAACTTTAAGTTTGAGACATAATTTCCTTACAGAGTTTAGCCAGTTTCACAGAGAAAAAAAAAAAAAAAAAGACACTGAAGTCTAAATGAATTGCATGGTACCTTGGCTTTTTTCCGGCTTCGTGATCAAGGAAGTCTTAGAGACAATGCCATTTTTCTTTACATGTCATCTTTAAGCTTTTTAGGGGAGCATGCCATAATTTATTGAAGGTTTAATTTTGTATTTTCACAGGGGATTCAGAAGTATTGCAGAACCAGTTTGTAATTCCTTAATACCTTGGGGTAACACTGTAGTGTTCATTTCACCTTCAGAACGATTGGATTTGGTTTGTACATGGAAGGAGCCATCACCCGGAGCGAATGCTCCCACCTGAGAATGAGGCATCTCGGGAAAACAGGAGTGCTCTTTAGTCAATAACCAGTCCCTCCAGGGCCCCCAGCACACTGTTATGTAGCGTAGGTGATTTTTTGTCGAGTATAGTAAGTGACCGCTCTGCTCAAGGAGCTTGCCACGTAGTGGAGGCAAGATAGACACAGAATTAAATATAATACAAGAATCGGCAACCGAAGCCAAGAACAGTTGCCTGGGAGCATTGCCGGGTGAAGGCCACTGGCCATAAGCCGTATCACCTCCAAGGACCGCGAGGTCACTGGATGGTAGTGTTCAGGGATGGCTTTGTGGACGAAAGGGAGTTCTGAACACGCTTTCAAAAATGAGCAGGTATTCTCGGCAGGAGGAAGACGGCGTGCGAAGGCACGAAACAAAATTAGCTAAAGTTCAGGGGATGGCGAGGAGATGAGTTTTGTCCAAGGGAGTGGTAGACGATGGAAGTCTAGAATGCAAACTTGGCCCTAGGTGGCGGAAAGCCTTGAATGCCAGGCTAATGGTGTGTGGACTTTACTCAGTAAACATGGGGGAGGCAGGCAAAGGTTTCTAGACAGATCACTCGATTAAATGTTACTTTGAGGTGTTTAATCCTTTGTGTTGCTGTCGGGTGTTTTGGAGGCAGAGAGATGGAAATACGGAAACCAGTTTGCAGTAATCTAGCTAAGAGACCGTAAACCCCTAGATAAGAACAAGCATGGAGAAGAAACGACCAGTACAAGAGACATTCTGTGGAAAGACTGGACCTGAGCTCTTGATGACTAAAGAGGAAAAAAGGAAGTATTAAGGATAATTGTGTGTCCCGTGGCCAGTCGGATCTCCAGGTCGTGACACAATTTCCCTAGGTTTCTCCCTCCAACTTTCAGACTGAGGGCAGCAAGCTGTAGAGGACGAGGCGGGCTAGACTGGAGGAAGCCGGGAACTCGTGTTTGGAAACATGGCGCATATCAGGTATCACTGTTCATGTAGCTGAATAATTTCATGAAGTGATTTAGCCTCTACAAATTAACTCACATCAAAGAATGCTCTTCTGCTGTACTGACCGTTTCACAATTCAGCTTGAATCCAATTCTCCCTGGAAGCTTCTGTTTTGGTAGTCTTTGACCATATTGTAAAACAGGAATAAGTCACCGTCGCTAGTGTTTATCACTACAGTGACAACCCAGAGGGACAAAAAGTCAATGCAACTTTTCCTAGTAACCAGCTGTCGCCAGCGGCATCACGTCTATGGACGGGATTGTTATTGTTATCATATTTATGCGATTGGCCTGCCTATATAAACATTGTAAACATCTTTTTAAAAACGAAATAGAAAGCAGCAGTGGTAGCAACCGTCTTGGAACCTTGACCACCATATCATACAACTAGAGGTGACTCACTGGTTAATGAACAAACTAAATAGGTCAGTGTAACAACCCAGGCTTTTTCTATATAAATACTAGTTGTGTCTGAGATGGAGAGTCCGAGCGACTTATTGGAAAAATAGGAATTTCCCAACTCTTCAAAATATTAATAATCAGATAAGTATTTTAGGTTTCCGACCCACAAAATGGCAGGCTACCTTTGGTCTCGGTCTTGTGTGAAAAGTACACAACTTCAGCTATCAAAACGCAAAGGGAAAGGAATAAAATAAAAGTTGGTTGGGGATGGGGAAGGGTTTGTGTAACAAGGCTCTTCCCCTATCCTGTGAGTTGGCCAATAAGAGTGCTTTGTTTATCTGGTTCCAGTTACAATAAAGGCTTTTTTTCTACTCCCTAACCACATAATGGTCGCTCTCTAAGCGTATGTGTGTTTATCCAACTCCTGGTTGAAGTTCTGACTAAATTCAACAAAGTGTTTTGCCTCTCTGTATGGCATTTGAAGACTTACCTGATATGCTCTTCCCCCCATTTTTCCTCTTTTATCAAGCTCTAATTCACATACCATACGAGTCACTCACTGAAAATGCATGAGTCGATGCATATATATTCAGAGTTGTGCAACCATCACCACCATTAATTTTGGAATATTTTATCACCCCAGAAAGAAACCCCATACATCTGAGCAGCCATTCCCCATTGCCTATGAATCACCCCCCCTCCCAGCCCCTGACAACCACGAATCTACTTTCTGTATCTGGCTTTGCCTATTCTGGACATTTAATATAAATGGAATCCTACAATACGTGGCCTTTTGTGACTGGCTTCTTTCATTATCATGTCTTCAAGGTCCCTTGGTGTTGTAGCACGGATCAGTCCTTCGTTCCTTTTTACAGCTGTATAATACTCCTCTGTGTGGATATACCACATTTTATCTGGTCATCAGTTGATGGATATCTGGGTTATTTCCATTCAGGGGCTATGATGAATGCTGTGAACACTTGTGTACAAGTTTTTGAGGAGATAGGCTTTCAGTTGTCTTGGGCATATACCGAAGAGGAGAATCACTGGGCCAGATGGCAACTCTCGGTTTAACCTTAGTCTCTACAACACTTGCTATTACCTGCTTCTTTGATTATCACCTTTCTGGTGGGTGTGAATGGTCTCTCATTCTGGTTTTCATTTGCATTTCCCTGATGGCTGATGATGACGAGCGTTCTTTTGTGTGCTGATGGGCCATTTTGATATCTCTGGAGATGTGTCTATTCAGATCCTTTACCGATTTTTTTTTAATTGGGATGTCTTTTTATTGTTGAGTCATAAGGGTTTTTTATATATGTTCTAGATGCCAGTCCCTTATCAGATCTACGATTTCCATATAGCTCCAATTCTTGGGGCTGCCTTCCCACTTTTGGGATGGTGTGCTTTGAAGCACAAGTTTTTAATTTAATTTAATTTTAATTTTAATTTTTAATTTCGATGAAGTCCAATTTACCTGTTTTCTTTGGTTGCTTGTGCTTCGATGTGTCTAAGCAGGTCATAGAGATGTACACATGTGTTTTCTTCAAGTTTTACGGTTTTAACTCAATTTCAGGTCTTTGATCCATTTCAAGCTAATTTTTGTATATGGTACAAGGTAGGGATCCAAATTCATTCCTTTGTGTATGTTTATCTAGTTGTCCTTCCACCGTTTATTGAAAAGACTATTCTTTTCCCCCGCTGAACTGTCTTGGCAGCCTTATCAAAAATCAGTTGGCCCTAAATGCATGGGTTTGTTCTGGGATCTCAGTTTTCTATTCCATTGATCTATAGGTCTGTCCTTATTCCAGTACCACAGTCTTGATTACTATAGCTTTGTAGTAAGTTTTTAAGTTGGGAAGTATGAGTCTTCCACTTGTGTTCATTTTCAAAAATTTTTGGTTATGCTGGAGCCCTTGAATTTCCTTAAGAATTTTAAGATCAGAGCAGCTTGTCAATTTCTTAAAAAGGGCGGGGGGCAGGGGTAGCTGGGATTCTGGTAGGATTTGCTGTGAATCTATAATACAATTTGGGGAGTATTGCCATTTTAACAACATTAAGCCTTTCGTTTCTTTCAATAATGTTTTGGAGTTTTCAGTATACAAGTCTTGTATTTTGTTAATTTTGTTCCTTAATATTTTATTCTTTTCAATGTTATTATAAAAGGAGTTGTTTTTTATTTCATTTTCAGATTGTCCATTGCTAGTTTATAGAAATACAACTGATTTTTTAACTTGACCTTGTATTCTGAAACCTTGCTGAATTCATTTATTAGCTTTAATATGGGGTGTTTTTTTTGTGTGTGAATTCTTTCAGGCTTTCTATATAACATCATGTCATCTAAAAATAGAGATAGTTTTATTTCTTTCTTTCCAATCTTGATTCTTTTTATTTCATTTTCTTACCTACAACCTGGCTAGAACTTCCAGTAGAATACTGAGTGGCACTGGGGAGAGCAGACATCCTTGTCTTATTACTGATTGTTCCATGAAAGGGGGGAGGTATATGCAAAGTAACTTCCAAATGCCAAAGGAGCTGTAAGACTGAAGAAAAAGGCTGACAAATCCAGCTTGACAGGAAATGGCATATTAAGAGGACTTCTGGTTCGATCTCTGCAACCCCACCTTCCCATATAAGACCTCCTTTTATAACCTCTAGATCCCTAGAGTAGGTTAAGGAGTCCATGTTAAGGGACCATCCAGAAGGAGTCCTATCAAGGACATTATGCCCCAGGAGTGTATGTAAGGGTATGGTTAAACAAAGAATGTGGGAGAAGGGGACTGCTTAAGCAGGCTTCAGGTCACAGAGAGGTCACCAAGGCAGATTTGTCCAAGATGGCGTTAGTCTGGTTCACACACTAACTTTGGTTGAAAGCTTTCAGTCTTCAACCTTTTTCTTTTTTCTTTTTTTTTTTTAGTTTATTTTTTTAGTAATCTCTACACCAAACTTGGGGCTCAAACTCATGACCCTGAGATCAAGAGTCACATGCTCTTCTGACTGAGCCGGCCAGCCAGGCGCCCCCCAGTCTTTCACTTTTAAGTATGGTGTTCACTGTGGGGTTTTCATAGATGCTTTTTATCAGGTTGAAGTTCCCTCCGATGTGATTTGCATCTTTTCTGATCCAGTTCTCCCAGTAACTGTATGAGGCCTCTATGACATACAGGGAAATCGATGACAAATGGTTAAGAAATGTACTTAAGATATCCATCAAATTAGGGATGAGGCCAAGGTAGATCATGACTCAGTCCACAGTGTTTTCAACTACTCTATACGATTTCCTATGATATGCTACAACTTCCTGCAACTTGCCAGGGAGACACCAAAAAGTTTCTCTCTCCCACTTATTTACTAAAAAGGTAAGCTCCAGAAGGGTGAAGCCTATGTCTGATTTTTCACCTGTTGCCCCAGAACCAAAGAAGTTCCTGGCATGGAGTAAGCCCTTGATGAGTCTCAAATAAATAAAGCCAGTTTAGATAAGCAGATACTTCTGAAGCCTTCCTTATATGCAAGGCAATGTGGACAGCTATCTCAGCCCTCAGAGGAATTGTGGTTGAGGGAGATAAGACTTACATAAAAAGATTATATGAAGAGGTCTGATAATAGCAAATCAGTTGAAATGACAAGTGCTTGAATAGGTCAAGACTTTCTAGATGTAGACCAAAAAAGGCTTTGCGGCTGGCTCATGATCACGCGACTCATGATCTTGGGGTGGTGAGTTCAAGCCCTAGGTTGGGCACAGAATTAAAAAAAAAATTTTTGAAGACTTTGTGGAGGAGACAGGGCATGAACATGGCCTTGAAGGATGAGTAGGAATTAGCATGTGTGTGTGTGTTGAGAAAGGAGAGTGTTTAACAGGAAGCTAAGAAATTAACTTCTTCATTTTAATTGTTATATGAACTTTGACCACTAACACCAATCGTGACTACAAGGAACATGCAAATGGTGCATATAAAATCAGGCAACATTCTTCATCTCATTTTCCCAATTCCTTTATCCTTTGGTGTGAGACTCAAATGGAATTGATTAGCCTTTTGTTGTTGTCGTTCAGAAAACTAATGCTCAATTTGCCTCATTCCTCTGAGAGAACTATTTCATCCAACCTCAGTTGATTTCTCATCTACAAGTCTCATTCTTTACGTACTGTAGACTTTTGTAATAATCACTGTTTCGGTAAATCTCTTAGGGTTGAGTCTTAAAGACTCTGGACTCTTCGTGCCCGCCAACTGCATGTACCTTTGATAGAAAACCGATGGAAGTTATCTTATGAGCAGGTCAGGGCTGCAATCTGGGATCTATAGATCATCCATTCATCACACGTGTGTTTGGTAACCCACCGTGAGCCAGGTGTATAATGATCAAGGCAGGAATCTGGGGGTGGATAGGCAGATGGGATACGATGATCTAGTAGACAATCCAAGGGTTGTCTTTTTCTGTCACTATCTAGACTGAGTCCTCTCAATTCTTGAAGGGAAAACGTCCTATGTCTTTTGGAGGGACGTGAAATACAGTGTCTGGCACTGACAGATTTGAGCATTTAATATGGCAAAGCAAAAACAAAGCCAATATAAATGTGGAGTTATGTTCGATGCAAAGCTGGCCAGGTCCTATAGTACTCATGCAGCGCATTATTTCGGGATTTTTCCATAACATAGTGAGGATCCGCGATGCGTCTAGAGCCAGATAATAGCACTATGTCCTCCCTCCTTATTCTGAACTAAATGTAGACACACACACAAAAGAAAAAGGAGGATGAGAGAGGAAGAAGGGCTGAGTTGACAAAATCATCCCCACCAGAACAAGTACAATGACAACAAAAGACTTCCAGAGGGAAACCTTGCTGTACTTCGTTTCCCCACCAGCCCCAAGTAGTTACAGGAGCAGCTGAATACAATTCGAGTCCCGTGTGAGAGTTGGTTTATCATGGGAAACATTTTGGATATTTACACAGAACATTTTGTTTCTGAAAATAAGGGAACCCCCCAGTACCACCACCTCCTCTTTCTTTATTATAGGAGCAGAACTCAATCAAAGTTTCAGCCCTCCAAAGAGAATCCTCAGGAGGGAAAATGCCAATGCTCTCCTCATTGGTTTAACCATCTTATAATTTTTCTCATTTCCCTTTGAGTTGCCACCGCCATGATGGCACCCGGGGATGAGTGAGGCTGAGCGAGAATCCCAGCTCTCTCTGAGCCGTGGGACCTTGGACACCTCAACCCCTCTATGCCTTCCTTTTCTCATCTCTGAAATGGAGGGACGAGTTACACCTACCTCCTCACGTGAAAATTCAACGAAGTACATAAAGCATAAAGAATGACATCTGGCACATCTATATAATCGTTACATCCGTGTATGTGTTAGCTAGAACTATAACCTACCCCAAAGCATAGCAGAATTTTGCCAGCCACCACACCTTCCATATCTCTAGACTCATTCCTCCATTCTAAGTGGAAGTGGGGGTAGGGACAATGGATGGGTCAAGGTCAGACCATTTTTGCCATCTGATATTCCACAGACCACCTCTGGCCTCACTAGACCTTGCCATATGATGGAGATCTGTGCCCTCAAGCAGGGGGGCCTTATCTCCTTTGTGGTACAAGCGCCGACAGAGATACACAGGTGCTGGCTGTTAACAAGCGCTGCCATATTGGTACCTCTTGGTGGAATATCACCCTTGCCCCATGTCTGTCTCTCTGAAGGGAATCCGGTTATTTAGAGGTTCCATACACATCCGAGCACTGAAGAGTGGTCCTTACGCCCCCACAACTAAAGGGCCCCTCTGCTTCAGGGCACCTCTTCTGACCTTCTTCCACTATGAGAACTATGCCAAAGTGATTTCGGACTTGAAATTGAACTCGTGCGATGTGCTCCCTCCGTATTCCCTCTCTAGAGTCTCTAACACACAGCCTCCTTCAACTGAGTTTAATTTAGAGCTCTCATTTGGATTTCTGCTGTCAACACTCACACATAACTCTTTGGCAGCTCTCAGGGCGCCTAGGGGACCCAAGTCAGTTGAGTGTCCCAACTCTTGATTTCGGCTTAGGTCACGATCTCAGGGTCGTGTGATCAAGTCCCATGTTGGGTCTGCTTGGGGTTCTTTCTCCCTTTCCCACTGCCCCTCCCCACCGCATGCTCTCTAAATTAATAAATAAATGAAATCTTAAAGAAAAAACCTATTCTGCAGCTCTCTTGAAATAGATCAGAAAGGTTCTCAGAATTCCCCTTCTCCGTCTCCTACTCATTTCTCTATAGCTATAGAAACATAGAAACCCTATAGGGGAAACTTTACGCAACCAACCTTGTTGGAAGACATTGTATTCTCACTTTGGGTGGTGGGGCTTGGAGCTGAGGTCTACTGGTTCCTTCCTGCATTTTACTTATTTTTTAAAGTCATCTCTACCCCCTGCGTGGGGCTTGAACTCACGCTGAGATCAAGAGCCTCAGGCTCGACGCTACTGAGCCAGCCAGGCGCCCTTCCTTGCATTTTAGTCCCATGCTGGCCCCTGCTTCCCAATCCCCTCCTCAACTCTGTCCTCCCGCTCTCAGTTCTTTTCTTTCTTCGAGGGCACCTCCGTACTCTGATGCTGGGCACTCTCCTCACACTAGGCTCCCGCCGTCTGCTGTCTGGATGACCCGGTTTCCACAACCACAACCCGTGAGTCCCGCTCGGCTCACCTATGGGCATTGCAGTAAGTCTGCAAGTGCCACAACTCAGGGACCCTGACGTTTAGCCAAGTCTACACGAGGTAGACTTCTTGCGGTGGAAGTGACCATAATTTCCCTTTCTCCACCCCAGAATCCGAAATGGTTCTCAGAGATGGATACCCTTCTGCCCTCGGGTTCCCTCCCTGCCATGTATCCCCCAGCAAGGATTTCTTCCTTCAGATGGCCGCGAGCAAATCTGTCTCGGCCCCCGCTCTGCTTCTTCCCCCTGCGTGGACGTTGGGCCGTGCTTAGGAAGTCGGCTACCTCCCCATCCCGCCCCCTCTGCCAGGATGTGGCTGAGTGGGGGTGGAGTATCTCGCACTTCCCCTTTCCAGGAGGCCAGTGGCCCCTTCTCCGCTGGCCCCCTGCTGGCTGACCTCACGTGCTCACTGTGGTTATTAGTTTGCTTCCCAGTCGCTTAGCTCTTAGAGCAGGAATTCTTCATTGAGAGCGATTGTGCTCCCCTGGGGACGTTTGGCAATGTCTGGGGACATTTTTAGTTGTTAAAGTAGGAAGTGGGCAAGCCTACTCTGCACAGGCAGGCCCCTCCCCCCCGACGACAAAAGTCTCCCCAGCCCCTAATGTCAGTAGCGCAGGAGCTGAGAAACGCTGTCGGAGAAAGACCGCCTATTGCACTGGACTCCTTGATGGCCGCTCCACCAGGCGGCTTGTCCTCAAGGACCCTCTAGCTCATCATCCCACCAAGAAGTCCACTGGGAGATCCCTTTCCTACTAGTGACCGTTCTTATTCTCGGTTGCCAGGCCGCAAGCAATGGCCGTGCACCTGACCTTCAGGTGTAACCCTGCTCTCAGTCCGCAGCTTGGCTACGCTTGAGGTCTGCCTCCCGCTCTCTGTAGCTATTCCTTCCCCTTTCTAGTGAAGTCTTTCTCGCTACCAGCAACCCTCCCAACAGTTCCAGTTCTCCTGTGGCTGCCGCCTAGGAAGCAGTTCAATTCCCTTAATAAAACAATGCCCAAGACCTCTTAAGGTATCAGCCCTGAAGGAAAAGCAGTAGGTCGAGAGGGCTTTCTACTGAAGGATGTAAAAATCAAGTCCTGGGGACGCCTGGGTGGCTCAGTCGGTTAAGCGTCTGCCTTCCGCTCGGGTCATGATCTCAGGGTCCTGGGATCGAGCCCCGCATCGGGCTCCCTGCTCAGCGGGGAGCCTGCTTCTCCCCCTGCCTCCAGCTCCCCCTGCTTGTGCTGTTTCTGTCAAATAAATAAATGAAATCTGAAAAAAAAAAATCAAGTCCCGAATCAAGAGAGAAACATACCTTGTTACAATTATAAAGATGCGACTTCTTTCCTAAATATCTGTAAATTCAGTCAATGCTACCCCCCATCAAAATCCCAGAAGGGTTGTTTTCAACTTGACAAAACGATTCTAAAGTTCATCAGAAAGAATAAAGATGTAAGAATAGCTAAGAGAATACCCCCTAAAAAAGAGGAAGGCCTCTCAGACATCAAAAGAAATAATACAGCTAAAGAAAACTGGGCATTTCCAGTGTGGCGAAACAATTGAAACAATTGAAAGAAACGACTGAAAATCTGAAAATGTTTCTTAAATTCCAACGAATGAATAAAATAAAATAACAAATTAAAATAAAGGCTTTCCCCTTGTTGACAGAGGAGGAGTGACATCAAAGACTGATTTCCTGAATGTTCCTTGCTGCCGCCAAGACTTGATGATGGTCACGCAGGCAGGGTGAACTCCCAGGATGTTGGGCCTCTGGTCGTGTCTCCAGAGGAGAACGCTGCTGCCCAATGCCACACCGAGACAGGCCAGAGGACTCGAAATTGAGGAGCAAATGTTTCAGGGGTCCTTAGCAAATTAGCTGGGTCCTGGGCACGTGTAGATGGTGTGGCTCCAAGCTAAAGCTTGTCCACTCTGGAGACCACTAGAGAAAGAGGCCAGACCCAGTCCAGACAGCCCCTGAGTTGATTAATTAATCAGTTAATTAATTAAAAATATACATCAGATCACAGATAGACATACCATCTCCCCTGTCCTCAAACCTCCAGTCTCCTCTTCACCATCTCACTGCCAGCAAACGATCTTTCTCCTGATTTCACTGAAAAAACCAGGAGGAATCAGAAAAGAATGTTCTCGTCTTCCCTATTGCCAAATCTACCAACCTCCCTGCTGCCTTGCCTGGCAATCTCATCCAGGCTCATGGCCATGTATGTGCTGACGGCTCCCGAATTTGTATCTTCAACCCAGATTGCTCTAAACTCAAAAGTCCTGTGCGCAGTTGTATAATGCTCTCTCCCCTGGCATATGTCAGATTTCACCTGGTGGAAACAGGACTCCCGATTTCCATCCCCCAAACCTGCTCTTTCCCCAGTTTCCCATCTCAGTAAATGGCATTGCCCCTCAATCAGTTGCTCAGACCAGAAACCCAGGAGTCGGGTCTACCGCCTCTCTCCTCTCACACCTTGCTTCTAATCCTTCAGCGAATATTCTTGGCAAGCCTTCAAAATACAACCTCAGCCTTTCTCGCCACCATCCATTACTACCATCCTAGTTCAAATAACATGCTTCCCCTGCCTGGCCATCCACGGTGGTCTTCGCACTTATCTCCCTGCATCTACCATTTACTAACTTAGAGTCTATTCTCAACTCAACACCTGAAGTGATCCCTTTAAAACGTAAGGCAGGGGCGCCATGATCTCATGGGTGGTAGGATCCAGCCCCGCATTGGGCTCCATGCTCGGTGGAGAGTCTGCTTGGGGATTCTCTCTCTTGCTCTCCCCCTGCCTTTCCCCTTCTCCCATTCTCCTTCCGTCTCTCTCTAAAATAAATAAATAAGTCTTTAAAAACAAATGAGGCAGATTATGTCATGCTTCTGTTTAAATGCTCCAGTGGCTTCTCTTCTCTCTCCAGGACAAATGAAAACCTACAAAGTCCTAACTGATCGGTCCTTTGCTACCCTTGGCACACCACTGCTATCCTCTCCACCGTCGCACCTGCTTCAATCACACAGGCCACCTTGTTGGTCCTTGAACATGCTGTGTCCACTTTCGCCCCAGGGCCTTTGCACTTGCTCTTACCTCTGCTCTTGGCCAAAATAACCCCATAGCTTTCTTTCTCATTTCATGCAGGGTTCATTCAAATGTCACCTCACCACAGAGGCCTTCCCTGAAATAACTGCTCACCCCACTCCTAGCCCTCTCCATTCCCCCATAACCTGCTTTATTTTCCTCCATACCGATCCACACCCTCCCGTATTACGGTATTGCATTTCCTGGTTCCTTTATGGTCTGTCTCCCTCAACTATAATGCAAGCTTTGTGAGGGCAGGGCCTTTGTCTTCTTCACTGCTGTAACCCCAGCTCTGAAAACAGTTTCTGGCCTGTAGTAGGTGCTTAGTAAATATTCATTGGATCAATGGCTGAAAGGCACAGTTGAGAGTACAAGAAAACAAGGTGCTGGAAAGAACAAGAGAACTAAAAACTAGAGTGGCATACAGGTCACCTGTGATCTACTGACTTGAGATTTGACCATTGTGGCCAAGACTATTATCCCCCAACATCCAGTTTCCTATATATCCGTAGTAACAGAACTCCTAATTTTCAGTTGGATACATGGCTACCTGGAATAAAAGCTACTGTGACTAAGCTCCGACAAATGGGATATAAAAGCAAATGTCATATGGAAGCTACTGAGAATCTTCCTTAAAAGATGGCTGCCATGTCCCTTCTTCTTCCTCCTCTTCTTCTTCCTCCTCTTCTTCTTCCTCCTCCTCTTTCCCTTTCTCTTCTTCTTCTCCTCCTCCTCCTCCTTCTTCTCCTTCTCTTTCTTCTTCTTCTTTGAGAGAGAGAGTGGGGAAGGGAGAGGCAGAGAGAGAATCTTAAGCAGGCTCCACACCCAGCATGGAGCCCATCGTGGGCCTCAATCTCATGACCCTAAGATCATGACCTGAGCCGAAAACAAGAGTCTAGTGTGTAACTGACTGAGCCACCCAGGCGCCCCAATGTCCCTTATTAACCTCCTACTCTTTCCCGCTGGCTGGAACGTGAATGTGAAGGCTAAAGCTGGAGTGGCCATTTTGGACCATGAGGTGACCTGAGAAAGAGAGGCCACATAGAATGGAACAATAAGATATACGGGGCGCCCAGATGGCTCAGTTGGTGGAGCGTGCGACTCTCGATCTCAGGGTTGTGAGTTCCAGCCCCAGGTTGGATGTAGAGATTACTTAAAAATAAAATCTTAAAAAAAGAAAAAGATATAAAGAGCCTTGAGAGCACAGTGAGGACAAACATGCCACAACAGCCTAGACTGACTGCCTTTCTCTGGACTGTTCCATGAGACACATTTTTCTCTCGTTTATGTCACTATTATTTTGGAGCTCTGTTGCTCTCAGCTGAACCTAACACTAATCAGTAGAATGTACACACAGAGGGAAGCCAAGGCCTTGGATCCAAGAACCTTATCTAAATCCTGGACCCTCAATTAGCTCTCCCTCCCTGAACTGGCGAATTAGGAAAACAGCAGTCCACTGGCAGAGGAGACTAACTAAAAGATTGCCTACCCAGGCCTGGACTCTGCGCAGAAAAATAGAGCCCCCTTGAGAATTCATGACCACTAATGGGGAAGGATTTGCTAGGTAAGCTATAAAAAGCACAACCCAAAGGGGGATATAATAAACAGGAGTACATTAAAATAAAAAGTGTAGTTCTGAATGACAAAAGGCACCCTAAATGAAAGTAAAGACATGCCACAAACCACATAAGCAACAAAGGATTAGTGCAAGAAAATATTTTTTAAAACCTATAAATTAATAAGAAAAAGACAAATAACCTCGTTTAAAAAAAGAAAAAACAATGGAGGAAAGAGACGCAGAGGCACTTCACAAAAGAGGAAACTTCAACGACCAGACAACCAGCAAATAGATGGAAAGGTGCCCAAAGTCCACGTTGATTACAGAAATGTTAATTAAAATAATAACTCAACCTCACTGAGACCCTACTAGGTGCCAGGCAACATTCTAAAATGCTTTACGTAAGACACCATTTCACACCCATCAAATTGGCAGAACTTTCAAAAGCACAACAAAGAAGTTTTGGCAAGGATGTGAAGCAATGGAAACTTCCAAGCAGTGCTGGTAAGAGGCAAATATTGCCTCTCGATGGATACCTCAAGAAATCTGCCCTTATACCCCAAAATTTTCATTGCAGCTATTTTATTCGTAATAGCAAAAAAAATGGAAACAATATACGTCCTCCATCAGGAGAATGGCTATGGAAATACACACACACTCTGGAATACTCTACAACAAGGGAAATGAATGAGCTAGAGTAGGCTATACATCTCAACATAAATGAGTCTCATAGACAATGTGCTGAATGAAGAAGGCAAGTTTCCGAATGATATAGATACAGCTTACCATTTGCATATAGTTTTAAAATATGCAAAACAGTTCTATATATTCATGAATATCCTCGTTGTAGTAGTAGTATAAAAATACTCAAGATCGTGGTACCTCTAGGGAGACATGGTGTGGGACAGACTCAAGGAAAGGTTCTCATGGGGTGTGTTTATAATGTTTTAATTCTTTTTTTTAAAATTTTATTTATTTATTTGACAGAGAGAGAGTGAGAGAGGGAACACAAGCAGGGGGAGAGGGAGAGGAAGAAGCAGGCTCCCCGCTGAGCAGAGAGCCCCATGCGGGGCTCGATCCCAGGATCCCAGGATCATGACCCGAGCCGAAGGCAGACGCTTAACGACTGAGCCACCCAGGTGCCCCTTAATTCTTTTTTTTTTTTAACGTTTTAATTCTTAAAGAGAGGAAACATGGCATAGGGTTACAGTTTACTAAACCTAAGTAATGAGCATGTGTGTGTTCCTCACATTGTCTCTATACATGTCTGTATGCTGGAAATATGAAGAATAAAAATATAAAAACAGAAGTAGTCATTTTGAGGAAAAAATTAGAAAGTAGCAAAAATAATATAATCTCATCAGCCAAAAATGTTAACATTTTAATCTGAATTTTTTCATTACCTTCTAGTACTTATTGAATCCCTAACTTGTGCCCAATCAGGATACTGAACATTCTATTTTTTTAATGTCGCTTATTTATTTTTTTAATTTTATTTATTTACAGAGTGCATGAGTAGGTGGAGAGGCCCAGAGACAGGAAGAGAGAGAATCTCTGGCAGACTCCACTCTTGAGTGTGGAGCCTGATGAGGGGCTCGATCTCACGACCCTGAGATCACGACCTGAGCTAAAATCAAGAGTCGGATGGTTGCTTAACCGACTGAGCCACCCTGGCTCATCAGGATACTGAACATTCTAGATAGCCCAAGCCAATAATACTGTGACATTCCCGAACCACACCCTGCCATAGGGGCTGTTGAAATCTTGGGCAAAATGGCCACAGCTCTGTTAAGTATCTTTTAATGTATGTTTAAGGTTTTTCACTGGACAAACATCCATCAAAGGGATTACCCATCATTTTCCAGAAACAGCAAAAACTAATACTTTTTGGTAGCATTTGCTGTATGCCGGAACCTGTTCTAAGCACTTGACACGCATTAACACACCTCGTCCTCACAACAGCCATCTGACCTGGGTGCTGTTATTATCATAATCATCCCCATTTTCCAAAAGAGGAAGCTGAGGCACAGAGAACTTAAGTGACTCGCACAGGGTCACACAGCTAGGAAGCGATACACCCAGGATTCCTACCAAGCACTCTGGCTTCGGAGCCCTTGATCTTAACCACTCTATAGTCTTATTTTCAGTATCACTAATTTTACGACAACAATACTTTCGGTTGGCTGTATGGGGCAAGTGGAATCATGAACATGAGTTGATAATAGAACCCACATTATGGGGCACCCGGGTGGCTCAGTTGGTTGGGCAACTGCCTTCGGCTCAGGTCATGATCCTGGAGTCCCAGGATTGAGTTCCTCTTGGGCTCCCTGCTCGGCGGGGAGTCTGCTTCTCCCTCTGACCTCTTCCCTCTCATACTCTCTCTCTCTCTCATTCTCTCTCAAATAAATAAATAAAATATTAAAAAAAAAAAACAACACATTATGCGGCCACCTGGGTGGCTTAGTCAGTTAAGCATCTGCCTTCAGCTCAGGTCATGGTCCCAGGCGCCTGGGATCGAGTCCCGTATCGGGCTTCTTGCTCAGCAGGGAGCCTGCTTCCCTCCCTCTGCCTGCTGCTCCCCTCCCCCCGCCCCCTGGCTTGTGCATGCTTGCTCTCTCTCTCTGACAAATAAATAAATAAAATCTTTAAAAATAAATAAACACAATAAAGAACCCCAGCATGGCATTGCCTCGATTAATCTGATCTCATGTATGTCTGGCTTGTCTCCTTAATCAGGCAGCAAGCTTCTGAAAGGCAGATGTTATATTTTTTAAATTGAAATACAGTTGACATACAATCTTATATTCGTTTCCGTGTCCAACATAGTGATTCGACAATTCTATGTATTACAAAATGCTTGCTACAATAAGTGTAGTCACCATACAAAGTTACTACCATATGGACTATATTCCTTATGCTATACTTTTCGTCCCCATGATGGATTTATTTATAACTGGAAGTCTGTATGTCTTAATCCCCTTCACCTATTTCACCTACCCACCCCCCTCTCTGGCAACCCCCAGTTTGTACTCTGTATTTATGAGTCTATTTCTGCTTTTTGTTTTGTTTGTTCACTTGTTTCGGTTTTTAAATTCCACATGTAAGTGAAATCACATGGTATTTGTGTTTTTCTGTCTTATTTCCCATAGTACACTATGTCTGTGCGTGTTGTCGCAAATGGCGAGATTTTATGCTTTCTTATGGCTGTGTAATATTGCAGTGTGTGTGTGTGTTTGCGTGTGTGTGTGTGTGTGTGTGAACATACACACACCACATCTTCTTTAACCCTTCATTTGCCGATGGACACTTGGGTTGCTTCTATATCTTGGCTATTGCAAATAACACTGCAATAAATGGGTGCATATATCTTTTCAAATTAGTATTTTTGTTTCCTTTGGACAAATACCCACAAGTGGAATCACTGGGTCATAATGGCATTTCCGTTTTTAATTTTTGAGGACCCTCCGTACCGTTTTCCATAGTGGTTGCACCAATTTCCTTTCCCAGCAACAGTGCACAAGGGTTTCCTTTTCTCCACATCCTCGCCAACACTTATTTCTTGCTTCTTCGATACTAACCATTCTCCTTTGTTCATTTTTTAGAGAGGGAGAGGGAGGAAGGGTCAGAGGGAGAGGAAGACAGAAGCTTAAGCAGGCTCCACGCTCAGCATGGAGCCCAATGTGGAGCTCGAGTCCCTGCGATCATGACCTGAGCTGAATGAAGAGTCAGATGCCTAACCGACTGAGCCTCTGATACTAACCATTCTGACAGGCGTGAGGTAGTATCTCATTGTGGTTTTGATTTGTAATTCCCTGATGATCAGTGACGTTGAGCATGTTTTCATGTGTCTGTTCCCATCTGTATGTCTTCTTTGGAAAAATGCCTGTTCAGGTCCTCTGCCCATTTTTAGTCAGATTATTTGTGGGTTTTTTTGTTTTGGTTTTGGTTTTGGTTTTGGTGTTGAGTTACATGAGTTCTTTATAATATTTTAGATATTAATCTCTTATCAGATATATATAATTTGCAAATATCTTCTCCCATTCAGTAGGTTGCCTTTTCATTTTGTTGGTGGTTTCTTTTGCTGTGCATCAGCTTTTTAGTTTGATGGAGTCCCAGTAGTTTATTTTTGCTTTGTTTCCCTTGCCTCAGGAGACAAATCCAGAAAAATATTGCTAAGGCCCATGTCCAAGAGATTACTGCCTAGGTTTTCTTTTAGGAGTTTTATGGTTTCGGGGCACCTGGGTGGCTCAGTCGGTTAGACGTCTGCCTTCAGCTTAGGTCATAGTCCCAGGGTCCTGGCATTGGGCCCAGAATCAGGCTCCCTGCTCAGTGGGGAGTCAGCTTCTCTCTCTCTCTCTCTGACTCTCCCCCCAGCTATGCTCTCTCTCACTCACTCTCTCTCTCTCTCAAATGAATGAATAAAATCTTAAAAAAAAAAAAAAAGGAGTTTTATGGTTTCAGGTCTTATATTTAAGTCTTAAATCCATTTTGAGTTTGTTTTGTATATGGTGTAAGAAGGTGGTCCAGTTTCATTCTTTTCCATGTAGCTGTCCAGTTTTCCAGCACCATTTAATGAAAAGACTGTCTTTCCCTCATTGTTTATTATTGCCTCCTTTGTCAAAGATTAATCAGCTGGACTCTTTGTTCCATTGATCTATGCAGACACCATATTTTTAAAAAGGATTTTATTTATTTATTTAAGAGAGAGTGAGCACAAGTGGGGGGAGGGTTAGAGGAAGGGGGAGAAGCAGACTCCCTGCCGAGCAGGGAGCCCAATGTGGGGCTCGATCCCAGGATTCTGGGATCATGACCCGAGCAGAAGGCAGCTGCTTAACCAACTGAGCCATCCAGGCACCCCCCAGCGGACACCATATTTTAAAACAATATTTTTTTGTATATTGCTCTGTACCTTCAATAGTACTATCTGCCCACAGAAAGTTTTCAATAAATATTTACTGAATGATGGAAGGGAAATACAAGAAAACCCATCAACTTTCCCACACTGGGGTATCAAAGTTTAATTTCCGAGGTCAATTAGGAAAGCTATTCGTCCAGAGAGTCATTCTATTATTTTGGTTTTTGCTACCCTTTTTGTTAACAACACCATTGTTGAGATGTAATTCACTCATTTAAATGGAATTCGGTGATTTTTAGTACATCTGTTGTGTTGCATGATCACCACCACGATCAATTTAAAATATTATTGTCACCTGCCCCCAAAACCCTTGGGTCCATTAACACCATTAGCGGTCATGCCTCTTTCCCTCCCATGTCTCTGCCTAGCCCTAGGCAACCATTCAACTAGTTTTTCTCTCTACAGACGTCTCTCTTCTGGACATCTCATGTAAGAGGAATCGGACAATATGTGATCTTTTGTGATTTTTGGCTTCTTTCACTTAGCCTTATGCTTTCCAGGTGGCATATCCATACAAAGAACGATCATTTGGCAATAAAAAGGAATGATTCACTAACCATTTAATGCAACGCTTTTACTAACGTATTGCAAGATTTCAGACATATTTGTACTTTAAAACTTGTTTAGGGGATGCCTGGGGAGCTCAGTCGGTTAAGCGTATGCCTTCTGCTCAGGTCATGATCCCAGAGTCCTGGGATCGAGCCCCACGTCAGGCTCCCTACTCGAGGAGCCTGCTTCTTCCTATCCCCCCTGCTTGTGCTCTCTCTCATTTGCTCTCTCTCTCCTCAAATAAATAAATAACATCTTTAAAAAAATATTTATTTATTCGAGAAAGAAAGCACAAGTCGGGGGGAAGGGGTAGAGGGTGAAGCAGACTCCCCACTGAGCAGGGAGCCCGATGCAGGGCTCGATCCCAGGATCCCGAGTTCACGACCCAAGCCAAAGGCAGACGCCTAACCGACTGAGCCACCCAGGCGCCCCTGAATAAAATCTTTTTAAAGAAAACTTGTTTACATTTTTTATTGTGGTAAAATACACATGACATTTTCCTTTTTAACCATTTCATTCCCTTTTTCCCCCCATTTTAACTATTTTAAGTGTACAATTCGGTGGCATTAAATAGATTTACATTGTTTTGCATCCATCACCACCGTCCAACTCCAGAACTATCTCATCATCCCAAACCGAAACTGTGCGTATGAAGCAATAACTCACCACTTCCCTCCCCCCCGGCCCCAGCCTCTGGCAGCCACCATTCTGTTTTCTGTCCCTATGAATCTCACCATTCTAGATACCTGACGGAAGAGGAGTGATACTATATCTGTCCTTTTGTTACTGGCTTCTTCCAGTTAGCACAATATCTTCCACGTTCACCGCTATCCTAGCATGTGTCGGAGTTGCCTTTCTTTTTAAGACTGTTGGACATTCCATTCCATTCCATTCCATCCTATGTATGTACCACAATTTGCTTATTCATTCATCCATCAACGGACCCTTGGGTTGCTTCCATGTTTTAGCCACTGTGAATAATGCTGTTCAGCACCTGGGTGTACAAATATTTGTTTAAGACTGCTTTGAATTTTTTTTGGAGATATACCTAGAAGTGGACTTGCTGGATCACACAGACGAGGGAGCAGAAGGCAAGCTGAGGACAAAGCACAGGCTGACACCCCGCAAACCTGCCCCCCACCCCCTCATCACCTCTCCCAGGTGGGTCGCGTGTGACATTCCCCCGGAGCTCCTGGCTGCCCTAAAGCTAAGGGAAGGAAAAACAAACGGGGAACGGACAGAGATCACAGTCCTGCAAGACCTGAGTCTCCATCTGTTTACCAACGACTTAGCAATTTACAAGGAAAAAGCGTTCTTATTAATAACCTAACTTCCAGAGATCCATAACTCAATTTCCTGGAGCCCTAACGTCACCCTCCCCTCCATGAGTGATGTGGGAGACTGAGGCAGAAGGGAAAGGAAACAAAATCAAATTTCTTTACCACCTGCAGCCCACTGACGAGGACCTGAGAAAGAGAGTATAACATTCCTCCAGGAAGCTCCCAGCTGCCTTCATGTTAATGCTTTACTAGAAGGAAAAACAACCCTAGCTTGACAATAGCCAGGCCTCCAGGATCCCGTGAGTCTTCTTTAGCATACGAAAATCCTTCTGGACACCCTCCTTTTTCCTTGCCTCCCCCAACTCCCCAGTATAGAATCCGCCACCTCTCACAACCCCGCAGCAGCCGCCCCCTCTGCCCAGGGGTCCTGCCCCCGTGCTTTCATAAGATCACTTTTCTGCACCAAAGACGTCTCAAGAATTCTTTCTTGGCCATCGGCTCCCGACCGCACCAACATTCCAAAACGACATCAATACGGTAAGTCCGCCGGTAAGTTTTTGAGGCATCGCCGAGCTGGGTTCCCCAGCAGCCCCCCGACTGCATGTTCCCGCGCCAGCAATGCACGAGCGTTCCAACTTCTCCACATCCTCATCCACACTTACTTCCTGTTGTTTTTAAAAATAATAACCCTCCGAATGGTTGTGGAGTGGCATCTCGTTGCGGTTTTGATTTGCGTTTCTCTAACGATTACATCTTCTTTTTCATAAATCCTATGATCGAGAAATGCCTTAAAAGATTTAAAGAACCAGTTCACAACATGAAATAACCCCTACGTGTGTCTAGAAGCTATTAAATGTAGTTTGTTTAAGGTCAACTGTACCCGTAACTGAGGAAACTAGTTGCTTCGATACTTTAAGCATCAGTGCAGTAGACCTCGGGTTGGACGCTTGTCACAGGTTCGGTTCCCCAGGAAGTAAAGTCTGAGACAGAGTCTAGGGTCCTGGATCATTTGTAAGAGTTTAAAGGGGTCCTGAGATGAAACATTTGGAGCGCCACTGATCAGGAGCATGCTAAGGGAAGTAAAACCCACTCAAAGTTACTTCAATCAAATATTTATCTGACTAATAAAATTGGAAAACTCTCTCTCTCCCTCTCATCTCCGTTCCTTTTCCCACTTTGCACCCTTATCCACAGCATGTTTATCTCATCTGCTACCCCATATCCTTTCGGTGACTTGCAAGAAACTCAATTGTTCCTGTTTCCCGTTTCCAGGAAGACAGATCCAACACATTATACATCGTTTGTTTTTTTTTAGAACTTCTGAATCACAGAGAGGCATTTTGTGATTATCAACGCTAACGGCCAGAAATATACTGCATTTCCTCTACACCAAAAGTTGCAATTGCACTTTTGTATTAAAGAAGTTTCCAGGGCGCCTGGGTGGCTCAGTCGGTTGAGCATCTGACTTTGACTCTGGTCATGATCTCGGGGTCCTGGGATTCAGCCCAGCCCAGCGTCGTCATCGTCGTCTGTTGGGCTCTGTGCTCAGCGGGAAGCCTGCTTCTCCCTCTCCCTCTGCTCCTTCCCCTGCTCTCTCTCTGTCTCTCTCTCAAATAAATAAATAAAAATCTTTTTTAAAAAAAGATTTTCGAGTGAAGCCCATTTGAAATATGGAAGTTCAACACCTCTGTTTATTTCAATCCAAGTGTGGAAACCACCAGAGGACAGAAAAACACCCAAAACTCCACCAAGTGCCAGTGTTCCTCCAGTGACACAGTCTCTCTCGAAAGAATGTCATGCTCCAAAGGACACAGGAAAAAAAAGCAAAATCTGAAGTAACTGGACTAAGGGATTGCCATGGCAATCAGAAACCAAATCAGAAGAGGGCTTCTTTTTTGGTCCGGGGAGTTTTTGCTTTTCGGAAACATCGTGTGTTGCTTTCTCCAAGCATCACGTACGCGCACACACACACACACACACACACAAATACACAGCTTGCTAAATTTAGTTGCAGCTCTGTCACAACAATGATGACAAAATTTTCCTCTGACCACAATGTGTTCGAGCAGAAATGGTTCCTCTTTCCAGGTTCCGGTTTGTACATATACAAATTCCTAGTGAGGTGACACCCACTCTCCCACAGCAGGACTCCTTCTTGAGAGTGGACCGTGAGGACCCGGCTGCACGCCAGCTGTGCCGAGGGATGCAGCTGTACCCTAGGCGGCAAGTTCTACGACTTCGTACCCATTTCACAGAAACCGAGATCGCAGCGGATCCGATCTCGCCAGAGCCAGCCTAGAGTGACGCATAGAGCTGGCTTCGTGTTGGGCTACGGTACCTTTGTCACCTTGTGGAATGGGACTCAGTGGACAAGGCACCGCTGTCTTGCCCCGCCCTTGCTGGGTCCTCAAGCCCCTCCATGCTGACTCTCTTCCTTAAGGGGCTTTACCATTGCCATTGCCGCTTGCACACGGAGCTCGCCTGGGGGCGAAGGAGTAAGAGGAAACAGGAAACTGAATGGCAGTAAAGGAGAAATGAAAGAAAAAAGACTGAGAACAAATGGGACAATGTCAGCAGAAAGGAGAACAATAGAAGCGGAACCGTAAGAGACAAGGGAAACCTAAAGATGATAGAGTACTAGGACTTCTAATAATAGTTCCCATTTATTAGTGCTTACTATATGGTAGGCACTGGATTAATCTTCAGCGTGAGTTTCTTCGTCTCGTTTAATCCTTACAACAAACCCTGTGGTAGGCACTACTATTATGCCTATTTTACGAAAGATAAAACACCCCCTTGGAATGAAAAAAAGACTCTCAGGAACCCAACATTGAAAAGAAGTTGAAGAGGAAAGGACAAAAAGAAACGTTTAAAAAAATGGGATAAATAGCACAAAATCTGATGGTAAAAACAAGCACAAATGTATTACAACTAAAATCTACACAGAATTTGACAGATTCAGGGCCCCTGGGTGGCTCAGTAGGTTAAGCGTCCGACTCTTGATTTCCACTCGGGTCATGGTCTCAGGGTCATGAGATCGAGCCCCACATTGGGCTCCAGCCCACATCGGGCTTCTTTCTGTCCCTCTCCCTCTGTCCCTCTCCCTGCTTGCACTCTCGCTCTCTCTCTCTCTAAAATACATAAATAAAATCTTTAAAAAAAAACGAGTCTATATCCTGCCCAGTGACTCCATGGCCTCACTCCTTTCGGGCTGCAAACCCTTCCGCTCTGGATATTGGCTCTCTTCTTTGCAGCCCTTGGGTCTCTGAAAGAGGAAGGGCCTCCGTTCGCGCGCATCCAGGGCTCCTCCTTGGGCTTTTGGTTCGGTTCGGGGTGCTTTCGTTGCCGCCACCACCCCAGCATCTCAGCCGGGATCCCCCGCAACCTTTTCACTGCGCCCTCTCCCCTCTGAGCAAGACCCTATGTAGGTCCTGTCCCCTCCCCTGGTCTAGTCTTTGCTCACTGTTGGCAGCGGTTCACAGCATTGTTACTGCCTCACCACTGAGCTAGCATCGGCGTCTGTCTGTCTTCCGTGTCTCATCTCGGCAGCCTCAAGATACCTCAGTTTAAAGATTCAAATGTCTCATTTGAATGTTAGTGCCCCACACCTTCTTGCCCTGAAAAGTCTCCATTGTTTGTTCGCCTTAAGCACGTAGGGTAATTCACATTCAGCCGCGCCCTCATTCACGCAGCCTCTTTGAGGAGGAGAAGGCCGTTTGCATAGCCATGACTCCAGCAGGAAAGCCGCACTCTAATTTGCACACCCCTGCCCCACCCCCGGGGTCGTTTTGCCTACCTGGCTGTTGGACAGTTCACTAAACAAGCAAGGGATGGATAGCCTCAGTCTGGAAAACACTGGGCTGGTGGGGGCGGGGGTGGGGGATGCGTGGGAACAGCCAAACTCATGGCATCCTCGCCCCGAATTGCCCTATCTCTCCCACATCCCCTCACCCGGATCGCCTTTTCTGACTGTACTAGTTAGACCCAGGCGACTGCAGCACCGCACCCCTGCCTTGTCGCTGGCGTCCCCGGGGCTGAGCGGTGGCTGCGTGCTCTCTGTGCTCAGATCAGAAGGCCAGCCTCCCTACTTCTTGGCCCCAGAAACGAAGGCCAGTCATTTCACTTCTCTGCAGCCTCCGTTTCCAGGACGGCACCCCTCCTTGCATATTTGATGAGGTTCGCTTTGTGACACAACGTAGAGTTTATTTTTGTTAATGTTCCATGAGTGTTCGAGGAACATGGACACTGTTGGCTCTGGAACAATGGGGGGGGGGGGTAGGGACGCCATCCCTGCGTGCAGTTGGAAATCTGCAAAGAGCTTTTGACTCCTCCTATACTTAGCCTACTCCCCCCAAATAGCGTACTGTTGATAGGAGGCCTTACTGATAACATCAACAATTACCACAATTTTTTGTATGTTCTATGTATTATATACCATCTTCTTACGATAAAGTAAGCTAGAGAAAAGGAAGTCTTATTGGGTGGGGGTGCCTGAGTGGCTCAGTCGGTTGGGCATCTGACTCTTGAGCTCAGCTCAGGTTTTGATCTCCGAGTAGTGAGTTCTAGGCCCGTTTTGGGCTCCACGCTTGGTGTGGAGACTACTTTAAAAAAGAGAGAGAGAGAGAAAGAAAAGAAAATCTTATTAGGAAAATCATAAGGAAGAGAAAATGCATTTATTATTATTACTGCTGTATTAGTTGAAAAAAATCCACTTACAAATGGGCCCGACTAGATCAAACCCATGTTGTTCAAGGGAACCACTGTATTCTCATGTTATGGGCCCAGTGTTCTGTGTCTGGGTCAAGTTTGTGGATTATGTTGGTCAAATTAATATTCTTGCTAATCTGTTTGTCTGTTGGACCTCTCAGTTACTGTTAATCTCCAGGCCCCGAGGGCACGCTCTTTTCATAGAGCAGCGCCCCCCAAGTAGCTGGGCCCAGGGAAGAATCAGCCTCGCAGCCCCTGGGGTCTGCGGTGCAGCCGGAGCCGGGTGGAGGTCGACCTTGTCCCTGACTGCCAACACCTCGACTAGCCTTTCCCCAGCCTGCCGGCCTCCGGGAAAGAATTAAGGACATTTGATCACTGATCTCAGAAAACCAGATCTCCCAAGCGTCACTTTTATTATGTCACCGCCTTGCTCCTAAAAGTCTTCCGTGGCTCCTTATTGCTTCTGAGATCCGGCCCCAAAAGTGACTGCTGTTCACTTATTCTTTTTGCTGTCTCCCTGTCCATCTGACTCTCTCAAGTTCTGATCAGCCTTCAAGGTCTAGTTCAGTTCCCATCTATTCCAAGAAGTCTTGGACCACACTGGTCCGTCTCGCCTTTCTCTGAGCATTTATGTTTGTTCGTTTGCTGCATTTCCCCCAGTTGTTTTCTATACCTTCCCGCAGCTTCGACTGGAAATTTCTCAAGGGCAACCGCATGAACTGCTGCCTTTCGTTGGTTGGTTGGTATCCCTCGCGGCACCGGGCACAGTGTGATTTATCCATTCATACATTTATTGAAGATGATGAACTGTGTGTCGGGTACAGTTCCGAGTGCTGGGGATAGAGCTGGGAACAAACCAGAACACATTCCCTGCCTTTACCAAGCTTACATTCCAGGGTAATGGGGCGGAATGACCCAGGAAGGGGGCTAGCGGGCGAGTACAGGTGGGGCTTGAAATTTTCGAATGGTGGCCAGAGTAGGCCTCGATGAGCCATCTTAAATGACATGACGGAGTAAGACGTGTGGCCATCCTGGGAGGCTGGAACAACTCGCAGAGGAAATAGGGCGGGGCAAAGACCTTCAGGCTGGAGTGCACTTGACTCTTGTGAGGAACGGCCAGAAGATCAGTGTGGCTGGAGGAGCGTGCCTTGGGCAGAGCCGCAGGAGAAGAGGCTGGAAAGGTGTGTTAGGGTAGGGCCTTGGAGGCTGGTGGAGAGTCCTGGGCACACGAGTGCCTCGTTGAATCCAAGAGTCAATTTAATAACCACTATAAAGTTTGCAGACTGACCCAGACAGATACCCCAGCACCTTGTTTCTTGGCCTCGGGCGAAACCCGGAGGATCCGGTCACGCGCCCCTTGTGCAAACGGCACTCTCTCAGAAGTGAGCGTCGCTAAACCCGTAGAGGAAAACCACTTACGGCAGAGCAAGAATCTCCAAGTCAATGAAACCCAGATCCCGAGAGCGTGCTACATCACTGACATTGACCATGTCACATTCCGCTTTGCGTTCTCTGTGGTGCCAGACCGCGTGCTCGCTCAAGCCACCCCAAACAAACTCAGAATCTAAGGAAGAGAGGCGTGTTCACACTTGCTGTCTGCGCACAGTTTCAGGACAAGCCCCCTAGTTGTCCCATCCAATCAGATGGCTGCCTGAAAGCTCCTTCTAGGTGACAATCCTAGAGTTGCCCTGGGCAGTGTCTCCAGCCTCCAGGAGCTCGAATCCGGTGGCGGCTCTAGACAATCACACAAACCTCTCCATTAGTTGCTACAGTAGAGGACTTTGCGGAGTGCTATGAGCACCGTGGAGAAGCGGGCGTAAAGAATTTTGCATTGGGGGGTTAAAGAACCTTACAAAATGCAACGTTGAGGAACGGAAAAGCTTTCTGGGCAAAGAGAACAGCAAGAGGAAAGGTCTGTAGGGAGAAAACATCGGAGGTGACAAACGGGGGCCAGGCAAGTAGTGAGTGAGGGAAGCAGGCCAGGCCAGGGAGCATAGTGCCTGTGCTGACAGGGAGCACATGGCCCGTTGATAAGGTAGCATCTCCTGATAGGCACGCGCTGACGGCTGGTGCACTGGAACACAGGTCCAACGTTACTAGAACTCCTGATATCTTTATTTTTTTCTAAAAAAGACTTTATTTATTTGTTTGGGAGAGAGAGAGAGTGCACAAGCGGGGGAGCAGCAGGCAGAGGGAGAAGCAGGCTTCCTGCTGAGCAAAGAGCCCGATGTGGGACTCGAACCCAGGACCCCGGGATCATGACCTGAGCCGAAGGCGGACGCTGAACTGATGGCGCCACCCAGCATCCCCAGAACTTCTGATTTCTTTCTTTTTTCTTTTTTTTAAAGATTTTATTTATTTATTTGACAGAGAGAGAGATCACAAGCAGGCAGAGCAGCAGGCAGAGACAGAGAGAGAAGCAGGCTCTCCGCTGAGCAGGGAGCCCGATGCGGGACTCGATCCCAGGACCCTGGGATCATGACCTGAGCCGAAGGCAGCCGCTTAACTGACTGAGCCACCCAGGCGCCCCAGAACTTCTGATTTCTTAAGAGAAGCTGAAAATCTGGGGTGTCATGCAAAATCTCCTGATTTTTTTTTCACGTTTAGTATCTAAACCCAAATATATTTAAACACGATGTGGGTCAAAAACTGTCTGCAAGGGACTTTGAGCCTAAAGCTGGCCGGCTGGCTGAGAGTGCTGGGCTGCCCAGGGACTGGGGGAGCCCGGCTGGCGAAGAGACTGTGAAAAATGTGAGGAATCCCACCTGAAGAAGCAAGCCTGTAGTCAAAGGCGTCAAGACCACCATTCGTGGCCTCCGAGGGGAGAAGGTGTCCCTTAAGAAGCTTGAGCTGGGAGCGAAACGATCAGATCTGCGCATCAGGAAGATTCGTCTCACGGAGGGGGAGATGCGCGGACCCTTGCGATTGTATAAGGGCAAGGCCATAAGGACCTGAAGAGACCCGTGGAGGCGAGGAAAGGCGAGAATTGACCTGAGAGGTGTTTCGTGATAGAAGCGACCGCGAGGCTGGATGATTGGGCGGGGAAACCACACACACCGGATGCAGGAAAGGAACGTGTCAAGGTTAAACCCTTTGAGCGTCAACCTCTCACTAATTCTTGGTGGGCACGAGGACAATGGATGGTTAGGGGCCAAGTACAAATATAACAAAGAGTACGGGAGCTCAGGGTTCCTCGACTTCGGCACCATGGTCATTTCGAGCTGGATAGTTCTTTTTGGGGTGGTGGGGGGCTGGCCTGTGCATAGTGGGATGTTTAGCAGTATCCTTGACCTCTCCTCACTAGATACCAGTAGCACCCCCCCACCCCGAGGGTGGACCCCCCAAAATATCTCCAGACATTGCTAAACGTCCCCTGAGGAGGACAGATCACATCAGCCCTCGCGGGGAGCCACGGCTTTAGTGTCAGAAGGGAAATTCCCTATTTGCTGTTTCCCTTTTTTCTTTGCACTGCGGTGGCAGCGGCGGTATCTGCTTGGTTTACGCCTGATAAAAGGCAGAAGACCCTTTGTGAGAATTTTATTTAAGGGGCCAGAAGTCTTAGCTAAGCCCTTGGTGGATATGCTGGCGTCTGTGTCCTTTATGAATTCAGGACGGTGCCTCTAACTGGCTGGAAGGAGGCTGGACTTTGGAAAGAGGAACATCGTTCTTCTCCCCCATCCCCCGCCCCCCCCCAGCTATTTTCTTGCTCGTACCCTTTTCTAACTCCACTCACAAAAAAGGAGGAATCCTTAGCGAAAAGGGTAAAGATCCAAAAAGCCAACTGGAGTGGCCGAGGTGCCTGGGGGCAGTCCGGAATTCCAGCCACCTCGGGGCCAAAGGGGAAGGAAAGACGATGGGTAGTCTCACGCCCAAATCATCAGTGGCTCAATGAATTTCGAATTCAAGCTAAACTCGATGTGGACTCATCATGACTCGGATTACACAAAGCCCAAAGAAGAGCTGTTTATTGCAATTCCTGGAAAGCCATCCATCTGTCTTCATCTTCCCGCAGACCGGAGCAGGGCCCTAATTCAATCTGAGCCGCTCTTTGAGCAAAAGTACAAGAAAATTTACAAATAAAAGATTGATGTTGCAGAAACAGCATTCCTAAGCCTCCCCACCCCCTCCAAAATATTTTTTTTTTTTTAAACGTGCCTTGCCGTTTAGGGTAGAGAGGAAGTGGAACCGTCTAGAACCCTTGTACTCACGGTCAGCAGCCCAGTACTATTACGGTCATGCCACTGCCCTTTGTTTTTTGCCTCACAACACTCACAATTCTCAGGGCCTTTTCTGGAGGCTAATGACAAGTCGAGACCCTTGTTTTGCTAATCGTTTGCTGCCATTACCGTTCATTTCATTAGGCACTCCACAGTGCCCACGGTGGCACTAAGCCAGTCCCTGGGGCTCCTGCTCCAAGTGGAGACTTTGTAAAAGGCCGATGACATAATCATTTTAGAAATGTTATTATAAACTTATTGTATAATGTTTATAGCAAATGTCAACAAGTGTATGTGTGTGGTGATGGCGGTGGGGGTGGGGGGGAAGGGGTCTTAGGTTAGAGAGTGGCTGGCCTATTTGCAGGGGGATTTAGAAATAATAGTAATATCTCTCAGTTCTACCAGCTTCCATAGCTTACAAAGTGTTTCCATAAACATGATGTCATTCAGACAAGGAGGGATTCTGAACCTTGAACGAAAGACCTATCTCGAGATTCTGTGCAGGGAGGCCTGCCTCCTGGAAGCTTCCTTTGCCCCTTCTCTCCCAGAAGGGGCCCCTTCTTTGTGCCCCATAGTCCCTTGCTTTTGCCCTTATGATAGCCCCCCACACTGGTGGCAGCTCTTTGTTGGCAGGGCCTGCTTTTAATTAGTGGCGCCCCCAGTTCCTGGAAGGACAGCAAATATTTATTGAACTCAAGGGCCGTAATTCTCAGAGCGAGGCCTTTGTTTCCGATACGTTAAGCATCCCCATGCCTGGAGACTAGGTGTGTTATCAGCATTTATACTGCTATATTTTTTGGCAACAGATTTCGGGTGTACACATTGGCTTAATTCAACCGAAATACACCTAGGTTAGTGGGTCTCATCATGCATCCAGATGTGACCCTTTTTGTGAGGGGAGGTGAGAGAATATAACGCCCCTCCCCAAAGATCTCCATGCCCTGGTCCCAGCTAACTGTGGATATGTGACTTCATATGGCAAAACTGACTCCGTAGATGTGATTCAATAAAGGATTTTGAGATGGGGATTATCTGGTAGGTCCAAGCGAATCACGGAGGCTTTTATTAATTTAAAAAGGCGGCAGGAGGGTCAGAATCAAGAGAAGTGACCTAAGCTGTGGCCTGGGCCACCTGGAGAAGCTAAACACTGCCCTCTCAGAACCTCCAGAAGGAGCACTGCTCTGCTCACGCCTTGATTTTGGCCTAGTGAGACTTCGGACCTCCAGAACTCTAAAAAAAACCGTGTCAAGTCACTACGCTTACGGTAACTGGTTACAGCAGCAAGAAGAAAGTAAGAGGGGTTCCCGTTCTCCTCCATCCTCAGCCTCATTGACCTTTGTAGTCACCCACTTTCTGCGTTCAACGTGTGTCCTTCTGACTCACCTTCTAACTCTAAACCCATGAAAAAGAAATACCTAGAAAGCTCCTTGTGTGCTTTTCAGAACGCAAGTACTGGACATAGTTTGGCACTGTCAATCCCATTTAAAATTTTGCTCCGCCCACCACCACCCTCGACTCAACATTACGTATTACCAGTTTTCCAGTACACCTTCCGGCCTTTTCGCCAAGCACGCCTCCGCCAAGCCCCCTCTTGGGTCTTGGGCCCGGGCCCACCCTGGGAGGTGGGGTTGGGATTAGGAAGGCTGGAGTCAGAGTTTAAGAAACAGGGGCTCAGGGCCGCCTGGGTGGGTCAGTGGGTTAAAGCCTCTGCCTTGGGTTCAGGTCATGATCTCAGGGTCCTCCGATCCAGCCCCGCATCGGGCTCTCTGCTCAGCAGGAAGCCTGCTTCCCCCTCTCTCTGCCTGCCTCTCAGCCTACTTGTGATCTCTCTCTCTCTCTTTCCCTCTCAAATAAATAAATAAATAAAATCTTTTTAAAAAAAAAAAGAAAAAAAAGAAACATGGACTCAGAGCCCGACAACTGGGAGCCGCATCTTGGGACTCCCAGGCCGAGGCTCCTTCCGGTCGGTGGCCCTGCCCGGGTGCCCGGAGCGGGGGAGGAGGGGCAGTGGGGGGGGGAAGCCCAGCCCCCGCGCGACCCGAGCCCCGCAGGTCCGCGCGCACAGGCGGCGCCGGCCGGGGCAGGCTCGGGCGCGCGGAGGGCGGGACCAGCGGGCGCCTGGGCTGGGCCGCGACGTGCTCGAGGAAGTTCAGTGTGGCCCGAGCCGAGCCCGGGCTCCGGAGGGGTCGGCGCGGGGCTGCGGGGCGGCGGGGCGGCGGCGGCGTTGGGGCCAGGTGGGACGCGGCGCGAGGCGCGGGAGGCGCGGGAGGCGCGGGGGCCCCGGCGCCCCGCCCCCTCCGCCCGCGGCTCGCGGCTCGGGTTACCTGCGGCGGGTGGGCGGGGCGGCCTTTCCGGTCTGCGCCGGCCCTCGGTCTCCAGGGCGGCGGAGCCGGGAAGTGGGAGCGGGAGCGGAGGAGGCGGAGACTGCCGAGCCCCTCAGCCCGGCCGGGCTCCGAGGAGAGGGGCTGCATGGCGCGGCCCGCGCGGCTCTGCGGGCTGTGGGCGCTGCTGCTCTGCGCCGGCGGCGGGGGCGCCGCGCCCACCGGTGAGTGCGGCCGCGCGGGCCCGGGGCGGCGGCCGAGGGGGCGGCTGGGGTCGCGGCCGACAGGGCCCGGGGGGTGGGTGGCTGCGGCGAGGGAGGGCGTTGAGGGGCTGGGGGGGTGGCGGCCGCTTCGGAGGCTTGAAGCCTCGGGCGCCCGGTTCCAGGAGGGGGGGGGACCCGGGAGCGACGGGGCATTCCCAGGTCTCGGGCGGCGGTGGCGGCGGAGCGGGACGACGACTCGCCGCCTCACTTCCCTGGCGTCGGGAAGAGCCTAGGAGCCTGGGGCCCAGGCGCCAGAGAGAAACGTGCCCCGGGTGTCGGAGGGCGGCGGGAGGGGATGAGGGGGCCAGGAGCCGGCGGGGTCGGTGACCGAGGTCCGGGAGAGCCGGGAATCGCCCGGGGCTCCTTGCCGGCGACCCCGCCGGTCGAGTGTGGGGGTGGAGTTGAAGGGAACTCCTGAAGACCCCGGTCCTCGGAGAAGAAGGACGTGAGGGCCACGGCCTCCTCTGGCGTTCGAGAAATCCGTTTGGGAAACCCGGAGCAGCATCCGGGTGCACGCCTTTTTGTTTTCTTTAATAACCCTTATATTCGGAAATAATTGGTTTACCGGAAAATTGCCAAGGTACTCCCGGGAGTTCGCGTGTACCCCTCACCCAGTGCGGCAACTTTTCATTAATCAACCGGGCAGAGTTCTACCGGAAAGAGTAGAGTGACTTCCTCCGGGACGGCTCCCGGCTCCAGTGGCCTGGCCAGGTTGGGTGACGATAGCAGATCCAAATTTGAGAGCTTTTATTACCATATTGACACAAACACCCTCAATTCGCTCATTGCATTATCACCAGTGCGTGGTGCTTTGAACCCCAAGTTGAAATGCTGATTGGGAAATCTTGATGCCCTCTATCGATTCAGTCAACAGTCTGTGCCAGGCGGTATTCTAGGGGCTGAGGATGGGCGGGGGGGGGGGGGGGT